>JAQSUU010000001.1:2400000-3600000 GCA_038087645.1 Saccharum hybrid cultivar R570
GACATAATTGATAGTGACATCATCTAACCTATCCACCCTAACTTCCTATGTGCCATTCCTGTCATACCCAGCTCGTTTCGAAACACGGGTGGACCCAGACATCTTCGATAAAATTGCAAGATTTTACCAAAACAATTGCTACTTTGTGGCCTATGATAAGTGATTTTTAGAAAAATCTCTAGGGGTCCAGTTTTGCCAATTCAGGTTCTCTATGGTGAGGTATCTGATAATGTAGCCATGAAAAAAATCTAGCTCGATTTCAAATCCGAAAGGCAAAGTTCTCATGGTTTTCAATCTGCCCTGAAATCAGCGTCAGCAGTCCCCGGTGTCGTGGCGTCCAGCGTACATTAATGGCCTAGGTAAGTGGCATAATTGATAGTGACATCATCTAACCTATCCACCCGAACTTCCTATGTGCCATTCCTGTCCTACCCAGCTCGTTTCAAAACACAGGTGGAACCAGACATCTTCGATAGAATTGCAAGATTTTACCAAAACAATTGCTACATTGTGGCCTATGATAAGTGATTTTTAGAAAAATCTCTAGGGGTCCAGTTTTGCCAATTTAGGTTCTCTATGGTGAGGTATCTGATAATGTAGCCATGAAAAAAATCTAGCTCGATTTCATATCCGAAAGGCAAAGTTCTCATGGTTTTCAATCTGCCCTGAAATCAGCGTCAGCAGTCCCCGATGTCGTGGCGTCCAGCATACATTAATGGCATGGGTAAGTGACATAATTGATAGTGACATCATCTAACCTATCCACCCTAACTTCCTATGTGCCATTCCTGTCCTACCCAGCTCGTTTCGAAACACGGGTGGACCCAGACATCTTCGATAAAATTGCAAGATTTTACCGAAATAATTGCTACTTTGTGGACTATGATAAGTGATTTTTAGAAAAATCTCTAGGGGTCCACTTTTGCCAATTCAGGTTCTCTATGGTGAGGTATCTGATAATGTAGCCATGAAAAAAATCAAGCTCGATTTCATATCCGAAAGGCAAATTTCTCATGGTTTTCAATCTGCCCTGAAATCAGCGTCAGCAGTCCCTGGTGTCATGGCGTCCAGCGTACATTAATGGCCTGGGTAAGTGACATAATTGATAGTGACATCATCTAACCTATCCATCCTAACTTCCTATGTGCCATTCCTGTCCTACCCAGCTCATTTCGAAACACGGGTGGACCCAGACATCTTCGATAAAATTGCAAGATTTTACCAAAACAATTGCTACTTTGTGGCGTATGATAAGTGATTTTTAGAAAAATCTCTTATGTTCCACTTTTGCCAATTCAGGTTCTCTATGGTGAGGTATCTGATAATGTAGCCATGAAAAAAATCTAGCTCGATTTCATATCCGAAAGGCAAAGTTCTCATGGTTTTCAATCTGCCCTGAAATCAGCGTCAGCAGTCCCCGGTGTCGTGGCGTCCAGCATACATTAATGGCCTAGGTAAGTGACATAATTGATAGTGACATCATCTAACCTATCCACCCTAACTTCCTATGTGCCATTCCTGTCCTACCCAGCTCGTTTCGAAACACGGGTGGACCCAGACATCTACGATAAAATTGCAACATTTTACCAAAACAATTGTTACTTTGTGGCCTATGATAAGTGATTTTTAGAAAAAATCTCTAGGGGTCCAGTTTTGCCAATTCAGGTTCTCTATGGTGAGGTATTTGATAATGTTACCATGAAAAAAATCTAGCTCGATTTCATATCCGAAAGGCAAAGTTCTCATGGTTTTCAATCTGCCCTGAAATCAGCGTCAGCAGTCCCTGGCGTCGTGGCGTCCAGCGTACATTAATGGCCTGGGTAAGTGGCATAATTGATAGTGACATCATCTAACCTATCCACCCTAACTTCCTTTGTGCCATTCCTATCCTACCCAGCTCGTTTCGAAACACGGGTGGACCCAGACATCTTCGATAAAATTGCAAGATTTTACCAAAACAATTGCTACTTTGTGGCCTATGATAAGTGATTTTTAGAAAAATCTCTAGGGGTCCACTTTTGCCAATTCAGGTTCTCTATGGTGAGGTATCTGATAATGTAGCCATGAAAAAAATCTAGCTCGATTTCATATCCGAAAGGCAAAGTTCTCATGGTTTTCAATCTGCCCTGAAATCAGCGTCAGCAGTCCCCGGTGTCGTGGCGTCCAGCGTACATTAATGGCCTGGGTAAGTGACATAATTGATAGTGACATCATCTAACCTATCCACCCTAACTTCCTATGTGCCATTCCTGTCCTACCCAGCTCATTTCGAAACATGGGTGGACCCAGACATCTTCGATAAAATTGCAAGATTTTACCAAAACAATTGCTACTTTGTGGTCTATGATAAGTGATATTTAGAAAAATCTCTAGGGATCCACATTTGCAAATTTAGGTTCTCTATGGTGAGGAATCTAATAATGTAGCCATGAAAAAAATCTAGCTCGATTTCATATCCGAAAGGCAAAGTTCTCATGGTTTTCAATCTGCCCTGAAATCAGCGTCAGCAGTCCCTGGCGTCGTGGCGTCCAGCGTACATTAATGGCCTAGGTAAGTGGCATAATTGATAGTGACATCATCTAACCTATCCACCCTAACTTCCTATGTGCCATTCCTGTCCTACCCAGCTCGTTTCTAAACACGGGTGGACCCAGACATCTTCGATAAAATTGCAAGATTTTACCAAAACAATTGCTACTTTGTGGCCTATGATAAGTGATTTTTAGAAAAATCTCTAAGGGTCCACTTTTGCCAATTCAGGTTCTCTATGGTGAGGTATCTGATAATGTAGCCATGAAAAAAATCTAGCTCGATTTCATATCCGAAAGGCAAAGTTCTCATGGTTTTCAATCTGCCCTGAAATCAGCGTCAGCAGTCCCCGGTGTCGTGGCGTCCAGCGTACATTAATGGCCTGGGTAAGTGACATAATTGATAGTGACATCATCTAACCTATCCACCCTAACTTCCTATGTGCCATTCCTGTCCTACCCAGCTCATTTCGAAACATGGGTGGACCCAGACATCTTCGATAAAATTGCAAGATTTTACCAAAACAATTGCTACTTTGTGGCCTATGATAAGTGATATTTAGAAAAATCTCTAGGGGTCTACTTTTACAAATTTAGGTTCTCTATGGTGAGGAATCTAATAATGTAGCCATGAAAAAAATCTAGCTCGATTTCATATCCGAAATGCAAAGTTCTCATGGTTTTCAATCTGCCCTGAAATCAGCGTCAGCAGTCCCCGGTGTCGTGGCGTCCAGCGTACATTAATGGCCTGGGTAAGTGACATAATTGATAGTGACATCAACTAACCTATCCATCCTAACTTTCTATGTGTCATTCCTGTCCTACCCAGCTCATTTCGAAACACGGGTGGACCCAGACATCTTCGATAAAATTGCAAGATTTTACCAAATCAATTGCTACTTTGTGGCGTATGATAAGTGATTTTTAGAAAAATCTCTAGGGTTCCACTTTTGCCAATTCAGGTTCTCTATGGTGAGGTATCTGATAATGTAGCCATGAAAAAAAATCTAGCTCGATTTCATATCCGAAAGGCAAAGTTCTCATGGTTTTCAATCTGCCCTGAAATCAGCGTCAGCAGTCCCCGGTGTCATGGCGTCCAGCGTACATTAATGGCCTAGGTAAGTGACATAATTGATAGTGACATCATCTAACCTATCCACCATAACTTCCTATGTGCCATTCCTGTCCTACCCAGTTTGTTTCGTGACACGGGTGGACCTAGACATCTTCGATAAAATTGCAAGATTTTACCAAAACAATTGCTACTTTGTGGCCTATGATAAGTGATTTTTAGAAAAATCTCTAGGGGTCCACTTTTGCCAATTTAGGTTCTCTATGGTGAGGTATCTGATAATGTAGCCATGAAAAAAATCTAGCTCGATTTCATATCCGAAAGGCAAAGTTCTCATGGTTTTCAATCTGCCCTGAAATCAGCGTCAGCAGTCCCCGGTGTCGTGGCGTCCAGCGTACATTAATGGCCTGGGTAAGTGACATAATTGATAGTGACATCATCTAACCTATCCACCCTAACTTCCTATTTGCCATTCCTGTCCTACCCAGCTCGTTTCGAAACACGGGTGGACCCAGACATCTACGATAAAATTGCAAGATTTTACCAAAACAATTGTTACTTTGTGGCCTATGATAAGTGATTTTTAGAAAAAATCTCTATGGGTCTAGTTTTGCCAATTCAGGTTCTCTATGGTGATGTATTTGATAATGTAGCCATGAAACAAATCTAGCTCGATTTCATATCCGAAAGGCAAAGTTCTCATGGTTTTCAATCTGCCCTGAAATCAGCGTCAGCAGTCCCTGGTGTCGTGGCGTCCAGCGTACATTAATGGCCTGGGTAAGTGACATAATTGATAGTGACATCATCTAACCTATCCACCCTAACTTCCTATGTGGCATTCCTGTCCTACCCAGCTCGTTTCGAAACACGGGTGGACCCAGACATCTTCGATAAAATTGCAAGATTTTACCAAAATAATTGCTACTTTGTGGCCTATGATAAGTGATTTTTTAGGAAAATCTCTAGGGGTCCACTTTTGCCAATTCAGGTTCTCTATGGTGAGGTATCTGATAATGTAGCCATGAAAAAAAATCTAGCTCGATTTCATATCCGAAAGGCAAAGTTCTCATGGTTTTCAATCTGCCCTGAAATCAGCGTCAGCAGTCCCCGGCGTCGTGGCGTCCAGCGTACATTAATGGCCTGGGTAAGTGGCATAATTGATAGTGACATCGTCTAACCTATCCACCCTAACTTCCTATGTGCCATTCCTGTCCTACCCAGCTCATTTCGAAACACGGGTGGACCCAGACATCTTCGATAAAATTGCAAGATTTTACCAAAACAATTGATACTTTGTGGCGTATGATAAGTGATTTTTAGAAAAATCTCTAGGGGTCCACTTTTGCCAATTCAGGTTTTCTATGGTGAGGTATCTGATAATGTAGCCATGAAAAAAAATCTAGCTCGATTTCATATCCGAAAGGCAAAGTTCTCATGGTTTTCAATCTGCCCTGAAATCAGCGTCAGCAGTACCCGGTGTCTTGGCGTCCAGCGTACATTAATGGCCTGGGTAAGTGACATAATTGATAGTGACATCATCTAACCTATCCACCATAACTTCCTATGTGCCATTCCTGTCCTACCCAGTTTGTTTCGAAACACGGGTGGACCCAGACATCTACGATAAAATTGCAAGATTTTACCAAAACAATTGCTACTTTGTGGCCTATGATAAGTGATTTTTAGAAAAAATCTCTAGGGGTCCACTTTTGCCAATTCAGGTTCTCTATGGTGAGGTATCTGATAATGTAGCCATGAAACAAATCTAGCTCGATTTCATATCCGAAAGGCAAAGTTCTCATGGTTTTCAATCTGCCCTGAAATCAGCGTCAGCAGTCCCTGGCGTTGTGGCGTCCAGTGTACATTAATGGCCTGGGTAAGTGGCATACTTGATAGTGACATCATCTAACCTATCCACCCTAACTTCCTATGTGCCATTCCTGTCCTACCCAGCTCGTTTCGAAACACGGGTGGACCCAGACATCTTCGATAAAATTGCAAGATTTTACCAAAATAATTGCTACTTTGTGGCCTATGATAAGTGATTTTTAGGAAAATCTCTAGGGGTCCACTTTTGCCAATTCAGGTTCTCTATGGTGAGGTATCTGATAATGTAGCCATGAAAAAAAATCTAGCTCAATTTCATATCCGAAAGGCAAAGTTCTCATGGTTTTCAATCTGCCCTGAAATCAGCGTCAGCAGTCCCCGGCGTCGTGGCGTCCAGCGTACATTAATGGCCTGGGTAAGTGGCATAATTGATAGTGACATCATCTAACCTATCCACCCTAACTTCCTATGTGTCATTCCTGTCCTACCCAGCTCGTTTCGAAACACGGTTGGACCCAGACATCTTCGATAAAATTGCAAGATTTTATCAAAACAATTGCTACTTTGTGGCCTATGATAAGTGATTTTTAGAAAAATCTCTAGGGGTCCACTTTTGCCAATTCAGGGTTCTCTATGGTGAGGTATCTAATAATGTAGCCATGAAAAAAATCTAGCTCGATTTCATATCCGAAAGGCAAAGTTCTCATGGTTTTCAATCTGCCCTGAAATCAGCGTCAGCAGTCCCCGGTGTCATGGCGTCCAGCGTACATTAATGGCCTAGGTAAGTGGCATAATTGATAGTGACATCATCTAACCTATCCACCCTAACTTCCTATGTGCCATTCCTGTCCTACCCAGCTCATTTCGAAACACGGGTGGACCCAGACATCTTCGATAAAATTGCAAGATTTTACCAAAACAATTGCTACTTTGTGGCCTATGATAAGTGATTTTTAGAAAAATCTCTAGGGGTCCACTTTTGCCAATTCAGGTTCTCTATGGTGAGGTATCTGATAATGTAGCCATGAAAAAAATCTAGCTCGATTTCATATCCGAAAGGCAAAGTTCTCATGGTTTTCAATCTGCCCTGAAATCAGCGTCAGCAGTCCCCGGTGTCGTGGCGTCCAGCGTACATTAATGGCCTGGGTAAGTGACATAATTGATAGTGACATCATCTAACCTATCCATCCTAACTTCCTATGTGCCATTCCTGTCCTACCCAGCTCGTTTCGAAACACGGGTGGACCTAGACATCTTCGATAAAATTGCAAGATTTTACCAAAATAATTGCTACTTTATGCCCTATGATAAGTGATTTTTGGAAAAATCTCTAGGGGTCCAGTTTTGCCAATTCAGGTTCTCTATGGTGAGGTATCTGATAATGTAGCCATGAAAAAAATCTAGCTCGATTTCATATCCGAAAGGCAAAGTTCTCATGGTTTTCAATCTGCCCTGAAATCAGCGTCAGCAGTCCCCGATGTCGTGGCATCCAGCGTACATTAATGGCATGGGTAAGTGACATAATTGATAGTGACATCATCTAACCTATCCACCCTAACTTCCTATGTGCCATTCCTGTCCTACCCAGCTCGTTTCAAAACACGGGTGGACCCAGACATCTTCGATAAAATTGCAAGATTTTACCAAAACAATTGCTACTTTGCGGCCTATGATAAGTGATTTTTGGAAAAATCACTAGGGGTCCACTTTTGCCAATTCAGGTTCTCTATGGTGAGGTATCTGATAATGTAGCCATGAAAAAAATCTAGCTCGATTTCATATCCGAAAGGCAAAGTTCTCATGGTTTTCAATCTGCCCTAAAATCAGCGTCAGTAGTCCCCGATGTCGTGGCATCCAGTGTACATTAATGGCATGGGTAAGTGACATAATTGATAGTGACATCATCTAACCTATCCACCCTGACTTCCTATGTGCCATTCCTGTCCTACCCAGCTCGTTTCGAAACACGGGTGGACCCAGACTTCTTCGATAAAATTGCAAGATTTTACCAAAACAATTGCTACTTTGTGGCCTATGATAAGTGATTTTTAGAAAAATCTCTAGGGGTCCACTTTTGCCAATTGAGGTTCTCTATGGTGAGGTATCTAATAATGTAGCCATGAAAAAAATCAAGCTCGATTTCATATCCGAAAGGCAAAGTTCTCATGGTTTTCAATCTGCCCTGAAATCAGCGTCAGCAGTCCCCGGTGTCGTGGCGTCCAGCGTATATTAATGGCCTGGGTAAGTGACATAATTGATAGTGACATCATCTAACCTATCCACCCTAACTTCCTATGTGCCATTTCTGTCCTACCCAGCTTGTTTCGAAACACGGGTGGACCCAGACATCTACGATAAAATTGTAAGATTTTACCAAAACAATTGCTACATTGTGGCCTATGATAAGTGATTTTTAGAAAAATCTCTAGGGGTCCTGTTTTGCTAATTCAGGTTCTCTATGGTGAGGTATCTGATAATGTAGCCATGAAAAAAATCTAGCTCAATTTCATATCCGAAAGGCAAAGTTCTCATGGTTTTCAATCTGCCCTGAAATCAGCGTCAGCAGTCCCCGGTGTCGTGGCGTCCAGCGTACATTAATGGCCTGGGTAAGTGGCATAATTGATAGTGACATCATCTAACCTATCCACCCTAACTTCCTATGTGCCATTCCTGTCCTACCCAGCTTGTTTCAAAACACGGGTGGACCCAGACATCTTCGATAAAATTGCAAGATTTTACCAAAACAATTGCTACTTTATGGCCTATGATAAGTGATTTTTAGAAAAATCTCTAGGGGTCCACTTTTTCCAATTCAGGTTCTCTATGGTGAGGTATCTGATAATGTAGCCATGAAAAAAATCCAGCTCGATTTCATATCCGAAAGGCAAAGTTCTCATGGTTTTCAATCTGCCCTGAAATCAGCGTCAGCAGTCCCCGATGTCGTGGCGTCCAGCGTACATTAATGGCCTGGGTAAGTGGCATAATTGATAGTGACATCATCTAACCTATCCACCCTAACTTCCTATGTGCCATTCCTGTCCTACCCAGCTCGTTTCGAGACACGGGTGGACCCAGACATCTTCGATAAAATTGCAAGATTTTACCAAAACAATTGCTACATTGTGGCCTATGATAAGTGATTTTTAGAAAAATCTCTAGGGGTCCACTTTTGCCAATTTAGGTTCTCTATGGTGAGGTATCTGATAATGTATCCATGAAAAAAATCTAGCTCGATTTCATATCCGAAAGACAAAGTTCTCATGGTTTTCAATCTGCCCTGAAATCAGCGTCAGCAGTCCCCGGTGTCTTGGCGTCCAGCGTACATTAATGGCATGGGTAAGTGACATAATTGATAGTGACATCATCTAACCTATCCATCCTAACTTCCTATGTGCCATTCCTGTCCTACCCAGCTCGTTTCGAAACATGGGTGGACCCAGACATCTTCGATAAAATTGCAAGATTTTACCAAAATAATTGCTACTTTGCGCCCTATGATAAGATATTTTTGGAAAAATCTCTAGGGGTCCAGTTTTGCCAATTCAAGTTCTCTATGGTGAGGTATCTGATAATGTAGCCATGAAAAAAATCTAGCTCGATTTCATATCCGAAAGGCAAAGTTCTCATGGTTTTCAATCTGCCCTAAAATCAGCGTCAGCAGTCCCCGATGTCGTGGCATCCAGCGTACATTAATGGCATGGGTAAGTGACATAATTGATAGTGACATCATCTAACCTATCCACCCTAACTTCCTATGTGCCATTCCTGTCCTACCCAGCTCGTTTCAAAACACGGGTGGACCCAGACATCTTCGATAAAATTGCAAGATTTTACCAAAATAATTGCCACTTTGCGGCCTATGATAAGTGATTTTTGGAAAAATCTCTAGGGGTCCACTTTTGCCAATTCAGGTTCTCTATGGTGAGGTATCTGATAATGTAGCCATGAAAAAAATCTAGCTCGATTTCATATCCGAAAGGCAAAGTTCTCATGGTTTTCAATCTGCCCTGAAATCAGCGTCAGCAGTCCCTGATGTCGTGGCATCCAGTGTACACTAATGGCATGGGTAAGTGACATAATTGATAGTGACATCATCTAACCTATCCACCCTGACTTCCTATGTGCCATTCCTATCCTACCCAGCTCGTTTCGAAACACGGGTGGACCCAGACTTCTTCGATAAAATTGCAAGATTTTACCAAAACAATTGCTACTTTGTGGCCTATGATAAGTGATTTTTAGAAAAATCTCTAGGGGTCCACTTTTGCCAATTGAGGTTCTCTATGGTGAGGTATCTGATAATGTAGCCATGAAAAAAATCAAGCTTGATTTCATATCCGAAAGGCAAAGTTCTCATGGTTTTCAATCTGCCCTGAAATCAGCGTCAGCAGTCCCCGGTATCGTGGCGTCCAGCGTACATTAATGGCCTGGGTAAGTGACACAATTGATAGTGACATCATCTAACCTATCCATCCTAACTTCCTATGTGCCATTCCTGTCCTACCCAGCTCATTTCGAAACACAGGTGGACCCAGACATCTTCGATAAAATTGCAAGATTTTACCAAAACAATTGCTACTTTGTGGCCTATGATAAGTGATTTTTAGAGAAATCTCTAGGGGTCCACTTTTGCCAATTCAGGTTCTCTATGGTGAGGTATCTGATAATGTAGCCATGAAAAAAATCTAGCTCGATTTCATATCCGAAAGGCAAAGTTCTCATGGTTTTTAATCTGCCCTGAAATCAGCGTCAGCAGTCCCCGGTGTCGTGGCGTCCAGCGTACATTAATGGAATGGGTAAGTGACATAATTGATAGTGACATCATCTAACCTATCCACCCTAACTTCCTATGTGCCATTCCTGTCCTACCCAGCTTGTTTCGAAACACGGGTGGACCCAGACATCTACGATAAAATTGTAAGATTATACCAAAACAATTGCTACATTGTGGCCTATGATAAGTGATTTTTAGAAAAATCTCTAGGGGTCCTGTTTTGCCAATTCAGGTTCTCTATGGTGAGGTATCTGATAATGTAGCCATGAAAAAAATCTAGCTCAATTTCATATCCGAAAGGCAAAGTTCTCATGGTTTTCAATCTGCCCTGAAATCAGCGTCAGTAGTCCCCGGTGTCGTGGCGTCCAGCGTACATTAATGGCCTGGGTAAGTGGCATAATTGATAGTGACATCATCTAACCTATCCACCCTAACTTCCTATGTGCCATTCCTGTCCTACCCAGCTTGTTTCAAAACACGGGTGGACCCAGACATCTTCGATAAAATTGCAAGATTTTACCAAAACAATTGCTACTTTGTGGCCTATGATAAGTGATTTTTAGAAAAATCTCTAGGGGTCCACTTTTTCCAATTCAGGTTCTCTATGGTGAGGTATCTGATAATGTAGCCATGAAAAAAATCCAGCTCGATTTCATATCCGAAAGGCAAAGTTCTCATGGTTTTCAATCTGCCCTGAAATCAGCGTCAGCAGTCCCCGATGTCGTGGCGTCCAGCGTACATTAATGGCCTGGGTAAGTGGCATAATTGATAGTGACATCATCTAACCTATCCACCCTAACTTCCTATGTGCCATTCCTGTCCTACCCAGCTCGTTTCGAGACACGGGTGGACCCAGACATCTTCGATGAAATTGTAAGATTTTACCAAAACAATTGCTACTTTGTGGCCTATGATAAGTGATTTTTAGAAAAATCTCTAGGGGTCCACTTTTTCCAATTTAAGTTCTCTATGGTAAGGTATCTGATAATGTAGCCATGAAAAAAATCTAGCTCAATTTCATATCCGAAAGGCAAAGTTCTCATGGTTTTCAATCTGCCCTGAAATCAGCATCAACAGTCCCCGATGTCTTGGCATCCAGCGTATATTAATGGCCTAGGTAAGTGGCATAATTGATAGTGACATCATCTAACCTATCCACCCTAACTTCCTATGTGCCATTCCTGTCCTACCAAGCTCGTTTCGAAACACGGGTGGACCCAGACATCTTCGATAAAATTGCAAGATTTTACCAAAACAATTGCTACTTTGTGGCCTATGATAAGTGATTTTTAGAAAAATCTCTAGGGGTCCACTTTTTCCAATTCAGGTTCTCTATGGTGAGGTATCTGATAATGTAGCCATGAAAAAAATCTAGCTCAATTTCATATCCGAAAGGCAAAGTTCTCATGGTTTTCAATCTGCCCTGAAATCAGCGTCAGCAGTCCCCGATGTCGTGGCGTCCAGCATACATTAATGGCCTAGGTAAGTGGCATAATTGATAGTGACATCAACTAACCTATCCACCCTAACTTCCTATGTGCCATTCCTGTCCTACCCAGCTCATTTCGAAACACGGGTGGACCCAGACATCTTCGATAAAATTGCAAGATTTTACCAAAACAATTGCTACTTTGTGGCCTATGATAAGTGATTTTTAGAAAAATCTCTAGGGGTCCACTTTTGCCAATTCAGGTTCTCTATGGTGAGGTATCTGATAATGTAGCCATGAAAAAAATCTAGCTCGATTTCATATCCGAAAGGCAAAGTTCTCATGGTTTTCAATCTGCCCTAAAATCAGCGTCAGCAGTCCCTGGTGTCGTGGCGTCCAGCGTACATTAATGGCCTGGGTAAGTGACATAATTGATAGTGACATCATCTAACCTATCCACCCTAACTTCCTATGTGCCATTCCTGTCGTACCCAGCTCGTTTCGAAACACGGGTGGACCCAGACATCTTCGATAAAATTGCAAGATTTTACCAAAACAATTGCTACTTTGTGGCCTATGATAAGTGATTTTTAGAAAAATCTCTAGGTGTCCACTTTTGCCAAATCAGGTTCTCTATGGTGAGGTATCTGATAATGTAGCCATGAAAAAAATCAAGCTCGATTTCATATCCGAAAGGCAAAGTTCTCATGGTTTTCAATCTGCCCTGAAATCAGCGTCAGTAGTCCCCGGTGTCGTGGCGTCCAGCATACATTAATGGCCTGGGTAAGTGACATAATTGATAGTGACATCATCTAACCTATCCATCCTAACTTCCTATGTACCATTCCTGTCCTACCCAGCTCATTTCGAAACACGGGTGGACCCAGACATCTTCGATAAAATTGTAAGATTTTACCAAAACAATTGCTACTTTGTGGCGTATGATAAGTGATTTTTAGAAAAATCTCTAGGGTTCACTTTTGCCAATTCTGGTTCTCTATGGTGAGGTATCTGATAATGTAGCCATGAAAAAAATCTAGCTCGATTTCATATCCGAAAGGCAAAGTTCTCATGGTTTTCAATCTGCCCTGAAATCAGCGTCAGCAGTCCCCGGTGTCGTGGCGTCCAGCGTACATTAATGGCCTAGGTAAGTGACATAATTGATAGCGACATCATCTAACCTATCCACCCTAACTTCCTATGTGCCATTCCTGTCCTACCCAGCTCATTTCAAAACACGGGTGGACCCAGACATCTTCGATAAAATTGCAAGATTTTACCAAAACAATTGCTACTTTGTGGCCTATGATAAGTGATTTTTAGAAAAATCTCTAGGGGTCCACTTTTGCCAATTCAGGTTCTCTATGGTGAGGTATCTGATAATGTAGCCATGAAAAAAATCTAGCTTGATTTCATATCCGAAAGGCAAAGTTCTCATGGTTTTCAATCTGCCCTGAAATCAGCGTCAGCAGTCCCCGGTGTCATGGCGTCCAGCGTACATTAATGGCCTGGGTAAGTGACATAATTGATAGTGACATCATCTAACCTATCCACCCTAACTTCCTATGTGCCATTCCTGTCCTACCCAGCTCGTTTTGAAACACGGGTGGACCCAGACATCTTTGATAAAATTACAAGATTTTACCAAAACAATTGCTACTTTGTGGCCTATGATAAGTGATTTTTAGGAAAATCTCTAGGGGTCCAGTTTTGCCTATTCAGGTTCTCTATGGTGAGGTATCTGATAATGTAGGCATCAAAAAAATCTAGCTCGATTTCATATCTGAAAGGCAAAGTTCTCATGGTTTTCAATCTGCCCTGAAATCAGCGTCAGCAGTCCCTGGTGTCGTGGCGTCCAGCGTACAGCCTAGGTAAGTGGCATAATTGATAGTGACATCATCTAACCTATCCACCGTAACTTCCTATGTGCCATTCCTGTCCTACCTAGCTCGTTTCAAAACACAGGTGGAACCAGACATCTTCGATAAAATTACAAGATTTTACCAAAACAATTGCTACATTGTGGCCTATGATAAGTGATTTTTAGAAAAATCTCTAGGGGTCCACTTTTGCCAATTTAGTTTCTCTATGGTGAGGTATCTAATAATGTAGCCATGAAAAAAATCTAGCTCGATTTCATATCCGAAAGGCAAAGTTCTCATGGTTTTCAATCTGCCCTGAAATCAGCGTCAGCAGTCCCCGATGTCGTGGCGTCCAGCGTATATTAATGGCATGGGTAAGTGACATAATTGATAGTGACATCATCTAACCTATCCACCCTAACTTCCTATGTGCCATTCCTGTCATACCCAGCTCGTTTCGAAACACGGGTGGACCCAGACATCTTCGATAAAATTACAAGATTTTACCAAAACAATTGCTACTTTGTGGCCTATGATAAGTGATTTTTAGAAAAATCTCTAGGGGTCCACTTTTGCCAATTCAGGTTCTCTATGGTGAGGTATCTGATAATGTAGCCATGAAAAAAATCTAGCTCGATTTCATATCCGAAAGGCAAAGTTCTCATGGTTTTCAATCTGGCCTGAAATCAGCGTCAGCAGTCCCCGGTGTCGTGGCATCCAGCGTACATTAATTGCCTAGGTAAGTGGCATAATTGATAGTGACATCATCTAACCTATCCACCCTAACTTCCTATGTGCCATTCCTGTCCTACCCAGCTCGTTTCGAAACACAGGTGGAACCAGACATCTTCGATAAAATTGCAAGATTTTACCGAAACAATTGCTACTTTGTGGCCTATGATAAGTGATTTTTAGAAAAATCTCTAGGGGTCCACTTTTGCCAATTCAAGTTCTCTATGGTGAGGTATCTGATAATGTAGCCACGAAAAAAATCAAGCTCGATTTCATATCTGAAAGGCAAAGTTCTCATGGTTTTCAATCTGCCCTGAAATCAGCGTCAGCAGTCCCCGGTGTCGTGGCGTCCAGCGTACATTAATGGCCTGGGTAAGTGACATAATTGATAGTGACATCATCTAACCTATCCATCCTAACTTCGTATGTGCCATTCCTGTCCTACCCAGCTCATTTCGAAACACGGGTGGACCCAGACATCTTTGATAAAATTGCAAGATTTTACCAAAATAATTGCTACTTTAGGGCGTATGATATGTGATTTTTAGAAAAATCTCTAGGGTTCCACTTTTGCCAATTCAGGTTCTCTATGGTGAGGTATCTGATAATGTAGCCATGAAAAAAATCTAGCTCGATTTCATATCCAAAAGGCAAAGTTCTCATGGTTTTCAATCTGCCCTGAAATCAGCGTCAGCAGTCCCCGGTGTCATGGCGTCCAGCGTACATTAATGGCCTAGGTAAGTGACATAATTGATAGTGACATCATCTAACCTATCCACCCTAACTTCCTATGTGCCATTCCTGTCCTACCCAGCTCGTTTCAAAACACGGGTGGACCTAGACATCTTCGATAAAATTGCAAGATTTTACCAAAACAATTGCTACTTTGTGGCCTATGATAAGTGATTTTTAGAAAAATCTCTAGGGGTCCAGTTTTGCCAATTCAGGTTCTCTATGGTGAGGTATCTGATAATGTAGCCATGAAAAAAATCTAGCTCGATTTCATATCCCAAAGGCAAAGTTCTCATGGTTTTCAATCTACCCTGAAATCAGCGTCAACAGTCCCCGGTGTCGTGGCGTCCAGCGTACATTAATAGCCTAGGTAAGTGGCATAATTGATAGTGACATCATCTAACCTATCCACCCTAACTTCCTATGTGCCATTCCTGTCCTACCCAGCTCGTTTCGAAACACAGGTGGAACCAGATATCTTCGATAAAATTGCAAGATTTTACCAAAACAATTGCTACATTGTGGCCTATGATAAGTGATTTTTAGAAAAATCTCTAGGGGTCCACTTTTGCCAATTTAGGTTCTCTATGGTGAGGTATCTGATAATGTAGCCATGAAAAAAATCTAGCTCGATTTCATATCCGAAAGGCAAAGTTCTCATGGTTTTCAATCTGCCCTGAAATCAGCGTCAGTAGTCCCTGGCGTCGTGGCGTCCAGCGTACATTAATGGCATGGGTAAGTGACATAATTGATAGTGACATCATCTAACCTATCCACCCTAACTTCCTATGTGCCATTCCTGTCATACCCAGCTCATTTCGAAACACGGGTGGACCCAGACATCTTCGATAAAATTGCAAGATTTTACCAAAACAATTGCTACTTTGTGGCCTATGATAAGTGATTTTTAGAAAAATCTCTAGGGGTCCAGTTTTGCCAATTCAGGTTCTCTATGGTGAGGTATCTGATAATGTAGCCATGAAAAAAATCTAGCTCGATTTCAAATCCGAAAGGCAAAGTTCTCATGGTTTTCAATCTGCCCTGAAATCAGCGTCAGCAGTCCCCGGTGTCGTGGCGTCCAGCGTACATTAATGGCCTAGGTAAGTGGCATAATTGATAGGGACATCATCTAACCTATCCACCCAAACTTCCTATGTGCCATTCCTGTCCTACCCAGCTCATTTCGAAACACAGGTGGAACCAGACATCTTCGATAGAATTGCAAGATTTTACCAAAACAATTGCTACATTGTGGCCTATGATAAGTGATTTTTAGAAAAATCTCTAGGGGTCCACTTTTGCCAATTTAGGTTCTCTATGGTGAGGTATCTGATAATGTAGCCATGAAAAAAATCTAGCTCGATTTCATATCCGAAAGGCAAATTTCTCATGGTTTTCAATCTGCCCTGAAATCAGCGTCAGCAGTCCCCGATGTCGTGGCGTCCAGCGTACATTAATGGCATGGGTAAGTGACATAATTGATAGTGACATCATCTAACCTATCCACCCTAACTTCCTATGTGCCATTCCTGTCCAACCCAGCTCGTTTCGAAACACGGGTGGACCCAGACATCTTCGATAAAATTGCAAGATTTTACCAAAACAATTGCTACATTGTGGCCTATGATAAGTGATTTTTAGAAAAATCTCTAGGGGTCCAATTTTGCCAATTTAGGTTCTCTATGGTGAGGTATCTAATAATGTAGCCATGAAAAAAATCTAGCTCGATTTCATATCTGAAAGGCAAAGTTCTCATGGTTTTCAATCAGCCTTAAAATCAGCGTCAGCAGTCCCCGGTGTCGTGGCGTCCAGCGTACATTAATGGCCTGGGTAAGTGACATAATTGATAGTGACATCATCTAACCTATCCATCCTAACTTCCTATGTGCCATTCCTATACTACCCAGCTCGTTTCGAAACACGGGTGGACCCAGACATCTTCGATAAAATTGCAAGATTTTACCAAAACAATTGCTACTTTGTGGCCTATGATAAGTGATTTTTAGAAAAATCTCTAGGGGTCCACTTTTGCCAATTCAGGTTCTCTATGGTGAGGTATCTGATAATGTAGCCATGAAAAAAATCTAGCTCGATTTCATATCCGAAAGGCAAAGTTCTCATGGTTTTCAATCTGCCCTGAAATCAGCGTCAGCAGTCCCCGGTGTCATGGCGTCCAGCGTACATTAATGGCCTGGGTAAGTGACATAATTGATAGTGACATCATCTAACCTATCCACCCCAACTTCCTATGTGCCATTCCTGTCCTACCCAGCTCGTTTCGAAACACGGGTGGACCCAGACATCTTCGATAAAATTGCAAGATTTTACCAAAACAATTGCTACTTTGTGGCCTATGATAAGTGATTTTTAGAAAAATCTCTAGGGGTCCAGTTTTGCCAGTTCAGATTCTCTATGGTGAGGTATCTAATAATGTAGCCATGAAAAAAATCTAGCTCGATTTCATATCCGAAAGGCAAAGTTCTCATGGTTTTCAATCTGCCCTAAAATCAGCGTCAGCAGTCCCCGGTGTCGTGGCGTCCAGCGTACATTAATGGCCTAGGTAAGTGGCATAATTGATAGTGACATCATCTAACCTATCCACCCTAACTTCCTATGTGCCATTCCTATCCTACCCAGCTCGTTTCGAAACATAGGTGGAACCAGACATCTTCGATAAAACTGCAAGATTTTACCAAAACAATTGCAACATTGTGGCCTATGATAAGTGATTTTTAGAAAAATCTCTAGGGGTCCACTTTTGCCAATTTAGGTTCTCTATGGTGAGGTATCTGATAATGTAGCCATGAAAAAAATCTAGCTCGATTTCATATCCGAAAGGCAAAGTTCTCATGGTTTTCAATCTGCCCTGAAATCAGCGTCAGCAGTCCCCGATGTCGTGGCGTCCAGCGTACATTAATGGCATGGGTAAGTGACATAATTGATAGTGACATCATCTAACCTATCCACCCTAACTTCCTATGTGCCATTCCTGTCCTACCCAGCTCGTTTCGAAACACGGGTGGACCCAGACATCTACGATAAAATTGCAAGATTTTACCAAAACAATTGCTACTTTGTGGCCTATGATAAGTGATTTTTAGAAAAATCTCTAGGGGTCCACTTTTGCCAATTTAGGTTCTCTATGGTGAGGTATCTGATAATGTAGCCATGAAAAAATCTAGCTCGATTTCATATCCGAAAGGCAAAGTTCTCATGGTTTTCAATCTGCCCTGAAATCAGCGTCAGCAGTCCCCGGTGTCGTGGCGTCCAGCGTACATTAATGGCCTCGGTAAGTGGCATAATTGATAGTGACATCATCTAACCTATCCACCCTAACTTCCTATGTGCCATTCCTATCCTACCCAGCTCGTTTCGAAACACGGGTGGACCCAGACATCTTCGATAAAATTGCAAGATTTTACCAAAACAATTGCTACTTTGTGGCCTATGATAATTGATTTTTAGAAAAATCTCTAGGGGTCCACTTTTGCCAATTCAGGTTCTCTATGGTGAGGTATCTGATAATGTAGCCATGAAAAAAATCTAGCTCGATTTCATTTCCGAAAGGCAAAGTTCTCGTGGTTTTCAATCTGCCCTGAAATCAGCATCAGCAGTCCCCGGTGTCAAGGCGTCCAGCGTACATTAATGGCCTGGGTAAGTGACATAATTGATAGTGACATCATCTAACCTATCCACCCTAACTTCCTATGTGCCATTCCTGTCCTACCCAGCTCGTTTCAAAACACGGGTGGACCTAGACATCTTCGATAAAATTGCAAGATTTTACCAAAACAATTGCTACTTTGTGGCTTATGATAAGTGATTTTTAGAAAAATCTCTAGGGGTCCACTTTTGCCAATTCAGGTTCTCTATGGTGAGGTATCTGATAATGTAGCCATGAAAAAAATCAAGCTCGATTTCATATCCGATAGGCAAAGTTCTCATGGTTTTCAATCTGCCCTGAAATCAGCGTCAGCAGTCCCTGGTGTCATGGCATCCAGCGTACATTAATGGCCTGGGTAAGTGACATAATTGATAGTGACATCATCTAACCTATCCACCCTAACTTCCTATGTGCCATTCCTGTCCTACCCAGCTCGTTTCGAAACACGGGTGGACCCAGACATCTACGATAAAATTGCAAGATTTTACCAAAATAATTGCTACTTTGTGGCCTATGATAAGTGATTTTTAGAAAAAATCTCTAGGGGTCCAGTTTTGCCAATTCAAGTTCTCTATGGTGAGGTATCTGATAATGTAGCCATGAAAAAAATCTAGCTCGATTTCATATCCGAAAGGCAAAGTTCTCATGGTTTTCAATCTGCCCTGAAATCAGCGTCAGCAGTCCCCGGCGTTGTGGCATCCAGCGTACATTAATGGCCTGGGTAAGTGGAATAATTGATAGTGACATCATCTAACCTATCCACCCTAACTTTCTATGTGCCATTCCTGTCCTACCCAGCTCGTTTCAAAACACGGGTGGACCCAGACATCTTCGATAAAATTGCAAGATTTTACCAAAACAATTGCTACTTTGTGGCCTATGATAAGTGATTTTTAGAAAAATATCTAGGGGTCCACTTTTGCCAATTTAGGTTCTCTATGGTGAGGTATCTGATAATGTAGCCATAAAAAAATCTAGCTCGATTTCATATCCGAAAGGCAAAGTTCTCATGGTTTTCAATCTGCCCTGAAATCAGCGTCAGCAGTCCCCAGCGTCGTGGCGTCCAGCGTACATTAATGGCCTGGGTAAGTGGCATAATTGATAGTGACATCATCTAACCTATCCACCCTAACTTCCTATGTGCCATTCCTGTCCTACCCAGCTCGTTTCGAAACACGGGTGGACCCAGACATCTTCGATAAAATTACAAGATTTTACCAAAACAATTGCTACTTTGTGGCCTATGATAAGTGATTTTTAGAAAAATCTCTAGGGGTCCACTTTTGCCAATTCAGGTTCTCTATGGTGAGGTATCTGATAATGTAGCCATGAAAAAAATCAAGCTCGATTTCATATCCGATAGGCAAAGTTCTCATGGTTTTCAATCTGCCCTGAAATCAGCGTCAGCAGTCCCCGGTGTCATGGCATCCAGCGTACATTAATGGCCTGGGTAAGTGACATAATTGATAGTGACATCATCTAACCTATCCACCCTAACTTCCTATGTGCCATTCCTGTCCTACCCAGCTCGTTTCGAAACACGGGTGGACCCAGACATCTACGATAAAATTGCAAGATTTTACCAAAATAATTGCTACTTTGTGGCCTATGATAAGTGATTTTTAGAAAAAATCTCTAGGGGTCTAGTTTTGCCAATTCAAGTTCTCTATGGTGAGGTATCTGATAATGTAGCCATGAAAAAAATCTAGCTCGATTTCATATCCGAAAGGCAAAGTTCTCATGGTTTTCAATCTGCCCTGAAATCAGCGTCAGCAGTCCCCGGCGTTGTGGCATCCAGCGTACATTAATGGCCTGGGTAAGTGGAATAATTGATAGTGACATCATCTAACCTATCCACCCTAACTTTCTATGTGCCATTCCTGTCCTACCCAGCTCGTTTCAAAACACGGGTGGACCCAGACATCTTCGATAAAATTGCAAGATTTTACCAAAACAATTGCTACTTTGTGGCCTATGATAAGTGATTTTTAGAAAAATCTCTAGGGGTCCACTTTTGCCAATTTAGGTTCTCTATGGTGAGGTATCTGATAATGTAGCCATAAAAAAATCTAGCTCGATTTCATATCCGAAAGGCAAAGTTCTCATGGTTTTCAATCTGCCCTGAAATCAGCGTCAGCAGTCCCCAGCGTCGTGGCGTCCAGCGTACATTAATGGCCTGGGTAAGTGGCATAATTGATAGTGACATCATCTAACCTATCCACCCTAACTTCCTATGTGCCATTCCTGTCCTACCCAGCTCGTTTCGAAACATGGGTGGACCCAGACATCTTCGATAAAATTACAAGATTTTACCAAAACAATTGCTACTTTGTGGCCTATGATAAGTGATTTTTAGAAAAATCTCTAGGGGTCTAATTTTGCCAATTCAGGTTCTCTATGGTGAGGTATCTGATAATGTAGCCATGAAAAAAATCAAGCTCGATTTCATATCCGAAAGGCAAAGTTCTCATGGTTTTCAATCTGCCTTAAAATCAGCGTCAGCAGTCCCCGGTGTCGTGGCGTCCAGCGTACATTAAAGGCCTGGGTAAGTGACATAATTGATAGTGACATCATCTAACCTATCCATCCTAACTTCCTATGTGCCATTCCTGTACTACCCAGCTCGTTTCGAAACACGGGTGGACCCAGACATCTTCGATAAAATTGCAAGATTTTACCAAAACAATTGCTACTTTGTGGCCTATGATAAGTGATTTTTAGAAAAATCTCTAGGGGTCCACTTTTGCCAATTCAGGTTCTCTATGGTGAGGTATCTGATAATGTAGCCATGAAAAAAATCTAGCTCGATTTCATTTCCGAAAGGCAAAGTTCTCATGGTTTTCAATCTGCCCTGAAATCAGCGTCAGTAGTCCCCGGTGTCAAGGCGTCCAGCGTACATTAATGGCCTGGGTAAGTGACATAATTGATAGTGACATCATCTAACCTATCCACCCTAACTTCCTATGTGCCATTCCTGTCCTACCCAGCTCGTTTCGAAACACGGGTGGACCTAGACACCTTCGATAAAATTGCAAGATTTTACCAAAACAATTGCTACTTTGTGGCCTATGATAAGTGATTTTTAGAAAAATCTCTAAGGGTCCAGTTTTGCCAATTCAGATTCTCTATGGTGAGGTATCTAATAATGTAGCCATGAAAAAAATCTAGCTTGATTTCATATCCGAAAGGCAATGTTCTCATGGTTTTCAATCTGCCCTGAAATCAGCGTGAGCAGTCCCCGGTGTCGTGGCGTCCAGCGTACATTAATGGCCTAGGTATGTGGCATAATTGATAGTGACATCATCTAACCTATCCACCCTAACTTCCTATGTGCCATTCCTGTCCTACCCAGCTCATTTCAAAACATAGGTGGAACCAGACATCTTCGATAAAATTGCAAGATTTTACCAAAACAATTGCAACATTGTGGCCTTTGATAAGTGATTTTTAGAAAAATCTCTAGGGGTCCACTTTTGCCAATTTAGGTTCTCTATGGTGAGGTATCTGATAATGTAGCCATGAAAAAAATCTAGCTCGATTTCATATCCGAAAGGCAAAGTTCTCATGGTTTTCAATCTGCCCTAAAATCAGCGTCAGCAGTCCCTGATGTCGTGGCGTCCAGCGTACGTTAATGGCATGGGTAAGTGACATAATTGATAGTGACATCATCTAACCTATCCACCCTAACTTCCTATGTGCCATTCCTGTCCTACCCAGCTCGTTTCGAAACACGGGTGGACCCAGACTTCTTCAATAAAATTGCAAGATTTTACCAAAACAATTGCTACTTTGTGGCCTATGATAAGTGATTTTTAGAAAAATCTCTACGGGTCCACTTTTGCCAATTCAGGTTCTTTATGGTGAGGTATCTGATAATGTAGCCATGAAAAAAATCAAGCTCGATTTCATATCCGATAGGCAAAGTTCTCATGGTTTTCAATCTACCATGAAATCAGCGTTAGCAGTCCCCGGTGTCGTGACGTCCAGCGTACATTAATGGCCTGGGTAAGTGGCATAATTGATAGTGACATCATCTAACCTATCCACCCTAACTTCCTATGTGCCATTCCTGTCCTACCCAGCTCGTTTCGAAACACGGGTGGACCCAGACATCTTCGATAAAATTGCAAGATTTTACCAAAACAATTGCTACTTTGTGGCCTATGATAAGTGATTTTTAGAAAAATCTCTAGGGGTCCACTTTTGCCAATTTAGGTTCTCTATGGTGAGGTATCTGATAATGTATCCATGAAAAAAATCTAGCTCGATTTCATATCCGAAAGGCAAAGTTCTCATGGTTTTCAATCTGCCCTGAAATCAGCGTCAGCAGTCCCCGATGTCGTGGCGTCCAGCGTACATTAATGGCATGGGTAAGTGACATAATTGATAGTGACATCATCTAACCTATCCACCCTAACTTCCTATGTGCCATTCCTGTCCTACCCAGCTCGTTTCGAAACACGGGTGGACCCAGACATCTTCGATAAAATTGCATGATTTTACCAAAACAATTGCTACTTTGTGGCCTATGATAAGTGATTTTTAGAAAAATCTCTAGGGGTCCACTTTTGCCAATTCAGGTTCTCTATGGTGAGGTATCTGATAATGTAGCCATGAAAAAAATCAAGCTCGATTTCATATCCGATAGGCAAAGTTCTCATGGTTTTCAATCTGCCATGAAATCAGCGTTAGCAGTCCCCGGTGTCGTGGCGTCTAGCGTACATTAATGGCCTGGGTAAGTGGCATAATTGATAGTGACATCATCTAACCTATCCACCCTAACTTCCTATGTGCCATTCCTATCCTACCCAGCTCGTTTCGAAACACGGGTGGACCCAGACATCTTCGATAAAATTGCAAGATTTTACCAAAACAATTGCTACTTTGTGGCCTATGATAAGTGATTTTTAGAAAAATCTCTAGGGGTCCACTTTTGCCAATTTAGGTTCTCTATGGTGAGGTATCTGATAATGTAGCCATGAAAAAATCTAGCTCGATTTCATATCCGAAAGGCAAAGTTCTCATGGTTTTCAATCTGCCCTGAAATCAGCGTCAGTAGTCCCCGGTGTCGTGGCGTCCAGCGTACATTAATGGCCTGGGTAAGTGGCATAATTGATAGTGACATCATCTAACCTATCCACCCTAACTTCCTATGTGCCATTCCTATCCTACCCAGCTCGTTTCGAAACACGGGTGGACCCAGACATCTTCGATAAAATTGCAAGATTTTACCAAAACAATTGCTACTTTGTGGCCTATGATAAGTGATTTTTAGAAAAATCTCTAGGGGTCCACTTTTGCCAATTCAGGTACTCTATGGTGAGGTATCTGATAATGTAGCCATGAAAAAAATCTAGCTCGATTTCATTTCCGAAAGGCAAAGTTCTCATGGTTTTCAATCTGCCCTGAAATCAGCGTCAGCAGTCCCCGGTGTCAAGGCGTCCAGCGTACATTAATGGCCTGGATAAGTGACATAATTGATAGTGACATCATCTAACCTATCCACCCTAACTTCCTATGTGCCATTCCTGTCCTACCCAGCTCGTTTCGAAACACGGGTGGACCTAGACATCTTCGATAAAATTGCAAGATTTTACCAAAACAATTGCTACTTTGTGGCCTATGATAAGTGATTTTTAGAAAAATCTCTAGGGGTCCACTTTTGCCAATTCAGGTTCTCTATGGTGAGGTATCTGATAATGTAGCCATGAAAAAAATCAAGCTCGATTTCATATCCGATAGGCAAAGTTCTCATGGTTTTCAATCTGCCCTGAAATCAGCGTCAGCAGTCCCCGGTGTCATGGCATCCAGCGTACATTAATGGCCTGGGTAAGTGACATAATTGATAGTGACATCATCTAACCTATCCACCCTAACTTCCTATGTGCCATTCCTGTCCTACCCAGCTCGTTTCGAAACACGGGTGGACCCAGACATCTACGATAAAATTGCAAGATTTTACCAAAATAATTGCTACTTTGTGGCCTATGATAAGTGATTTTTAGAAAAAATCTCTAGGGGTCCAGTTTTGCCAATTCAAGTTCTCTATGGTGAGGTATCTGATAATGTAGCCATGAAAAAAATCTAGCTCGATTTCATATCCGAAAGGCAAAGTTCTCATGGTTTTCAATCTGCCCTGAAATCAGCGTCAGCAGTCCCCGGCGTTGTGGCATCCAGCGTACATTAATGGCCTGGGTAAGTGGAATAATTGATAGTGACATCATCTAACCTATCCACCCTAACTTTCTATGTGCCATTCCTGTCCTACCCAGCTCGTTTCAAAACACGGGTGGACCCAGACATCTTCGATAAAATTGCAAGATTTTACCAAAACAATTGCTACTTTGTGGCCTATGATAAGTGATTTTTAGAAAAATCTCTAGGGGTCCACTTTTGCCAATTTAGGTTCTCTATGGTGAGGTATCTGATAATGTAGCCATAAAAAAATCTAGCTCGATTTCATATCCGAAAGGCAAAGTTCTCATGGTTTTCAATCTGCCCTGAAATCAGCGTCAGCAGTCCCCAGCGTCGTGGCGTCCAGCGTACATTAATGGCCTGGGTAAGTGGCATAATTGATAGTGACATCATCTAACCTATCCACCCTAACTTCCTATGTGCCATTCCTGTCCTACCCAGCTCGTTTCGAAACACGGCTGGACCCAGACATCTTCGATAAAATTACAAGATTTTACCAAAACAATTGCTACTTTGTGGCCTATGATAAGTGATTTTTAGAAAAATCTCTAGGGGTCCAATTTTGCCAATTCAGGTTCTCTATGGTGAGGTATCTGATAATGTAGCCATGAAAAAAATCAAGCTCGATTTCATATCCGAAAGGCAAAGTTCTCATGGTTTTCAATCTGCCTTAAAATCAGCGTCAGCAGTCCCCGGTGTCGTGGCGTCCAGCGTACATTAAAGGCCTGGGTAAGTGACATAATTGATAGTGACATCATCTAACCTATCCATCCTAACTTCCTATGTGCCATTCCTGTACTACCCAGCTCGTTTCGAAACACGGGTGGACCCAGACATCTTCGATAAAATTGCAAGATTTTACCAAAACAATTGCTACTTTGTGGCCTATGATAAGTGATTTTTAGAAAAATCTCTAGGGGTCCACTTTTGCCAATTCAGGTTCTCTATGGTGAGGTATCTGATAATGTAGCCATGAAAAAAATCAATCTCGATTTCATTTCCGAAAGGCAAAGTTCTCATGGTTTTCAATCTGCCCTGAAATCAGCGTCAGCAGTCCCCGATGTCGTGGCGTCCAGCGTACATTAATGGCATGGGTAAGTGACATAATTGATAGTGACATCATCTAACCTATCCACCCTAACTTCCTATGTGCCATTCCTGTCCTACCCAGCTCGTTTCGAAACACGGGTGGACCCAGACATCTTCGATAAAATTGCAAGATTTTACCAAAACAATTGCTACTTTGTGGCCTATGATAAGTGATTTTTAGAAAAATCTCTAGGGGTCCACTTTTGCCAATTCAGGTTCTCTATGGTGAGGTATCTGATAATGTAGCCATGAAAAAAATCAAGCTCGATTTCATATCCGATAGGCAAAGTTCTCATGGTTTTCAATCTGCCATGAAATCAGCGTTAGCAGTCCTCGGTGTCGTGGCGTCTAGCGTACATTAATGGCCTGGGTAAGTGGCATAATTGATAGTGACATCATCTAACCTATCCACCCTAACTTCCTATGTGCCATTCCTATCCTACCCAGCTCGTTTCGAAACACGGGTGGACCCAGACATCTTCGATAAAATTGCAAGATTTTACCAAAACAATTGCTACTTTGTGGCCTATGATAAGTGATTTTTAGAAAAATCTCTAGGGGTCCACTTTTGTCAATTTAGGTTCTCTATGGTGAGGTATCTGATAATGTAGCCATGAAAAAATCTAGCTCAATTTCATATCCGAAAGGCAAAGTTCTCATGGTTTTCAATCTGCCCTGAAATCAGCGTCAGCAGTCCCCGGTGTCGTGGCGTCCAGCGTACATTAATGGCCTGGGTAAGTGGCATAATTGATAGTGACATCATCTAACCTATCCACCCTAACTTCCTATGTGCCATTCCTATCCTACCCAGCTCGTTTCGAAACACGGGTGGACCCAGACATCTTCGATAAAATTGCAAGATTTTACCAAAACAATTGCTACTTTGTGGCCTATGATAAGTGATTTTTAGAAAAATCTCTAGGGGTCCACTTTTGCCAATTCAGGTTCTCTATGGTGAGGTATCTGATAATGTAGCCATGAAAAAAATCTAGCTCGATTTCATTTCCGAAAGGCAAAGTTCTCATGGTTTTCAATCTGCCCTGAAATCAGCGTCAGCAGTCCCCGGTGTCAAGGCGTCCAGCGTACATTAATGGCCTGGGTAAGTGACATAATTGATAGTGACATCATCTAACCTATCCACCCTAACTTCCTATGTGCCATTCCTGTCCTACCCAGCTCGTTTCGAAACACGGGTGGACCTAGACATCTTCTATAAAATTGCAAGATTTTACCAAAACAATTGCTACTTTGTGGCCTATGATAAGTGATTTTTAGAAAAATCTCTAGGGGTCCACTTTTGCCAATTCAGGTTCTCTATGGTGAGGTATCTGATAATGTAGCCATGAAAAAAATCAAGCTCGATTTCATATCCGATAGGCAAAGTTCTCATGGTTTTCAATCTGCCCTGAAATCAGCGTCAGCAGTCCCCGGTGTCATGGCATCCAGCGTACATTAATGGCCTGGGTAAGTGACATAATTGATAGTGACATCATCTAACCTATCCACCCTAACTTCCTATGTGCCATTCCTGTCCTACCTAGCTCGTTTCGAAACACGGGTGGACCCAGACATCTACGATAAAATTGCAAGATTTTACCAAAATAATTGCTACTTTGTGGCCTATGATAAGTGATTTTTAGAAAAAATCTCTAGGGGTCCAGTTTTGCCAATTCAAGTTCTCTATGGTGAGGTATCAGATAATGTAGCCATGAAAAAAAATCTAGCTCGATTTCATATCCGAAAGGCAAAGTTCTCATGGTTTTCAATCTGCCCTGAAATCAGCGTCAGCAGTCCCCGGCGTTGTGGCATCCAGCGTACATTAATGGCCTGGGTAAGTGGAATAATTAATAGTGACATCATCTAACCTATCCACCCTAACTTTCTATGTGCCATTCCTGTCCTACCCAGCTCGTTTCAAAACACGGGTGGACCCAGACATCTTCGATAAAATTGCAAGATTTTACCAAAACAATTGCTACTTTATGGCCTATGATAAGTGATTTTTAGAAAAATCTCTAGGGGTCCACTTTTGCCAATTTAGGTTCTCTATGGTGAGGTATCTGATAATGTAGCCATAAAAAAATCTAGCTCGATTTCATTTCCGAAAGGCAAAGTTCTCATGGTTTTCAATCTGCCCTGAAATCAGCGTCAGCAGTCCCCGGTGTCAAGGCGTCCAGCGTACATTAATGGCCTGGATAAGTGACATAATTGATAGTGACATCATCTAACCTATCCACCCTAACTTCCTATGTGCCATTCCTGTCCTACCCAGCTCGTTTCGAAACACGGGTGGACCTAGACATCTTCGATAAAATTGCAAGATTTTACCAAAACAATTGCTACTTTGTGGCCTATGATAAGTGATTTTTAGAAAAATCTCTAGGGGTCCACTTTTGCCAATTCAGGTTCTCTATGGTGAGGTATCTGATAATGTAGCCATGAAAAAAATCAAGCTCGATTTCATATCCGATAGGCAAAGTTCTCATGGTTTTCAATCTGCCCTGAAATCAGCGTCAGCAGTCCCCGGTGTCATGGCATCCAGCGTACATTAATGGCCTGGGTAAGTGACATAATTGATAGTGACATCATCTAACCTATCCACCCTAACTTCCTATGTGCCATTCCTGTCCTACCCAGCTCGTTTCGAAACACGGGTGGACCCAGACATCTACGATAAAATTGCAAGATTTTACCAAAATAATTGCTACTTTGTGGCCTATGATAAGTGATTTTTAGAAAAAATCTCTAGGGGTCCAGTTTTGCCAATTCAAGTTCTCTATGGTGAGGTATCTGATAATGTAGCCATGAAAAAAATCTAGCTCGATTTCATATCCGAAAGGCAAAGTTCTCATGGTTTTCAATCTGCCCTGAAATCAGCGTCAGCAGTCCCCGGCGTTGTGGCATCCAGCGTACATTAATGGCCTGGGTAAGTGGAATAATTGATAGTGACATCATCTAACCTATCCACCCTAACTTTCTATGTGCCATTCCTGTCCTACCCAGCTCGTTTCAAAACACGGGTGGACCCAGACATCTTCGATAAAATTGCAAGATTTTACCAAAACAATTGCTACTTTGTGGCCTATGATAAGTGATTTTTAGAAAAATCTCTAGGGGTCCACTTTTGCCAATTTAGGTTCTCTATGGTGAGGTATCTGATAATGTAGCCATAAAAAAATCTAGCTCGATTTCATATCCGAAAGGCAAAGTTCTCATGGTTTTCAATCTGCCCTGAAATCAGCGTCAGCAGTCCCCAGCGTCGTGGCGTCCAGCGTACATTAATGGCCTGGGTAAGTGGCATAATTGATAGTGACATCATCTAACCTATCCACCCTAACTTCCTATGTGCCATTCCTGTCCTACCCAGCTCGTTTCGAAACACGGCTGGACCAGACATCTTCGATAAAATTACAAGATTTTACCAAAACAATTGCTACTTTGTGGCCTATGATAAGTGATTTTTAGAAAAATCTCTAGGGGTCCAATTTTGCCAATTCAGGTTCTCTATGGTGAGGTATCTGATAATGTAGCCATGAAAAAAATCAAGCTCGATTTCATATCCGAAAGGCAAAGTTCTCATGGTTTTCAATCTGCCTTAAAATCAGCGTCAGCAGTCCCCGGTGTCGTGGCGTCCAGCGTACATTAAAGGCCTGGGTAAGTGACATAATTGATAGTGACATCATCTAACCTATCCATCCTAACTTCCTATGTGCCATTCCTGTACTACCCAGCTCGTTTCGAAACACGGGTGGACCCAGACATCTTCGATAAAATTGCAAGATTTTACCAAAACAATTGCTACTTTGTGGCCTATGATAAGTGATTTTTAGAAAAAATCTCTAGGGGTCCACTTTTGCCAATTCAGGTTCTCTATGGTGAGGTATCTGATAATGTAGCCATGAAAAAAATCAATCTCGATTTCATTTCCGAAAGGCAAAGTTCTCATGGTTTTCAATCTGCCCTGAAATCAGCGTCAGCAGTCCCCGATGTCGTGGCGTCCAGCGTACATTAATGGCATGGGTAAGTGACATAATTGATAGTGACATCATCTAACCTATCCACCCTAACTTCCTATGTGCCATTCCTGTCCTACCCAGCTCGTTTCGAAACACGGGTGGACCCAGACATCTTCGATAAAATTGCAAGATTTTACCAAAACAATTGCTACTTTGTGGCCTATGATAAGTGATTTTTAGAAAAATCTCTAGGGGTCCACTTTTGCCAATTCAGGTTCTCTATGGTGAGGTATCTGATAATGTAGCCATGAAAAAAATCAAGCTCGATTTCATATCCGATAGGCAAAGTTCTCATGGTTTTCAATCTGCCATGAAATCAGCGTTAGCAGTCCTCGGTGTCGTGGCGTCTAGCGTACATTAATGGCCTGGGTAAGTGGCATAATTGATAGTGACATCATCTAACCTATCCACCCTAACTTCCTATGTGCCATTCCTATCCTACCCAGCTCGTTTCGAAACACGGGTGGACCCAGACATCTTCGATAAAATTGCAAGATTTTACCAAAACAATTGCTACTTTGTGGCCTATGATAAGTGATTTTTAGAAAAATCTCTAGGGGTCCACTTTTGTCAATTTAGGTTCTCTATGGTGAGGTATCTGATAATGTAGCCATGAAAAAATCTAGCTCAATTTCATATCCGAAAGGCAAAGTTCTCATGGTTTTCAATCTGCCCTGAAATCAGCGTCAGCAGTCCCCGGTGTCGTGGCGTCCAGCGTACATTAATGGCCTGGGTAAGTGGCATAATTGATAGTGACATCATCTAACCTATCCACCCTAACTTCCTATGTGCCATTCCTATCCTACCCAGCTCGTTTCGAAACACGGGTGGACCCAGACATCTTCGATAAAATTGCAAGATTTTACCAAAACAATTGCTACTTTGTGGCCTATGATAAGTGATTTTTAGAAAAATCTCTAGGGGTCCACTTTTGCCAATTCAGGTTCTCTATGGTGAGGTATCTGATAATGTAGCCATGAAAAAAATCTAGCTCGATTTCATTTCCGAAAGGCAAAGTTCTCATGGTTTTCAATCTGCCCTGAAATCAGCGTCAGCAGTCCCCGGTGTCAAGGCGTCCAGCGTACATTAATGGCCTGGGTAAGTGACATAATTGATAGTGACATCATCTAACCTATCCACCCTAACTTCCTATGTGCCATTCCTGTCCTACCCAGCTCGTTTCGAAACACGGGTGGACCTAGACATCTTCTATAAAATTGCAAGATTTTACCAAAACAATTGCTACTTTGTGGCCTATGATAAGTGATTTTTAGAAAAATCTCTAGGGGTCCACTTTTGCCAATTCAGGTTCTCTATGGTGAGGTATCTGATAATGTAGCCATGAAAAAAATCAAGCTCGATTTCATATCCGATAGGCAAAGTTCTCATGGTTTTCAATCTGCCCTGAAATCAGCGTCAGCAGTCCCCGGTGTCATGGCATCCAGCGTACATTAATGGCCTGGGTAAGTGACATAATTGATAGTGACATCATCTAACCTATCCACCCTAACTTCCTATGTGCCATTCCTGTCCTACCCAGCTCGTTTCGAAACACGGGTGGACCCAGACATCTACGATAAAATTGCAAGATTTTACCAAAATAATTGCTACTTTGTGGCCTATGATAAGTGATTTTTAGAAAAAATCTCTAGGGGTCCAGTTTTGCCAATTCAAGTTCTCTATGGTGAGGTATCAGATAATGTAGCCATGAAAAAAAATCTAGCTCGATTTCATATCCGAAAGGCAAAGTTCTCATGGTTTTCAATCTGCCCTGAAATCAGCGTCAGCAGTCCCCGGCGTTGTGGCATCCAGCGTACATTAATGGCCTGGGTAAGTGGAATAATTAATAGTGACATCATCTAACCTATCCACCCTAACTTTCTATGTGCCATTCCTGTCCTACCCAGCTCGTTTCAAAACACGGGTGGACCCAGACATCTTCGATAAAATTGCAAGATTTTACCAAAACAATTGCTACTTTATGGCCTATGATAAGTGATTTTTAGAAAAATCTCTAGGGGTCCACTTTTGCCAATTTAGGTTCTCTATGGTGAGGTATCTGATAATGTAGCCATAAAAAAATCTAGCTCGATTTCATATCCGAAAGGCAAAGTTCTCATGGTTTTCAATCTGCCCTGAAATCAGCGTCAGCAGTCCCCAACGTCGTGGCGTCCAGCGTACATTAATTTCCTGGGTAAGTGGCATAATTGATAGTGACATCATCTAACCTATCCACCCTAACTTCCTATGTGCCATTCCTGTCCTACCCAGCTCGTTTCGAAACACGGGTGGACCCAGACATCTTCGATAAAATTACAACATTTTACCAAAATAATTGCTACTTTGTGGCCTATGATAAGTGATTTTTAGAAAAATCTCTACGGGTCCACTTTTGCCAATTCAGGTTCTCTATGGTGAGGTATCTGATAATGTAGCCATGAAAAAAATCAAGCTCGATTTCATATCCGAAAGGCAAAGTTCTCATGGTTTTCAATCTGCCTTAAAATCAGCGTCAGCAGTCCCCGGTGTCGTGGCGTCCAGCGTACATTAAAGGCCTGGGTAAGTGACATAATTGATAGTGACATCATCTAACCTATCCATCCTAACTTCCTATGTGCCATTCCTGTACTACCCAGCTCGTTTCGAAACACGGGTGGACCCAGACATCTTCGATAAAATTGCAAGATTTTACCAAAACAATTGCTACTTTGTGGCCTATGATAAGTGATTTTTAGAAAAATCTCTAGGGGTCCACTTTTGCCAATTCAGGTTCTCTATGGTGAGGTATCTGATAATGTAGCCTTGAAAAAAATCTAGCTCGATTTCATTTCCGAAAGGCAAAGTTCTCATGGTTTTCAATCTGCCCTGAAATCAGCGTCAGCAGTCCCCGGTGTCAAGGCGTCCAGCGTACATTAATGGCCTGGGTAAGTGACATAATTGATAGTGACATCATCTAACCTATCCACCCTAACTTCCTATGTGCCATTCCTGTCCTACCCAGCTCGTTTCGAAACACGGGTGGACCTAGACATCTTCGATAAAATTGCAAGATTTTACCAAAACAATTGCTACTTTGTGGCCTATGATAAGTGATTTTTAGAAAAATCTCTAGGGGTCCAGTTTTGCCAATTCAGATTCTCTATGGTGAGGTATCTAATAATGTAGCCATGAAAAAAATCTAGCTTGATTTCATATCCGAAAGGCAAAGTTCTCATGGTTTTCAATCTGCCCTGAAATCAGCGTCAGCAGTCCCCGGTGTCGTGGCGTCCAGCGTACATTAATGGCCTAGGTATGTGGCATAATTGATAGTGACATCATCTAACCTATCCACCCTAACTTCCTATGTGCCATTCCTGTCCTACCCAGCTCATTTCAAAACATAGGTGGAACCAGACATCTTCGATAAAATTGCAAGATTTTACCAAAACAATTGCAACATTGTGGCCTATGATAAGTGATTTTTAGAAAAATATCTATGGGTCCACTTTTGCCAATTTAGGTTCTCTATGGTGAGGTATCTGATAATGTAGCCATGAAAAAAATCTAGCTCGATTTCATATCCGAAAGGCAAAGTTCTCATGGTTTTCAATCTGCCCTAAAATCAGCGTCAGCAGTCCCTGATGTCGTGGCGTCCAGCATACATTAATGGCATGGGTAAGTGACATAATTGATAGTGACATCATCTAACCTATCCACCCTAACTTCCTATGTGCCATTCCTGTCCTACCCAGCTCGTTTCGAAACACGGGTGGACCCAGACATCTTCAATAAAATTGCAAGATTTTACCAAAACAATTGCTACTTTGTGGCCTATGATAAGTGATTTTTAGAAAAATCTCTACGGGTCCACTTTTGCCAATTCAGGTTCTTTATGGTGAGGTATCTGATAATGTAGCCATGAAAAAAATCAAGCTCGATTTCATATCCGATAGGCAAAGTTCTCATGGTTTTCAATCTACCATGAAATCAGCGTTAGCAGTCCCCGGTGTCGTGACGTCCAGCGTACATTAATGGCCTGGGTAAGTGGCATAATTGATAGTGACATCATCTAACCTATCCACCCTAACTTCTTATGTGTCATTCCTGTCCTACCCAGCTCGTTTCGAAACACGGGTGGACCCAGACATCTTCGATAAAATTGCAAGATTTTACCAAAACAATTGCTACTTTGTGGCCTATGATAAGTGATTTTTAGAAAAATCTCTAGGGGTCCACTTTTGCCAATTTAGGTTCTCTATGGTGAGGTATCTGATAATGTATCCATGAAAAAAATCTAGCTCGATTTCATATCCGAAAGGCAAAGTTCTCATGGTTTTCAATCTGCCCTGAAATCAGCGTCAGCAGTCCCCGATGTCGTGGCGTCCAGCGTACATTAATGGCATGGGTAAGTGACATAATTGATAGTTACATCATCTAACCTATCCACCCTAACTTCCTATGTGCCATTCCTGTCCTACCCAGCTCGTTTCGAAACACGGGTGGACCCAGACATCTTCGATAAAATTGCAAGATTTTACCAAAACAATTGCTACTTTGTGGCCTATGATAAGTGATTTTTAGAAAAATCTCTAGGGGTCTACTTTTGCCAATTCAGGTTCTCTATGGTGAGGTATCTGATAATGTAGCCATGAAAAAAATCAAGCTCGATTTCATATCCGATAGGCAAAGTTCTCATGGTTTTCAATCTGCCATGAAATCAGCGTTAGCAGTCCCCGGTGTCGTGGCGTCTAGCGTACATCAATGGCCTGGGTAAGTGGCATAATTGATAGTGACATCATCTAACCTATCCACCCTAACTTCCTATGTGCCATTCCTATCCTACCCAGCTCGTTTCGAAACACGGGTGGACCCAGACATCTTCGATAAAATTGCAAGATTTTACCAAAACAATTGCTACTTTGTGGCCTATGATAAGTGATTTTTAGAAAAATCTCTAGGGGTCCACTTTTGCCAATTTAGGTTCTCTATGGTGAGGTATCTGATAATGTAGCCATGAAAAAATCTAGCTTGATTTCATATCCGAAAGGCAAAGTTCTCATGGTTTTCAATCTGCCCTGAAATCAGCGTCAGCAGTCCCCGGTGTCGTGGCGTCCAGCGTACATTAATGGCCTAGGTAAGTGGCATAATTGATAGTGACATCATCTAACCTATCCACCCTAACTTCCTATGTGCCATTCCTATCCTACCCAGCTCGTTTTGAAACACGGGTGGACCCAGACATCTTCGATAAAATTGCAAGATTTTACCAAAACAATTGCTACTTTGTGGCCTATGATAAGTGATTTTTAGAAAAATCTCTAGGGGTCCAGTTTTGCCAATTTAGGTTCTCTATGGTGAGGTATCTGATAATGTAGCCATGAAAAAAATCTTGCTCGATTTCATATCCGAAAGGCAAAGTTCTCAAGGTTTTCAATCTGCCCTGAAATCGGCGTCAGCAGTCCCCGATGTCGTGGCGTCCAGCGTACATTAATGGCATGGGTAAGTGACATAATTGATAGTGACATCATCTAACCTATCCACCCTAACTTCCTATGTGCCATTCCTGTCCTACCCAGCTCGTTTCGAAACACGGGTGGACCCAGACATCTTCGATAAAATTGCAAGATTTTACCAAAACAATTGCTACTTTGTGGCATATGATAAGTGATTTTTAGAAAAATCTCTATGGGTCCACTTTTGCCAATTTAGGTTCTCTATGGTGAGGTATCTGATAATGTAGCCATGAAAAAAATCTAGCTCGATTTCATATCCGAAAGGCAAAGTTCTCATGGTTTTCAATCTGCCCTGAAATCAGCGTCAGCAGTCCCCGATGTCGTGGCATCCAGCGTACATTAATGGCATGGGTAAGTGACATAATTGATAGGGACATCATCTAACCTATCCACCCTAACTTCCTATGTGCCATTCCTGTCCTACCCAGCTCGTTTCGAAACACTTGTGGACCCAGACATCTTCGATAAAATTGCAAGATTTTACCAAAACAATTGCTACTTTGTGGCCTATGATAAGTGATTTTTAGAAAAATATCTATGGGTCCACTTTTGCCAATTTAGGTTCTCTATGGTGAGGTATCTGATAATGTAGCCATGAAAAAAATCTAGCTCGATTTCATATCCGAAAGGCAAAGTTCTCATGGTTTTCAATCTGCCCTGAAATCAGCGTCAGCAGTCCCCGATGTCGTGGCATCCAGCGTACATTAATGGCATGGGTAAGTGACATAATTGATAGTGACATCATCTAACCTATCCACCCTAACTTCCTATGTGCCATTCCTGTCCTACCCAGCTCGTTTCGAAACACTTGTGGACCCAGACATCTTCGATAAAATTGCAAGATTTTACCAAAACAATTGCTACTTTGTGGCCTATGATAAGTGATTTTTAGAAAAATCTCTAGGGGTCCACTTTTGCCAATTTAGGTTCTCTATGGTGAGGTATCTGATAATGTAGCCATGAAAAAAATCTAGCTCGATTTCATATCCGAAAGGCAAAGTTCTCATGGTTTTCAATCTGCCCTGAAATCAGCGTCAGCAGTCCCCGGTGTCGTGGCGTCCAGCGTACATTAATGGCATGGGTAAGTGACATAATTGATAGTGACATCATCTAACCTATCCACCCTAACTTCCTATGTGCCATTCCTGTCCTACTCAGCTCGTTTCGAAACACGGGTGGACCCAGACATCTTCGATAAAATTGCAAGATTTTACCAAAACAATTGATACTTTGTGGCATATGATAAGTGATTTTTAGAAAAATCTCTATGGGTCCACTTTTGCCAATTTAGGTTCTCTATGGTGAGGTATCTGATAATGTAGCCATGAAAAAAATCTAGCTCGATTTCATATCCGAAAGGCAAAGTTCTCATGGTTTTCAATCTGCCCTGAAATCAGCGTCAGCAGTCCCCGATGTCGTGGCATCCAGCGTACATTAATGGCATGGGTAAGTGACATAATTGATAGGGACATCATCTAACCTATCCACCCTAACTTTCTATGTGCCATTCCTGTCCTACCCAGCTCGTTTCGAAACACTTGTGGACCCAGACATCTTCGATAAAATTGCAAGATTTTACCAAAACAATTGCTACTTTGTGGCCTATGATAAGTGATTTTTAGAAAAATATCTATGGGTCCACTTTTGCCAATTTAGGTTCTCTATGGTGAGGTATCTGATAATGTAGCCATGAAAAAAATCTAGCTCGATTTCATATCCGAAAGGCAAAGTTCTCATGGTTTTCAATCTGCCCTGAAATCAGCGTCAGCAGTCCCCGATGTCGTGGCATCCAGCGTACATTAATGGCATGGGTAAGTGACATAATTGATAGTGACATCATCTAACCTATCCACCCTAACTTCCTATGTGCCATTCCTGTCCTACCCAGCTCGTTTCGAAACACGGGTGGACCCAGACATCTTCGATAAAATTGCAAGATTTTACCAAAACAATTGCTACTTTGTGGCCAATGATAAGTGATTTTTAGAAAAATCTCTAGGGGTCCACTTTTGCCAATTTAGGTTCTCTATGGTGAGGTATCTGATAATGTAGCCATGAAAAAAATCTAGCTCGATTTCATATCCGAAAGGCAAAGTTCTCATGGTTTTCAATCTGCCCTGAAATCAGCGTCAGCAGTCCCCGATGTCGTGGCGTCCAGCGTACATTAATGGCCTGGGTAAGTGGCATAATTGATAGTGACATCATCTAACCTATCCACCCTAACTTCCTATGTGCCATTCCTGTCCTACCCAGCTCGTTTCGAAACACGGGTGGACCTAGACATCTTCTATAAAATTGCAAGATTTTACCAAAACAATTGCTACTTTGTGGCCTATGATAAGTGATTTTTAGAAAAATCTCTAGGGGTCCACTTTTGCCAATTCAGGTTCTCTATGGTGAGGTATCTGATAATGTAGCCATGAAAAAAATCAAGCTCGATTTCATATCCGATAGGCAAAGTTCTCATGGTTTTCAATCTGCCCTGAAATCAGCGTCAGCAGTCCCCGGTGTCATGGCATCCAGCGTACATTAATGGCCTGGGTAAGTGACATAATTGATAGTGACATCATCTAACCTATCCACCCTAACTTCCTATGTGCCATTCCTGTCCTACCCAGCTCGTTTCGAAACACGGGTGGACCTAGACATCTTCTATAAAATTGCAAGATTTTACCAAAACAATTGCTACTTTGTGGCCTATGATAAGTGATTTTTAGAAAAATCTCTAGGGGTCCACTTTTGCCAATTCAGGTTCTCTATGGTGAGGTATCTGATAATGTAGCCATGAAAAAAATCAAGCTCGATTTCATATCCGATAGGCAAAGTTCTCATGGTTTTCAATCTGCCCTGAAATCAGCGTCAGCAGTCCCCGGTGTCATGGCATCCAGCGTACATTAATGGCCTGGGTAAGTGACATAATTGATAGTGACATCATCTAACCTATCCACCCTAACTTCCTATGTGCCATTCCTGTCCTACCCAGCTCGTTTCGAAACACGGGTGGACCTAGACATCTTCTATAAAATTGCAAGATTTTACCAAAACAATTGCTACTTTGTGGCCTATGATAAGTGATTTTTAGAAAAATCTCTAGGGGTCCACTTTTGCCAATTCAGGTTCTCTATGGTGAGGTATCTGATAATGTAGCCATGAAAAAAATCAAGCTCGATTTCATATCCGATAGGCAAAGTTCTCATGGTTTTCAATCTGCCCTGAAATCAGCGTCAGCAGTCCCCGGTGTCATGGCATCCAGCGTACATTAATGGCCTGGGTAAGTGACATAATTGATAGTGACATCATCTAACCTATCCACCCTAACTTCCTATGTGCCATTCCTGTCCTACCCAGCTCGTTTCGAAACACGGGTGGACCCAGACATCTTCGATAAAATTGCAAGATTTTACCAAAACAATTGCTACTTTGTGGCCTATGATAAGTGATTTTTAGAAAAATCTCTAGGGGTCCACTTTTGCCAATTTAGGTTCTCTATGGTGAGGTATCTGATAATGTAGCCATGAAAAAAATCTAGCTCGATTTCATATCCGAAAGGCAAAGTTCTCATGGTTTTCAATCTGCCCTGAAATCAGCGTCAGCAGTCCCCGATGTCGTGGCATCCAGCGTACATTACTGGCATGGGTAAGTGACATAATTGATAGTGACATCATCTAACCTATCCACCCTAACTTCCTATGTGCCATTCCTGTCCTACCCAGCTCGTTTCGAAACACGGGTGGACCCAGACATCTTCGATAAAATTGCAAGATTTTACCAAAACAATTGCTACTTTGTGGCATATGATAAGTGATTTTTAGAAAAATCTCTATGGGTCCACTTTTGCCAATTTAGGTTCTCTATGGTGAGGTATCTGATAATGTAGCCATGAAAAAAATCTAGCTCGATTTCATATCCGAAAGGCAAAGTTCTCATGGTTTTCAATCTGCCCTGAAATCAGCGTCAGCAGTCCCCGATGTCGTGGCATCCAGCGTACATTAATGGCATGGGTAAGTGACATAATTGATAGGGACATCATCTAACCTATCCACCCTAACTTCCTATGTGCCATTCCTGTCCTACCCAGCTCGTTTCGAAACACTTGTGGACCCAGACATCTTCGATAAAATTGCAAGATTTTACCAAAACAATTGCTACTTTGTGGCCTATGATAAGTGATTTTTAGAAAAATATCTATGGGTCCACTTTTGCCAATTTAGGTTCTCTATGGTGAGGTATCTGATAATGTAGCCATGAAAAAAATCTAGCTCGATTTCATATCCGAAAGGCAAAGTTCTCATGGTTTTCAATCTGCCCTGAAATCAGCGTCAGCAGTCCCCGATGTCGTGGCGTCCAGCGTACATTAATGGCATGGGTAAGTGACATAATTGATAGTGACATCATCTAACCTATCCACCCTAACTTCCTATGTGCCATTCCTGTCCTACCCAGCTCGTTTCGAAACACGGGTGGACCCAGACATCTTCGATAAAATTGCAAGATTTTACCAAAACAATTGCTACTTTGTGGCCTATGATAAGTGATTTTTAGAAAAATATCTATGGGTCCACTTTTGCCAATTTAGGTTCTCTATGGTGAGGTATCTGATAATGTAGCCATGAAAAAAATCTAGCTCGATTTCATATCCGAAAGGCAAAGTTCTCATGGTTTTCAATCTGCCCTGAAATCAGCGTCAGCAGTCCCCAATGTCGTGGCATCCAGCGTACATTAATGGCATGGGTAAGTGACATAATTGATAGTGACATCATCTAACCTATCCACCCTAACTTCCTATGTGCCATTCCTGTCCTACTCAGCTCGTTTCGAAACACGGGTGGACCCAGACATCTTCGATAAAATTGCAAGATTTTACCAAAACAATTGATACTTTGTGGCATATGATAAGTGATTTTTAGAAAAATCTCTATGGGTCCACTTTTGCCAATTTAGGTTCTCTATGGTGAGGTATCTGATAATGTAGCCATGAAAAAAATCTAGCTCGATTTCATATCCGAAAGGCAAAGTTCTCATGGTTTTCAATCTGCCCTGAAATCAGCGTCAGCAGTCCCCGATGTCGTGGCATCCAGCGTACATTAATGGCATGGGTAAGTGACATAATTGATAGGGACATCATCTAACCTATCCACCCTAACTTCCTATGTGCCATTCCTGTCCTACCCAGCTCGTTTCGAAACACTTGTGGACCCAGACATCTTCGATAAAATTGCAAGATTTTACCAAAACAATTGCTACTTTGTGGCCTATGATAAGTGATTTTTAGAAAAATATCTATGGGTCCACTTTTGCCAATTTAGGTTCTCTATGGTGAGGTATCTGATAATGTAGCCATGAAAAAAATCTAGCTCGATTTCATATCCGAAAGGCAAAGTTCTCATGGTTTTCAATCTGCCCTGAAATCAGCGTCAGCAGTCCCCGATGTCGTGGCATCCAGCGTACATTAATGGCATGGGTAAGTGACATAATTGATAGTGACATCATCTAACCTATCCACCCTAACTTCCTATGTGCCATTCCTGTCCTACCCAGCTCGTTTCGAAACATGGGTGGACCCAGACATCTTCGATAAAATTGCAAGATTTTACCAAAACAATTGCTACTTTGTGGCCAATGATAAGTGATTTTTAGAAAAATCTCTAGGGGTCCACTTTTGCCAATTTAGGTTCTCTATGGTGAGGTATCTGATAATGTAGCCATGAAAAAAATCTAGCTCGATTTCATATCCGAAAGGCAAAGTTCTCATGGTTTTCAATCTGCCCTGAAATCAGCGTCAGCAGTCCCCGATGTCGTGGCGTCCAGCGTACATTAATGGCATGGGTAAGTGACATAATTGATAGTGACATCATCTAACCTATCCACCCTAACTTCCTATGTGCCATTCCTGTCCTACCCAGCTCGTTTCGAAACACGGGTGGACCCAGACATCTTCGATAAAATTGCAAGATTTTACCAAAACAATTGCTACTTTGTGGCCTATGATAAGTGATTTTTAGAAAAATCTCTAGGGGTCCACTTTTGCCAATTTAGGTTCTCTATGGTGAGGTATCTGATAATGTAGCCATGAAAAAAATCTAGCTCGATTTCATATCCGAAAGGCAAAGTTCTCATGGTTTTCAATCTGCCCTGAAATCAGCGTCAGCAGTCCCCGATGTCGTGGCATCCAGCGTACATTAATGGCATGGGTAAGTGACATAATTGATAGTGACATCATCTAACCTATCCACCCTAACTTCCTATGTGCCATTCCTGTCCTACCCAGCTCGTTTCGAAACACGGGTGGACATAGACATCTTCGATAAAATTGCAAGATTTTACCAAAACAATTGCTACTTTGTGGCATATGATAAGTGATTTTTAGAAAAATCTCTATGGGTCCACTTTTGCCAATTTAGGTTCTCTATGGTGAGGTATCTGATAATGTAGCCATGAAAAAAATCTAGCTCGATTTCATATCCGAAAGGCAAAGTTCTCATGGTTTTCAATCTGCCCTGAAATCAGCGTCAGCAGTCCCCGATGTCATGGCATCCAGCGTACATTAATGGCATGGGTAAGTGACATAATTGATAGTGACATCATCTAACCTATCCACCCTAACTTCCTATGTGTCATTCCTGTCCTACCCAGCTCGTTTCGAAACACTTGTGGACCCAGACATCTTCGATAAAATTGCAAGATTTTACCAAAACAATTGCTACTTTGTGGCCTATGATAAGTGATTTTTAGAAAAATCTCTATGGGTCCACTTTTGCCAATTTAGGTTCTCTATGGTGAGGTATCTGATAATGTAGCCATGAAAAAAATCTAGCTCGATTTCATATCCGAAAGACAAAGTTCTCATGGTTTTCAATCTGCCCTGAAATCAGCGTCAGCAGTCCCCGATGTCGTGGCATCCAGCGTACATTAATGGCATGGGTAAGTGACATAATTGATAGTGACATCATCTAACCTATCCACCCTAACTTCCTATGTGCCATTCCTGTCCTACCCAGCTCGTTTCGAAACACTTGTGGACCCAGACATCTTCGATAAAATTGCAAGATTTTACCAAAACAATTGCTACTTTGTGGCCTATGATAAGTGATTTTTCGAAAAATCTCTAGGGGTCCACTTTTGCCAATTTAGGTTCTCTATGGTGAGGTATCTGATAATGTAGCCATGAAAAAAATCTAGCTCGATTTCATATCCGAAAGGCAAAGTTCTCATGGTTTTCAATCTGCCCTGAAATCAGCGTCAGCAGTCCCCGGTGTCGTGGCGTCCAGCGTACATTAATGGCCTGGGTAAGTGGCATAATTGATAGTGACATCATCTAACCTATCCACCCTAACTTCCTATGTGCCATTCCTATCCTACCCAGCTCGTTTCGAAACACGGGTGGACCCAGACAACTTCGATAAAATTGCAAGATTTTACCAAAACAATTGCTACTTTGTGGCCTATGATAAGTGATTTTTAGAAAAATCTCTAGGGGTCCAGTCTTGCCAATTTAGGTTCTCTATGGTGAGGTATCTGATAATGTAGCCATGAAAAAAATCTAGCTCGATTTCATATCCGAAAGGCAAAGTTCTCATGGTTTTCAATCTGCCCAGAAATCAGCGTCAGCAGTCCCCGATGTCGTGGCGTCCAGCGTACATTAATGGCATGGGTAAGTGACATAATTGATAGTGACATCATCTAACCTATCCACCCTAACTTCCTATGTGCCATTCCTGTCCTACCCAGCTCGTTTCGAAACACGGGTGGACCCAGACATCTTCGATAAAATTGCAAGATTTTACCAAAACAATTGCTACTTTGTGGCCTATGATAAGTGATTTTTAGAAAAATCTCTAGGGGTCCAGTCTTGCCAATTTAGGTTCTCTATGGTGAGGTATCTGATAATGTAGCCATGAAAAAAATCTAGCTCGATTTCATATCCGAAAGGCAAAGTTCTCATGGTTTTCAATCTGCCCAGAAATCAGCGTCAGCAGTCCCCGATGTCGTGGCGTCCAGCGTACATTAATGGCATGGGTAAGTGACATAATTGATAGTGACATCATCTAACCTATCCACCCTAACTTCCTATGTGCCATTCCTGTCCTACCCAGCTCGTTTCGAAACACGGGTGGACCCAGACATCTTCGATAAAATTGCAAGATTTTACCAAAACAATTGCTACTTTGTGGCCTATGATAAGTGATTTTTAGAAAAATATCTATGGGTCCACTTTTGCCAATTTAGGTTCTCTATGGTGAGGTATCTGATAATGTAGCCATGAAAAAAATCTAGCTCGATTTCATATCCGAAAGACAAAGTTCTCATGGTTTTCAATCTGCCCTGAAATCAGCGTCAGCAGTCCCCGATGTCGTGGCATCCAGCGTACATTAATGGCATGGGTAAGTGACATAATTGATAGTGACATCATCTAACCTATCCACCCTAACTTCCTATGTGCCATTCCTGTCCTACCCAGCTCGTTTCGAAACACTTGTGGACCCAGACATCTTCGATAAAATTGCAAGATTTTACCAAAACAATTGCTACTTTGTGGCCTATGATAAGTGATTTTTCGAAAAATCTCTAGGGGTCCACTTTTGCCAATTTAGGTTCTCTATGGTGAGGTATCTGATAATGTAGCCATGAAAAAAATCTAGCTCGATTTCATATCCGAAAGGCAAAGTTCTCATGGTTTTCAATCTGCCCTGAAATCAGCGTCAGCAGTCCCCGGTGTCGTGGCGTCCAGCGTACATTAATGGCCTGGGTAAGTGGCATAATTGATAGTGACATCATCTAACCTATCCACCCTAACTTCCTATGTGCCATTCCTATCCTACCCAGCTCGTTTCGAAACACGGGTGGACCCAGACAACTTCGATAAAATTGCAAGATTTTACCAAAACAATTGCTACTTTGTGGCCTATGATAAGTGATTTTTAGAAAAATCTCTAGGGGTCCAGTCTTGCCAATTTAGGTTCTCTATGGTGAGGTATCTGATAATGTAGCCATGAAAAAAATCTAGCTCGATTTCATATCCGAAAGGCAAAGTTCTCATGGTTTTCAATCTGCCCAGAAATCAGCGTCAGCAGTCCCCGATGTCGTGGCGTCCAGCGTACATTAATGGCATGGGTAAGTGACATAATTGATAGTGACATCATCTAACCTATCCACCCTAACTTCCTATGTGCCATTCCTGTCCTACCCAGCTCGTTTCGAAACACGGGTGGACCCAGACATCTTCGATAAAATTGCAAGATTTTACCAAAACAATTGCTACTTTGTGGCCTATGATAAGTGATTTTTAGAAAAATCTCTAGGGGTCCAGTCTTGCCAATTTAGGTTCTCTATGGTGAGGTATCTGATAATGTAGCCATGAAAAAAATCTAGCTCGATTTCATATCCGAAAGGCAAAGTTCTCATGGTTTTCAATCTGCCCAGAAATCAGCGTCAGCAGTCCCCGATGTCGTGGCGTCCAGCGTACATTAATGGCATGGGTAAGTGACATAATTGATAGTGACATCATCTAACCTATCCACCCTAACTTCCTATGTGCCATTCCTGTCCTACCCAGCTCGTTTCGAAACACGGGTGGACCCAGACATCTTCGATAAAATTGCAAGATTTTACCAAAACAATTGCTACTTTGTGGCCAATGATAAGTGATTTTTAGAAAAATCTCTAGGGGTCCACTTTTGCCAATTTAGGTTCTCTATGGTGAGGTATCTGATAATGTAGCCATGAAAAAAATCTAGCTCGATTTCATATCCGAAAGGCAAAGTTCTCATGGTTTTCAATCTGCCCTGAAATCAGCGTCAGCAGTCCCCGATGTCGTGGCATCCAGCGTACATTAATGGCATGGGTAAGTGACATAATTGATAGGGACATCATCTAACCTATCCACCCTAACTTCCTATGTGCCATTCCTGTCCTACCCAGCTCGTTTCGAAACACTTGTGGACCCAGACATCTTCGATAAAATTGCAAGATTTTACCAAAACAATTGCTACTTTGTGGCCTATGATAAGTGATTTTTAGAAAAATATCTATGGGTCCACTTTTGCCAATTTAGGTTCTCTATGGTGAGGTATCTGATAATGTAGCCATGAAAAAAATCTAGCTCGATTTCATATCCGAAAGGCAAAGTTCTCATGGTTTTCAATCTGCCCTGAAATCAGCGTCAGCAGTCCCCGATGTCGTGGCATCCAGCGTACATTAATGGCATGGGTAAGTGACATAATTGATAGTGACATCATCTAACCTATCCACCCTAACTTCCTATGTGCCATTCCTGTCCTACCCAGCTCGTTTCGAAACACGGGTGGACCCAGACATCTTCGATAAAATTGCAAGATTTTACCAAAACAATTGCTACTTTGTGGCCAATGATAAGTGATTTTTAGAAAAATCTCTAGGGGTCCACTTTTGCCAATTTAGGTTCTCTATGGTGAGGTATCTGATAATGTAGCCATGAAAAAAATCTAGCTCGATTTCATATCCGAAAGGCAAAGTTCTCATGGTTTTCAATCTGCCCTGAAATCAGCGTCAGCAGTCCCCGATGTCGTGGCGTCCAGCGTACATTAATGGCATGGGTAAGTGACATAATTGATAGTGACATCATCTAACCTATCCACCCTAACTTCCTATGTGCCATTCCTGTCCTACCCAGCTCGTTTCGAAACACGGGTGGACCCAGACATCTTCGATAAAATTGCAAGATTTTACCAAAACAATTGCTACTTTGTGGCCTATGATAAGTGATTTTTAGAAAAATCTCTAGGGGTCCACTTTTGCCAATTTAGGTTCTCTATGGTGAGGTATCTGATAATGTAGCCATGAAAAAAATCTAGCTCGATTTCATATCCGAAAGGCAAAGTTCTCATGGTTTTCAATCTGCCCTGAAATCAGCGTCAGCAGTCCCCGATGTCGTGGCATCCAGCGTACATTAATGGCATGGGTAAGTGACATAATTGATAGTGACATCATCTAACCTATCCACCCTAACTTCCTATGTGCCATTCCTGTCCTACCCAGCTCGTTTCGAAACACGGGTGGACCCAGACATCTTCGATAAAATTGCAAGATTTTACCAAAACAATTGCTACTTTGTGGCATATGATAAGTGATTTTTAGAAAAATCTCTATGGGTCCACTTTTGCCAATTTAGGTTCTCTATGGTGAGGTATCTGATAATGTAGCCATGAAAAAAATCTAGCTCGATTTCATATCCGAAAGGCAAAGTTCTCATGGTTTTCAATCTGCCCTGAAATCAGCGTCAGCAGTCCCCGATGTCATGGCATCCAGCGTACATTAATGGCATGGGTAAGTGACATAATTGATAGTGACATCATCTAACCTATCCACCCTAACTTCCTATGTGCCATTCCTGTCCTACCCAGCTCGTTTCGAAACACTTGTGGACCCAGACATCTTCGATAAAATTGCAAGATTTTACCAAAACAATTGCTACTTTGTGGCCTATGATAAGTGATTTTTAGAAAAATCTCTATGGGTCCACTTTTGCCAATTTAGGTTCTCTATGGTGAGGTATCTGATAATGTAGCCATGAAAAAAATCTAGCTCGATTTCATATCCGAAAGACAAAGTTCTCATGGTTTTCAATCTGCCCTGAAATCAGCGTCAGCAGTCCCCGATGTCGTGGCATCCAGCGTACATTAATGGCATGGGTAAGTGACATAATTGATAGTGACATCATCTAACCTATCCACCCTAACTTCCTATGTGCCATTCCTGTCCTACCCAGCTCGTTTCGAAACACTTGTGGACCCAGACATCTTCGATAAAATTGCAAGATTTTACCAAAACAATTGCTACTTTGTGGCCTATGATAAGTGATTTTTCGAAAAATCTCTAGGGGTCCACTTTTGCCAATTTAGGTTCTCTATGGTGAGGTATCTGATAATGTAGCCATGAAAAAAATCTAGCTCGATTTCATATCCGAAAGGCAAAGTTCTCATGGTTTTCAATCTGCCCTGAAATCAGCGTCAGCAGTCCCCGGTGTCGTGGCGTCCAGCGTACATTAATGGCCTGGGTAAGTGGCATAATTGATAGTGACATCATCTAACCTATCCACCCTAACTTCCTATGTGCCATTCCTATCCTACCCAGCTCGTTTCGAAACACGGGTGGACCCAGACAACTTCGATAAAATTGCAAGATTTTACCAAAACAATTGCTACTTTGTGGCCTATGATAAGTGATTTTTAGAAAAATCTCTAGGGGTCCAGTCTTGCCAATTTAGGTTCTCTATGGTGAGGTATCTGATAATGTAGCCATGAAAAAAATCTAGCTCGATTTCATATCCGAAAGGCAAAGTTCTCATGGTTTTCAATCTGCCCAGAAATCAGCGTCAGCAGTCCCCGATGTCGTGGCGTCCAGCGTACATTAATGGCATGGGTAAGTGACATAATTGATAGTGACATCATCTAACCTATCCACCCTAACTTCCTATGTGCCATTCCTGTCCTACCCAGCTCGTTTCGAAACACGGGTGGACCCAGACATCTTCGATAAAATTGCAAGATTTTACCAAAACAATTGCTACTTTGTGGCCTATGATAAGTGATTTTTAGAAAAATCTCTAGGGGTCCAGTCTTGCCAATTTAGGTTCTCTATGGTGAGGTATCTGATAATGTAGCCATGAAAAAAATCTAGCTCGATTTCATATCCGAAAGGCAAAGTTCTCATGGTTTTCAATCTGCCCAGAAATCAGCGTCAGCAGTCCCCGATGTCGTGGCGTCCAGCGTACATTAATGGCATGGGTAAGTGACATAATTGATAGTGACATCATCTAACCTATCCACCCTAACTTCCTATGTGCCATTCCTGTCCTACCCAGCTCGTTTCGAAACACGGGTGGACCCAGACATCTTCGATAAAATTGCAAGATTTTACCAAAACAATTGCTACTTTGTGGCCAATGATAAGTGATTTTTAGAAAAATCTCTAGGGGTCCACTTTTGCCAATTTAGGTTCTCTATGGTGAGGTATCTGATAATGTAGCCATGAAAAAAATCTAGCTCGATTTCATATCCGAAAGGCAAAGTTCTCATGGTTTTCAATCTGCCCTGAAATCAGCGTCAGCAGTCCCCGATGTCGTGGCGTCCAGCGTACATTAATGGCATGGGTAAGTGACATAATTGATAGTGACATCATCTAACCTATCCACCCTAACTTCCTATGTGCCATTCCTGTCCTACCCAGCTCGTTTCGAAACACGGGTGGACCCAGACATCTTCGATAAAATTGCAAGATTTTACCAAAACAATTGCTACTTTGTGGCCTATGATAAGTGATTTTTAGAAAAATCTCTAGGGGTCCACTTTTGCCAATTTAGGTTCTCTAGGGTGAGGTATCTGATAATGTAGCCATGAAAAAAATCTAGCTCGATTTCATATCCGAAAGGCAAAGTTCTCATGGTTTTCAATCTGCCCTGAAATCAGCGTCAGCAGTCCCCGATGTCGTGGCGTCCAGCGTACATTAATGGCATGGGTAAGTGACATAATTGATAGTGACATCATCTAACCTATCCACCCTAACTTCCTATGTGCCATTCCTGTCCTACCCAGCTCGTTTCGAAACACTTGTGGACCCAGACATCTTCGATAAAATTGCAAGATTTTACCAAAACAATTGCTACTTTGTGGCCTATGATAAGTGATTTTTAGAAAAATCTCTAGGGGTCCACTTTTTCCAATTCAGGTTCTCTATGGTGAGGTATCTGATAATGTAGCCATGAAAAAAATCAAGCTCGATTTCATATCCGATAGGCAAAGTTCTCATGGTTTTCAATCTGCCATGAAATCAGCGTTAGCAGTCCCCGGTGTCGTGGCGTCCAGCGTACATTAATAGCCTGGGTAAGTGGCATAATTGATAGTGACATCATCTAACCTATCCACCCTAACTTCCTATGTGCCATTCCTGTCCTACCCAGCTCGTTTCGAAACACGGGTAGACCCAGACATCTTCGATAAAATTGCAAGATTTTACCAAAACAATTGCTACTTTGTGGCCTATGATAACTGATTTTTAGAAAAATCTCTAGGGGTCCACTTTTGCCAATTTAGGTTCTCTATGGTGAGGTATCTGATAATGTAGCCATGAAAAAAATCTAGCTCGATTTCATATCCGAAAGGCAAAGTTCTCATGGTTTTCAATCTGCCCTAAAATCAGCGTCAGCAGTCCCCGGTGTCGTGGCGTCCAGCGTACATTAATGGCCTGGGTAAGTGGCATAATTGATAGTGACATCATCTAACCTATCCACCCTAACTTCCTATGTGCCATTCCTATCCTACCCAGCTCGTTTCGAAACACGGGTGGACCCAGACATCTTCGATAAAATTGCAAGATTTTACCAAAACAATTGCTACTTTGTGGTCTATGATAAGTGATTTTTAGAAAAATCTCTAGGGGTCGACTTTTGCCAATTTAGGTTCTCTATGGTGAGGTATCTGATAATGTAGCTATGAAAAAAATCTAGCTCGATTTCATATCCGAAAGGCAAAGTTCTCATGGTTTTCAATCTGCCCTGAAATCAGCGTCAGCAGTCCCTGGTGTCATGGCGTCCAGCGTACATTAATAGCCTGGGTAAGTGGCATAATTGATAGTGACATCATCTAACCTATCCACCCTAACTTCCTATGTGCCATTCCTATCCTACCCAGCTCGTTTCGAAACACGGGTGGACCCAGACATCATCGATAAAATTGCAAGATTTTACCAAAACAATTGCTTCTTTATGGCCTATGATAAGTGATTTTTAGAAAAATCTCTAGGGGTCCACTTTTGCCAATTTAGGTTCTCTATGGTGAGGTATCTGATAATGTAGCCATGAAAAAAATCTAGCTCGATTTCATATCCGAAAGGCAAAGTTCTCATGGTTTTCAATCTGCCCTGAAATCAGCGTCAGCAGTCCCCGATGTCATGGCATCCAGCGTACATTAATGGCATGGGTAAGTGACATAATTGATAGTGACATCATCTAACCTATCCACCCTAACTTCCTATGTGCCATTCCTGTCCTACCCAGCTCGTTTCGAAACACTTGTGGACCCAGACATCTTCGATAAAATTGCAAGATTTTACCAAAACAATTGCTACTTTGTGGCCTATGATAAGTGATTTTTAGAAAAATCTCTATGGGTCCACTTTTGCCAATTTAGGTTCTCTATGGTGAGGTATCTGATAATGTAGCCATGAAAAAAATCTAGCTCGATTTCATATCCGAAAGGCAAAGTTCTCATGGTTTTCAATCTGCCCTGAAATCAGCGTCAGCAGTCCCCGATGTCATGGCATCCAGCGTACATTAATGGCATGGGTAAGTGACATAATTGATAGTGACATCATCTAACCTATCCACCCTAACTTCCTATGTGCCATTCCTGTCCTACCCAGCTCGTTTCGAAACACTTGTGGACCCAGACATCTTCGATAAAATTGCAAGATTTTACCAAAACAATTGCTACTTTGTGGCCTATGATAAGTGATTTTTAGAAAAATCTCTATGGGTCCACTTTTGCCAATTTAGGTTCTCTATGGTGAGGTATCTGATAATGTAGCCATGAAAAAAATCTAGCTCGATTTCATATCCGAAAGACAAAGTTCTCATGGTTTTCAATCTGCCCTGAAATCAGCGTCAGCAGTCCCCGATGTCGTGGCATCCAGCGTACATTAATGGCATGGGTAAGTGACATAATTGATAGTGACATCATCTAACCTATCCACCCTAACTTCCTATGTGCCATTCCTGTCCTACCCAGCTCGTTTCGAAACACTTGTGGACCCAGACATCTTCGATAAAATTGCAAGATTTTACCAAAACAATTGCTACTTTGTGGCCTATGATAAGTGATTTTTCGAAAAATCTCTAGGGGTCCACTTTTGCCAATTTAGGTTCTCTATGGTGAGGTATCTGATAATGTAGCCATGAAAAAAATCTAGCTCGATTTCATATCCGAAAGGCAAAGTTCTCATGGTTTTCAATCTGCCCTGAAATCAGCGTCAGCAGTCCCCGGTGTCGTGGCGTCCAGCGTACATTAATGGCCTGGGTAAGTGGCATAATTGATAGTGACATCATCTAACCTATCCACCCTAACTTCCTATGTGCCATTCCTATCCTACCCAGCTCGTTTCGAAACACGGGTGGACCCAGACAACTTCGATAAAATTGCAAGATTTTACCAAAACAATTGCTACTTTGTGGCCTATGATAAGTGATTTTTAGAAAAATCTCTAGGGGTCCAGTCTTGCCAATTTAGGTTCTCTATGGTGAGGTATCTGATAATGTAGCCATGAAAAAAATCTAGCTCGATTTCATATCCGAAAGGCAAAGTTCTCATGGTTTTCAATCTGCCCAGAAATCAGCGTCAGCAGTCCCCGATGTCGTGGCGTCCAGCGTACATTAATGGCATGGGTAAGTGACATAATTGATAGTGACATCATCTAACCTATCCACCCTAACTTCCTATGTGCCATTCCTGTCCTACCCAGCTCGTTTCGAAACACGGGTGGACCCAGACATCTTCGATAAAATTGCAAGATTTTACCAAAACAATTGCTACTTTGTGGCCTATGATAAGTGATTTTTAGAAAAATCTCTAGGGGTCCAGTCTTGCCAATTTAGGTTCTCTATGGTGAGGTATCTGATAATGTAGCCATGAAAAAAATCTAGCTCGATTTCATATCCGAAAGGCAAAGTTCTCATGGTTTTCAATCTGCCCAGAAATCAGCGTCAGCAGTCCCCGATGTCGTGGCGTCCAGCGTACATTAATGGCATGGGTAAGTGACATAATTGATAGTGACATCATCTAACCTATCCACCCTAACTTCCTATGTGCCATTCCTGTCCTACCCAGCTCGTTTCGAAACACGGGTGGACCCAGACATCTTCGATAAAATTGCAAGATTTTACCAAAACAATTGCTACTTTGTGGCCAATGATAAGTGATTTTTAGAAAAATCTCTAGGGGTCCACTTTTGCCAATTTAGGTTCTCTATGGTGAGGTATCTGATAATGTAGCCATGAAAAAAATCTAGCTCGATTTCATATCCGAAAGGCAAAGTTCTCATGGTTTTCAATCTGCCCTGAAATCAGCGTCAGCAGTCCCCGATGTCGTGGCGTCCAGCGTACATTAATGGCATGGGTAAGTGACATAATTGATAGTGACATCATCTAACCTATCCACCCTAACTTCCTATGTGCCATTCCTGTCCTACCCAGCTCGTTTCGAAACACGGGTGGACCCAGACATCTTCGATAAAATTGCAAGATTTTACCAAAACAATTGCTACTTTGTGGCCTATGATAAGTGATTTTTAGAAAAATCTCTAGGGGTCCACTTTTGCCAATTTAGGTTCTCTAGGGTGAGGTATCTGATAATGTAGCCATGAAAAAAATCTAGCTCGATTTCATATCCGAAAGGCAAAGTTCTCATGGTTTTCAATCTGCCCTGAAATCAGCGTCAGCAGTCCCCGATGTCGTGGCGTCCAGCGTACATTAATGGCATGGGTAAGTGACATAATTGATAGTGACATCATCTAACCTATCCACCCTAACTTCCTATGTGCCATTCCTGTCCTACCCAGCTCGTTTCGAAACACTTGTGGACCCAGACATCTTCGATAAAATTGCAAGATTTTACCAAAACAATTGCTACTTTGTGGCCTATGATAAGTGATTTTTAGAAAAATCTCTAGGGGTCCACTTTTTCCAATTCAGGTTCTCTATGGTGAGGTATCTGATAATGTAGCCATGAAAAAAATCTAGCTCGATTTCATATCCGAAAGGCAAAGTTCTCTTGGTTTTCAATCTGCCCTAAAATCAGCGTCAGCAGTCCCCGGTGTCGTGGCGTCCAGCGTACATTAATGGCCTGGGTAAGTGGCATAATTGATAGTGACATCATCTAACCTATCCACCCTAACTTCCTATGTGCCATTCCTATCCTACCCAGCTCGTTTCGAAACACGGGTGGACCCAGACATCTTCGATAAAATTGCAAGATTTTACCAAAACAATTGCTACTTTGTGGTCTATGATAAGTGATTTTTAGAAAAATCTCTAGGGGTCAACTTTTGCCAATTTAGGTTCTCTATGGTGAGGTATCTGATAATGTAGCTATGAAAAAAATCTAGCTCGATTTCATATCCGAAAGGCAAAGTTCTCATGGTTTTCAATCTGCCCTGAAATCAGCGTCAGCAGTCCCTGGTGTCATGGCGTCCAGCGTACATTAATAGCCTGGGTAAGTGGCATAATTGATAGTGACATCATCTAACCTATCCACCCTAACTTCCTATGTGCCATTCCTATCCTACCCAGCTCGTTTCGAAACACGGGTGGACCCAGACATCATCGATAAAATTGCAAGATTTTACCAAAACAATTGCTTCTTTATGGCCTATGATAAGTGATTTTTAGAAAAATCTCTAGGGGTCCACTTTTGCCAATTTAGGTTCTCTATGGTGAGGTATCTGATAATGTAGCCATGAAAAAAATCTAGCTCGATTTCATATCCGAAAGGCAAAGTTCTCATGGTTTTCAATCTGCCCTGAAATCAGCGTCAGCAGTCCCCGGTGTCGTGGCGTCCAGCGTACATTAATTGCCTGGGTAAGTGGCATAATTGATAGTGACATCATCTAACCTATCCACCCTAACTTCCTATGTGCCATTCCTGTCCTACCCAGCTCGTTTCGAAACACGGGTGGACCCAGAGATCTTCGATAAAATTGCAAGATTTTACCAAAACAATTGCTACTTTGTGGCCTATGATAATTGATTTTTAGAAAAATCTCTAGGGGCCCAGTTTTGCCAATTTAGGTTCTCTATGGTGAGGTATCTGATAATGTAGCCATGAAAAAAATCTAGCTCGATTTCATATCCGAAAGGCAAAGTTCTCATGGTTTTCAATCTGCCCTGAAATCAGTGTCAGCAGTCCCCGATGTCGTGGCGTCCAGCGTACATTAATGGCATGGGTAAGTGACATAATTGATAGTGACATCATCTAACCTGTCCACCCTAACTTCCTATGTGCCATTCCTGTCCTACCCAGCTCGTTTCGAAACACGGGTGGACCCTAACATCTTCAATAAAATTGCAAGATTTTACCAAAACAATTGCTACTTTGTGGCCTATGATAAGTGATTTTTAGAAAAATCTCTAGGGGTCCACTTTTGCCAATTCAGGTTCTCTATGGTGAGGTATCTGATAATGTAGCCATGAAAAAAATCAAGCTCGATTTCATATCCGATAGGCAAAGTTCTCATGGTTTTCAATCTGCCATGAAATCAGCGTTAGCAGTCCCCGGTGTCGTGGCGTCCAGCGTACATTAATGGCCTAGGTAAGTGGTATAATTGATAGTGACATCATCTAACCTATCCACCCTAACTTCCTATGTGCCATTCCTGTCCTACCCAGCTCGTTTCGAAACACGGGTGGACCCAGACATCTTCGATAAAATTGCAAGATTTTACCAAAACAATTGCTACTTTGTGGCCTATGATAAGTGATTTTTAGAAAAATCTCTAGGGGTCCACTTTTGCCAATTTAGGTTCTCTATGGTGATGTACCTGATAATGTAGCTATGAAAAATATCTAGCTCGATTTCATATCCGAAAGGCAAAGTTCTCATGGTTTTCAATCTGCCCTGAAATCAGCGTCAGCAGTCCCCGATGTCGTGGCGTCCAGCGTACATTAATGGCATGGGTAAGTGACATAATTGATAGTGACATCATCTAACCTATCCACCCTAACTTCCTATGTGCCATTCCTGTCCTACCCAGCTCGTTTCGAAACACGGGTGGACCCAGACATCTTCGATAAAATTACATGATTTTACCAAAACAATTGCTACTTTGTGGCCTATGATAAGTGATTTTTAGAAAAATCTCTAGGGATCCACTTTTGCCAATTCAGGTTCTCTATGGTGAGGTATCTGATAATGTAGCCATGAAAAAAATCAAGCTCGATTTCATATCCGATAGGCAAAGTTCTCATGGTTTTCAATCTGCCATGAAATCAGCGTTAGCAGTCCCCGGTGTCGTGGCGTCTAGCGTACATTAATGGCCTGGGTAAGTGGCATAATTGATAGTGACATCATCTAACCTATCCACCCTAACTTCCTATGTGCCATTCCTATCCTACCTAGCTCGTTTCGAAACACGGGTGGACCCAGACATCTTCGATAAAATTGCAAGATTTTACCAAAACAATTGCTACTTTGTGGCCTATGATAAGTGATTTTTAGAAAAATCTCTAGGGGTCCACTTTTGCCAATTTAGGTTCTCTATGGTGAGGTATCTGATAATGTAGCCATGAAAAAATCTAGCTCGATTTCATATCCGAAAGGCAAAGTTCTCATGGTTTTCAATCTGCCCTGAAATCAGCGTCAGCAGTCCCCGGTGTCGTGGCGTCCAGCGTACATTAATGGCCTGGGTAAGTGGCATAATTGATAGTGACATCATCTAACCTATCCACCCTAACTTCCTATGTGCCATTCCTATCCTACCCAGCTCGTTTCGAAACACGGGTGGACCCAGACATCTTCGATAAAATTGCAAGATTTTACCAAAACAATTGCTACTTTGTGGCCTATGATAAGTGATTTTTAGAAAAATCTCTAGGGGTCCACTTTTGCCAATTCAGGTTCTCTATGGTGAGGTATCTGATAATGTAGCCATGAAAAAAATCTAGCTCGATTTCATTTCCGAAAGGCAAAGTTCTCATGGTTTTCAATCTGCCCTGAAATCAGCGTCAGCAGTCCCCGGTGTCAAGGCGTCCAGCGTACATTAATGGCCTGGGTAAGTGACATAATTGATAGTGACATCATCTAACCTATCCACCCTAACTTCCTATGTGCCATTTCTGTCCTACCCAGCTCGTTTCGAAACACGGGTGGACCTAGACATCTTCGATAAAATTGCAAGATTTTACCAAAACAATTGCTACTTTGTGGCCTATGATAAGTGATTTTTAGAAAAATCTCTAGGGGTCCACTTTTGCCAATTCAGGTTCTCTATGGTGAGGTATCTGATAATGTAGCCATGAAAAAAATCAAGCTCGATTTCATATCCGATAGGCAAAGTTCTCATGGTTTTCAATCTACCCTGAAATCAGCGTCAGCAGTCCCCGGTGTCATGGCATCCAGCGTACATTAATGGCCTGGGTAAGTGACATAATTGATAGTGACATCATCTAACCTATCCACCCTAACTTCCTATGTGCCATTCCTGTCCTACCCAGCTCGTTTCGAAACACGGGTGGACCCAGACATCTTCGATAAAATTGCAAGATTTTTCCAAAACAATTGCTACTTTGTGGCCTATGATAAGTGATTTTTAGAAAAATCTCTAGGGGTCCACTTTTGCCAATTTAGGTTCTCTATGGTGAGGTATCTGATAATGTAGCCATGAAAAAATCTAGCTCGATTTCATATCTGAAAGGCAAAGTTCTCATGGTTTTCAATCTGCCCTGAAATCAGCGTCAGCAGTCCCCGGTGTCGTGGCGTCCAGCGTACATTAATGGCCTGGGTAAGTGGCATAATTGATAGTGACATCATCTAACCTATCCACCCTAACTTCCTATGTGCCATTCCTATCCTACCCAGCTCGTTTCGAAACACGGGTGGACCCAGACATCTTCGATAAAATTGCAAGATTTTACCAAAACAATTGCTACTTTGTGGCCTATGATAAGTGATTTTTAGAAAAATCTCTAGGGGTCCACTTTTGCCAATTCAGGTTCTCTATGGTGAGGTATCTGATAATGTAGCCATGAAAAAAATCTAGCTCGATTTCATTTCCGAAAGGCAAAGTTCTCATGGTTTTCAATCTGCCCTGAAATCAGCGTCAGCAGTCCCCGGTGTCAAGGCGTCCAGCGTACATTAATGGCCTGGGTAAGTGACATAATTGATAGTGACATCATCTAACCTATCCACCCTAACTTCCTATGTGCCATTCCTGTCCTACCCAGCTCGTTTCGAAACACGGGTGGACCTAGACATCTTCGATAAAATTGCAAGATTTTACCAAAACAATTGCTACTTTGTGGCCTATGATAAGTGATTTTTAGAAAAATCTCTAGGGGTCCACTTTTGCCAATTCAGGTTCTCTATGGTGAGGTATCTGATAATGTAGCCATGAAAAAAATCAAGCTCGATTTCATATCCGATAGGCAAAGTTCTCATGGTTTTCAATCTACCCTGAAATCAGCGTCAGCAGTCCCCGGTGTCATGGCATCCAGCGTACATTAATGGCCTGGGTAAGTGACATAATTGATAGTGACATCATCTAACCTATCCACCCTAACTTCCTATGTGCCATTCCTGTCCTACCCAGCTCGTTTCGAAACACGGGTGGACCCAGACATCTACGATAAAATTGCAAGATTTTACCAAAATAATTGCTACTTTGTGGCCTATGATAAGTGATTTTTAGAAAAAATCTCTAGGGGTCCAGTTTTGCCAATTCAAGTTCTCTATGGTGAGGTATCTGATAATGTAGCCATGAAAAAAATCTAGCTCGATTTCATATCCGAAAGGCAAAGTTCTCATGGTTTTCAATCTGCCCTGAAATCAGCGTCAGCAGTCCCCGGCGTTGTGGCATCCAGCATACATTAATGGCCTGGGTAAGTGGAATAATTGATAGTGACATCATCTAACCTATCCACCCTAATTTTCTATGTGCCATTCCTGTCCTACCCAGCTCGTTTCAAAACACGGGTGGACCCAGACATCTTCGATAAAATTGCAAGATTTTACCAAAACAATTGCTACTTTGTGGCCTATGATAAGTGATTTTTAGAAAAATCTCTAGGGGTCCACTTTTGCCAATTTAGGTTCTCTATGGTGAGGTATCTGATAATGTAGCCATAAAAAAATCTAGCTCGATTTCATATCCGAAAGGCAAAGTTCTCATGGTTTTCAATCTGCCCTGAAATCAGCGTCAGCAGTCCCCAGCGTCGTGGCGTCCAGCGTACATTAATGGCCTGGGTAAGTGGCATAATTGATAGTGACATCATCTAACCTATCCACCCTAACTTCCTATGTGCCATTCCTGTCCTACCCAGCTCGTTTCGAAACACGGGTGGACCCAGACATCTTCGATAAAATTACAAGATTTTACCAAAACAATTGCTACTTTGTGGCCTATGATAAGTGATTTTTAGAAAAATCTCTAGGGGTCCAATTTTGCCAATTCAGGTTCTCTATGGTGAGGTATCTGGTAATGTAGCCATCAAAAAAATCAAGCTCGATTTCATATCCGAAAGGCAAAGTTCTCATGGTTTTCAATCTGCCTTAAAATCAGCGTCAGCAGTCCCCGGTGTCGTGGCGTCCAGCGTACATTAAAGGCCTGGGTAAGTGACATAATTGATAGTGACATCATCTAACCTATCCATCCTAACTTCCTATGTGCCATTCCTGTACTACCCAGCTCATTTCGAAACACGGGTGGACCCAGACATCTTCGATAAAATTGCAAGATTTTACCAAAACAATTGCTACTTTGTGGCCTATGATAAGTGATTTTTAGAAAAATCTCTAGGGGTCCACTTTTGCCAATTCAGGTTCTCTATGGTGAGGTATCTGATAATGTAGCCATGAAAAAAATCAAGCTCGATTTCATTTCCGAAAGGCAAAGTTCTCATGGTTTTCAATCTGCCCTAAAATCAGCGTCAGCAGTCCCCGATGTCGTGGCGTCCAGCGTACATTAATGGCATGGGTAAGTGACATAATTGACAGTGACATCATCTAACCTATCCACCCTAACTTCCTATGTGCCATTCCTGTCCTACCCAGCTCGTTTCGAAACACGGGTGGACCCAGACATCTTCGATAAAATTGTAAGATTTTACCAAAACAATTGCTACTTTGTGGCCTATAATAAGTGATTTTTAGAAAAATCTCTAGGGGTCCACTTTTGCCAATTCAGGTTCTCTATGGTGAGGTATCTGATAATGTAGCCATGAAAAAAATCAAGCTCGATTTCATATCCGATAGGCAAAGTTCTCATGGTTTTCAATCTGCCATGAAATCAGCGTTAGCAGTCCCCGGTGTCGTGGCGTCTAGCGTACATTAATGGCCTGGGTAAGTGGCATAATTGATAGTGACATCATCTAACCTATCCACCCTAACTTCCTATGTGCCATTCCTATCCTACCCAGCTCGTTTCGAAACACGGGTGGACCCAGACATCTTCGATAAAATTGCAAGATTTTACCAAAACAATTGCTACTTTGTGGCCTATGATAAGTGATTTTTAGAAAAATCTCTAGGGGTCCACTTTTGTCAATTTAGGTTCTCTATGGTGAGGTATCTGATAATGTAGCCATGAAAAAATCTAGCTCAATTTCATATCCGAAAGGCAAAGTTCTCATGGTTTTCAATCTGCCCTAAAATCAGCGTCAGCAGTCCCCGGTGTCGTGGCGTCCAGCGTACATTAATGGCCTGGGTAAGTGGCATAATTGATAGTGACATCATCTAACCTATCCACCCTAACTTCCTATGTGCCATTCCTATCCTACCCAGCTCGTTTCGAAACACGGGTGGACCCAGACATCTTCGATAAAATTGCAAGATTTTACCAAAACAATTGCTACTTTGTGGCCTATGATAAGTGATTTTTAGAAAAATCTCTAGGGGTCCACTTTTGCCAATTCAGGTTCTCTATGGTGAGGTATCTGATAATGTAGCCATGAAAAAAATCTAGCTCGATTTCATTTCCGAAAGGCAAAGTTCTCATGGTTTTCAATCTGCCCTGAAATCAGCGTCAGCAGTCCCCGGTGTCAAGGCGTCCAGCGTACATTAATGGCCTGGGTAAGTGACATAATTGATAGTGACATCATCTAACCTATCCACCCTAACTTCCTATGTGCCATTCCTGTCCTACCCAGCTCGTTTCGAAACACGGGTGGACCTAGACATCTTCGATAAAATTGCAAGATTTTACCAAAACAATTGCTACTTTGTGGCCTATGATAAGTGATTTTTAGAAAAATCTCTAGGTGTCCACTTTTGCCAATTCAGGTTCTCTATGGTGAGGTATCTGATAATGTAGCCATGAAAAAATTCAAGCTCGATTTCATATCCGATAGGCAAAGTTCTCATGGTTTTCAATCTGCCCTGAAATCAGCGTCAGCAGTCCCCAGCGTCGTGGCGTCCAGCGTACATTAATGGCCTGGGTAAGTGGCATAATTGATAGTGACATCATCTAACCTATCCACCCTAACTTCCTATGTGCCATTCCTGTCCTACCCAGCTCGTTTCGAAACACGGGTGGACCCAGACATCTTCGATAAAATTACAAGATTTTACCAAAACAATTGCTACTTTGTGGCCTATGATAAGTGATTTTTAGAAAAAATCTCTAGGGGTCCAATTTTGCCAATTCAGGTTCTCTATGGTGAGGTATCTAATAATGTAGCCATGAAAAAAATCAAGCTCGATTTCATATCCGAAAGGCAAAGTTCTCATGGTTTTCAATCTGCCTTAAAATCAGCGTCAGCAGTCCCCGGTGTCGTGGCGTCCAGCGTACATTAAAGGGCCTGGGTAAGTGACATAATTGATAGTGACATCATCTAACCTATCCATCCTAACTTCCTATGTGCCATTCCTGTACTACCCCAGCTCATTTCGAAACACGGGTGGACCCAGACATCTTCGATAAAATTGCAAGATTTTACCAAAACAATTGCTACTTTGTGGCCTATGATAAGTGATTTTTAGAAAAATCTCTATGGGTCCACTTTTGCCAATTCAGGTTCTCTATGGTGAGGTATCTGATAATGTAGCCATGAAAAAAAATCAAGCTCGATTTCATTTCCGAAAGGCAAAGTTCTCATGGTTTTCAATCTGCCCTGAAATCAGCGTCAGCAGTCCCCGATGTCGTGGCGTCCAACGTACATTAATGGCATGGGTAAGTGACATAATTGATAGTGACATCATCTAACCTGTCCACCCTAACTTCCTATGTGCCATTCCTGTCCTACCCAGCTTGTTTCGAAACACGGGTGGACCCAGACATCTTCGATAAAATTGCAAGATTTTACCAAAACAATTGCTACTTTGTGGCCTATGATAAGTGATTTTTAGAAAAATCTCTAGGGGTCCACTTTTGCCAATTCAGGTTCTCTATGGTGAGGTATCTGATAATGTAGTCATGAAAAAAATCAAGCTCGATTTCATATCCGATAGGCAAAGTTCTCATGGTTTTCAATCTGCCATGAAATCAGCGTTAGCAGTCCCCGGTGTCGTGGCGTCTAGCGTACATTAATGGCCTGGGTAAGTGGCATAATTGATAGTGACATCATCTAACCTATCCACCCTAACTTCCTATGTGCCATTCCTATCCTACCCAGCTCGTTTCGAAACACGGGTGGACCCAGACATCTTCGATAAAATTGCAAGATTTTACCAAAACAATTGCTACTTTGTGGCCTATGATAAGTGATTTTTAGAAAAATCTCTAGGGGTCCACTTTTGTCAATTTAGGTTCTCTATGGTGAGGTATCTGATAATGTAGCCATGAAAAAATCTAGCTCAATTTCATATCCGAAAGGCAAAGTTCTCATGGTTTTCAATCTGCCCTGAAATCAGCGTCAGCAGTCCCCGGTGTCGTGGCGTCCAGCGTACATTAATGGCCTGGGTAAGTGGCATAATTGATAGTGACATCATCTAACCTATCCACCCTAACTTCCTATGTGCCATTCCTATCCTACCCAGCTCGTTTCGAAACACGGGTGGACCCAGACATCTTCGATAAAATTGCAAGATTTTACCAAAACAATTGCTACTTTGTGGCCTATGATAAGTGATTTTTAGAAAAATCTCTAGGGGTCCACTTTTGCCAATTCAGGTTCTCTATGGTGAGGTATCTGATAATGTAGCCATGAAAAAAATCTAGCTCGATTTCATTTCCGAAAGGCAAAGTTCTCATGGTTTTCAATCTGCCCTAAAATCAGCGTCAGCAGTCCCCGGTGTCAAGGCGTCCAGCGTACATTAATGGCCTGGGTAAGTGACATAATTGATAGTGACATCATCTAACCTATCCACCCTAACTTCCTATGTGCCATTCCTGTCCTACCCAGCTCGTTTCGAAACACGGGTGGACCTAGACATCTTCGATAAAATTGCAAGATTTTACCAAAACAATTGCTACTTTGTGGCCTATGATAAGTGATTTTTAGAAAAATCTCTAGGGGTCCACTTTTGCCAATTCAGGTTCTCGATGGTGAGGTATCTGATAATGTAGCCATGAAAAAAATCAAGCTCGATTTCATATCCGATAGGCAAAGTTCTCATGGTTTTCAATCTGCCCTGAAATCAGCGTCAGCAGTCCCCGGTGTCATGGCATCCAGCGTACATTAATGGCCTGGGTAAGTGACATAATTGATAGTGACATCATCTAACCTATCCACCCTAACTTCCTATGTGCCATTCCTGTCCTACCCAGCTCGTTTCGAAACACGGGTGGACCCAGACATCTACGATAAAATTGCAAGATTTTACCAAAATAATTGCTACTTTGTGGCCTATGATAAGTGATTTTTAGAAAAAATCTCTAGGGGTCCAGTTTTTCCAATTCAAGTTCTCTATGGTGAGGTATCTGATAATGTAGCCATGAAAAAAATCTAGCTCGATTTCATATCCGAAAGGCAAAGTTCTCATGGTTTTCAATCTGCCCTGAAATCAGCGTCAGCAGTCCCCGGCGTTGTGGCATCCAGCATACATTAATGGCCTGGGTAAGTGGAATAATTAATAGTGACATCATCTAACCTATCCACCCTAACTTTCTATGTGCCATTCCTGTCCTACCCAGCTCGTTTCAAAACACGGGTGGACCCAGACATCTTCGATAAAATTGCAAGATTTTACCAAAACAATTGCTACTTTGTGGCCTATGATAAGTGATTTTTAGAAAAATCTCTAGGGGTCCACTTTTGCCAATTTAGGTTCTCTATGGTGAGGTATCTGATAATGTAGCCATAAAAAAATCTAGCTCGATTTCATATCCGAAAGGCAAAGTTCTCATGGTTTTCAATCTGCCCTGAAATCAGCGTCAGCAGTCCCCAGCGTCGTGGCGTCCAGCGTACATTAATGGCCTGGGTAAGTGGCATAATTGATAGTGACATCATCTAACCTATCCACCCTAACTTCCTATGTGCCATTCCTGTCCTACCCAGCTCGTTTCGAAACACGGGTGGACCCAGACATCTTCGATAAAATTACAAGATTTTACCAAAACAATTGCTACTTTGTGGCCTATGATAAGTGATTTTTAGAAAAATCTCTACGGGTCCACTTTTGCCAATTCAGGTTCTCTATGGTGAGGTATCTGATAATGTAGCCATGAAAAAAATCAAGCTCGATTTCATATCCGAAAGGCAAAGTTCTCATTATTTTCAATCTGCCTTAAAATCAGCGTCAGCAGTCCCCGGTGTCGTGGCGTCCAGCGTACATTAAAGGCCTGGGTAAGTGACATAATTGATAGTGACATCATCTAACCTATCCATCCTAACTTCCTATGTGCCATTCCTGTACTACCCAGCTCGTTTCGAAACACGGGTGGACCCAGACATCTTCGATAAAATTGCAAGATTTTACCAAAACAATTGCTACTTTGTGGCCTATGATAAGTGTTTTTTAGAAAAATCTCTAGGGGTCCACTTTTGCCAATTCAGGTTCTCTATGGTGAGGTATCTGATAATGTAGCCATGAAAAAAATCAAGCTCGATTTCATTTCCGAAAGGCAAAGTTCTCATGGTTTTCAATCTGCCCTGAAATCAGCGTCAGCAGTCCCCGATGTCGTGGCGTCCAGCGTACATTAATGGCATGGGTAAGTGACATAATTGATAGTGACATCATCTAACCTATCCACCCTAACTTCCTATGTGCCATTCCTGTCCTACCCAGCTCGTTTCGAAACACGGGTGGACCCAGACATCTTCGATAAAATTGCAAGATTTTACCAAAACAATTGCTACTTTGTGGCCTATGATAAGTGATTTTTAGAAAAATCTCTAGGGGTCCACTTTTGCCAATTCAGGTTCTCTATGGTGAGGTATCTGATAATGTAGCCATGAAAAAAATCAAGCTCGATTTCATATCCGATAGGCAAAGTTCTCATGGTTTTCAATCTGCCATGAAATCAGCGTTAGCAGTCCCCGGTGTCGTGGCGTCTAGCGTACATTAATGGCCTGGGTAAGTGGCATAATTGATAGTGACATCATCTAACCTATCCACCCTAACTTCCTATGTGCCATTCCTATCCTACCCAGCTCGTTTCGAAACACGGGTGGACCCAGACATCTTCGATAAAATTGCAAGATTTTACCAAAACAATTGCTACTTTGTGGCCTATGATGAGTGATTTTTAGAAAAATCTCTAGGGGTCCACTTTTGTCAATTTAGGTTCTCTATGGTGAGGTATCTGATAATGTAGCCATGAAAAAATCTAGCTCAATTTCATATCCGAAAGGCAAAGTTCTCATGGTTTTCAATCTGCCCTGAAATCAGCGTCAGCAGTCCCTGGTGTCGTGGCGTCCAGCGTACATTAATGGCCTGGGTAAGTGGCATAATTGATAGTGACATCATCTAACCTATCCACCCTAACTTCCTATGTGCCATTCCTATCCTACCCAGCTCGTTTCGAAACACGGGTGGACCCAGACATCTTCGATAAAATTGCAAGATTTTACCAAAACAATTGCTACTTTGTGGCCTATGATAAGTGATTTTTAGAAAAATCTCTAGGGGTCCACTTTTGCCAATTCAGGTTCTCTATGGTGAGGTATCTGATAATGTAGCCATGAAAAAAATCAAGCTCGATTTCATATCCGATAGGCAAAGTTCTCATGGTTTTCAATCTGCCCTGAAATCAGCGTCAGCAGTCCCCGGTGTCATGGCATCTAGCGTACATTAATGGCCTGGGTAAGTGACATAATTGATAGTGACATCATCTAACCTATCCACCCTAACTTCCTATGTGCCATTCCTGTCCTACCCAGCTCATTTTGAAACACGGGTGGACCCAGACATCTACGATAAAATTGCAAGATTTTACCAAAATAATTGCTACTTTGTGGCCTATGATAAGTGTTTTTTAGAAAAAATCTCTAGGGGTCCAGTTTTGCCAATTCAAGTTCTCTATGGTGAGGTATCTGATAATGTAGCCATGAAAAAAATCTAGCTCGATTTCATATCCGAAAGGCAAAGTTCTCATGGTTTTCAATCTGCCCTGAAATCAGCGTCAGCAGTCCCCGGCGTTGTGGCATCCAGCGTACATTAATGGCCTGGGTAAGTGGAATAATTAATAGTGACATCATCTAACCTATCCACCCTAACTTTCTATGTGCCATTCCTGTCCTACCCAGCTCATTTCAAAACACGGGTGGACCCAGACATCTTCGATAAAATTGCAAGATTTTACCAAAACAATTGCTACTTTGTGGCCTATGATAAGTGATTTTTAGAAAAATCTCTAGGGGTCCACTTTTGCCAATTTAGGTTCTCTATGGTGAGGTATCTGATAATGTAGCCATAAAAAAATCTAGCTCGATTTCATATCCGAAAGGCAAAGTTCTCATGGTTTTCAATCTGCCCTGAAATCAGCGTCAGCAGTCCCCAGCGTCGTGGCGTCCAGCGTACATTAATGGCCTGGGTAAGTGGCATAATTGATAGTGACATCATCTAACCTATCCACCCTAACTTCCTATGTGCCATTCTTGTCCTACCCATCTCGTTTCGAAACACGGGTGGACCCAGACATCTTCGATAAAATTACAAGATTTTACCAAAACAATTGCTACTTTGTGGCCTATGATAAGTGATTTTTAGAAAAATCTCTACGGGTCCACTTTTGCCAATTCAGGTTCTCTATGGTGAGGTATCTGATAATGTAGCCATGAAAAAAATCAAGCTCGATTTCATATCCGAAAGGCAAAGTTCTCATGGTTTTCAATCTGCCTTAAAATCAGCGTCAGCAGTCCCCGGTGTCGTGGCGTCCAACGTACATTAAAGGCCTGGGTAAGTGACATAATTGATAGTGACATCATCTAACCTATCCATCCTAACTTCCTATGTGCCATTCCTGTACTACCCAGCTCGTTTCGAAACACGGGTGGACCCAGACATCTTCGATAAAATTGCAAGATTTTACCAAAACAATTGCTACTTTGTGGCCTATGATAAGTGATTTTTAGAAAAATCTCTAGGGGTCCACTTTTGCCAATTCAGGTTCTCTATGGTGAGGTATCTGATAATGTAGCCATGAAAAAAATCAAGCTCGATTTCATTTCCGAAAGGCAAAGTTCTCATGGTTTTCAATCTGCCCTGAAATCAGCGTCAGCAGTCCCCGATGTCGTGGCGTCCAGCGTACATTAATGGCATGGGTAAGTGACATAATTGATAGTGACATCATCTAACCTATCCACCCTAACTTCCTATGTGCCATTCCTGTCCTACCCAGCTCGTTTCGAAACACGGGTGGACCCAGACATCTTCGATAAAATTGCAAGATTTTACCAAAACAATTGCTACTTTGTGGCCTATGATAAGTGATTTTTAGAAAAATCTCTAGGGGTCCACTTTTGCCAATTCAGGTTCTCTATGGTGAGGTATCTGATAATGTAGCCATGAAAAAAATCAAGCTCGATTTCATATCCGATAGGCAAAGTTCTCATGGTTTTCAATCTGCCATGAAATCAGCGTTAGCAGTCCCCGGTGTCGTGGCGTCTAGCGTACATTAATGGCCTGGGTAAGTGGCATAATTGATAGTGACATCATCTAACCTATCCACCCTAACTTCCTATGTGCCATTCCTATCCTACCCAGCTCGTTTCGAAACACGGGTGGACCCAGACATCTTCGATAAAATTGCAAGATTTTACCAAAACAATTGCTACTTTGTGGCCTATGATAAGTGATTTTTAGAAAAATCTCTAGGGGTCCACTTTTGTCAATTTAGGTTCTCTATGGTGAGGTATCTGATAATGTAGCCATGAAAAAATCTAGCTCAATTTCATATCCGAAAGGCAAAGTTCTCATGGTTTTCAATCTGCCCTGAAATCAGCGTCAGCAGTCCCTGGTGTCGTGGCGTCCAGCGTACATTAATGGCCTGGGTAAGTGGCATAATTGATAGTGACATCATCTAACCTATCCACCCTAACTTCCTATGTGCCATTCCTATCCTACCCAGCTCGTTTCGAAACACGGGTGGACCCAGACATCTTCGATAAAATTGCAAGATTTTACCAAAACAATTGCTACTTTGTGGCCTATGATAAGTGATTTTTAGAAAAATCTCTAGGGGTCCACTTTTGCCAATTCAGGTTCTCTATGGTGAGGTATCTGATAATGTAGCCATGAAAAAAATCTAGCTCGATTTCATTTCCGAAAGGCAAAGTTCTCATGGTTTTCAATCTGTCCTGAAATCAGCGTCAGCAGTCCCCGGTGTCAAGGTGTCCAGCGTACATTAATGGCCTGGGTAAGTGACATAATTGATAGTGACATCATCTAACCTATCCACCCTAACTTCCTATGTGCCATTCCTGTCCTACCCAGCTCGTTTCGAAACACGGGTGGACCTAGACATCTTCGATAAAATTGCAAGATTTTACCAAAACAATTGCTACTTTATGGCCTATGATAAGTGATTTTTAGAAAAATCTCTAGGGGTCCACTTTTGCCAATTCAGGTTCTCTATGGTGAGGTATCTGATAATGTAGCCATGAAAAAAATCAAGCTCGATTTCATATCCGATAGGCAAAGTTCTCATGGTTTTCAATCTGCCCTGAAATCAGCGTCAGCAGTCCCCGGTGTCATGGCATCCAGCGTACATTAATGGCCTGGGTAAGTGACATAATTGATAGTGACATCATCTAACCTATCCACCCTAACTTCCTATGTGCCATTCCTGTCCTACCCAGCTCGTTTCGAAACACGGGTGGACCCAGACATCTACGATAAAATTGCAAGATTTTACCAAAATAATTGCTACTTTGTGGCCTATGATAAGTGATTTTTAGAAAAATCTCTAGGGGTCCACTTTTGCCAATTCAGGTTCTCTATGGTGAGGTATCTGATAATGTAGCCATGAAAAAAATCAAGCTCGATTTCATATCCGATAGGCAAAGTTCTCATGGTTTTCAATCTGCCCTGAAATCAGCGTCAGCAGTCCCCGGTGTCATGGCATCCAGCGTACATTAATGGCCTGGGTAAGTGACATAATTGATAGTGACATCATCTAACCTATCCACCCTAACTTCCTATGTGCCATTCCTGTCCTACCCACCTCGTTTCGAAACACGGGTGGACCCAGACATCTTCGATAAAATTACAAGATTTTACCAAAACAATTGCTACTTTGTGGCCTATGATAAGTGATTTTTAGAAAAATCTCTAGGGGTCCAATTTTGCCAATTCAGGTTCTCTATGGTGAGGTATCTGATAATGTAGCCATGAAAAAAATCAAGCTCGATTTCATATCCGAAAGGCAAAGTTCTCATGGTTTTCAATCTGCCTTAAAATCAGCGTCAGCAGTCCCCGGTGTCGTGGCGTCCAGTGTACATTAAAGGCCTGGGTAAGTGACATAATTGATAGTGACATCATCTAACCTATCCATCCTAACTTCCTATGTGCCATTCCTGTACTACCCAGCTCGTTTCGAAACACGGGTGGACCTAGACATCTTCGATAAAATTGCAAGATTTTACCAAAACAATTGCTACTTTGTGGCCTATGATAAGTGATTTTTAGAAAAATCTCTAGGGGTCCACTTTTGCCAATTCAGGTTCTCTATGGTGAGGTATCTGATAATGTAGCCATGAAAAAAATCAAGCTCGATTTCATTTCCGAAAGGCAAAGTTCTCATGGTTTTCAATCTGCCCTGAAATCAGCGTCAGCAGTCCCCGATGTCGTGGCGTCCAGCGTACATTAATGGCATGGGTAAGTGACATAATTGATAGTGACATCATCTAACCTATCCACCCTAACTTCCTATGTGCCATTCCTGTCCTACCCAGCTCGTTTCGAAACACGGGTGGACCCAGACATCTTCGATAAAATTACAAGATTTTACCAAAACAATTGCTACTTTGTGGCCTATGATAAGTGATTTTTAGAAAAATCTCAAGGGGTCCAATTTTGCCAATTCAGGTTCTCTATGGTGAGGTATCTGATAATGTAGCCATGAAAAAAATCAAGCTCGATTTCATATCCGAAAGGCAAAGTTCTCATGGTTTTCAATCTGCCTTAAAATCAGCGTCAGCAGTCCCCGGTGTCGTGGCGTCCAGCGTACATTAAAGGCCTGGGTAAGTGACATAATTGATAGTGACATCATCTAACCTATCCATCCTAACTTCCTATGTGCCATTCCTGTACTACCCAGCTCGTTTCGAAACACGGGTGGACCCAGACATCTTCGATAAAATTGCAAGATTTTACCAAAACAATTGCTACTTTGTGGCCTATGATAAGTGATTTTTAGAAAAATCTCTAGGGGTCCACTTTTGCCAATTCAGGTTCTCTATGGTGAGGTATCTGATAATGTAGCCATGAAAAAAATCAAGCTCGATTTCATTTCCGAAAGGCAAAGTTCTCATGGTTTTCAATCTGCCCTGAAATCAGCGTCAGCAGTCCCCGATGTCGTGGCATCCAGCGTACATTAATGGCATGGGTAAGTGACATAATTGATAGTGACATCATCTAACCTATCCACCCTAACTTCCTATGTGCCATTCCTGTCCTACCCAGCTCGTTTCGAAACACGGGTGGACCCAGACATCTTCGATAAAATTGCAAGATTTTACCAAAACAATTGCTACTTTGTGGCCTATGATAAGTGATTTTTAGAAAAATCTCTAGGGGTCCACTTTTGCCAATTCAGGTTCTCTATGGTGAGGTATCTGATAATGTAGCCATGAAAAAAATCAAGCTCGATTTCATATCCGATAGGCAAAGTTCTCATGGTTTTCAATCTGCCATGAAATCAGCGTTAGCAGTCCCCGGTGTCGTGGCGTCTAGCGTACATTAATGGCCTGGGTAAGTGGCATAATTGATAGTGACATCATCTAACCTATCCACCCTAACTTCCTATGTGCCATTCCTATCCTACCCAGCTCGTTTCGAAACACGGGTGGACCCAGACATCTTCGATAAAATTGCAAGATTTTACCAAAACAATTGCTACTTTGTGGCCTATGATAAGTGATTTTTAGAAAAATCTCTAGGGGTCCACTTTTGTCAATTTAGGTTCTCTATGGTGAGGTATCTGATAATGTAGCCATGAAAAAATCTAGCTCAATTTCATATCCGAAAGGCAAAGTTCTCATGGTTTTCAATCTGCCCTGAAATCAGCGTCAGCAGTCCCCGGTGTCGTGGCGTCCAGCGTACATTAATGGCCTGGGTAAGTGGCATAATTGATAGTGACATCATCTAACCTATCCACCCTAACTTCCTATGTGCCATTCCTATCCTACCCAGCTCGTTTCGAAACACGGGTGGACCCAGACATCTTCGATAAAATTGCAAGATTTTACCAAAACAATTGCTACTTTGTGGCCTATGATAAGTGATTTTTAGAAAAATCTCTAGGGGTCCACTTTTGCCAATTCAGGTTCTCTATGGTGAGGTATCTGATAATGTAGCCATGAAAAAAATCTAGCTCGATTTCATTTCCGAAAGGCAAAGTTCTCATGGTTTTCAATCTGCCCTGAAATCAGCGTCAGCAGTCCCCGGTGTCAAGGCGTCCAGCGTACATTAATGGCCTGGGTAAGTGACATAATTGATAGTGACATCATCTAACCTATCCACCCTAACTTCCTATGTGCCATTCCTGTCCTACCCAGCTCGTTTCGAAACACGGGTGGACCTAGACATCTTCGATAAAATTGCAAGATTTTACCAAAACAATTGCTACTTTGTGGCCTATGATAAGTGATTTTTAGAAAAATCTCTAGGGGTCCACTTTTGCCAATTCAGGTTCTCTATGGTGAGGTATCTGATAATGTAGCCATGAAAAAAATCAAGCTCGATTTCATATCCGATAGGCAAAGTTCTCATGGTTTTCAATCTGCCCTGAAATCAGCGTCAGCAGTCCCCGGTGTCATGGCATCCAGCGTACATTAATGGCCTGGGTAAGTGACATAATTGATAGTGACATCATCTAACCTATCCACCCTAACTTCCTATGTGCCATTCCTGTCCTACCCAGCTCGTTTCGAAACACGGGTGGACCCAGACATCTACGATAAAATTGCAAGATTTTACCAAAATAATTGCTACTTTGTGGCCTATGATAAGTGATTTTTAGAAAAAATCTCTAGGGGTCCAGTTTTGCCAATTCAAGTTCTCTATGGTGAGGTATCTGATAATGTAGCCATGAAAAAAAATCTAGCTCGATTTCATATCCGAAAGGCAAAGTTCTCATGGTTTTCAATCTGCCCTGAAATCAGCGTCAGCAGTCCCCGGCGTTGTGGCATCCAGCGTACATTAATGGCCTGGGTAAGTGGAATAATTAATAGTGACATCATCTAACCTATCCACCCTAACTTTCTATGTGCCATTCCTGTCCTACCCAGCTCGTTTCAAAACACGGGTGGACCCAGACATCTTCGATAAAATTGCAAGATTTTACCAAAACAATTGCTACTTTGTGGCCTATGATAAGTGATTTTTAGAAAAATCTCTAGGGGTCCACTTTTGCCAATTTAGGTTCTCTATGGTGAGGTATCTGATAATGTAGCCATAAAAAAATCTAGCTTGATTTCATATCCGAAAGGCAAAGTTCTCATGGTTTTCAATCTGCCCTGAAATCAGCGTCAGCAGTCCCCAGCGTCGTGGCGTCCAGCGTACATTAATGGCCTGGGTAAGTGGCATAATTGATAGTGACATCATCTAACCTATCCACCCTAACTTCCTATGTGCCATTCCTGTCCTTCCCAGCTCGTTTCGAAACACGGGTGGACCCAGACATCTTCGATAAAATTACAAGATTTTACCAAAACAATTGCTACTTTGTGGCCTATGATAAGTGATTTTTAGAAAAATCTCTACGGGTCCACTTTTGCCAATTCAGGTTCACTATGGTGAGGTATCTGATAATGTAGCCATGAAAAAAATCAAGCTCGATTTCATATCCGAAAGGCAAAGTTCTCATGGTTTTCAATCTGCCTTAAAATCAGCGTCAGCAGTCCCCGGTGTCATGGCGTCCAGCGTACATTAAAGGCCTGGGTAAGTGACATAATTGATAGTGACATCATCTAACCTATCCGTCCTAACTTCCTATGTGCCATTCCTGTACTACCCAGCTCGTTTCGAAACACGGGTGGACCCAGACATCTTCGATAAAATTGCAAGATTTTACCAAAACAATTGCTACTTTGTGGCCTATGATAAGTGATTTTTAGAAAAATCTCTAGGGGTCCACTTTTGCCAATTCAGGTTCTCTATGGTGAGGTATCTGATAATGTAGCCATGAAAAAAATCAAGCTCGATTTCATTTCCGAAAGGCAAAGTTCTCATGGTTTTCAATCTGCCCTGAAATCAGCGTCAGCAGTCCCCGATGTCGTGGCGTCCAGCGTACATTAATGGCATGGGTAAGTGACATAATTGATAGTGACATCATCTAACCTATCCACCCTAACTTCCTATGTGCCATTCCTGTCCTACCCAGCTCGTTTCGAAACACGGGTGGACCCAGACATCTTCGATAAAATTGCAAGATTTTACCAAAACAATTGCTACTTTGTGGCCTATGATAAGTGATTTTTAGAAAAATCTCTAGGGGTCCACTTTTGCCAATTCAGGTTCTCTATGGTGAGGTATCTGATAATGTAGCCATGAAAAAAATCAAGCTCGATTTCATATCCGATAGGCAAAGTTCTCATGGTTTTCAATCTGCCATGAAATCAGCGTTAGCAGTCCCCGGTGTCATGGCGTCTAGCGTACATTAATGGCCTGGGTAAGTGGCATAATTGATAGTGACATCATCTAACCTATCCACCCTAACTTCCTATGTGCCATTCCTATCCTACCCAGCTCGTTTCGAAACACGGGTGGACCCAGACATCTTCGATAAAATTGCAAGATTTTACCAAAACAATTGCTACTTTGTGGCCTATGATAAGTGATTTTTAGAAAAATCTCTAGGGGTCCACTTTTGCCAATTCAGGTTCTCTATGGTGAGGTATCTGATAATGTAGCCATGAAAAAAATCAAGCTCGATTTCATATCCGATAGGCAAAGTTCTCATGGTTTTCAATCTGCCATGAAATCAGCGTTAGCAGTCCCCGGTGTCGTGGCGTCTAGCGTACATTAATGGCCTGGGTAAGTGGCATAATTGATAGTGACATCATCTAACCTATCCACCCTAACTTCCTATGTGCCATTCCTATCCTACCCAGCTCGTTTCGAAACACGGGTGGACCCAGACATCTTCGATAAAATTGCAAGATTTTACCAAAACAATTGCTACTTTGTGGCCTATGATAAGTGATTTTTAGAAAAATCTCTAGGGGTCCACTTTTGTCAATTTAGGTTCTCTATGGTGAGGTATCTGATAATGTAGCCATGAAAAAATCTAGCTCAATTTCATATCCGAAAGGCAAAGTTCTCATGGTTTTCAATCTGCCCTGAAATCAGCGTCAGCAGTCCCCGGTGTCGTGGCGTCCAGCGTACATTAATGGCCTGGGTAAGTGGCATAATTGATAGTGACATCATCTAACCTATCCACCCTAACTTCCTATGTGCCATTCCTATCCTACCCAGCTCGTTTCGAAACACGGGTGGACCCAGACATCTTCGATAAAATTGCAAGATTTTACCAAAACAATTGCTACTTTGTGGCCTATGATAAGTGATTTTTAGAAAAATCTCTAGGGGTCCACTTTTGCCAATTCAGGTTCTCTATGGTGAGGTATCTGATAATGTAGCCATGAAAAAAATCTAGCTCGATTTCATTTCCGAAAGGCAAAGTTCTCATGGTTTTCAATCTGCCCTGAAATCAGCGTCAGCAGTCCCCGGTGTCAAGGCGTCCAGCGTACATTAATGGCCTGGGTAAGTGACATAATTGATAGTGACATCATCTAACCTATCCACCCTAACTTCCTATGTGCCATTCCTGTCCTACCCAGCTCGTTTCGAAACACGGGTGGACCTAGACATCTTCGATAAAATTGCAAGATTTTACCAAAACAATTGCTACTTTGTGGCCTATGATAAGTGATTTTTAGAAAAATCTCTAGGGGTCCACTTTTGCCAATTCAGGTTCTCTATGGTGAGGTATCTGATAATGTAGCCATGAAAAAAATCAAGCTCGATTTCATATCCGATAGGCAAAGTTCTCATGGTTTTCAATCTGCCATGAAATCAGCGTTAGCAGTCCCCGGTGTCGTGGCGTCTAGCGTACATTAATGGCCTGGGTAAGTGGCATAATTGATAGTGACATCATCTAACCTATCCACCCTAACTTCCTATGTGCCATTCCTATCCTACCCAGCTCGTTTCGAAACACGGGTGGACCCAGACATCTTCGATAAAATTGCAAGATTTTACCAAAACAATTGCTACTTTGTGGCCTATGATAAGTGATTTTTAGAAAAATCTCTAGGGGTCCACTTTTGTCAATTTAGGTTCTCTATGGTGAGGTATCTGATAATGTAGCCATGAAAAAATCTAGCTCAATTTCATATCCGAAAGGCAAAGTTCTCATGGTTTTCAATCTGCCCTGAAATCAGCGTCAGCAGTCCCCGGTGTCGTGGCGTCCAGCGTACATTAATGGCCTGGGTAAGTGGCATAATTGATAGTGACATCATCTAACCTATCCACCCTAACTTCCTATGTGCCATTCCTATCCTACCCAGCTCGTTTCGAAACACGGGTGGACCCAGACATCTTCGATAAAATTGCAAGATTTTACCAAAACAATTGCTACTTTGTGGCCTATGATAAGTGATTTTTAGAAAAATCTCTAGGGGTCCACTTTTGCCAATTCAGGTTCTCTATGGTGAGGTATCTGATAATGTAGCCATGAAAAAAATCTAGCTCGATTTCATTTCCGAAAGGCAAAGTTCTCATGGTTTTCAATCTGCCCTGAAATCAGCGTCAGCAGTCCCCGGTGTCAAGGCGTCCAGCGTACATTAATGGCCTGGGTAAGTGACATAATTGATAGTGACATCATCTAACCTATCCACCCTAACTTCCTATGTGCCATTCCTGTCCTACCCAGCTCGTTTCGAAACACGGGTGGACCTAGACATCTTCGATAAAATTGCAAGATTTTACCAAAACAATTGCTACTTTGTGGCCTATGATAAGTGATTTTTAGAAAAATCTCTAGGGGTCCACTTTTGTCAATTTAGGTTCTCTATGGTGAGGTATCTGATAATGTAGCCATGAAAAAATCTAGCTCAATTTCATATCCGAAAGGCAAAGTTCTCATGGTTTTCAATCTGCCCTGAAATCAGCGTCAGCAGTCCCCGGTGTCGTGGCGTCTAGCGTACATTAATGGCCTGGGTAAGTGGCATAATTGATAGTGACATCATCTAACCTATCCACCCTAACTTCCTATGTGCCATTCCTATCCTACCCAGCTCGTTTCGAAACACGGGTGGACCCAGACATCTTCGATAAAATTGCAAGATTTTACCAAAACAATTGCTACTTTGTGGCCTATGATAAGTGATTTTTAGAAAAATCTCTAGGGGTCCACTTTTGTCAATTTAGGTTCTCTATGGTGAGGTATCTGATAATGTAGCCATGAAAAAATCTAGCTCAATTTCATATCCGAAAGGCAAAGTTCTCATGGTTTTCAATCTGCCCTGAAATCAGCGTCAGCAGTCCCCGGTGTCGTGGCGTCCAGCGTACATTAATGGCCTGGGTAAGTGGCATAATTGATAGTGACATCATCTAACCTATCCACCCTAACTTCCTATGTGCCATTCCTATCCTACCCAGCTCGTTTCGAAACACGGGTGGACCCAGACATCTTCGATAAAATTGCAAGATTTTACCAAAACAATTGCTACTTTGTGGCCTATGATAAGTGATTTTTAGAAAAATCTCTAGGGGTCCACTTTTGCCAATTCAGGTTCTCTATGGTGAGGTATCTGATAATGTAGCCATGAAAAAAATCTAGCTCGATTTCATTTCCGAAAGGCAAAGTTCTCATGGTTTTCAATCTGCCCTGAAATCAGCGTCAGCAGTCCCCGGTGTCAAGGCGTCCAGCGTACATTAATGGCCTGGGTAAGTGACATAATTGATAGTGACATCATCTAACCTATCCACCCTAACTTCCTATGTGCCATTCCTGTCCTACCCAGCTCGTTTCGAAACACGGGTGGACCTAGACATCTTCGATAAAATTGCAAGATTTTACCAAAACAATTGCTACTTTGTGGCCTATGATAAGTGATTTTTAGAAAAATCTCTAGGGGTCCACTTTTGTCAATTTAGGTTCTCTATGGTGAGGTATCTGATAATGTAGCCATGAAAAAATCTAGCTCAATTTCATATCCGAAAGGCAAAGTTCTCATGGTTTTCAATCTGCCCTGAAATCAGCGTCAGCAGTCCCCGGTGTCGTGGCGTCTAGCGTACATTAATGGCCTGGGTAAGTGGCATAATTGATAGTGACATCATCTAACCTATCCACCCTAACTTCCTATGTGCCATTCCTATCCTACCCAGCTCGTTTCGAAACACGGGTGGACCCAGACATCTTCGATAAAATTGCAAGATTTTACCAAAACAATTGCTACTTTGTGGCCTATGATAAGTGATTTTTAGAAAAATCTCTAGGGGTCCACTTTTGCCAATTCAGGTTCTCTATGGTGAGGTATCTGATAATGTAGCCATGAAAAAAATCTAGCTCGATTTCATTTCCGAAAGGCAAAGTTCTCATGGTTTTCAATCTGCCCTGAAATCAGCGTCAGCAGTCCCCGGTGTCAAGGCGTCCAGCGTACATTAATGGCCTGGGTAAGTGACATAATTGATAGTGACATCATCTAACCTATCCACCCTAACTTCCTATGTGCCATTCCTGTCCTACCCAGCTCGTTTCGAAACACGGGTGGACCTAGACATCTTCGATAAAATTGCAAGATTTTACCAAAACAATTGCTACTTTGTGGCCTATGATAAGTGATTTTTAGAAAAATCTCTAGGGGTCCACTTTTGCCAATTCAGGTTCTCTATGGTGAGGTATCTGATAATGTAGCCATGAAAAAAATCAAGCTCGATTTCATATCCGATAGGCAAAGTTCTCATGGTTTTCAATCTGCCATGAAATCAGCGTTAGCAGTCCCCGGTGTCGTGGCGTCTAGCGTACATTAATGGCCTGGGTAAGTGACATAATTGATAGTGAAATCATCTAACCTATCCACCCTAACTTCCTATGTGCCATTCCTGTCCTACCCAGCTCGTTTCGAAACACGGGTGGACCCAGACATCTACGATAAAATTGCAAGATTTTACCAAAATAATTGCTACTTTGTGGCCTATGATAAGTGATTTTTAGAAAAAATCTCTAGGGGTCCAGTTTTGCCAATTCAAGTTCTCTATGGTGAGGTATCTGATAATGTAGCCATGAAAAAAATCTAGCTCGATTTCATATCCGAAAGGCAAAGTTCTCATGGTTTTCAATCTGCCCTGAAATCAGCGTCAGCAGTCCCCGGCGTTGTGGCATCCAGCGTACATTAATGGCCTGGGTAAGTGGAATAATTAATAGTGACATCATCTAACCTATCCACCCTAACTTTCTATGTGCCATTCCTGTCCTACCCAGCTCGTTTCAAAACACGGGTGGACCCAGACATCTTCGATAAAATTGCAAGATTTTACCAAAACAATTGCTACTTTGTGGCCTATGATAAGTGATTTTTAGAAAAATCTCTAGGGGTCCACTTTTGCCAATTTAGGTTCTCTATGGTGAGGTATATGATAATGTAGCCATAAAAAAATCTAGCTCGATTTCATATCCGAAAGGCAAAGTTCTCATGGTTTTCAATCTGCCCTGAAATCAGCGTCAGCAGTCCCCAGCGTCGTGGCGTCCAGCATACATTAATGGCCTGGGTAAGTGGCATAATTGATAGTGACATCATCTAACCTATCCACCCTAACTTCCTATGTGCCATTCCTGTCCTACCCAGCTCGTTTCGAAACACGGGTGGACCCAGACATCTTCGATAAAATTACAAGATTTTACCAAAACAATTGCTACTTTGTGGCCTATGATAAGTGATTTTTAGAAAAATCTCTACGGGTCCACTTTTGCCAATTCAGGTTCTCTATGGTGAGGTATCTGATAATGTAGCCATGAAAAAAATCAAGCTCGATTTCATATCCGAAAGGCAAAGTTCTCATGGTTTTCAATCTGCCTTAAAATCAGCGTCAGCAGTCCCCGGTGTCGTGGCATCCAGCGTACATTAAAGGCCTGGGTAAGTGACATAATTGATAGTGACATCATCTAACCTATCCATCCTAACTTCCTATGTGCCATTCCTGTACTACCCAGCTCGTTTCGAAACACGGGTGGACCCAGACATCTTCGATAAAATTGCAAGATTTTACCAAAACAATTGCTACTTTGTGGCCTATGATAAGTGATTTTTAGAAAAATCTCTAGGGGTCTACTTTTGCCAATTCAGGTTCTCTATGGTGAGGTATCTGATAACGTAGCCATGAAAAAAATCAAGCTCGATTTCATTTCCGAAAGGCAAAGTTCTCATGGTTTTCAATCTGCCCTGAAATCAGCGTCAGCAGTCCCCGATGTCGTGGCGTCCAGCGTACATTAATGGCATGGGTAAGTGACATAATTGATAGTGACATCATCTAACCTATCCACCCTAACTTCCTATGTGCCATTCCTGTCCTACCCAGCTCGTTTCGAAACACGGGTGGACCCAGACATCTTCGATAAAATTGCAAGATTTTACCAAAACAATTGCTACTTTGTGGCCTATGATAAGTGATTTTTAGAAAAATCTCTAGGGGTCCACTTTTGCCAATTCAGGTTCTCTATGGTGAGGTATATGATAATGTAGCCATGAAAAAAATCAAGCTCGATTTCATATCCGATAGGCAAAGTTCTCATGGTTTTCAATCTGCCATGAAATCAGCGTTAGCAGTCCCTGGTGTCGTGGCGTCTAGCGTACATTAATGGCCTGGGTAAGTGGCATAATTGATAGTGAAATCATCTAACCTATCCACCCTAACTTCCTATGTGCCATTCCTATCCTACCCAGCTCGTTTCGAAACACGAGTGGACCCAGACATCTTCGATAAAATTGCAAGATTTTACCAAAACAATTGCTACTTTGTGGCCTATGATAAGTGATTTTTAGAAAAATCTCTAGGGGTCCACTTTTGCCAATTCAGGTTCTCTATGGTGAGGTATCTGATAATGTAGCCATGAAAAAAATCTAGCTCGATTTCATTTCCGAAAGGCAAAGTTCTCATGGTTTTCAATCTGCCCTGAAATCAGCGTCAGCAGTCCCCGGTGTCAAGGCGTCCAGCGTACATTAATGGCCTGGGTAAGTGACATAATTGATAGTGACATCATCTAACCTATCCACCCTAACTTCCTATGTGCCATTCCTGTCCTACCCAGCTCGTTTCGAAACACGGGTGGACCTAGACATCTTCGATAAAATTGCAAGATTTTACCAAAACAATTGCTACTTTGTGGCCTATGATAAGTGATTTTTAGAAAAATCTCTAGGGGTCCACTTTTGTCAATTTAGGTTCTCTATGGTGAGGTATCTGATAATGTAGCCATGAAAAAATCTAGCTCAATTTCATATCCGAAAGGCAAAGTTCTCATGGTTTTCAATCTGCCCTGAAATCAGCGTCAGCAGTCCCCGGTGTCGTGGCGTCTAGCGTACATTAATGGCCTGGGTAAGTGGCATAATTGATAGTGACATCATCTAACCTATCCACCCTAACTTCCTATGTGCCATTCCTATCCTACCCAGCTCGTTTCGAAACACGGGTGGACCCAGACATCTTCGATAAAATTGCAAGATTTTACCAAAACAATTGCTACTTTGTGGCCTATGATAAGTGATTTTTAGAAAAATCTCTAGGGGTCCACTTTTGTCAATTTAGGTTCTCTATGGTGAGGTATCTGATAATGTAGCCATGAAAAAATCTAGCTCAATTTCATATCCGAAAGGCAAAGTTCTCATGGTTTTCAATCTGCCCTGAAATCAGCGTCAGCAGTCCCCGGTGTTGTGGCGTCCAGCGTACATTAATGGCCTGGGTAAGTGGCATAATTGATAGTGACATCATCTAACCTATCCACCCTAACTTCCTATGTGCCATTCCTATCCTACCCAGCTCGTTTCGAAACACGGGTGGACCCAGACATCTTCGATAAAATTGCAAGATTTTACCAAAACAATTGCTACTTTGTGGCCTATGATAAGTGATTTTTAGAAAAATCTCTAGGGGTCCACTTTTGCCAATTCAGGTTCTCTATGGTGAGGTATCTGATAATGTAGCCATGAAAAAAATCTAGCTCGATTTCATTTCCGAAAGGCAAAGTTCTCATGGTTTTCAATCTGCCCTGAAATCAGCGTCAGCAGTCCCCGGTGTCAAGGCGTCCAGCGTACATTAATGGCCTGGGTAAGTGACATAATTGATAGTGACATCATCTAACCTATCCACCCTAACTTCCTATGTGCCATTCCTGTCCTACCCAGCTCGTTTCGAAACACGGGTGGACCTAGACATCTTCGATAAAATTGCAAGATTTTACCAAAACAATTGCTACTTTGTGGCCTATGATAAGTGATTTTTAGAAAAATCTCTAGGGGTCCACTTTTGTCAATTTAGGTTCTCTATGGTGAGGTATCTGATAATGTAGCCATGAAAAAATCTAGCTCAATTTCATATCCGAAAGGCAAAGTTCTCATGGTTTTCAATCTGCCCTGAAATCAGCGTCAGCAGTCCCCGGTGTCGTGGCGTCCAGCGTACATTAATGGCCTGGGTAAGTGGCATAATTGATAGTGACATCATCTAACCTATCCACCCTAACTTCCTATGTGCCATTCCTATCCTACCCAGCTCGTTTCGAAACACGGGTGGACCCAGACATCTTCGATAAAATTGCAAGATTTTACCAAAACAATTGCTACTTTGTGGCCTATGATAAGTGATTTTTAGAAAAATCTCTAGGGGTCCACTTTTGCCAATTCAGGTTCTCTATGGTGAGGTATCTGATAATGTAGCCATGAAAAAAATCTAGCTCGATTTCATTTCCGAAAGGCAAAGTTCTCATGGTTTTCAATCTGCCCTGAAATCAGCGTCAGCAGTCCCCGGTGTCAAGGCGTCCAGCGTACATTAATGGCCTGGGTAAGTGACATAATTGATAGTGACATCATCTAACCTATCCACCCTAACTTCCTATGTGCCATTCCTGTCCTACCCAGCTCGTTTCGAAACACGGGTGGACCTAGACATCTTCGATAAAATTGCAAGATTTTACCAAAACAATTGCTACTTTGTGGCCTATGATAAGTGATTTTTAGAAAAATCTCTAGGGGTCCACTTTTGCCAATTCAGGTTCTCTATGGTGAGGTATCTGATAATGTAGCCATGAAAAAAATCAAGCTCGATTTCATATCCGATAGGCAAAGTTCTCATGGTTTTCAATCTGCCCTAAAATCAGCGTCAGCAGTCCCCGGTGTCATGGCATCCAGCGTACATTAATGGCCTGGGTAAGTGACATAATTGATAGTGAAATCATCTAACCTATCCACCCTAACTTCCTATGTGCCATTCCTGTCCTACCCAGCTCGTTTCGAAACACGGGTGGACCCAGACATCTACGATAAAATTGCAAGATTTTACCAAAATAATTGCTACTTTGTGGCCTATGATAAGTGATTTTTAGAAAAAATCTCTAGGGGTCCAGTTTTGCCAATTCAAGTTCTCTATGGTGAGGTATCTGATAATGTAGCCATGAAAAAAATCTAGCTCGATTTCATATCCGAAAGGCAAAGTTCTCATGGTTTTCAATCTGCCCTGAAATCAGCGTCAGCAGTCCCCGGCGTTGTGGCATCCAGCGTACATTAATGGCCTGGGTAAGTGGAATAATTAATAGTGACATCATCTAACCTATCCACCCTAACTTTCTATGTGCCATTCCTGTCCTACCCAGCTCGTTTCAAAACACGGGTGGACCCAGACATCTTCGATAAAATTGCAAGATTTTACCAAAACAATTGCTACTTTGTGGCCTATGATAAGTGATTTTTAGAAAAATCTCTAGGGGTCCACTTTTGCCAATTTAGGTTCTCTATGGTGAGGTATATGATAATGTAGCCATAAAAAAATCTAGCTCGATTTCATATCCGAAAGGCAAAGTTCTCATGGTTTTCAATCTGCCCTGAAATCAGCGTCAGCAGTCCCCAGCGTCGTGGCGTCCAGCATACATTAATGGCCTGGGTAAGTGGCATAATTGATAGTGACATCATCTAACCTATCCACCCTAACTTCCTATGTGCCATTCCTGTCCTACCCAGCTCGTTTCGAAACACGGGTGGACCCAGACATCTTCGATAAAATTACAAGATTTTACCAAAACAATTGCTACTTTGTGGCCTATGATAAGTGATTTTTAGAAAAATCTCTACGGGTCCACTTTTGCCAATTCAGGTTCTCTATGGTGAGGTATCTGATAATGTAGCCATGAAAAAAATCAAGCTCGATTTCATATCCGAAAGGCAAAGTTCTCATGGTTTTCAATCTGCCTTAAAATTAGCGTCAGCAGTCCCCGGTGTCGTGGCATCCAGCGTACATTAAAGGCCTGGGTAAGTGACATAATTGATAGTGACATCATCTAACCTATCCATCCTAACTTCCTATGTGCCATTCCTGTACTACCCAGCTCGTTTCGAAACACGGGTGGACCCAGACATCTTCGATAAAATTGCAAGATTTTACCAAAACAATTGCTACTTTGTGGCCTATGATAAGTGATTTTTAGAAAAATCTCTAGGGGTCTACTTTTGCCAATTCAGGTTCTCTATGGTGAGGTATCTGATAACGTAGCCATGAAAAAAATCAAGCTCGATTTCATTTCCGAAAGGCAAAGTTCTCATGGTTTTCAATCTGCCCTGAAATCAGCGTCAGCAGTCCCCGATGTCGTGGCGTCCAGCGTACATTAATGGCATGGGTAAGTGACATAATTGATAGTGACATCATCTAACCTATCCACCCTAACTTCCTATGTGCCATTCCTGTCCTACCCAGCTCGTTTCGAAACACGGGTGGACCCAGACATCTTCGATAAAATTGCAAGATTTTACCAAAACAATTGCTACTTTGTGGCCTATGATAAGTGATTTTTAGAAAAATCTCTAGGGGTCCACTTTTGCCAATTCAGGTTCTCTATGGTGAGGTATATGATAATGTAGCCATGAAAAAAATCAAGCTCGATTTCATATCCGATAGGCAAAGTTCTCATGGTTTTCAATCTGCCATGAAATCAGCGTTAGCAGTCCCTGGTGTCGTGGCGTCTAGCGTACATTAATGGCCTGGGTAAGTGGCATAATTGATAGTGAAATCATCTAACCTATCCACCCTAACTTCCTATGTGCCATTCCTATCCTACCCAGCTCGTTTCGAAACACGAGTGGACCCAGACATCTTCGATAAAATTGCAAGATTTTACCAAAATAATTGCTACTTTGTGGCCTATGATAAGTGATTTTTAGAAAAATCTCTAGGGGTCCACTTTTGTCAATTTAGGTTCTCTATGGTGAGGTATCTGATAATGTAGCCATGAAAAAATCTAGCTCAATTTCATATCCGAAAGGCAAAGTTCTCATGGTTTTCAATCTGCCCTGAAATCAGCGTCAGCAGTCCCCGGTGTCGTGGCGTCCAGCGTACATTAATGGCCTGGGTAAGTGGCATAATTGATAGTGACATCATCTAACCTATCCACCCTAACTTCCTATGTGCCATTCCTATCCTACCCAGCTCGTTTCGAAACACGGGTGGACCCAGACATCTTCGATAAAATTGCAAGATTTTACCAAAACAATTGCTACTTTGTGGCCTATGATAAGTGATTTTTAGAAAAATCTCTAGGGGTCCAGTTTTGCCAATTCAGGTTCTCTATGGTGAGGTATCTGATAATGTAGCCATGAAAAAAATCTAGCTCGATTTCATTTCCGAAAGGCAAAGTTCTCATGGTTTTCAATCTGCCCTGAAATCAGCGTCAGCAGTCCCCGATGTCAAGGCGTCCAGCGTACATTAATGGCCTGGGTAAGTGACATAATTGATAGTGACATCATCTAACCTATCCACCCTAACTTCCTATGTGCCATTCCTGTCCTACCCAGCTCGTTTCGAAACACGGGTGGACCTAGACATCTTCGATAAAATTGCAAGATTTTACCAAAACAATTGCTACTTTGTGGCCTATGATAAGTGATTTTTAGAAAAATCTCTAGGGGTCCACTTTTGCCAATTCAGGTTCTCTATGGTGAGGTATCTGATAATGTAGCCATGAAAAAAATCAAGCTCGATTTCATATCCGATAGGCAAAGTTCTCATGGTTTTCAATCTGCCCTAAAATCAGCGTCAGCAGTCCCCGGTGTCATGGCATCCAGCGTACATTAATGGCCTGGGTAAGTGACATAATTGATAGTGAAATCATCTAACCTATCCACCCTAACTTCCTATGTGCCATTCCTGTCCTACCCAGCTCGTTTCGAAACACGGGTGGACCCAGACATCTACGATAAAATTGCAAGATTTTACCAAAATAATTGCTACTTTGTGGCCTATGATAAGTGATTTTTAGAAAAAATCTCTAGGGGTCCAGTTTTGCCAATTCAAGTTCTCTATGGTGAGGTATCTGATAATGTAGCCATGAAAAAAATCTAGCTCGATTTCATATCCGAAAGGCAAAGTTCTCATGGTTTTCAATCTGCCCTGAAATCAGCGTCAGCAGTCCCCGGCGTTGTGGCATCCAGCGTACATTAATGGCCTGGGTAAGTGGAATAATTAATAGTGACATCATCTAACCTATCCACCCTAACTTTCTATGTGCCATTCCTGTCCTACCCAGCTCGTTTCAAAACACGGGTGGACCCAGACATCTTCGATAAAATTGCAAGATTTTACCAAAACAATTGCTACTTTGTGGCCTATGATAAGTGATTTTTAGAAAAATCTCTAGGGGTCCACTTTTGCCAATTTAGGTTCTCTATGGTGAGGTATATGATAATGTAGCCATAAAAAAATCTAGCTCGATTTCATATCCGAAAGGCAAAGTTCTCATGGTTTTCAATCTGCCCTGAAATCAGCGTCAGCAGTCCCCAGCGTCGTGGCGTCCAGCGTACATTAATGGCCTGGGTAAGTGGCATAATTGATAGTGACATCATCTAACCTATCCACCCTAACTTCCTATGTGCCATTCCTGTCCTACCCAGCTCGTTTCGAAACACGGGTGGACCCAGACATCTTCGATAAAATTACAAGATTTTACCAAAACAATTGCTACTTTGTGGCCTATGATAAGTGATTTTTAGAAAAATCTCTACGGGTCCACTTTTGCCAATTCAGGTTCTCTATAGTGAGGTATCTGATAATGTAGCCATGAAAAAAATCAAGCTCGATTTCATATCCGAAAGGCAAAGTTCTCATGGTTTTCAATCTGCCTTAAAATCAGCGTCAGCAGTCCCCGGTGTCGTGGCATCCAGCGTACATTAAAGGCCTGGGTAAGTGACATAATTGATAGTGACATCATCTAACCTATCCATCCTAACTTCCTATGTGCCATTCCTGTACTACCCAGCTCGTTTCGAAACACGGGTGGACCCAGACATCTTCGATAAAATTGCAAGATTTTACCAAAACAATTGCTACTTTGTGGCCTATGATAAGTGATTTTTAGAAAAATCTCTAGGGGTCCACTTTTGCCAATTCAGGTTCTCTATGGTGAGGTATCTGATAATGTAGCCATGAAAAAAATCAAGCTCGATTTCATATCCGATAGGCAAAGTTCTCATGGTTTTCAATCTGCCCTGAAATCAGCGTCAGCAGTCCCCGGTGTCATGGCATCCAGCGTACATTAATGGCCTGGGTAAGTGACATAATTGATAGTGACATCATCTAACCTATCCACCCTAACTTCCTATGTGCCATTCCTGTCCTACCCAGCTCGTTTCGAAACACGGGTGGACCTAGACATCTTCGATAAAATTGCAAGATTTTACCAAAACAATTGCTACTTTGTGGCCTATGATAAGTGATTTTTAGAAAAATCTCTAGGGGTCCAGTTTTGCCAATTCAGATTCTCTATGGTGAGGTATCTAATAATGTAGCCATGAAAAAAATCTAGCTTGATTTCATATCCGAAAGTCAAAGTTCTCATGGTTTTCAATCTGCCCTGAAATCAGCGTCAGCAGTCCCCGGTGTCGTGGCGTCCAGCGTACATTAATGGCCTAGGTATGTGGCATAATTGATAGTGACATCATCTAACCTATCCACCCTAACTTCCTATGTGCCATTCCTGTCCTACCCAGCTCATTTCAAAACACGGGTGGAACCAGACATCTTCGATAAAATTACAAGATTTTACCAAAATAATTGCAACATTGTGGCCTATGATAAGTGATTTTTAGAAAAATCTCTATGGGTCCACTTTTGCCAATTCAGGTTCTCTATGGTGAGGTATCTGATAATGTAGCCATGAAAAAAATCAAGCTCGATTTCATATCCGAAAGGCAAAGTTCTCATGGTTTTCAATCTGCCTTAAAATCAGCGTCAGCAGTCCCTGATGTCGTGGCGTCCAGCGTACATTAATGGCGTGGGTAAGTGACATAATTGATAGTAAAATCATCTAACCTATCCACCCTAACTTCCTATGTGCCATTCCTGTCCTACCCAGCTCGTTTCGAAACACGGGTGGACCCAGACATCTTCAATAAAATTGCAAGATTTTACCAAAACAATTGCTACTTTGTGGCCTATGATAAGTGATTTTTAGAAAAATCTCTACGGGTCCACTTTTGCCAATTCAGGTTCTTTATGGTGAGGTATCTGATAATGTAGCCATGAAAAAAATCAAGCTCGATTTCATATCCGATAGGCAAAGTTCTCATGGTTTTCAATCTACCATGAAATCAGCGTTAGCAGTCCCCGGTGTCGTGATGTCCAGCGTACATTAATGGCCTGGGTAAGTGGCATAATTGATAGTGACATCATCTAACCTATCCACCCTAACTTCTTATGTGCCATTCCTGTCCTACCCAGCTCGTTTCGAAACACGGGTGGACCCAGACATCTTCGATAAAATTGCAAGATTTTACCAAAACAATTGCTACTTTGTGGCCTATGATAAGTGATTTTTAGAAAAATCTCTAGGGGTCCACTTTTGCCAATTTAGGTTCTCTATGGTGAGGTATCTGATAATGTATCCATGAAAAAAATCTAGCTCGATTTCATATCCGAAAGGCAAAGTTCTCATGGTTTTCAATCTGCCCTGAAATCAGCGTCAGCAGTCCCCGATGTCGTGGCGTCCAGCGTACATTAATGGCATGGGTAAGTGACATAATTGATAGTGACATCATCTAACCTATCCATCCTAACTTCCTATGTGCCATTCCTCTACTACCCAGCTCGTTTCGAAACACGGGTGGACCCAGACATCTTCGATAAAATTGCAAGATTTTATCAAAACAATTGCTACTTTGTGGCCTATGATAAGTGATTTTTAGAAAAATCTCTAGGGGTCCAATTTTGCCAATTTAGGTTCTCTATGGTGAGGTATCTGATAATGTAGCCATGAAAAAAATCAAGCTCGATTTCATTTCCGAAAGGCAAAGTTCTCATGGTTTTCAATCTGCCCTGAAATCAGCGTCAGCAGTCCCCGGTGTCGTGGCGTCCAGCGTACATTAATGGCCTGGGTAAGTGGCATAATTGATAGTGACATCATCTAACCTATCCACCCTAACTTCCTATGTGCCATTCCTGTCCTACCCAGCTCATTTCAAAACACGGGTGGAACCAGACATCTTCGATAAAATTACAAGATTTTACCAAAACAATTGCAACATTGTGGCCTATGATAAGTGATTTTTAGAAAAATCTCTATGGGTCCACTTTTGCCAATTCAGGTTCTCTATGGTGAGGTATCTGATAATGTAGCCATGAAAAAAATCAAGCTCGATTTCATATCCGAAAGGCAAAGTTCTCATGGTTTTCAATCTGCCTTAAAATCAGCGTCAGCAGTCCCTGATGTCGTGGCGTCCAGCGTACATTAATGGCGTGGGTAAGTGACATAATTGATAGTAAAATCATCTAACCTATCCACCCTAACTTCCTATGTGCCATTCCTGTCCTACCCAGCTCGTTTCGAAACACGGGTGGACCCAGACATCTTCAATAAAATTGCAAGATTTTACCAAAACAATTGCTACTTTGTGGCCTATGATAAGTGATTTTTAGAAAAATCTCTACGGGTCCACTTTTGCCAATTCAGGTTCTTTATGGTGAGGTATCTGATAATGTAGCCATGAAAAAAATCAAGCTCGATTTCATATCCGATAGGCAAAGTTCTCATGGTTTTCAATCTACCATGAAATCAGCGTTAGCAGTCCCCGGTGTCGTGATGTCCAGCGTACATTAATGGCCTGGGTAAGTGGCATAATTGATAGTGACATCATCTAACCTATCCACCCTAACTTCTTATGTGCCATTCCTGTCCTACCCAGCTCGTTTCGAAACACGGGTGGACCCAGACATCTTCGATAAAATTGCAAGATTTTACCAAAACAATTGCTACTTTGTGGCCTATGATAAGTGATTTTTAGAAAAATCTCTAGGGGTCCACTTTTGCCAATTTAGGTTCTCTATGGTGAGGTATCTGATAATGTATCCATGAAAAAAATCTAGCTCGATTTCATATCCGAAAGGCAAAGTTCTCATGGTTTTCAATCTGCCCTGAAATCAGCGTCAGCAGTCCCCGATGTCGTGGCGTCCAGCGTACATTAATGGCATGGGTAAGTGACATAATTGATAGTGACATCATCTAACCTATCCATCCTAACTTCCTATGTGCCATTCCTCTACTACCCAGCTCGTTTCGAAACACGGGTGGACCCAGACATCTTCGATAAAATTGCAAGATTTTATCAAAACAATTGCTACTTTGTGGCCTATGATAAGTGATTTTTAGAAAAATCTCTAGGGGTCCAATTTTGCCAATTTAGGTTCTCTATGGTGAGGTATCTGATAATGTAGCCATGAAAAAAATCAAGCTCGATTTCATTTCCGAAAGGCAAAGTTCTCATGGTTTTCAATCTGCCCTGAAATCAGCGTCAGCAGTCCCCGATGTCGTGGCGTCCAGCGTACATTAATGGCATGGGTAAGTGACAAAATTGATAGTGACATTATCTAACCTATCCACCCTAACTTCCTATGTGCCATTCCTGTCCTACCCAGCTCGTTTCGAAACACGGGTGGACCCAGACATCTTCGATAAAATTGCAAGATTTTACCAAAACAATTGCTACTTTGTGGCCTATGATAAGTGATTTTTAGAAAAATCTCTAGGGGTCCACTTTTGCCAATTCAGGTTCTCTATTGTGAGGTATCTGATAATGTAGCCATGAAAAAAATCAAGCTCGATTTCATATCCGATAGGCAAAGTTCTCATGGTTTTCAATCTGCCATGAAATCAGCGTTAGCAGTCCCCGGTGTCGTGGCGTCTAGCGTACATTAATGGCCTGGGTAGGTGGCATAATTGATAGTGACATCATCTAACCTATCCACCCTAACTTCCTATGTGCCATTCCAATCCTACCCAGCTCGTTTCGAAACACGGGTGGACCCAGACATCTTCGATAAAATTGCAAGATTTTACCAAAACAATTGCTACTTTGTGGCCTATGATAAGTGATTTTTAGTAAAATCTCTAGGGGTCCACTTTTGCCAATTTAGGTTCTCTATGGTGAGGTATCTGATAATGTAGCCATAAAAAAATCTAGCTCGATTTCATATCCGAAAGGCAAAGTTCTCATGGTTTTCAATCTGCCCTGAAATCAGCGTCAGCAGTCCCCGGTGTCGTGGCGTCCAGCGTACATTAATGGCCTGGGTAAGTGGCATAATTGATAGTGACATCATCTAACCTATCCACCCTAACTTCCTATGTGCCATTCCTATCCTACCCAGCTCGTTTCGAAACACGGGTGGACCCAGACATCTTCGATAAAATTGCAAGATTTTACCAAAACAATTGCTACTTTGTGGCCTATGATAAGTGATTTTTAGAAAAATCTCTAGGGGTCCAGTTTTGCCAATTTAGGTTCTCTATGGTGAGGTATCTGATAATGTAGCCATGAAAAAAATCTAGCTCGATTTCATATCCGAAAGGCAAAGTTCTAAAGGTTTTCAATCTGCCCTGAAATCAGCGTCAGCAGTCCCCGATGTCGTGGCGTCCAGCGTACATTAATGGCATGGGTAAGTGACATAATTGATAGTGACATCATCTAACCTATCCATCCTAACTTCCTATGTGCCATTCCTGTACTACCCAGCTCGTTTCGAAACACGGGTGGACCCAGACATCTTCGATAAAATTGCAAGATTTTACCAAAACAATTGCTACTTTGTGGCCTATGATAAGTGATTTTTAGAAAAATCTCTAGGGGTCCACTTTTGCCAATTCAGGTTCTCTATGGTGAGGTATCTGATAATGTAGCCATGAAAAAAATCAAGCTCGATTTCATTTCCGAAAGGCAAAGTTCTCATGGTTTTCAATCTGCCCTGAAATCAGCGTCAGCAGTCCCCGATGTCGTGGCGTCCAGCGTACATTAATGGCATGGGTAAGTGACATAATTGATAGTGACATCATCTAACCTATCCACCCTAACTTCCTATGTGCCATTCCTGTCCTACCCAGCTCGTTTCGAAACACGGGTGGACCCAGACATCTTCGATAAAATTGCAAGATTTTACCAAAACAATTGCTACTTTGTGGCCTATGATAAGTGATTTTTAGAAAAATCTCTAGGGGTCCACTTTTGCCAATTCAGGTTCTCTATGGTGAGGTATCTGATAATGTTGCCATGAAAAAAATCAAGCTCGATTTCATATCCGATAGGCAAAGTTCTCATGGTTTTCAATCTGCCATGAAATCAGCGTTAGCAGTCCCCGGTGTCGTGGCGTCTAGCGTACATTAATGGCCTGGGTAAGTGGCATAATTGATAGTGACATCATCTAACCTATCCACCCTAACTTCCTATGTGCCATTCCTATCCTACCCAGCTCGTTTCGAAACACGGGTGGACCCAGACATCTTCGATAAAATTGCAAGATTTTACCAAAACAATTGCTACTTTGTGGCCTATGATAAGTGATTTTTAGAAAAATCTCTAGGGGTCCACTTTTGTCAATTTAGGTTCTCTATGGTGAGGTATCTGATAATGTAGCCATGAAAAAATCTAGCTCAATTTCATATCCGAAAGGCAAAGTTCTCATGGTTTTCAATCTGCCCTGAAATCAGCGTCAGCAGTCCCCGGTGTCGTGGCGTCCAGCGTACATTAATGGCCTGGGTAAGTGGCATAATTGATAGTGACATCATCTAACCTATCCACCCTAACTTCCTATGTGCCATTCCTATCCTACCTAGCTCGTTTCGAAACACGGGTGGACCCAGACATCTTCGATAAAATTGCAAGATTTTACCAAAACAATTGCTACTTTGTGGCCTATGATAAGTGATTTTTAGAAAAATCTCTAGGGGTCCACTTTTGCCAATTCAGGTTCTCTATGGTGAGGTATCTGATAATGTAGCCATGAAAAAAATCTAGCTCGATTTCATTTCCGAAAGGCAAAGTTCTCATGGTTTTCAATCTGCCCTGAAATCAGCGTCAGCAGTCCCCGGTGTCAAGGCGTCCAGCGTACATTAATGGCCTGGGTAAGTGACATAATTGATAGTGACATCATCTAACCTATCCACCCTAACTTCCTATGTGCCATTCCTGTCCTACCCAGCTCGTTTCGAAACACGGGTGGACCTAGACATCTTCGATAAAATTGCAAGATTTTACCAAAACAATTGCTACTTTGTGGCCTATGATAAGTGATTTTTAGAAAAATCTCTAGGGGTCCACTTTTGCCAATTCAGGTTCTCTATGGTGAGGTATCTGATAATGTAGCCATGAAAAAAATCAAGCTCGATTTCATATCCGATAGGCAAAGTTCTCATGGTTTTCAATCTGCCCTGAAATCAGCGTCAGCAGTCCCCGGTGTCATGGCATCCAGCGTACATTAATGGCCTGGGTAAGTGACATAATTGATAGTGACATCATCTAACCTATCCACCCTAACTTCCTATGTGCCATTCCTGTCCTACCCAGCTCGTTTCGAAACACGGGTGGACCCAGACATCTACGATAAAATTGCAAGATTTTACCAAAATAATTGCTACTTTGTGGCCTATGATAAGTGATTTTTAGAAAAAATCTCTAGGGGTCCAGTTTTGCCAATTCAAGTTCTCTATGGTGAGGTATCTGATAATGTAGCCATGAAAAAAATCTAGCTCGATTTCATATCCGAAAGGCAAAGTTCTCATGGTTTTCAATCTGCCCTGAAATCAGCGTCAGCAGTCCCCGGCGTTGTGGCATCCAGCGTACATTAATGGCCTGGGTAAGTGGAATAATTAATAGTGACATCATCTAACCTATCCACCCTAACTTTCTATGTGCCATTCCTGTCCTACCCAGCTCGTTTCAAAACACGGGTGGACCCAGACATCTTCGATAAAATTGCAAGATTTTACCAAAACAATTGCTACCATGTGGCCTATGATAAGTGATTTTTAGAAAAATCTCTAGGGGTCCACTTTTGCCAATTTAGGTTCTCTATGGTGAGGTATCTGATAATGTAGCCATAAAAAAATCTAGCTCGATTTCATATCCGAAAGGCAAAGTTCTCATGGTTTTCAATCTGCCCTGAAATCAGCGTCAGCAGTCCCCAGCGTCGTGGCGTCCAGCGTACATTAATGGCCTGGGTAAGTGGCATAATTGATAGTGACATCATCTAACCTATCCACCCTAACTTCCTATGTGCCATTCCTGTCCTTCCCAGCTCGTTTCGAAACACGGGTGGACCCAGACATCTTCGATAAAATTACAAGATTTTACCAAAACAATTGCTACTTTGTGGCCTATGATAAGTGATTTTTAGAAAAATCTCTACGGGTCCACTTTTGCCAATTCAGGTTCTCTATGGTGAGGTATCTGATAATGTAGCCATGAAAAAAATCAAGCTCGATTTCATATCCGAAAGGCAAAGTTCTCATGGTTTTCAATCTGCCTTAAAATCAGCGTCAGCAGTCCCCGGTGTCGTGGCGTCCAGCGTACATTAAAGGCCTGGGTAAGTGACATAATTGATAGTGACATCATCTAACCTATCCGTCCTAACTTCCTATGTGCCATTCCTGTACTACCAAGCTCGTTTCGAAACACGGGTGGACCCAGACATCTTCGATAAAATTGCAAGATTTTACCAAAACAATTGCTACTTTGTGGCCTATGATAAGTGATTTTTAGAAAAATCTCTAGGGGTCCACTTTTGCCAATTCAGGTTCTCTATGGTGAGGTATCTGATAATGTAGCCATGAAAAAAATCAAGCTCGATTTCATTTCCGAAAGGCAAAGTTCTCATGGTTTTCAATCTGCCCTGAAATCAGCGTCAGCAGTCCCCGATGTCGTGGCGTCCAGCGTACATTAATGGCATGGGTAAGTGACATAATTGATAGTGACATCATCTAACCTATCCACCCTAACTTCCTATGTGCCATTCCTGTCCTACCCAGCTCGTTTCGAAACACGGGTGGACCCAGACATCTTCGATAAAATTGCAAGATTTTACCAAAACAATTGCTACTTTGTGGCCTATGATAAGTGATTTTTAGAAAAATCTCTAGGGGTCCACTTTTGCCAATTCAGGTTCTCTATGGTGAGGTATCTGATAATGTAGCCATGAAAAAAATCAAGCTCGATTTCATATCCGATAGGCAAAGTTCTCATGGTTTTCAATCTGCCATGAAATCAGCGTTAGCAGTCCCCGGTGTCGTGGCGTCTAGCGTACATTAATGGCCTGGGTAAGTGGCATAATTGATAGTGACATCATCTAACCTATCCACCCTAACTTCCTATGTGCCATTCCTATCCTACCCAGCTCGTTTCGAAACACGGGTGGACCCAGACATCTTCGATAAAATTGCAAGATTTTACCAAAACAATTGCTACTTTGTGGCCTATGATAAGTGATTTTTAGAAAAATCTCTAGGGGTCCACTTTTGTCAATTTAGGTTCTCTATGGTGAGGTATCTGATAATGTAGCCATGAAAAAATCTAGCTCAATTTCATATCCGAAAGGCAAAGTTCTCATGGTTTTCAATCTGCCCTGAAATCAGCGTCAGCAGTCCCCGGTGTCGTGGCGTCCAGCGTACATTAATGGCCTGGGTAAGTGGCATAATTGATAGTGACATCATCTAACCTATCCACCCTAACTTCCTATGTGCCATTCCTATCCTACCCAGCTCGTTTCGAAACACGGGTGGACCCAGACATCTTCGATAAAATTGCAAGATTTTACCAAAACAATTGCTACTTTGTGGCCTATGATAAGTGATTTTTAGAAAAATCTCTAGGGGTCCACTTTTGCCAATTCAGGTTCTCTATGGTGAGGTATCTGATAATGTAGCCATGAAAAAAATCTAGCTCGATTTCATTTCCGAAAGGCAAAGTTCTCATGGTTTTCAATCTGCCCTGAAATCAGCGTCAGCAGTCCCCGGTGTCAAGGCGTCCAGCGTACATTAATGGCCTGGGTAAGTGACATAATTGATAGTGACATCATCTAACCTATCCACCCTAACTTCCTATGTGCCATTCCTGTCCTACCCAGCTCGTTTCGAAACACGGGTGGACCTAGACATCTTCGATAAAATTGCAAGATTTTACCAAAACAATTGCTACTTTGTGGCCTATGATAAGTGATTTTTAGAAAAATCTCTAGGGGTCCACTTTTGCCAATTCAGGTTCTCTATGGTGAGGTATCTGATAATGTAGCCATGAAAAAAATCAAGCTCGATTTCATATCCGATAGGCAAAGTTCTCATGGTTTTCAATCTGCCCTGAAATCAGCGTCAGCAGTCCCCGGTGTCATGGCATCCAGCGTACATTAATGGCCTGGGTAAGTGACATAATTGATAGTGACATCATCTAACCTATCCACCCTAACTTCCTATGTGCCATTCCTGTCCTACCCAGCTCGTTTCGAAACACGGGTGGACCCAGACATCTTCGATAAAATTGCAAGATTTTACCAAAACAATTGCTACTTTGTGGCCTATGATAAGTGATTTTTAGAAAAATCTCTAGGGGTCCACTTTTGCCAATTCAGGTTCTCTATGGTGAGGTATCTGATAATGTAGCCATGAAAAAAATCTAGCTCGATTTTATATCCGAAAGGCAAAGTTCTCATGGTTTTCAATCTGCCCTGAAATCAGCGTCAGCAGTCCCCGGCGTTGTGGCATCCAGCGTACATTAATGGCCTGGGTAAGTGGAATAATTAATAGTGACATCATCTAACCTATCCACCCTAACTTTCTATGTGCCATTCCTGTCCTACCCAGCTCGTTTCAAAACACGGGTGGACCCAGACATCTTCGATAAAATTGCAAGATTTTACCAAAACAATTGCTACCATGTGGCCTATGATAAGTGATTTTTAGAAAAATCTCTAGGGGTCCACTTTTGCCAATTTAGGTTCTCTATGGTGAGGTATCTGATAATGTAGCCATAAAAAAATCTAGCTCGATTTCATATCCGAAAGGCAAAGTTCTCATGGTTTTCAATCTGCCCTGAAATCAGCGTCAGCAGTCCCCAGCGTCGTGGCGTCCAGCGTACATTAATGGCCTGGGTAAGTGGCATAATTGATAGTGACATCATCTAACCTATCCACCCTAACTTCCTATGTGCCATTCCTGTCCTTCCCAGCTCGTTTCGAAACACGGGTGGACCCAGACATCTTCGATAAAATTACAAGATTTTACCAAAACAATTGCTACTTTGTGGCCTATGATAAGTGATTTTTAGAAAAATCTCTACGGGTCCACTTTTGCCAATTCAGGTTCTCTATGGTGAGGTATCTGATAATGTAGCCATGAAAAAAATCAAGCTCGATTTCATATCCGAAAGGCAAAGTTCTCATGGTTTTCAATCTGCCTTAAAATCAGCGTCAGCAGTCCCCGGTGTCGTGGCGTCCAGCGTACATTAAAGGCCTGGGTAAGTGACATAATTGATAGTGACATCATCTAACCTATCCGTCCTAACTTCCTATGTGCCATTCCTGTACTACCCAGCTCGTTTCGAAACACGGGTGGACCCAGACATCTTCGATAAAATTGCAAGATTTTACCAAAACAATTGCTACTTTGTGGCCTATGATAAGTGATTTTTAGAAAAATCTCTAGGGGTCCACTTTTGCCAATTCAGGTTCTCTATGGTGAGGTATCTGATAATGTAGCCATGAAAAAAATCAAGCTCGATTTCATTTCCGAAAGGCAAAGTTCTCATGGTTTTCAATCTGCCCTGAAATCAGCGTCAGCAGTCCCCGATGTCGTGGCGTCCAGCGTACATTAATGGCATGGGTAAGTGACATAATTGATAGTGACATCATCTAACCTATCCACCCTAACTTCCTATGTGCCATTCCTGTCCTACCCAGCTCGTTTCGAAACACGGGTGGACCCAGACATCTTCGATAAAATTGCAAGATTTTACCAAAACAATTGCTACTTTGTGGCCTATGATAAGTGATTTTTAGAAAAATCTCTAGGGGTCCACTTTTGCCAATTCAGGTTCTCTATGGTGAGGTATCTGATAATGTAGCCATGAAAAAAATCAAGCTCAATTTCATATCTGATAGGCAAAGTTCTCATGGTTTTCAATCTGCCATGAAATCAGCGTTAGCAGTCCCCGGTGTCGTGGCGTCTAGCGTACATTAATGGCCTGGGTAAGTGGCATAATTGATAGTGACATCATCTAACCTATCCACCCTAACTTCCTATGTGCCATTCCTATCCTACCCAGCTCGTTTCGAAACACGGGTGGACCCAGACATCTTCGATAAAATTGCAAGATTTTACCAAAACAATTGCTACTTTGTGGCCTATGATAAGTGATTTTTAGAAAAATCTCTAGGGGTCCACTTTTGTCAATTTAGGTTCTCTATGGTGAGGTATCTGATAATGTAGCCATGAAAAAATCTAGCTCAATTTCATATCCGAAAGGCAAAGTTCTCATGGTTTTCAATCTGCCCTGAAATCAGCGTCAGCAGTCCCCGGTGTCGTGGCGTCCAGCGTACATTAATGGCCTGGGTAAGTGGCATAATTGATAGTGACATCATCTAACCTATCCACCCTAACTTCCTATGTGCCATTCCTATCCTACCCAGCTCGTTTCGAAACACGGGTGGACCCAGACATCTTCGATAAAATTGCAAGATTTTACCAAAACAATTGCTACTTTGTGGCCTATGATAAGTGATTTTTAGAAAAATCTCTAGGGGTCCACTTTTGCCAATTCAGGTTCTCTATGGTGAGGTATCTGATAATGTAGCCATGAAAAAAATCTAGCTCGATTTCATTTCCGAAAGGCAAAGTTCTCATGGTTTTCAATCTGCCCTGAAATCAGCGTCAGCAGTCCCCGGTGTCAAGGCGTCCAGCGTACATTAATGGCCTGGGTAAGTGACATAATTGATAGTGACATCATCTAACCTATCCACCCTAACTTCCTATGTGCCATTCCTGTCCTACCCAGCTCGTTTCGAAACACGGGTGGACCTAGACATCTTCGATAAAATTGCAAGATTTTACCAAAACAATTGCTACTTTGTGGCCTATGATAAGTGATTTTTAGAAAAATCTCTAGGGGTCCACTTTTGCCAATTCAGGTTCTCTATGGTGAGGTATCTGATAATGTAGCCATGAAAAAAATCAAGCTCGATTTCATATCCGATAGGCAAAGTTCTCATGGTTTTCAATCTGCCCTGAAATCAGCGTCAGCAGTCCCCGGTGTCATGGCATCCAGCGTACATTAATGGCCTGGGTAAGTGACATAATTGATAGTGACATCATCTAACCTATCCACCCTAACTTCCTATGTGCCATTCCTGTCCTACCCAGCTCGTTTCGAAACACGGGTGGACCCAGACATCTTCGATAAAATTGCAAGATTTTACCAAAACAATTGCTACTTTGTGGCCTATGATAAGTGATTTTTAGAAAAATCTCTAGGGGTCCACTTTTGCCAATTCAGGTTCTCTATGGTGAGGTATCTGATAATGTAGCCATGAAAAAAATCTAGCTCGATTTTATATCCGAAAGGCAAAGTTCTCATGGTTTTCAATCTGCCCTGAAATCAGCGTCAGCAGTCCCCGGCGTTGTGGCATCCAGCGTACATTAATGGCCTGGGTAAGTGGAATAATTAATAGTGACATCATCTAACCTATCCACCCTAACTTTCTATGTGCCATTCCTGTCCTACCCAGCTCGTTTCAAAACACGGGTGGACCCAGACATCTTCGATAAAATTGCAAGATTTTACCAAAACAATTGCTACTTTGTGGCCTATGATAAGTGATTTTTAGAAAAATCTCTAGGGGTCCACTTTTGCCAATTTAGGTTCTCTATGGTGAGGTATCTGATAATGTAGCCATAAAAAAATCTAGCTCGATTTCATATCCGAAAGGCAAAGTTCTCATGGTTTTCAATCTGCCCTGAAATCAGCGTCAGCAGTCCCCAGCGTCGTGGCGTCCAGCGTACATTAATGGCCTGGGTAAGTGGCATAATTGATAGTGACATCATCTAACCTATCCACCCTAACTTCCTATGTGCCATTCCTGTCCTACCCAGCTCGTTTCGAAACACGGGTGGACCCAGACATCTTCGATAAAATTACAAGATTTTACCAAAACAATTGCTACTTTGTGGCCTATGATAAGTGATTTTTAGAAAAATCTCTACGGGTCCACTTTTGCCAATTCAGGTTCTCTATGGTGAGGTATCTAATAATGTAGCCATGAAAAAAATCAAGCTTGATTTCATATCTGAAAGGCAAAGTTCTCATGGTTTTCAATCTGCCTTAAATTCAGCGTCAGCAGTCCCCGGTGTCGTGGCGTCCAGCGTACATTAAAGGCCTGGGTAAGTGACATAATTGATAGTGACATCATCTAACCTATCCATCCTAACTTCCTATGTGCCATTCCTGTACTACCCAGCTCGTTTCGAAACACGGGTGGACCCAGACATCTTCGATAAAATTGCAAGATTTTACCAAAACAATTGCTACTTTGTGGCCTATGATAAGTGATTTTTAGAAAAATCTCTAGGGGTCCACTTTTGCTAATTCAGGTTCTCTATGGTGAGGTATCTGATAATGTAGCCATGAAAAAAATCAAGCTCGATTTCATATCCGAAAGGCAAAGTTCTCATGGTTTTCAATCTGCCCTGAAATCAGCGTCAGCAGTCCCCGGTGTCGTGGCGTCCAGCGTACATTAATGGCCTGGGTAAGTGGCATAATTGATAGTGACATCATCTAACCTATCCACCCTAACTTCCTATGTGCCATTCCTATCCTACCCAGCTCGTTTCGAAACACGGGTGGACCCAGACATCTTCGATAAAATTGCAAGATTTTACCAAAACAATTGCTACTTTGTGGCCTATGATAAGTGATTTTTAGAAAAATCTCTAGGGGTCCACTTTTGCCAATTCAGGTTCTCTATGGTGAGGTATCTGATAATGTAGCCATGAAAAAAATCAAGCTCGATTTCATATCCGATAGGCAAAGTTCTCATGGTTTTCAATCTGCCATGAAATCAGCGTTAGCAGTCCCCGGTGTCGTGGCGTCTAGCGTACATTAATGGCCTGGGTAAGTGGCATAATTGATAGTGACATCATCTAACCTATCCACCCTAACTTCCTATGTGCCATTCCTATCCTACCCAGCTCGTTTCGAAACACGGGTGGACCCAGACATCTTCGATAAAATTGCAAGATTTTACCAAAACAATTGCTACTTTGTGGCCTATGATAAGTGATTTTTAGAAAAATCTCTAGGGGTCCACTTTTGTCAATTTAGGTTCTCTATGGTGAGGTATCTGATAATGTAGCCATGAAAAAATCTAGCTCAATTTCATATCCGAAAGGCAAAGTTCTCATGGTTTTCAATCTGCCCTGAAATCAGCGTCAGCAGTCCCGGTGTCGTGGCGTCCAGCGTACATTAATGGCCTGGGTAAGTGGCATAATTGATAGTGACATCATCTAACCTATCCACCCTAACTTCCTATGTGCCATTCCTATCCTACCCGGCTCGTTTCGAAACACGGGTGGACCCAGACATCTTCGATAAAATTGCAAGATTTTACCAAAACAATTGCTACTTTGTGGCCTATGATAAGTGATTTTTAGAAAAATCTCTAGGGGTCCACTTTTGCCAATTCAGGTTCTCTATGGTGAGGTATCTGATAATGTAGCCATGAAAAAAATCTAGCTCGATTTCATTTCCGAAAGGCAAAGTTCTCATGGTTTTCAATCTGCCCTGAAATCAGCGTCAGCAGTCCCCGGTGTCAAGGCGTCCAGCGTACATTAATGGCCTGGGTAAGTGACATAATTGATAGTGACATCATCTAACCTATCCACCCTAACTTCCTATGTGCCATTCCTGTCCTACCCAGCTCGTTTCGAAACACGGGTGGACCTAGACATCTTCGATAAAATTGCAAGATTTTACCAAAACAATTGCTACTTTGTGGCCTATGATAAGTGATTTTTAGAAAAATCTCTAGGGGTCCACTTTTGCCAATTCAGGTTCTCTATGGTGAGGTATCTGATAATGTAGCCATGAAAAAAATCAAGCTCGATTTCATATCCGATAGGCAAAGTTCTCATGGTTTTCAATCTGCCCTAAAATCAGCGTCAGCAGTCCCCGGTGTCATGGCATCTAGCGTACATTAATGGCCTGGGTAAGTGACATAATTGATAGTGAAATCATCTAACCTATCCACCCTAACTTCCTATGTGCCATTCCTGTCCTACCCAGCTCGTTTCGAAACACGGGTGGACCCAGACATCTACGATAAAATTGCAAGATTTTACCAAAATAATTGCTACTTTGTGGCCTATGATAAGTGATTTTTAGAAAAAATCTCTAGGGGTCCAGTTTTGCCAATTCAAGTTCTCTATGGTGAGGTATCTGATAATGTAGCCATGAAAAAAATCTAGCTCGATTTCATATCCGAAAGGCAAAGTTCTCATGGTTTTCAATCTGCCCTGAAATCAGCGTCAGCAGTCCCCGGCGTTGTGGCATCCAGCGTACATTAATGGCCTGGGTAAGTGGAATAATTAATAGTGACATCATCTAACCTATCCACCCTAACTTTCTATGTGCCATTCCTGTCCTACCCAGCTCGTTTCAAAACACGGGTGGACCCAGACATCTTCGATAAAATTGCAAGATTTTACCAAAACAATTGCTACTTTGTGGCCTACGATAAGTGATTTTTAGAAAAATCTCTAGGGGTCCACTTTTGCCAATTTAGGTTCTCTATGGTGAGGTATCTGATAATGTAGCCATAAAAAAACTAGCTCGATTTCATATCCGAAAGGCAAAGTTCTCATGGTTTTTAATCTGCCCTGAAATCAGCGTCAGCAGTCCCCAGCGTCGTGGCGTCCAGCGTACATTAATGGCCTGGGTAAGTGGCATAATTGATAGTGACATCATCTAACCTATCCACCCTAACTTCCTATGTGCCATTCCTGTCCTTCCCAGCTCGTTTCGAAACACGGGTGGACCCAGACATCTTCGATAAAATTACAAGATTTTACCAAAACAATTGCTACTTTGTGGCCTATGATAAGTGATTTTTAGAAAAATCTCTACGGGTCCACTTTTGCCAATTCAGGTTCTCTATGGTGAGGTATCTGATAATGTAGCCATGAAAAAAATCAAGCTCGATTTCATATCCGAAAGGCAAAGTTCTCATGGTTTTCAATCTGCCTTAAAATCAGCGTCAGCAGTCCCCGGTGTCGTGGCGTCCAGCGTACATTAAAGGCCTGGGTAAGTGACATAATTGATAGTGACATCATCTAACCTATCCGTCCTAACTTCCTATGTGCCATTCCTGTACTACCCAGCTCGTTTCGAAACACGGGTGGACCCAGACATCTTCGATAAAATTGCAAGATTTTACCAAAACAATTGCTACTTTGTGGCCTATGATAAGTGATTTTTAGAAAAATCTCTAGGGGTCCACTTTTGCCAATTCAGGTTCTCTATGGTGAGGTATCTGATAATGTAGCCATGAAAAAAATCAAGCTCGATTTCATTTCCGAAAGGCAAAGTTCTCATGGTTTTCAATCTGCCCTGAAATCAGCGTCAGCAGTCCCCGGTGTCAAGGCGTCCAGCGTACATTAATGGCTTGGGTAAGTGACATAATTGATAGTGATATCATCTAACCTATCCACCCTAACTTCCTATGTGCCATTCCTGTCCTACCCAGCTCGTTTCGAAACACGGGTGGACCTAGACATCTTCGATAAAATTGCAAGATTTTACCAAAACAATTGCTACTTTGTGGCCTATGATAAGTGATTTTTAGAAAAATCTCTAGGGGTCCACTTTTGCCAATTCAGGTTCTCTATGGTGAGGTATCTGATAATGTAGCCATGAAAAAAATCAAGCTCGATTTCATATCTGATAGGCAAAGTTCTCATGGTTTTCAATCTGCCCTAAAATCAGCGTCAGCAGTCCCCGGTGTCATGGCATCTAGCGTACATTAATGGCCTGGGTAAGTGACATAATTGATAGTGAAATCATCTAACCTATCCACCCTAACTTCCTATGTGCCATTCCTGTCCTACCCAGCTCGTTTCGAAACACGGGTGGACCCAGACATCTACGATAAAATTGCAAGATTTTACCAAAATAATTGCTACTTTGTGGCCTATGATAAGTGATTTTTAGAAAAAATCTCTAGGGGTCCAGTTTTGCCAATTCAAGTTCTCTATGGTGAGGTATCTGATAATGTAGCCATGAAAAAAATCTAGCTCGATTTCATATCCGAAAGGCAAAGTTCTCATGGTTTTCAATCTGCCCTGAAATCAGCGTCAGCAGTCCCCGGCGTTGTGGCATCCAGCGTACATTAATGGCCTGGGTAAGTGGAATAATTAATAGTGACATCATCTAACCTATCCACCCTAACTTTCTATGTGCCATTCCTGTCCTACCCAGCTCGTTTCAAAACACGGGTGGACCCAGACATCTTCGATAAAATTGCAAGATTTTACCAAAACAATTGCTACTTTGTGGCCTATGATAAGTGATTTTTAGAAAAAATCTCTAGGGGTCCACTTTTGCCAATTTAGGTTCTCTATGGTGAGGTATCTGATAATGTAGCCATAAAAAAACTAGCTCGATTTCATATCCGAAAGGCAAAGTTCTCATGGTTTTCAATCTGCCCTGAAATCAGCGTCAGCAGTCCCCAGCGTCGTGGCGTCCAGCGTACATTAATGGCCTGGGTAAGTGGCATAATTGATAGTGACATCATCTAACCTATCCACCCTAACTTCCTATGTGCCATTCCTGTCCTTCCCAGCTCGTTTCGAAACACGGGTGGACCCAGACATCTTCGATAAAATTACAAGATTTTACCAAAACAATTGCTACTTTGTGGCCTATGATAAGTGATTTTTAGAAAAATCTCTACGGGTCCACTTTTGCCAATTCAGGTTCTCTATGGTGAGGTATCTGATAATGTAGCCATGAAAAAAATCAAGCTCGATTTCATATCCGAAAGGCAAAGTTCTCATGGTTTTCAATCTGCCTTAAAATCAGCGTCAGCAGTCCCCGGTGTCGTGGCGTCCAGCGTACATTAAAGGCCTGGGTAAGTGACATAATTGATAGTGACATCATCTAACCTATCCGTCCTAACTTCCTATGTGCCATTCCTGTACTACCCAGCTCGTTTCGAAACACGGGTGGACCCAGACATCTTCGATAAAATTGCAAGATTTTACCAAAACAATTGCTACTTTGTGGCCTATGATAAGTGATTTTTAGAAAAATCTCTAGGGGTCCACTTTTGCCAATTCAGGTTCTCTATGGTGAGGTATCTGATAATGTAGCCATGAAAAAAATCAAGCTCGATTTCATTTCCGAAAGGCAAAGTTCTCATGGTTTTCAATCTGCCCTGAAATCAGCGTCAGCAGTCCCCGATGTCGTGGCGTCCAGCGTACATTAATGGCATGGGTAAGTGACATAATTGATAGTGACATCATCTAACCTATCCACCCTAACTTCCTATGTGCCATTCCTGTCCTACCCAGCTCGTTTCGAAACACGGGTTTACCTAGACATCTTCGATAAAATTGCAAGATTTTACCAAAACAATTGCTACTTTGTGGCCTATGATAAGTGATTTTTAGAAAAATCTCTAGGGGTCCACTTTTGCCAATTCAGGTTCTCTATGGTGAGGTATCTGATAATGTAGCCATGAAAAAAATCAAGCTCGATTTCATATCCGATAGGCAAAGTTCTCATGGTTTTCAATCTGCCATGAAATCAGCGTTAGCAGTCCCCGGTGTCGTGGCGTCTAGCGTACATTAATGGCCTGGGTAAGTGGCATAATTGATAGTGACATCATCTAACCTATCCACCCTAACTTCCTATGTGCCATTCCTATCCTACCCAGCTCGTTTCGAAACACGGGTGGACCCAGACATCTTCGATAAAATTGCAAGATTTTACCAAAACAATTGCTACTTTGTGGCCTATGATAAGTGATTTTTAGAAAAATCTCTAGGGGTCCACTTTTGTCAATTTAGGTTCTCTATGGTGAGGTATCTGATAATGTAGCCATGAAAAAATCTAGCTCAATTTCATATCCGAAAGGCAAAGTTCTCATGGTTTTCAATCTGCCCTGAAATTAGCGTCAGCAGTCCCCGGTGTCGTGGCATCTAGCGTACATTAATGGCCTGGGTAAGTGGCATAATTGATAGTGACATCATCTAACCTATCCACCCTAACTTCCTATGTGCCATTCCTATCCTACCCAGCTCATTTCGAAACACGGGTGGACCCAGACATCTTCGATAAAATTGCAAGATTTTATCAAAACAATTGCTACTTTGTGGCCTATGATAAGTGATTTTTAGAAAAATCTCTAGGGGTCCACTTTTGCCAATTCAGGTTCTCTATGGTGAGGTATCTGATAATGTAGCCATGAAAAAAATCTAGCTCGATTTCATATCCGAAAGGCAAAGTTCTCAAGGTTTTCAATCTGCCCTGAAATCAGCGTCAGCAGTCCCCGGCGTTGTGGCATCCAGCGTACATTAATGGCCTGGGTAAGTGGAATAATTAATAGTGACATCATCTAACCTATCCACCCTAACTTTCTATGTGCCATTCCTGTCCTACCCAGCTCGTTTCAAAACACGGGTGGACCCAGACATCTTCGATAAAATTGCAAGATTTTACCAAAACAATTGCTACTTTGTGGCCTATGATAAGTGATTTTTAGAAAAATCTCTAGGGGTCCACTTTTGCCAATTTAGGTTCTCTATGGTGAGGTATCTGATAATGTAGCCATAAAAAAATCTAGCTCGATTTCATATCCGAAAGGCAAAGTTCTCATGGTTTTCAATCTGCCCTGAAATCAGCGTCAGCAGTCCCCAGCGTCGTGGCATCCAGCGTACATTAATGGCCTGGGTAAGTGGCATAATTGATAGTGACATCATCTAACCTATCCACCCTAACTTCCTATGTGCCATTCCTGTCCTACCCAGCTCGTTTCGAAACACGGGTGGACCCAGACATCTTCGATAAAATTACAAGATTTTACCAAAACAATTGCTACTTTGTGGCCTATGATAAGTGATTTTTAGAAAAATCTCTACGGGTCCACTTTTGCCAATTCAGGTTCTCTATGGTGAGGTATCTGATAATGTAGCCATGAAAAAAATCAAGCTTGATTTCATATCCGAAAGGCAAAGTTCTCATGGTTTTCAATCTGCCTTAAATTCAGCGTCAGCAGTCCCCGGTGTCGTGGCGTCCAGCGTACATTAAAGGCCTGGGTAAGTGACATAATTGATAGTGACATCATCTAACCTATCCATCCTAACTTCCTATGTGCCATTCCTGTACTACCCAGCTCGTTTCGAAACACGGGTGGACCCAGACATCTTCGATAAAATTGCAAGATTTTACCAAAACAATTGCTACTTTGTGGCCTATGATAAGTGATTTTTAGAAAAATCTCTAGGGGTCCACTTTTGCCAATTCAGGTTCTCTATGGTGAGGTATCTGATAATGTAGCCATGAAAAAAATCAAGCTCGATTTCATTTCCGAAAGGCAAAGTTCTCATGGTTTTCAATCTGCCCTGAAATCAGCGTCAGCAGTCCCCGATGTCGTGGCGTCCAGCGTACATTAATGGCATGGGTAAGTGACATAATTGATAGTGACATCATCTAACCTATCCACCCTAACTTCCTATGTGCCATTCCTGTCCTACCCAGCTCGTTTCGAAACACGGGTGGACCCAGACATCTTCGATAAAATTGCAAGATTTTACCAAAACAATTGCTACTTTGTGGCCTATGATAAGTGATTTTTGGAAAAATCTCTAGGGGTCCACTTTTGCCAATTCAGGTTCTCTATGGTGAGGTATCTGATAATGTAGCCATGAAAAAAATCAAGCTTGATTTCATATCCGAAAGGCAAAGTTCTCATGGTTTTCAATCTGCCTTAAATTCAGCGTCAGCAGTCCCCGGTGTCGTGGCGTCCAGCGTACATTAAAGGCCTGGGTAAGTGACATAATTGATAGTGACATCATCTAACCTATCCATCCTAACTTCCTATGTGCCATTCCTGTACTACCCAGCTCGTTTCGAAACACGGGTGGACCCAGACATCTTCGATAAAATTGCAAGATTTTACCAAAACAATTGCTACTTTGTGGCCTATGATAAGTGATTTTTAGAAAAATCTCTAGGGGTCCACTTTTGCTAATTCAGGTTCTCTATGGTGAGGTATCTGATAATGTAGCCATGAAAAAAATCAAGCTCGATTTCATTTCCGAAAGGCAAAGTTCTCATGGTTTTCAATCTGCCCTGAAATCAGCGTCAGCAGTCCCCGATGTCGTGGCGTCCAGCGTACATTAATGGCATGGGTAAGTGACATAATTGATAGTGACATCATCTAACCTATCCACCCTAACTTCCTATGTGCCATTCCTGTCCTACCCAGCTCGTTTCGAAACACGGGTGGACCCAGACATCTTCGATAAAATTGCAAGATTTTACCAAAACAATTGCTACTTTGTGGCCTATGATAAGTGATTTTTAGAAAAATCTCTAGGGGTCCACTTTTGCCAATTCAGGTTCTCTATGGTGAGGTATCTGATAATGTAGCCATGAAAAAAATCAAGCTCGATTTCATATCCGATAGACAAAGTTCTCATGGTTTTCAATCTGCCATGAAATCAGCGTTAGCAGTCCCCGGTGTCGTGGCGTCTAGCGTACATTAATGGCCTGGGTAAGTGGCATAATTGATAGTGACATCATCTAACCTATCCACCCTAACTTCCTATGTGCCATTCCTATCCTACCCAGCTCGTTTCGAAACACGGGTGGACCCAGACATCTTCGATAAAATTGCAAGATTTTACCAAAACAATTGCTACTTTGTGGCCTATGATAAGTGATTTTTAGAAAAATCTCTAGGGGTCCACTTTTGTCAATTTAGGTTCTCTATGGTGAGGTATCTGATAATGTAGCCATGAAAAAATCTAGCTCAATTTCATATCCAAAAGGCAAAGTTCTCATGGTTTTCAATCTGCCCTGAAATCAGCGTCAGCAGTCCCCGGTGTTGTGGCGTCCAGCGTACATTAATGGCCTGGGTAAGTGGCATAATTGATAGTGACATCATCTAACCTATCCACCCTAACTTCCTATGTGCCATTCCTATCCTACCCAGCTCGTTTCGAAACACGGGTGGACCCAGACATCTTCGATAAAATTGCAAGATTTTACCAAAACAATTGCTACTTTGTGGCCTATGATAAGTGATTTTTAGAAAAATCTCTAGGGGTCCACTTTTGCCAATTCAGGGTCTCTATGGTGAGGTATCTAATAATGTAGCCATGAAAAAAATCTAGCTCGATTTCATTTCCGAAAGGCAAAGTTCTCATGGTTTTCAATCTGCCCTGAAATCAGCGTCAGCAGTCCCCGGTGTCAAGGCGTCCAGCGTACATTAATGGCCTGGGTAAGTGACATAATTGATAGTGACATCATCTAACCTATCCACCCTAACTTCCTATGTGCCATTCCTGTCCTACCCAGCTCGTTTCGAAACACGGGTGGACCTAGACATCTTCGATAAAATTGCAAGATTTTACCAAAACAATTGCTACTTTGTGGCCTATGATAAGTGATTTTTAGAAAAATCTCTAGGGGTCCACTTTTGCCAATTCAGGTTCTCTATGGTGAGGTATCTGATAATGTAGCCATGAAAAAAATCAAGCTCGATTTCATATCCGATACGCAAAGTTCTCATGGTTTTCAATCTGCCCTGAAATCAGCGTCAGCAGTCCCCGGTGTCATGGCATCCAGCGTACATTAATGGCCTGGGTAAGTGACATAATTGATAGTGACATCATCTAACCTATCCACCCTAACTTCCTATGTGCCATTCCTGTCCTACCCAGCTCGTTTCGAAACACGGGTGGACCCAGACATCTACGATAAAATTGCAAGATTTTACCAAAATAATTGCTACTTTGTGGCCTATGATAAGTGATTTTTAGAAAAAATCTCTAGGGGTCCAGTTTTGCCAATTCAAGTTCTCTATGGTGAGGTATCTGATAATGTAGCCATGAAAAAAATCTAGCTCGATTTTATATCCGAAAGGCAAAGTTCTCATGGTTTTCAATCTGCCCTGAAATCAGCGTCAGCAGTCCCCGGCGTTGTGGCATCCAGCGTACATTAATGGCCTGGGTAAGTGGAATAATTAATAGTGACATCATCTAACCTATCCACCCTAACTTTCTATGTGCCATTCCTGTCCTACCCAGCTCGTTTCAAAACACGGGTGGACCCAGACATCTTCGATAAAATTGCAAGATTTTACCAAAACAATTGCTACTTTGTGGCCTATGATAAGTGATTTTTAGAAAAATCTCTAGGGGTCCACTTTTGCCAATTTAGGTTCTCTATGGTGAGGTATCTGATAATGTAGCCATAAAAAAATCTAGCTCGATTTCATATCCGAAAGGCAAAGTTCTCATGGTTTTCAATCTGCCCTGAAATCAGCGTCAGCAGTCCCCAGCGTCGTGGCGTCCAGCGTACATTAATGGCCTGGGTAAGTGGCATAATTGATAGTGACATCATCTAACCTATCCACCCTAACTTCCTATGTGCCATTCCTGTCCTTCCCAGCTCGTTTCGAAACACGGGTGGACCCAGACATCTTCGATAAAATTACAAGATTTTACCAAAACAATTGCTACTTTGTGGCCTTTGATAAGTGATTTTTAGAAAAATCTCTATGGGTCCACTTTTGCCAATTCAGGTTCTCTATGGTGAGGTATCTGATAATGTAGCCATGAAAAAAATCAAGCTCGATTTCATATCCGAAAGGCAAAGTTCTCATGGTTTTCAATCTGCCTTAAAATCAGCGTCAGCAGTCCCCGGTGTCGTGGCGTCCAGCGTACATTAAAGGCCTGGGTAAGTGACATAATTGATAGTGACATCATCTAACCTATCCGTCCTAACTTCCTATGTGCCATTCCTGTACTACCCAGCTCGTTTCGAAACACGGGTGGACCCAGACATCTTCGATAAAATTGCAAGATTTTACCAAAACAATTGCTACTTTGTGGCCTATGATAAGTGATTTTTAGAAAAATCTCTAGGGGTCCACTTTTGCCAATTCAGGTTCTCTATGGTGAGGTATCTGATAATGTAGCCATGAAAAAAATCAAGCTCGATTTCATATCCGATAGGCAAAGTTCTCATGGTTTTCATTCTGCCATGAAATCAGCGTTAGCAGTCCCCGGTGTCGTGGCGTCTAGCGTACATTAATGGCCTGGGTAAGTGGCATAATTGATAGTGACATCATCTAACCTATCCACCCTAACTTCCTATGTGCCATTCCTATCCTACCCAGCTCGTTTCGAAACACGGGTGGACCCAGACATCTTCGATAAAATTGCAAGATTTTACCAAAACAATTGCTACTTTGTGGCCTATGATAAGTGATTTTTAGAAAAATCTCTAGGGGTCCACTTTTGTCAATTTAGGTTCTCTATGGTGAGGTATCTGATAATGTAGCCATGAAAAAATCTAGCTCAATTTCATATCCGAAAGGCAAAGTTCTCATGGTTTTCAATCTGCCCTGAAATTAGCGTCAGCAGTCCCCGGTGTCGTGGCGTCTAGCGTACATTAATGGCCTGGGTAAGTGGCATAATTGATAGTGACATCATCTAACCTATCCACCCTAACTTCCTATGTGCCATTCCTATCCTACCCAGCTCATTTCGAAACACGGGTGGACCCAGACATCTTCGATAAAATTGCAAGATTTTACCAAAACAATTGCTACTTTGTGGCCTATGATAAGTGATTTTTAGAAAAATCTCTAGGGGTCCACTTTTGCCAATTCAGGTTCTCTATGGTGAGGTATCTGATAATGTAGCCATGAAAAAAATCTAGCTCGATTTTATATCCGAAAGGCAAAGTTCTCATGGTTTTCAATCTGCCCTGAAATCAGCGTCAGCAGTCCCCGGCGTTGTGGCATCCAGCGTACATTAATGGCCTGGGTAAGTGGAATAATTAATAGTGACATCATCTAACCTATCCACCCTAACTTTCTATGTGCCATTCCTGTCCTACCCAGCTCGTTTCAAAACACGGGTGGACCCAGACATCTTCGATAAAATTGCAAGATTTTACCAAAACAATTGCTACTTTGTGGCCTATGATAAGTGATTTTTAGAAAAATCTCTAGGGGTCCACTTTTGCCAATTTAGGTTCTCTATGGTGAGGTATCTGATAATGTAGCCATAAAAAAATCTAGCTCGATTTCATATCCGAAAGGCAAAGTTCTCATGGTTTTCAATCTGCCCTGAAATCAGCGTCAGCAGTCCCCAGCGTCGTGGCGTCCAGCGTACATTAATGGCCTGGGTAAGTGGCATAATTGATAGTGACATGATCTAACCTATCCACCCTAACTTCCTATGTGCCATTCCTGTCCTACCCAGCTCGTTTCGAAACACGGGTGGACCCAGACATCTTCGATAAAATTACAAGATTTTACCAAAACAATTGCTACTTTGTGGCCTATGATAAGTGATTTTTAGAAAAATCTCTACGGGTCCACTTTTGCCAATTCAGGTTCTCTATGGTGAGGTATCTGATAATGTAGCCATGAAAAAAATCAAGCTTGATTTCATATCCGAAAGGCAAAGTTCTCATGGTTTTCAATCTGCCTTAAATTCAGCGTCAGCAGTCCCCGGTGTCGTGGCGTCCAGCGTACATTAAAGGCCTGGGTAAGTGACATAATTGATAGTGACATCATCTAACCTATCCATCCTAACTTCCTATGTGCCATTCCTGTACTACCCAGCTCGTTTCGAAACACGGGTGGACCCAGACATCTTCGATAAAATTGCAAGATTTTACCAAAACAATTGCTACTTTGTGGCCTATGATAAGTGATTTTTAGAAAAATCTCTAGGGGTCCACTTTTGCCAATTCAGGTTCTCTATGGTGAGGTATCTGATAATGTAGCCATGAAAAAAATCAAGCTCGATTTCATTTCCGAAAGGCAAAGTTCTCATGGTTTTCAATCTGCCCTGAAATCAGCGTCAGCAGTCCCCGATGTCGTGGCGTCCAGCGTACATTAATGGCATGGGTAAGTGACATAATTGATAGTGACATCATCTAACCTATCCACCCTAACTTCCTATGTGCCATTCCTGTCCTACCCAGCTCGTTTCGAAACACGGGTGGACCCAAACATCTTCGATAAAATTGCAAGATTTTACCAAAACAATTGCTACTTTGTGGCCTATGATAAGTGATTTTTAGAAAAATCTCTAGGGGTCCACTTTTGCCAATTCAGGTTCTCTATGGTGAGGTATATGATAATGTAGCCATGAAAAAAATCAAGCTCGATTTCATATCCGATAGGCAAAGTTCTCATGGTTTTCAATCTGCCATGAAATCAGCGTTAGCAGTCCCCGGTGTCGTGGCGTCTAGCGTACATTAATGGCCTGGGTAAGTGGCATAATTGATAGTGACATCATCTAACCTATCCACCCTAACTTCCTATGTGCCATTCCTATCCTACCCAGCTCGTTTCGAAACACGGGTGGACCCAGACATCTTCGATAAAATTGCAAGATTTTACCAAAACAATTGCTACTTTGTGGCCTATGATAAGTGATTTTTAGAAAAATCTCTAGGGGTCCACTTTTGTCAATTTAGGTTCTCTATGGTGAGGTATCTGATAATGTAGCCATGAAAAAATCTAGCTCAATTTCATATCCGAAAGGCAAAGTTCTCATGGTTTTCAATCTGCCCTGAAATCAGCGTCAGCAGTCCCCGGTGTCGTGGCGTCCAGCGTACATTAATGGCCTGGGTAAGTGGCATAATTGATAGTGACATCATCTAACCTATCCACCCTAACTTCCTATGTGCCATTCCTATCCTACCCAGCTCGTTTCGAAACACGGGTGGACCCAGACATCTTCGATAAAATTGCAAGATTTTACCAAAACAATTGCTACTTTGTGGCCTATGATAAGTGATTTTTAGAAAAATCTCTACGGGTCCACTTTTGCCAATTCAGGTTCTCTATGGTGAGGTATCTGATAATGTAGCCATGAAAAAAATCAAGCTTGATTTCATATCCGAAAGGCAAAGTTCTCATGGTTTTCAATCTGCCTTAAATTCAGCGTCAGCAGTCCCCGGTGTCGTGGCGTCCAGCGTACATTAAAGGCCTGGGTAAGTGACATAATTGATAGTGACATCATCTAACCTATCCATCCTAACTTCCTATGTGTCATTCCTGTACTACCCAGCTCGTTTCGAAACACGGGTGGACCCAGACATCTTCGATAAAATTGCAAGATTTTACCAAAACAATTGCTACTTTGTGGCCTATGATAAGTGATTTTTAGAAAAATCTCTAGGGGTCCACTTTTGCCAATTCAGGTTCTCTATGGTGAGGTATCTGATAATGTAGCCATGAAAAAAATCAAGCTCGATTTCATTTCCGAAAGGCAAAGTTCTCATGGTTTTCAATCTGCCCTGAAATCAGCGTCAGCAGTCCCCGATGTCGTGGCGTCCAGCGTACATTAATGGCATGGGTAAGTGACATAATTGATAGTGACATCATCTAACCTATCCACCCTAACTTCCTATGTGCCATTCCTGTCCTACCCAGCTCGTTTCGAAACACGGGTGGACCCAAACATCTTCGATAAAATTGCAAGATTTTACCAAAACAATTGCTACTTTGTGGCCTATGATAAGTGATTTTTAGAAAAATCTCTAGGGGTCCACTTTTGCCAATTCAGGTTCTCTATGGTGAGGTATATGATAATGTAGCCATGAAAAAAATCAAGCTCGATTTCATATCCGATAGGCAAAGTTCTCATGGTTTTCAATCTGCCATGAAATCAGCGTTAGCAGTCCCCGGTGTCGTGGCGTCTAGCGTACATTAATGGCCTGGGTAAGTGGCATAATTGATAGTGACATCATCTAACCTATCCACCCTAACTTCCTATGTGCCATTCCTATCCTACCCAGCTCGTTTCGAAACACGGGTGGACCCAGACATCTTCGATAAAATTGCAAGATTTTACCAAAACAATTGCTACTTTGTGGCCTATGATAAGTGATTTTTAGAAAAATCTCTAGGGGTCCACTTTTGTCAATTTAGGTTCTCTATGGTGAGGTATCTGATAATGTAGCCATGAAAAAATCTAGCTCAATTTCATATCCGAAAGGCAAAGTTCTCATTGTTTTCAATCTGCCCTGAAATCAGCGTCAGCAGTCCCCGGTGTCGTGGCGTCCAGCGTACATTAATGGCCTGGGTAAGTGGCATAATTGATAGTGACATCATCTAACCTATCCACCCTAACTTCCTATGTGCCATTCCTATCCTACCCAGCTCGTTTCGAAACACGGGTGGACCCAGACATCTTCGATAAAATTGCAAGATTTTACCAAAACAATTGCTACTTTGTGGCCTATGATAAGTGATTTTTAGAAAAATCTCTAGGGGTCCACTTTTGCCAATTCAGGTTCTCTATGGTGAGGTATCTGATAATGTAGCCATGAAAAAATCTAGCTCGATTTCATTTCCGAAAGGCAAAGTTCTCATGGTTTTCAATCTGCCCTGAAATCAGCGTCAGCAGTCCCCGGTGTCAAGGCGTCCAGCGTACATTAATGGCCTGGGTAAGTGACATAATTGATAGTGACATCATCTAACCTATCCACCCTAACTTCCTATGTGCCATTCCTGTCCTACCCAGCTCGTTTCGAAACACGGGTGGACCTAGACATCTTCGATAAAATTGCAAGATTTTACCAAAACAATTGCTACTTTGTGGCCTATGATAAGTGATTTTTAGAAAAATCTCTAGGGGTCCACTTTTGCCAATTCAGGTTCTCTATGGTGAGGTATCTGATAATGTAGCCATGAAAAAAATCAAGCTCGATTTCATATCCGATAGGCAAAGTTCTCATGGTTTTCAATCTGCCCTAAAATCAGCGTCAGCAGTCCCCGGTGTCATGGCATCCAGCGTACATTAATGGCCTGGGTAAGTGACATAATTGATAGTGAAATCATCTAACCTATCCACCCTAACTTCCTATGTGCCATTCCTGTCCTACCCAGCTCGTTTCGAAACACGGGTGGACCCAGACATCTACGATAAAATTGCAAGATTTTACCAAAATAATTGCTACTTTGTGGCCTATGATAAGTGATTTTTAGAAAAAATCTCTAGGGGTCCAGTTTTGCCAATTCAAGTTCTCTATGGTGAGGTATCTGATAATGTAGCCATGAAAAAAATCTAGCTCGATTTCATATCCGAAAGGCAAAGTTCTCATGGTTTTCAATCTGCCCTGAAATCAGCGTCAGCAGTCCCCGGCGTTGTGGCATCCAGCGTACATTAATGGCCTGGGTAAGTGGAATAATTAATAGTGACATCATCTAACCTATCCACCCTAACTTTCTATGTGCCATTCCTGTCCTACCCAGCTCGTTTCAAAACACGGGTGGACCCAGACATCTTCGATAAAATTGCAAGATTTTACCAAAACAATTGCTACTTTGTGGCCTATGATAAGTGATTTTTAGAAAAATCTCTAGGGGTCCACTTTTGCCAATTTAGGTTCTCTATGGTGAGGTATATGATAATGTAGCCATAAAAAAATCTAGCTCGATTTCATATCCGAAAGGCAAAGTTCTCATGGTTTTCAATCTGCCCTGAAATCAGCGTCAGCAGTCCCCAGCGTCGTGGCGTCCAGCGTACATTAATGGCCTGGGTAAGTGGCATAATTGATAGTGACATCATCTAACCTATCCACCCTAACTTCCTATGTGCCATTCCTGTCCTACCCAGCTCATTTCGAAACACGGGTGGACCCAGACATCTTCGATAAAATTACAAGATTTTACCAAAACAATTGCTACTTTGTGGCCTATGATAAGTGATTTTTAGAAAAATCTCTATGGGTCCACTTTTGCCAATTCAGGTTCTCTATGGTGAGGTATCTGATAATGTAGCCATGAAAAAAATCAAGCTCGATTTCATATCCGAAAGGCAAAGTTCTCATGGTTTTCAATCTGCCTTAAAATCAGCGTCAGCAGTCCCCGGTGTCGTGGCATCCAGCGTACATTAAAGGCCTGGGTAAGTGACATAATTGATAGTGACATCATCTAACCTATCCATCCTAACTTCCTATGTGCCATTCCTGTACTACCCAGCTCGTTTCGAAACACGGGTGGACCCAGACATCTTCGATAAAATTGCAAGATTTTACCAAAACAATTGCTACTTTGTGGCCTATGATAAGTGATTTTTAGAAAAATCTCTAGGGGTCCACTTTTGCCAATTCAGGTTCTCTATGGTGAGGTATCTGATAATGTAGCCATGAAAAAAATCAAGCTCGATTTCATATCCGATAGGCAAAGTTCTCATGGTTTTCAATCTGCCCTGAAATCAGCGTCAGCAGTCCCCGGTGTCATGGCATCCAGCGTACATTAATGGCCTGGGTAAGTGACATAATTGATAGTGACATCATCTAACCTATCCACCCTAACTTCCTATGTGCCATTCCTGTCCTACCCAGCTCGTTTCGAAACACGGGTGGACCTAGACATCTTCGATAAAATTGCAAGATTTTACCAAAACAATTGCTACTTTGTGGCCTATGATAAGTGATTTTTAGAAAAATCTCTAGGGGTCCAGTTTTGCCAATTCAGATTCTCTATGGTGAGGTATCTAATAATGTAGCCATGAAAAAAATCTAGCTTGATTTCATATCCGAAAGTCAAAGTTCTCATGGTTTTCAATCTGCCCTGAAATCAGCGTCAGCAGTCCCCGGTGTCGTGGCGTCCAGCGTACATTAATGGCCTAGGTATGTGGCATAATTGATAGTGACATCATCTAACCTATCCACCCTAACTTCCTATGTGCCATTCCTGTCCTACCCAGCTCATTTCAAAACACGGGTGGAACCAGACATCTTCGATAAAATTACAAGATTTTACCAAAACAATTGCAACATTGTGGCCTATGATAAGTGATTTTTAGAAAAATCTCTATGGGTCCACTTTTGCCAATTCAGGTTCTCTATGGTGAGGTATCTGATAATGTAGCCATGAAAAAAATCAAGCTCGATTTCATATCCGAAAGGCAAAGTTCTCATGGTTTTCAATCTGCCTTAAAATCAGCGTCAGCAGTCCCTGATGTCGTGGCGTCCAGCGTACATTAATGGCATGGGTAAGTGACATAATTGATAGTGACATCATCTAACCTATCCACCCTAACTTCCTATGTGCCATTCCTGTCCTACCCAGCTCGTTTCGAAACACGGGTGGACCCAGACATCTTCAATAAAATTGCAAGATTTTACCAAAACAATTGCTACTTTGTGGCCTATGATAAGTGATTTTTAGAAAAATCTCTACGGGTCCACTTTTGCCAATTCAGGTTCTTTATGGTGAGGTATCTGATAATGTAGCCATGAAAAAAATCAAGCTCGATTTCATATCCGATAGGCAAAGTTCTCATGGTTTTCAATCTACCATGAAATCAGCGTTAGCAGTCCCCGGTGTCGTGATGTCCAGCGTACATTAATGGCCTGGGTAAGTGGCATAATTGATAGTGACATCATCTAACCTATCCACCCTAACTTCTTATGTGCCATTCCTGTCCTACCCAGCTCGTTTCGAAACACGGGTGGACCCAGACATCTTCGATAAAATTACAAGATTTTACCAAAACAATTGCTACTTTGTGGCCTATGATAAGTGATTTTTAGAAAAATCTCTAGGGGTCCACTTTTGCCAATTTAGGTTCTCTATGGTGAGGTATCTGATAATGTATCCATGAAAAAAATCTAGCTCGATTTCATATCCGAAAGGCAAAGTTCTCATGGTTTTCAATCTGCCCTGAAATCAGCGTCAGCAGTCCCCGATGTCGTGGCGTCCAGCGTACATTAATGGCACGGGTAAGTGACATAATTGATAGTGACATCATCTAACCTATCCATCCTAACTTCCTATGTGCCATTCCTCTACTACCCAGCTCGTTTCGAAACACGGGTGGACCCAGACATCTTCGATAAAATTGCAAGATTTTATCAAAACAATTGCTACTTTGTGGCCTATGATAAGTGATTTTTAGAAAAATCTCTAGGGGTCCAATTTTGCCAATTTAGGTTCTCTATGGTGAGGTATCTGATAATGTAGCCATGAAAAAAATCAAGCTCGATTTCATTTCCGAAAGGCAAAGTTCTCATGGTTTTCAATCTGCCCTGAAATCAGCGTCAGCAGTCCCCGATGTCATGGCGTCCAGCGTACATTAATGGCATGGGTAAGTGACAAAATTGATAGTGACATTATCTAACCTATCCACCCTAACTTCCTATGTGCCATTCCTGTCCTACCCAGCTCGTTTCGAAACACGGGTGGACCCAGACATCTTCGATAAAATTGCAAGATTTTACCAAAACAATTGCTACTTTGTGGCCTATGATAAGTGATTTTTAGAAAAATCTCTAGGGGTCCACTTTTGCCAATTCAGGTTCTCTATTGTGAGGTATCTGATAATGTAGCCATGAAAAAAAACAAGCTCGATTTCATATCCGATAGGCAAAGTTCTCATGGTTTTCAATCTGCCATGAAATCAGCGTTAGCAGTCCCCGGTGTCATGGCGTCTAGCGTACATTAATGGCATGGGTAAGTGGCATAATTGATAGTGACATCATCTAACCTATCCACCCTAACTTCCTATGTGCCATTCCTATCCTACCCAGCTCGTTTCGAAACACGGGTGGACCCAGACATCTTCGATAAAATTGCAAGATTTTACCAAAACAATTGCTACTTTGTGGCCTATGATAAGTGATTTTTAGTAAAATCTCTAGGGGTCCACTTTTGCCAATTTAGGTTCTCTATGGTGAGGTATCTGATAATGTAGCCATGAAAAAATCTAGCTCGATTTCATATCCGAAAGGCAAAGTTCTCATGGTTTTCAATCTGCCCTGAAATCAGCGTCAGCAGTCCCCGGTGTCGTGGCGTCCAGCGTACATTAATGGCCTGGGTAAGTGGCATAATTGATAGTGACATCATCTAACCTATCCACCCTAACTTCCTATGTGCCATTCCTATCCTACCCAGCTCGTTTCGAAACACGGGTGGACCCAGACATCTTCGATAAAATTGCAAGATTTTACCAAAACAATTGCTACTTTGTGGCCTATGATAAGTGATTTTTAGAAAAATCTCTAGGGGTCCACTTTTGCCAATTCAGGTTCTCTATGGTGAGGTATCTGATAATGTAGCCATGAAAAAAATCTAGCTCGATTTCATTTCCGAAAGGCAAAGTTCTCATGGTTTTCAATCTGCCCTGAAATCAGCGTCAGCAGTCCCCGGTGTCAAGGCGTCCAGCGTACATTAATGGCCTGGGTAAGTGACATAATTGATAGTGACATCATCTAACCTATCCACCCTAACTTCCTATGTGCCATTCCTGTCCTACCCAGCTCGTTTCGAAACACGGGTGGACCTAGACATCTTCGATAAAATTGCAAGATTTTACCAAAACAATTGCTACTTTGTGGCCTATGATAAGTGATTTTTAGAAAAATCTCTAGGGGTCCACTTTTGCCAATTCAGGTTCTCTATGGTGAGGTATCTGATAATGTAGCCATGAAAAAAATCAAGCTCGATTTCATATCCGATAGGCAAAGTTCTCATGGTTTTCAATCTGCCCTAAAATCAGCGTCAGCAGTCCCCGGTGTCATGGCATCCAGCGTACATTAATGGCCTGGGTAAGTGACATAATTGATAGTGAAATCATCTAACCTATCCACCCTAACTTCCTATGTGCCATTCCTGTCCTACCCAGCTCGTTTCGAAACACGGGTGGACCCAGACATCTACGATAAAATTGCAAGATTTTACCAAAATAATTGCTACTTTGTGGCCTATGATAAGTGATTTTTAGAAAAAATCTCTAGGGGTCCAGTTTTGCCAATTCAGGTTCTCTATGGTGAGGTATCTGATAATGTAGCCATGAAAAAAATCTAGCTCGATTTCATATCCGAAAGGCAAAGTTCTCATGGTTTTCAATCTGCCCCGAAATCAGCGTCAGCAGTCCCCGGTGTCGTGGCGTCTAGCGTACATTAATGGCCTGGGTAAGTGGCATAATTGATAGTGACATCATCTAACCTATCCACCCTAACTTCCTATGTGCCATTCCTATCCTACCCAGCTCGTTTCAAAACACGGGTGGACCCAGACATCTTCGATAAAATTGCAAGATTTTACCAAAACAATTGCTACTTTGTGGCCTATGATAAGTGATTTTTAGAAAAATCTCTAGGGGTCCACTTTTGCCAATTTAGGTTCTCTATGGTGAGGTATCTGATAATGTAGCCATAAAAAAATCTAGCTCGATTTCATATCCGAAAGGCAAAGTTCTCATGGTTTTCAATCTGCCCTGAAATCAGCGTCAGCAGTCCCCAGCGTCGTGGCGTCCAGCGTACATTAATGGCCTGGGTAAGTGGCATAATTGATAGTGACATCATCTAACCTATCCACCCTAACTTCCTATGTGCCATTCCTGTCCTACCCAGCTCGTTTCGAAACACGGGTGGACCCAGACATCTTCGATAAAATTACAAGATTTTACCAAAACAATTGCTACTTTGTGGCCTATGATAAGTGATTTTTAGAAAAATCTCTACGGGTCCACTTTTGCCAATTCAGGTTCTCTATGGTGAGGTATCTGATAATGTAGCCATGAAAAAAATCAAGCTCAATTTCATATCCGAAAGGCAAAGTTCTCATGGTTTTCAATCTGCCTTAAAATCAGCGTCAGCAGTCCCCGGTGTCGTGGCATCCAGCGTACATTAAAGGCCTGGGTAAGTGACATAATTGATAGTGACATCATCTAACCTATCCATCCTAACTTCCTATGTGCCATTCCTGTACTACCCAGCTCGTTTCGAAACACGGGTGGACCCAGACATCTTCGATAAAATTGCAAGATTTTACCAAAACAATTGCTACTTTGTGGCCTATGATAAGTGATTTTTAGAAAAATCTCTAGGGGTCCACTTTTGCCAATTCAGGTTCTCTATGGTGAGGTATCTGATAATGTAGCCATGAAAAAAATCAAGCTCGATTTCATATCCGATAGGCAAAGTTCTCATGGTTTTCAATCTGCCCTGAAATCAGCGTCAGCAGTCCCCGATGTCATGGCATCCAGTGTACATTAATGGCCTGGGTAAGGGACATAATTGATAGTGACATCATCTAACCTATCCACCCTAACTTCCTATGTGCCATTCCTGTCCTACCCAGCTCGTTTCAAAACACGGGTGGACCTAGACATCTTCGATAAAATTGCAAGATTTTACCAAAACAATTGCTACTTTGTGGCCTATGATAAGTGATTTTTAGAAAAATCTCTAGGGGTCCAGTTTTTCCAATTCAGATTCTCTATGGTGAGGTATCTAATAATGTAGCCATGAAAAAAATCTAGCTTGATTTCATATCTGAAAGTCAAAGTTCTCATGGTTTTCAATCTGCCCTGAAATCAGCGTCAGCAGTCCCCGGTGTCGTGGCGTCCAGCGTACATTAATGGCCTAGGTATGTGGCATAATTGATAGTGACATCATCTAACCTATCCACCCTAACTTCCTATGTGCCATTCCTGTCCTACCCAGCTCATTTCAAAACACGGGTGGAACCAGACATCTTCGATAAAATTACAAGATTTTACCAAAACAATTGCAACATTGTGGCCTATGATAAGTGATTTTTAGAAAAATCTCTATGGGTCCACTTTTGCCAATTCAGGTTCTCTATGGTGAGGTATCTGATAATGTAGCCATGAAAAAAATCAAGCTCGATTTCATATCCGAAAGGCAAAGTTCTCATGGTTTTCAATCTGCCTTAAAATCAGCGTCAGCAGTCCCTGATGTCGTGGCGTCCAGCGTACATTAATGGCATGGGTAAGTGACATAATTGATAGTGACATCATCTAACCTATCCACCCTAACTTCCTATGTGCCATTCCTGTCCTACCCAGCTCGTTTCGAAACACGGGTGGACCCAGACATCTTCAATAAAATTGCAAGATTTTACCAAAACAATTGCTACTTTGTGGCCTATGATAAGTGATTTTTAGAAAAATCTCTACGGGTCCACTTTTGCCAATTCAGGTTCTTTATGGTGAGGTATCTGATAATGTAGCCATGAAAAAAATCAAGCTCGATTTCATATCCGATAGGCAAAGTTCTCATGGTTTTCAATCTACCATGAAATCAGCGTTAGCAGTCCCCGGTGTCGTGATGTCCAGCGTACATTAATGGCCTGGGTAAGTGGCATAATTGATAGTGACATCATCTAACCTATCCACCCTAACTTCTTATGTGCCATTCCTGTCCTACCCAGCTCGTTTCGAAACACGGGTGGACCCAGACATCTTCGATAAAATTGCAAGATTTTACCAAAACAATTGCTACTTTGTGGCCTATGATAAGTGATTTTTAGAAAAATCTCTAGGGGTCCACTTTTGCCAATTTAGGTTCTCTATGGTGAGGTATCTGATAATGTATCCATGAAAAAAATCTAGCTCGATTTCATATCCGAAAGGCAAAGTTCTCATGGTTTTCAATCTGCCCTGAAATCAGCGTCAGCAGTCCCCGATGTCGTGGCGTCCAGCGTACATTAATGAAATGGGTAAGTGACATAATTGATAGTGACATCATCTAACCTATCCATCCTAACTTCCTATGTGCCATTCCTCTACTACCCAGCTCGTTTCGAAACAAGGGTGGACCCAGACATCTTCGATAAAATTGCAAGATTTTATCAAAACAATTGCTACTTTGTGGCCTATGATAAGTGATTTTTAGAAAAATCTCTAGGGGTCCAATTTTGCCAATTTAGGTTCTCTATGGTGAGGTATCTGATAATGTAGCCATGAAAAAAATCAAGCTCTATTTCATTTCCGAAAGGCAAAGTTCTCATGGTTTTCAATCTGCCCTGAAATCAGCGTCAGCAGTCCCCGATGTCATGGCGTCCAGCGTACATTAATGGCATGGGTAAGTGACAAAATTGATAGTGACATTATCTAACCTATCCACCCTAACTTCCTATGTGCCATTCCTGTCCTACCCAGCTCGTTTCGAAACACGGGTGGACCCAGACATCTTCGATAAAATTGCAAGATTTTACCAAAACAATTGCTACTTTGTGGCCTATGATAAGTGATTTTTAGAAAAATCTCTAGGGGTCCACTTTTGCCAATTTAGGTTCTCTATTGTGAGGTATCTGATGATGTAGCCATGAAAAAAAACAAGCTCGATTTCATATCCGATAGGCAAAGTTCTCATGGTTTTCAATCTGCCATGAAATCAGCGTTAGCAGTCCCCGGTGTCGTGGCGTCTAGCGTACATTAATGGCCTGGGTAAGTGGCATAATTGATAGTGACATCATCTAACCTATCCACCCTAACTTCCTATGTGCCATTCCTATCCTACCCAGCTCGTTTCGAAACACGGGTGGACCCAGACATCTTCGATAAAATTGCAAGATTTTACCAAAACAATTGCTACTTTGTGGCCTATGATAAGTGATTTTTAGTAAAATCTCTAGGGGTCCACTTTTGCCAATTTAGGTTCTCTATGGTGAGGTATCTGATAATGTAGCCATGAAAAAATCTAGCTCGATTTCATATCCGAAAGGCAAAGTTCTCATGGTTTTCAATCTGCCGTGAAATCAGCGTCAGCAGTCCCCGGTGTCGTGGCGTCCAGCGTACATTAATGGCCTGGGTAAGTGGCATAATTGATAGTGACATCATCTAACCTATCCACCCTAACTTCCTATGTGCCATTCCTATCCTACCCAGCTCGTTTCGAAACACGGGTGGACCCAGACATCTTCGATAAAATTGCAAGATTTTACCAAAACAATTGCTACTTTGTGGCCTATGATAAGTGATTTTTAGAAAAATCTCTAGGGGTCCAGTTTTGCCAATTTAGGTTCTCTATGGTGAGGTATCTGATAATGTAGCCATGAAAAAAATCTAGCTCGATTTCATATCCGAAAGGCAAAGTTCTCAAGGTTTTCAATCTGCCCTGAAATCAGCGTCAGCAGTCCCCGATGTCGTGGCGTCCAGCGTACATTAATGGCATGGGTAAGTGACATAATTGATAGTGACATCATCTAACCTATCCATCCTAACTTCCTATGTGCCATTCCTGTACGACCCAGCTCGTTTCAAAACACGGGTGGACCCAGACATCTTCGATAAAATTGCAAGATTTTACCAAAACAATTGCTACTTTGTGGCCTATGATAAGTGATTTTTAGAAAAATCTCTAGGGGTCCAATTTTGCCAATTTAGGTTCTCTATGGTGAGGTATCTGATAATGTAGCCATGAAAAAAATCAAGCTCGATTTCATTTCCGAAAGGCAAAGTTCTCATGGTTTTCAATCTGCCCTGAAATCAGCGTCAGCAGTCCCCGATGTCGTGGCGTCCAGCGTACATTAATGGCATGGGTAAGTGACATAATTGATAGTGACATTATCTAACCTATCCACCCTAACTTCCTATGTGCCATTCCTGTCCTACCCAGCTCGTTTCGAAACACGGGTGGACCCAGACATCTTCGATAAAATTGCAAGATTTTACCAAAACAATTGCTACTTTGTGGCCTATGATAAGTGATTTTTAGAAAAATCTCTAGGGGTCCACTTTTGCCAATTCAGGTTCTCTATGGTGAGGTATCTGATAATATAGCCATGAAAAAAATCAAGCTCGATTTCATATCCGATAGGCAAAGTTCTCATGGTTTTCAATCTACCATGAAATCAGCGTTAGCAGTCCCCGGTGTCGTGGCGTCTAGCGTACATTAATGGCCTGGGTAAGTGGCATAATTGATAGTGACATCATCTAACCTATCCACCCTAACTTCCTATGTGCCATTCCTATCCTACCCAGCTCGTTTCGAAACACGGGTGGACCCAGACATCTTCGATAAAATTGCAAGATTTTACCAAAATAATTGCTACTTTGTGGCCTATGATAAGTGATTTTTAGAAAAATCTCTAGGGGTCCACTTTTGCCAATTTAGGTTCTCTATGGTGAGGTATCTGATAATGTAGCCATGAAAAAATCTAGCTCGATTTCATATCCGAAAGGCAAAGTTCTCATGGTTTTCAATCTGCCCTGAAATCAGCGTCAGCAGTCCCCGGTGTCGTGGCGTCCAGCGTACATTAATGGCCTGGGTAAGTGGCATAATTGATAGTGACATCAACTAACCTATCCACCCTAACTTCCTATGTGCCATTCCTATCCTACCCAGCTCGTTTCGAAACACGGGTGGACCCAGACATCTTCGATAAAATTGCAAGATTTTACCAAAACAATTGCTACTTTGTGGCCTATGATAAGTGATTTTTAGAAAAATCTCTAGGGGTCCAGTTTTGCCAATTTAGGTTCTCTATGGTGAGGTATCTGATAATGTAGCCATGAAAAAAATCTAGCTCGATTTCATATCCGAAAGGCAAAGTTCTCAAGGTTTTCAATCTGCCCTGAAATCAGCGTCAGCAGTCCCCGATGTCGTGGCGTCCAGCGTACATTAATGGCATGGGTAAGTGACATAATTGATAGTGACATCATCTAACCTATCCACCCTAACTTCCTATGTGCCATTCCTGTCCTACCCAGCTCGTTTCGAAACACGGGTGGACCCAGACATCTTCGATAAAATTGCAAGATTTTACCAAAACAATTGCTACTTTGTGGCCTATGATAAGTGATTTTTAGAAAAATCTCTAGGGGTCCACTTTTGCCAATTCAGGTTCTCTATGGTGAGGTATCTGATAATGTAGCCATGAAAAAAATCTAGCTCGATTTCATTTCCGAAAGGCAAAGTTCTCATGGTTTTCAATCTGCCCTGAAATCAGCGTCAGCAGTCCCCGGTGTCAAGGCGTCCAGTGTACATTAATGGCCTGGGTAAGTGACATAATTGATAGTGACATCATCTAACCTATCCACCCTAACTTCCTATGTGCCATTCCTGTCCTACCCAGCTCGTTTCGAAACACGGGTGGACCTAGACATCTTCGATAAAATTGCAAGATTTTACCAAAACAATTGCTACTTTGTGGCCTATGATAAGTGATTTTTAGAAAAATCTCTAGGGGTCCAGTTTTGCCAATTCAGATTCTCTATGGTGAGGTATCTAATAATGTAGCCATGAAAAAAATCTAGCTTGATTTCATATCCGAAAGGCAAAGTTCTCATGGTTTTCAATCTGCCCTGAAATCAGCGTCAGCAGTCCCCGGTGTCGTGGCGTCCAGCGTACATTAATGGCCTAGGTATGTGGCATAATTGATAGTGACATCATCTAACCTATCCACCCTAACTTCCTATGTGCCATTCCTGTCCTACCCAGCTCATTTCAAAACACGGGTGGAACCAGACATCTTCGATAAAATTACAAGATTTTACCAAAACAATTGCAACATTGTGGCCTATGATAAGTGATTTTTAGAAAAATCTCTATGGGTCCACTTTTGCCAATTCAGGTTCTCTATGGTGAGGTATCTGATAATGTAGCCATGAAAAAAATCAAGCTCGATTTCATATCCGAAAGGCAAAGTTCTCATGGTTTTCAATCTGCCTTAAAATCAGCGTCAGCAGTCCCTGATGTCGTGGCGTCCAGCGTACATTAATGGCATGGGTAAGTGACATAATTGATAGTGACATCATCTAACCTATCCACCCTAACTTCCTATGTGCCATTCCTGTCCTACCCAGCTCGTTTCGAAACACGGGTGGACCCAGACATCTTCAATAAAATTGCAAGATTTTACCAAAACAATTGCTACTTTGTGGCCTATGATAAGTGATTTTTAGAAAAATCTCTACGGGTCCACTTTTTCCAATTCAGGTTCTTTATGGTGAGGTTTCTGATAATGTAGCCATGAAAAAAATCAAGCTCGATTTCATATCCGATAGGTAAAGTTCTCATGGTTTTCAATCTACCATGAAATCAGCGTTAGCAGTCCCCGGTGTCATGATGTCCAGCGTACATTAATGGCCTGGGTAAGTGGCATAATTGATAGTGACATCATCTAACCTATCCACCCTAACTTCTTATGTGCCATTCCTGTCCTACCCAGCTCGTTTCGAAACACGGGTGGACCCAGACATCTTCGATAAAATTGCAAGATTTTACCAAAACAATTGCTACTTTGTGGCCTATGATAAGTGATTTTTAGAAAAATCTCTAGGGGTCCACTTTTGCCAATTTAGGTTCTCTATGGTGAGGTATCTGATAATGTATCCATGAAAAAAATCTAGCTCGATTTCATATCCGAAAGGCAAAGTTCTCATGGTTTTCAATCTGCCCTGAAATCAGCGTCAGCAGTCCCCGATGTCGTGGCGTCCCAGCGTACATTAATGGCATGGGTAAGTGACATAATTGATAGTGACATCATCTAACCTATCCATCCTAACTTCCTATGTGCCATTCCTGTACTACCCAGCTCGTTTCGAAACACGGGTGGACCCAGACATCTTCGATAAAATTGCAAGATTTTACCAAAACAATTGCTACTTTGTGGCCTATGATAAGTGATTTTTAGAAAAATCTCTAGGGGTCCAATTTTGCCAATTTAGGTTCTCTATGGTGAGGTATCTGATAATGTAGCCATGAAAAAAATCAAGCTCGATTTCATTTCCGAAAGGCAAAGTTCTCATGGTTTTCAATCTGCCCTGAAATCAGCGTCAGCAGTCCCCGATGTCGTGGCGTCCAGCGTACATTAATGGCATGGGTAAGTGACATAATTGATAGTGACATCATCTAACCTATCCACCCTAACTTCCTATGTGCCATTCCCTGTCCTACCCAGCTCGTTTCGAAACACGGGTGGACCCAGACATCTTCGATAAAATTGCAAGATTTTACCAAAACAATTGCTACTTTGTGGCCTATGATAAGTGATTTTTAGAAAAATCTCTAGGGGTCCACTTTTTCCAATTCAGGTTCTCTATGGTGAGGTATCTGATAATGTAGCCATGAAAAAAATCAAGCTCGATTTCATATCCGATAGGCAAAGTTCTCATGGTTTTCAATCTGCCATGAAATCAGCGTTAGCAGTCCCCGGTGTCGTGGCGTCTAGCGTACATTAATGGCCTGGGTAAGTGGCATAATTGATAGTGACATCATCTAACCTATCCTCCCTAACTTCCTATGTGCCATTCCTATCCTACCCAGCTCGTTTCGAAACACGGGTGGACCCAGACATCTTCGATAAAATTGCAAGATTTTACCAAAACAATTGCTACTTTGTGGCCTATGATAAGTGATTTTTAGAAAAATCTCTAGGGGTCCACTTTTGCCAATTTAGGTTCTCTACGGTGAGGTATCTGATAATGTAGCCATGAAAAAATCTAGCTCGATTTCATATCCGAAAGGCAAAGTTCTCATGGTTTTCAATCTGCCCTGAAATCAGCGTCAGCAGTCCCCGGTGTCGTGGCGTCCAGCGTACATTAATGGCCTGGGTAAGTGGCATAATTGATAGTGACATCATCTAACCTATCCACCCTAACTTCCTATGTGCCATTCCTATCCTACCCAGCTCGTTTCGAAACACGGGTGGACCCAGACATCTTCGATAAAATTGCAAGATTTTACCAAAACAATTGCTACTTTGTGGCCTATGATAAGTGATTTTTAGAAAAATCTCTAGGGGTCCAGTTTTGCCAATTTAGGTTCTCTATGGTAAGGTATCTGATAATGTAGCCATGAAAAAAATCTAGCTCGATTTCATATCCGAAAGGCAAAGTTCTCAAGGTTTTCAATCTGCCCTGAAATCAGCGTCAGCAGTCCCCGATGTCGTGGCGTCCAGCGTACATTAATGGCATGGGTAAGTGACATAATTGATAGTGACATCATCTAACCTATCCACCCTAACTTCCTATGTGCCATTCCTGTCCTACCCAGCTCGTTTCGAAACACGGGTGGACCCAGACATCTTCGATAAAATTGCAAGATTTTACCAAAACAATTGCTACTTTGTGGCATATGATACGTGATTTTTAGAAAAATCTCTATGGGTCCACTTTTGCCAATTTAGGTTCTCTATGGTGAGGTATCTGATAATGTAGCCATGAAAAAAATCTAGCTCGATTTCATATCCGAAAGGCAAAGTTCTCATGGTTTTCAATCTGCCCTGAAATCAGCGTCAGCAGTCCCCCGATGTCGTGGCATCCAGCGTACATTAATGGCATGGGTAAGTGACATAATTGATAGTGACATCATCTAACCTATCCACCCTAACTTCCTATGTGCCATTCCTGTCCTACCCAGCTCGTTTCGAAACACTTGTGGACCCAGACATCTTCGATAAAATTGCAAGATTTTACCAAAACAATTGCTACTTTGTGGCCTATGATAAGTGATTTTTAGAAAAAATCTCTAGGGGTCCACTTTTGCCAATTCAGGTTCTCTATGGTGAGGTATCTGATAATGTAGCCATGAAAAAAATCAAGCTCGATTTCATATCCGATAGGCAAAGTTCTCATGGTTTTCAATCTGCCATGAAATCAGCGTTAGCAGTCCCCGGTGTCGTGGCGTCTAGCGTACATTAATGGCCTGGGTAAGTGGCATAATTGATAGTGACATCATCTAACCTATCCACCCTAACTTCCTATGTGCCATTCCTATCCTACCCAGCTCGTTTCGAAACACGGGTGGACCCAGACATCTTCGATAAAATTGCAAGATTTTACCAAAACAATTGCTACTTTGTGGCCTATGATAAGTGATTTTTAGAAAAATCTCTAGGGGTCCACTTTTGCCAATTTAGGTTCTCTATGGTGAGGTATCTGATAATGTAGCCATGAAAAAATCTAGCTCGATTTCATATCCGAAAGGCAAAGTTCTCATGGTTTTCAATCTGCCCTGAAATCAGCGTCAGCAGTCCCCGGTGTCGTGGCGTCCAGCGTACATTAATGGCCTGGGTAAGTGGCATAATTGATAGTGACATCATCTAACCTATCCACCCTAACTTCCTATGTGCCATTCCTATCCTACCCAGCTCGTTTCGAAACACGGGTGGACCCAGACATCTTCGATAAAATTGCAAGATTTTACCAAAACAATTGCTACTTTGTGGCCTATGATAAGTGATTTTTAGAAAAATCTCTAGGGGTCCACTTTTGCCAATTCAGGTTCTCTATGGTGAGGTATCTGATAATGTAGCCATGAAAAAAATCTAGCTCGATTTCATTTCCGAAAGGCAAAGTTCTCATGGTTTTCAATCTGCCCTGAAATCAGCGTCAGCAGTCCCCGGTGTCAAGGCGTCCAGCGTACATTAATGGCCTGGGTAAGTGACATAATTGATAGTGACATCATCTAACCTATCCACCCTAACTTCTTATGTGCCATTCCTGTCCTACCCAGCTCGTTTCGAAACACGGGTGGACCCAGACATCTTCGATAAAATTGCAAGATTTTACCAAAACAATTGCTACTTTGTGGCCTATGATAAGTGATTTTTAGAAAAATCTCTAGGGGTCCACTTTTGCCAATTTAGGTTCTCTATGGTGAGGTATCTGATAATGTATCCATGAAAAAAATCTAGCTCGATTTCATATCCGAAAGGCAAAGTTCTCATGGTTTTCAATCTGCCCTGAAATCAGCGTCAGCAGTCCCCGATGTCGTGGCGTCCAGCGTACATTAATGGCATGGGTAAGTGACATAATTGATAGTGACATCATCTAACCTATCCATCCTAACTTCCTATGTGCCATTCCTGTACTACCCAGCTCGTTTCGAAACACGGGTGGACCCAGACATCTTCGATAAAATTGCAAGATTTTACCAAAACAATTGCAACATTGTGGCCTATGATAAGTGATTTTTAGAAAAATCTCTAGGGGTCCACTTTTGCCAATTTAGGTTCTCTATGGTGAGGTATCTGATAATGTAGCCATGAAAAAAATCAAGCTCGGTTTCATATCCGAAAGGCAAAGTTCTCATGGTTTTCAATCTGCCTTAAAATCAGCGTCAGCAGTCCCTGATGTCGTGGCGTCCAGCATACATTAATGGCATGGGTAAGTGACATAATTGATAGTGACATCATCTAACCTATCCACCCTAACTTCCTATGTGCCATTCCTGTCCTACCCAGCTCATTTCGAAACACGGGTGGACCCAGACATCTTCGATAAAATTGCAAGATTTTACCAAAACAATTGCTACTTTGTGGCCTATGATAAGTGATTTTTAGAAAAATCTCTAGGGGTCCACTTTTGCCAATTTAGGTTCTCTATGGTGAGGTATCTGATAATGTAGCCATGAAAAAAATCAAGCTCGATTTCATATCCGATAGGCAAAGTTCTCATGGTTTTCAATCTGCCATGAAATCAGCGTTAGCAGTCCCCGGTGTCGTGGCGTCTAGCGTACATTAATGGCCTGGGTAAGTGGCATAATTGATAGTGACATCATCTAACCTATCCTCCCTAACTTCCTATGTGCCATTCCTATCCTACCCAGCTCGTTTTGAAACACGGGTGGACCCAGACATCTTCGATAAAATTGCAAGATTTTACCAAAACAATTGCTACTTTGTGGCCTATGATAAGTGATTTTTAGAAAAATCTCTAGGGGTCCACTTTTGCCAATTTAGGTTCTCTATGGTGAGGTATCTGATAATGTAGCCATGAAAAAATCTAGCTCGATTTCATATCCGAAAGGCAAAGTTCTCATGGTTTTCAATCTGCCCTGAAATCAGCGTCAGCAGTCCCCGGTGTCGTGGCGTCCAGCGTACATTAATGGCCTGGGTAAGTGGCATAATTGATAGTGACATCATCTAACCTATCCACCCTAACTTCCTATGTGCCATTCCTATCCTACCCAGCTCGTTTCGAAACACGGGTGGACCCAGACATCTTCGATAAAATTGCAAGATTTAACCAAAACAATTGCTACTTTGTGGCCTATGATAAGTGATTTTTAGAAAAATCTCTAGGGGTCCAGTTTTGCCAATTTAGGTTCTCTATGATGAGGTATCTGATAATGTAGCCATGAAAAAAATCTAGCTCGATTTCATATCCGAAAGGCAAAGTTCTCAAGGTTTTCAATCTGCCCTGAAATCAGCGTCAGCAGTCCCCGATGTCGTGGCGTCCAGCGTACATTAATGGCATGGGTAAGTGACATAATTGATAGTGACATCATCTAACCTATCCACCCTAACTTCCTATGTGCCATTCCTATCCTACCCAGCTCGTTTCGAAACACGGGTGGACCCAGACATCTTCGATAAAATTGCAAGATTTTACCAAAACAATTGCTACTTTGTGGCATATGATAAGTGATTTTTAGAAAAATCTCTATGGGTCCACTTTTGCCAATTTAGGTTCTCTATGGTGAGGTATCTGATAATGTAGCCATGAAAAAAATCTAGCTCGATTTCATATCCGAAAGGCAAAGTTCTCATGGTTTTCAATCTGCCCTGAAATCAGCGTCAGCAGTCCCCGATGTCGTGGCATCCAGCGTACATTAATGGCATGGGTAAGTGACATAATTGATAGTGACATCATCTAACCTATCCACCCTAACTTCCTATGTGCCATTCCTGTCCTACCCAGCTCGTTTTGAAACACTTGTGGACCCAGACATCTTCGATAAAATTGCAAGATTTTACCAAAACAATTGCTACTTTGTGGCCTATGATAAGTGATTTTTAGAAAAATCTCTAGGGGTCCACTTTTGCCAATTCAGGTTCTCTATGGTGAGGTATCTGATAATGTAGCCATGAAAAAAATCAAGCTCGATTTCATATCCGATAGGCAAAGTTCTCATGGTTTTCAATCTGCCATGAAATCAGCGTTAGCAGTCCCCGGTGTCGTGGCGTCTAGCGTACATTAATGGCCTGGGTAAGTGGCATAATTGATAGTGACATCATCTAACCTATCCACCCTAACTTCCTATGTGCCATTCCTATCCTACCCAGCTCGTTTCGAAACATGGGTGGACCCAGACATCTTCGATAAAATTGCAAGATTTTACCAAAACAATTGCTACTTTGTGGCCTATGATAAGTGATTTTTAGAAAAATCTCTAGGGGTCCACTTTTGCCAATTTAGGTTCTCTATGGTGAGGTATCTGATAATGTAGCCATGAAAAAATCTAGCTCGATTTCATATCCGAAAGGCAAAGTTCTCATGGTTTTCAATCTGCCCTGAAATCAGCGTCAGCAGTCCCCGGTGTCGTGGCGTCCAGCGTACATTAATGGCCTGGATAAGTGGCATAATTGATAGTGACATCATCTAACCTATCCACCCTAACTTCCTATGTGCCATTCCTATCCTACCCAGCTCGTTTCGAAACACGGGTGGACCCAGACATCTTCGATAAAATTGCAAGATTTTACCAAAACAATTGCTACTTTGTGGCCTATGATAAGTGATTTTTAGAAAAATCTCTAAGGGTCCACTTTTGCCAATTTAAGTTCTCTATGGTGAGGTATCTGATAATGTAGCCATGAAAAAATCTAGCTCGATTTCATATCCGAAAGGCAAAGTTCTCATGGTTTTCAATCTGCCCTGAAATCAGCGTCAGCAGTCCCCGGTGTCGTGGCGTCCAGCGTACATTAATGGCCTGGGTAAGTGGCATAATTGATAGTGACATCATCTAACCTATCCACCCTAACTTCCTATGTGCCATTCCTATCCTACCCAGCTCGTTTCGAAACACGGGTGGACCCAGACATCTTCGATAAAATTGCAAGATTTTACCAAAACAATTGCTACTTTGTGGCCTATGATAAGTGATTTTTAGAAAAATCTCTAGGGGTCCACTTTTGCCAATTCAGGTTCTCTATGGTGAGGTATCTGATAATGTAGCCATGAAAAAAATCTAGCTCGATTTCATTTCCGAAAGGCAAAGTTCTCATGGTTTTCAATCTGCCCTGAAATCAGCGTCAGCAGAACCCGGTGTCAAGGCGTCCAGCGTACATTAATGGCCTGGGTAAGTGACATAATTGATAGTGACATCATCTAACCTATCCACCCTAACTTCCTATGTGCCATTCCTGTCCTACCCAGCTCGTTTCGAAACACGGGTGGACCTAGACATCTTCGATAAAATTGCAAGATTTTACCAAAACAATTGCTACTTTGTGGCCTATGATAAGTGATTTTTAGAAAAATCTCTAGGGGTCCAGTTTTGCCAATTCAGATTCTCTATGGTGAGGTATCTAATAATGTAGCCATGAAAAAAATCTAGCTTGATTTCATATCCGAAAGGCAAAGTTCTCATGGTTTTCAATCTGCCCTGAAATCAGCGTCAGCAGTCCCCGGTGTCGTGGCGTCCAGCGTACATTAATGGCCTAGGTATGTGGCATAATTGATAGTGACATCATCTAACCTATCCACCCTAACTTCCTATGTGCCATTCCTGTCCTACCCAGCTCATTTCAAAACACGGGTGGAACCAGACATCTTCGATAAAATTACAAGATTTTACCAAAACAATTGCAACATTGTGGCCTATGATAAGTGATTTTTAGAAAAATCTCTATGGGTCCACTTTTGCCAATTCAGGTTCTCTATGGTGAGGTATCTGATAATGTAGCCATGAAAAAAATCAAGCTCGGTTTCATATCCGAAAGGCAAAGTTCTCATGGTTTTCAATCTGCCTTAAAATCAGCGTCAGCAGTCCCTAATGTCGTGGCGTCCAGCATACATTAATGGCATGGGTAAGTGACATAATTGATAGTGACATCATCTAACCTATCCACCCTAACTTCCTATGTGCCATTCCTGTCCTACCCAGCTCGTTTCGAAACACGGGTGGACCCAGACATCTTCAATAAAATTGCAAGATTTTACCAAAACAATTGCTACTTTGTGGCCTATGATAAGTGATTTTTTGAAAAATCTCTACGGGTCCACTTTTGCCAATTCAGGTTCTTTATGGTGAGGTATCTGATAATGTAGCCATGAAAAAAATCAAGCTCGATTTCATATCCGATAGGCAAAGTTCTCATGGTTTTCAATCTACCATGAAATCAGCGTTAGCAGTCCCCGGTGTCGTGACGTCCAGCGTACATTAATGGCCTGGGTAAGTGGCATAATTGATAGTGACATCATCTAACCTATCCACCCTAACTTCTTATGTGCCATTCCTGTCCTACCCAGCTCGTTTCGAAACACGGGTGGACCCAGACATCTTCGATAAAATTGCAAGATTTTACCAAAACAATTGCTACTTTGTGGCCTATGATAAGTGATTTTTAGAAAAATCTCTAGGGGTCCACTTTTGCCAATTTAGGTTCTCTATGGTGAGGTATCTGATAATGTATCCATGAAAAAAATCTAGCTCGATTTCATATCCAAAAGGCAAAGTTCTCATGGTTTTCAATCTGCCCTGAAATCAGCGTCAGCAGTCCCCGATGTCGTGGCGTCCAGCGTACATTAATGGCATGGGTAAGTGACATAATTGATAGTGACATCATCTAACCTATCCATCCTAACTTCCTATGTGCCATTCCTGTACTACCTAGCTCGTTTCGAAACACGGGTGGACCCAGACATCTTCGATAAAATTGCAAGATTTTACCAAAACAATTGCTACTTTGTGGCCTATGATAAGTGATTTTTAGAAAAATCTCTAGGGGTCAAATTTTGCCAATTTAGGTTCTCTATGGTGAGGTATCTGATAATGTAGCCATGAAAAAAATCAAGCTCGATTTCATTTCCGAAAGGCAAAGTTCTCATGGTTTTCAATCTGCCCTAAAATCAGCGTCAGCAGTCCCCGATGTCGTGGCGTCCAGCGTACATTATTGGCATGGGTAAGTGACATAATTGATAGTGACATCATCTAACCTATCCACCCTAACTTCCTATGTGCCATTCCTGTCCTACCCAGCTCGTTTCGAAACACGGGTGGACCCAGACATCTTCGATAAAATTGCAAGATTTTACCAAAACAATTGCTACTTTGTGGCCTATGATAAGTGATTTTTAGAAAAATCTCTAGGGGTCCACTTTTGCCAATTCAGGTTCTCTATGGTGAGGTATCTGATAATGTAGCCATGAAAAAAATCAAGCTCGATTTCATATCCGATAGGCAAAGTTCTCATGGTTTTCAATCTGCCATGAAATCAGTGTTAGCAGTCCCCGGTGTCGTGGCGTCTAGCGTACATTAATGGCCTGGGTAAGTGGCATAATTGATAGTGACATCATCTAACCTATCCACCCTAACTTCCTATGTGCCATTCCTATCCTACCCAGCTCGTTTCGAAACACGGGTGGACCCAGACATCTTCGATAAAATTGCAAGATTTTACCAAAACAATTGCTACTTTGTGGCCTATGATAAGTGATTTTTAGAAAAATCTCTAGGGGTCCACTTTTGCCAATTTAGGTTCTCTATGGTGAGGTATCTGATAATGTAGCCATGAAAAAATCTAGCTCGATTTCATATCCGAAAGGCAAAGTTCTCATGGTTTTCAATCTGCCCTGAAATCAGCGTCAGCAGTCCCCGGTGTCGTGGCGTCCAGCGTACATTAATGGCCTGGGTAAGTGGCATAATTGATAGTGACATCATCTAACCTATCCACCCTAACTTCCTATGTGCCATTCCTATCCTACCCAGCTCGTTTCGAAACACGGGTGGACCCAGACATCTTCGATAAAATTGCAAGATTTTACCAAAATAATTGCTACTTTGTGGCCTATGATAAGTGATTTTTAGAAAAATCTCTAGGGGTCCAGTTTTGCCAATTTAGGTTCTCTATGGTGAGGTATCTGATAATGTAGCCATGAAAAAAAATCTAGCTCGATTTCATATCCGAAAGGCAAAGTTCTCAAGGTTTTCAATCTGCCCTGAAATCAGCGTCAGCAGTCCCCGATGTCGTGGCGTCCAGCGTACATTAATGGCATGGGTAAGTGACATAATTGATAGTGACATCATCTAACCTATCCACCCTAACTTCCTATGTGCCATTCCTGTCCTACCCAGCTCGTTTCGAAACACGGGTGGACCCAGACACCTTCGATAAAATTGCAAGATTTTACCAAAACAATTGCTACTTTGTGGCATATGATAAGTGATTTTTAGAAAAATCTCTATGGGTCCACTTTTGCCAATTTAGGTTCTCTATGGTGAGGTATCTGATAATGTAGCCATGAAAAAAATCTAGCTCGATTTCATATCCGAAAGGCAAAGTTCTCATGGTTTTCAATCTGCCCTGAAATCAGCGTCAGCAGTCCCCGATGTCGTGGCATCCAACGTACATTAATGGCATGGGTAAGTGACATAATTGATAGTGACATCATCTAACCTATCCACCCTAACTTCCTATGTGCCATTCCTGTCCTACCCAGCTCGTTTCGAAACACTTGTGGACCCAGACATCTTCGATAAAATTGCAAGATTTTACCAAAACAATTGCTACTTTGTGGCCTATGATAAGTGATTTTTAGAAAAATCTCTAGGGGTCCACTTTTGCCAATTTAGGTTCTCTATGGTGAGGTATCTGATAATGTAGCCATGAAAAAAATCTAGCTCGATTTCATGTCCGAAAGGCAAAGTTCTCATGGTTTTCAATCTGCCCTGAAATCAGCGTCAGCAGTCCCCGGTGTCGTGGCGTCCAGCGTACATTAATGGCCTGGATAAGTGGCATAATTGATAGTGACATCATCTAACCTATCCACCCTAACTTCCTATGTGCCATTCCTATCCTACCCAGCTCGTTTCGAAACACGGGTGGACCCAGACAACTTCGATAAAATTGCAAGATTTTACCAAAACAATTGCTACTTTGTGGCCTATGATAAGTGATTTTTAGAAAAATCTCTAGGGGTCCAGTTTTGCCAATTTAGGTTCTCTATGGTGAGGTATCTGATAATGTAGCCATGAAAAAAATCTAGCTCGATTTCATATCCGAAAGGCAAAGTTCTCATGGTTTTCAATCTGCCCTGAAATCAGCGTCAGCAGTCCCCGATGTCGTGGCGTCCAGCGTACATTAATGGCATGGGTAAGTGACATAATTGATAGTGACATCATCTAACCTATCCACCCTAACTTCCTATGTGCCATTCCTGTCCTACCCAGCTCGTTTCGAAACACGGGTGGACCCAGACTTCTTCGATAAAATTGCAAGATTTTACCAAAACAATTGCTACTTTGTGGCCTATGATAAGTGATTTTTAGAAAAATCTCTAGGGGTCAAATTTTGCCAATTTAGGTTCTCTATGGTGAGGTATCTGATAATGTAGCCATGAAAAAAATCTAGCTCGATTTCATATCCGAAAGGCAAAGTTCTCATGGTTTTCAATCTGCCCTAAAATCAGCGTCAGCAGTCCCCGATGTCGTGGCGTCCAGCGTACATTAATGGCATGGGTAAGTGACATAATTGATAGTGACATCATCTAACCTATCCACCCTAACTTCCTATGTGCCATTCCTGTCCTACCCAGCTCGTTTCGAAACACGGGTGGACCCAGACATCTTCGATAAAATTGCAAGATTTTACCAAAACAATTGCTACTTTGTGGCCTATGATAAGTGATTTTTAGAAAAATCTCTAGGGGTCCACTTTTGCCAATTTAGGTTCTCTATGGTGAGGTATCTGATAATGTAGCCATGAAAAAAATCTAGCTCGATTTCATATCCGAAAGGCAAAGTTCTCATGGTTTTCAATCTGCCCTGAAATCAGCGTCAGCAGTCCCCGATGTCGTGGCGTCCAGCGTACATTAATGGCATGGGTAAGTGACATAATTGATAGTGACATCATCTAACCTATCCACCCTAACTTCCTATTTGCCATTCCTATCCTACCCAGCTTGTTTTGAAACACTTGTGGACCCAGACATCTTCGATAAAATTGCAAGATTTTACCAAAACAATTGCTACTTTGTGGCCTATGATAAGTGATTTTTAGAAAAATCTCTAGGGGTCCACTTTTTCCAATTCAGGTTCTCTATGGTGAGGTATCTGATAATGTAGCCATGAAAAAAATCAAGCTCGATTTCATATCCGATAGGCAAAGTTCTCATGGTTTTCAATCTGCCATGAAATCAGCGTTAGCAGTCCCCGGTGTCGTGGCGTCCAGCGTACATTAATAGCCTGGGTAAGTGGCATAATTGATAGTGACATCATCTAACCTATCCACCCTAACTTCCTATGTGCCATTCCTGTCCTACCCAGCTCGTTTCGAAACACAGGTAGACCCAGACATCTTCGATAAAATTGCAAGATTTTACCAAAACAATTGCTACTTTGTGGCCTATGATAAGTGATTTTTAGAAAAATCTCTAGGGGTCCACTTTTGCCAATTTAGGTTCTCTATGGTGAGGTATCTGATAATGTAGCCATGAAAAAAATCTAGCTCGAATTCATATCCGAAAGGCAAAGTTCTCATGGTTTTCAATCTGCCCTAAAATCAGCGTCAGCAGTCCCCGGTGTCGTGGCGTCCAGCGTACATTAATGGCCTGGGTAAGTGGCATAATTGATAGTGACATCATCTAACCTATCCACCCTAACTTCCTAAGTGCCATTCCTATCCTACCCAGCTCGTTTCGAAACACGGGTGGACCCAGACATCTTCGATAAAATTGCAAGATTTTACCAAAACAATTGCTACTTTGTGGCCTATGATAAGTGATTTTTAGAAAAATCTCTAGGGGTCGACTTTTGCTAATTTAGGTTATATATGGTGAGGTATCTGATAATGTAGCTATGAAAAAAATCTAGCTCGATTTCATATCCGAAAGGCAAAGTTCTCATGGTTTTCAATCTGCCCTGAAATCAGCGTCAACAGTCCCTGGTGTCGTGGCGTCCAGCGTACATTAATGGCCTGGGTAAGTGGCATAATTGATAGTGACATCATCTAACCTATCCACCCTAACTTCCTATGTGCCATTCCTGTCCTACCCAGCTCGTTTCGAAACACGGGTGGACCCAGACATCATCGATAAAATTGCAAGATTTTACCAAAACAATTGCTACTTTGTGGCCTATGATAAGTGATTTTTAGAAAAATCTCTAGGGGTCCACTTTTGCCAATTTAGGTTCTCTATGGTGAGGTATCTGATAATGTAGCCATGAAAAAAATCTAGCTCGATTTCATATCCGAAAGGCAAAGTTCTCATGGTTTTCAATCTGCCCTGAAATCAGCGTCAGCAGTCCCCGATGTCGTGGCGTCCAGCGTACATTAATGGCATGGGTAAGTGACATAAATGATAGTGACATCATCTAACCTATCCACCCTAACTTCCTATGTGCCATTCCTGTCCTACCCAGCTCGTTTCGAAACACTTGTGGACCCAGACATCTTCGATAAAATTGCAAGATTTTACAAAAACAATTGCTACTTTGTGGCCTATGATAAGTGATTTTTAGAAAAATCTCTAGGGGTCCACTTTTTTCCAATTCAGGTTCTCTATGGTGAGGTATCTGATAATGTAGCCATGAAAAAAATCAAGCTCGATTTCATATCCGATAGGCAAAGTTCTCATGATTTTCAATCTGCCATGAAATCAGCGTTAGCAGTCCCCGGTGTCGTGGCGTCCTGCGTACATTAATAGCCTGGGTAAGTGGCATAATTGATAGTGACATCATCTAACCTATCCACCCTAACTTCCTATGTGCCATTCCTGTCCTACCCAGCTCGTTTCGAAACACGGGTAGACCCAGACATCTTCGATAAAATTGCAAGATTTTACCAAAACAATTGCTACTTTGTGGCCTATGATAAGTGATTTTTAGAAAAATCTCTAGGGGTCCACTTTTGCCAATTTAGGTTCTCTATGGTGAGGTATCTGATAATGTAGCCATGAAAAAAAATCTAGCTCGAATTCATATCCGAAAGGCAAAGTTCTCATGGTTTTCAATCTGCCCTAAAATCAGCGTCAGCAGTCCCCGGTGTCGTGGCGTCCAGCGTACATTAATGGCCTGGGTAAGTGGCATAATTGATAGTGACATCATCTAACCTATCCACCCTAACTTCCTATGTGCCATTCCTATCCTACCCAGCTCGTTTCGAAACACGGGTGGACCCAGATATCTTCGATAAAATTGCAAGATTTTACCAAAACAATTGCTACTTTGTGGCCTATGATAAGTGATTTTTAGAAAAATCTCTAGGGGTCGACTTTTGCCAATTTAGGTTCTCTATGGTGAGGTATCTGATAATGTAGCTATGAAAAAAATCTAGCTCGATTTCATATCCGAAAGGCAAAGTTCTCATGGTTTTCAATCTGCCCTGAAATCAGCGTCAGTAGTCCCTGGTGTCGTGGCGTCCAGCGTACATTAATGGCCTGGATAAGTGGCATAATTGATAGTGACATCATCTAAACTATCCACCCTAACTTCCTATGTGCCATTCCTGTCCTACCCAGCTCGTTTCGAAACACGGGTGGACCCAGACATCATCGATAAAATTGCAAGATTTTACCAAAACAATTGCTACTTTGTGGCCTATGATAAGTGATTTTTAGAAAAATCTCTAGGGGTCCACTTTTGCCAATTTAGGTTCTCTATGGTGAGGTATCTGATAATGTAGCCATGAAAAAAATCTAGCTCGATTTCATATCCGAAAGGCAAAGTTCTCATGGTTTTCAATCTGCCCTGAAATCAGCGTCAGCAGGTGCCCGGTGTCATGGCGTCCAGCGTACATTAATTGCCTGGGTAAGTGGCATAATTGATAGTGACATCATCTAACCTATCCACCCTAACATCATATGTGCCATTCCTGTCCTACCCAGCTCGTTTCGAAACACGGGTGGACCCAGACATCTTCGATAAAATTGTAAGATTTTACCAAAACAATTGCTACTTTGTGGCCTATGATAATTGATTTTTAGAAAAATCTCTAGGGGCCCAGTTTTGCCAATTTAGGTTCTCTATGGTGAGGTATCTGATAATGTAGCCATGAAAAAAATCTAGCTCGATTTCATATCCGAAAGGCAAAGTTCTCATGGTTTTCAATCTGCCCTGAAATCAGCGTCAGCAGTCCCCGATGTCGTGGCGTCCAGCGTACATTAATGGCATGGGTAAGTGACATAATTGATAGTGACATCATCTAACCTATCCACCCTAACTTCCTATGTGCCATTCCTGTCCTACCCAGCTCGTTTCGAAACACGGGTGGACCCTGACATCTTCAATAAAATTGCAAGATTTTACCAAAACAATTGCTACTTTGTGGCCTATGATAAGTGATTTTTAGAAAAATCTTTAGGGGTCCACTTTTGCCAATTCAGGTTCTCTATGGTGAGGTATCTGATAATGTAGCCATGAAAAAAATCTAGCTCGATTTCATATCCGAAAGGCAAAGTTCTCATGGTTTTCAATCTGCCCCGAAATCAGCGTCAGCAGTCCCCGATGTCGTGGCGTCCAGCGTACATTAATGGCATGGGTAAGTGACATAATTGATAGTGACATCATCTAACCTATCCACCCTAACTTCCTATGTGCCATTCCTGTCCTACCCAGCTCGTTTCGAAACACGGGTGGACCCAGACATCTTCAATAAAATTGCAAAGATTTTACGAAAACAATTGCTACTTTGTGGCCTATGATAAGTGATTTTTAGAAAAATCTCTAGGGGTCCACTTTTGCCAATTCAGGTTCTCTATGGTGAGGTATCTGATAATGTAGCTATGAAAAAAATCTAGCTCGATTTCATATCCGAAAGGCATAGTTCTCATGGTTTTCAATCTGCCCTGAAATCAGCGTCAGCAGTCCCCGATGTCGTGGCGTCCAGCGTACATTAATGGCATGGGTAAGTGACATAATTGATAGTTACATCATCTAACCTATCCACCCTAACTTCCTATGTGCCATTCCTGTCCTACCCAGCTCGTTTCGAAACACTTGTGGACCCAGACATCTTCGATAAAATTGCAAGATTTTACCAAAACAATTGCTACTTTGTGGCATATGATAAGTGATTTTTAGAAAAATCTCTAGGGGTCCACTTTTTCCAATTCAGGTTCTCTATGGTGAGGTATCTGATAATGTAGCCATGAAAAAAATCAAGCTCGATTTCATATCCGATAGGCAAAGTTCTCATGGTTTTCAATCTGCCATGAAATCAGCGTTAGCAGTCCCCGGTGTCGTGGCGTCCATCGTACATTAATGGCCTGGGTAAGTGGCATAATTGATAGTGACATCATCTAACCTATCCACCCTAACTTCCTATGTGCCATTCCTGTCCTACCCAGCTCGTTTCGAAACACGGGTGGACCCAGACATCATCGATAAAATTGCAAGATTTTACCAAAACAATTGCTACTTTGTGGCCTATGATAAGTGATTTTTAGAAAAATCTCTAGGGGTCCACTTTTGTCAATTTAGGTTCTCTATGGTGAGGTATCTGATAATGTAGCCATGAAAAAAATCTAGCTCGATTTCATATCCGAAAGGCAAAGTTCTCATGGTTTTCAATCTGCCCTGAAATCAGCGTCAGCAGTCCCCGGTGTCGTGGCGTCCAGCGTACATTAATGGCCTGGGTAAGTGGCATAATTGATAGTGACATCATCTAACCTATCCACCCTAACTTCCTATGTGCCATTCCTGTCCTACCCAGCTCGTTTCGAAACACGGGTGGACCCAGACATCTTCGATAAAATTGCAAGATTTTACCAAAACAATTGCTACTTTGTGGCCTATGATAAGTGATTTTTAGAAAAATCTCTAGGGGCCCAGTTTTGCCAATTTAGGTTCTCTATGGTGAGGTATCTGATAATGTAGCCATGAAAAAAATCTAGCTCGATTTCATATCCGAAAGGCAAAGTTCTCATGGTTTTCAATCTGCCGTGAAATCAGCGTCAGTAGTCCCCGATGTCGTGGCGTCCAGCGTACATTAATGGCATGGGTAAGTGACATAATTGATAGTGACATCATCTAACCTATCCACCCTAACTTCCTATGTGCCATTCCTGTCCTACCCAGCTCGTTTCGAAACACGGGTGGACCCTGACATCTTCAATAAAATTGCAAGATTTTACCAAAACAATTGCTACTTTGTGGCCTATGATAAGTGATTTTTAGAAAAATGTCTAGGGGTCCACTTTTGCCAATTTAGGTTCTCTATGGTGAGGTATCTGATAATGTAGCCATGAAAAAAATCAAACTCGATTTCATATCCGATAGGCAAAGTTCTCATGGTTTTCAATCTGCCATGAAATCAGCGTTAGCAGTCCCCGGTGTCGTGGCGTCCAGCGTACATTAATGGCCTAGGTAAGTGGCATAATTGATAGTGACATCATCTAACCTATCCACCCTAACTTCCTATGTGCCATTCCTGTCCTACCCAGCTCGTTTCGAAACACGGGTGGACCCAGACATCTTCGATAAAATTGCAAGATTTTACCAAAACAATTGCTACTTTGTGGCCTATGATAAGTGATTTTTAGAAAAATCTCTAGGGGTCCACTTTTGCCAATTTAGGTTCTCTATGGTGATGTATCTGATAATGTAGCTATGAAAAATATCTAGCTCGATTTCATATCCGAAAGGCAAAGTTCTCATGGTTTTCAATCTGCACTGAAATCAGCGTCAGCAGTCCCCGATGTCGTGGCGTCCAGCGTACATTAATGGCATGGGTAAGTGACATAATTGATAGTGACATCATCTAACCTATCCACCCTAACTTCCTATGTGCCATTCCTGTCCTACCCAGCTCGTTTCGAAACACTTGTGGATCCAGACATCTTCGATAAAATTGCAAGATTTTACCAAAACAATTGCTACTTTGTGGCCTATGATAAGTGATTTTTAGAAAAATCTCTAGGGGTCCACTTTTTCCAATTCAGGTTCTCTATGGTGAGGTATCTGATAATGTAGCCACGAAAAAAATCAAGCTCGATTTCATATCCGATAGGCAAAGTTCTCATGGTTTTCAATCTGCCATGAAATCAGCGTTAGCAGTCCCCGGTGTCGTGGCGTCCAGCGTACATTAATGGCCTGGGTAAGTGGCATAATTGATAGTGACATCATCTAACCTATCCACCCTAACTTCCTATGTGCCATTCCTGTCCTACCCAGCTCGTTTCGAAACACGGGTGGACCCAGACATCATCGATAAAATTGCAAGATTTTACCAAAACAATTGCTACTTTGTGGCCTATGATAAGTGATTTTTAGAAAAATCTCTAGGGGTCCACTTTTGCCAATTTAGGTTCTCTATGGTGAGGTATCTGATAATGTAGCCATGAAAAAAATCTAGCTCGATTTCATATCCGAAAGGCAAAGTTCTCATGGTTTTCAATCTGCCCTGAAATCAGCGTCAGCAGTCCCCGGTGTCGTGGCGTCCAGCGTACATTAATGGCCTGGGTAAGTGGCATAATTGATAGTGACATCATCTAACCTATCCACCCTAACTTCCTATGTGCCATTCCTGTCCTACCAAGCTCGTTTCGAAACACGGGTGGACCCAGACATCTTCGATAAAATTGCAAGATTTTACCAAAACAATTGCTACTTTGTGGCCTATGATAAGTGATTTTTAGAAAAATCTCTAGGGGCCCAGTTTTGCCAATTTAGGTTCTCTATGGTGAGGTATCTGATAATGTAGCCATGAAAAAAATCTAGCTCGATTTCATATCCGAAAGGCAAAGTTCTCATGGTTTTCAATCTGCCCCGAAATCAGCGTCAGCAGTCCCCGATGTCGTGGCGTCCAGCGTACATTAATGGCATGGGTAAGTGACATAATTGATAGTGACATCATCTAACCTATCCACCCTAACTTCCTATGTGCCATTCCTGTCCTACCCAGCTCGTTTCGAAACACGGGTGGACCCAGACATCTTCAATAAAATTGCAAGATTTTACCAAAACAATTGCTACTTTGTGGCCTATGATAAGTGATTTTTAGAAAAATCTCTAGGGGTCCACTTTTGCCAATTTAGGTTCTCTATGGTGAGGTATCTGATAATGTAGCTATGAAAAAAATCTAGCTCGATTTCATATCCGAAAGGCAAAGTTCTCATGGTTTTCAATCTGCCCTGAAATCAGCGTCAGCAGTCCCCGATGTCGTGGCGTCCAGCGTACATTAATGGCATGGGTAAGTGACATAATTGATAGTGACATCATCTAACCTATCCACCCTAACTTCCTATGTGCCATTCCTGTCCTACCCAGCTCGTTTCGAAACACTTGTGGACCCAGACATCTTCGATAAAATTGCAAGATTTTACCAAAACAATTGCTACTTTGTGGCATATGATAAGTGATTTTTAGAAAAATCTCTAGGGGTCCACTTTTTCCAATTCAGGTTCTCTATGGTGAGGTATCTGATAATGTAGCCATGAAAAAAATCAAGCTCGATTTCATATCCGATAGGCAAAGTTCTCATGGTTTTCAATCTGCCATGAAATCAGCGTTAGCAGTCCCCGGTGTCGTGGCGTCCAGCGTACATTAATGGCCTGGGTAAGTGGCATAATTGATAGTGACATCATCTAACCTATCCATCCTAACTTCCTATGTGCCATTCCTGTCCTACCCAGCTCGTTTCGAAACACGGGTAGACCCAGACATCTTCGATAAAATTGCAAGATTTTACCAAAACAATTGCTACTTTGTGGCCTATGATAAGTGATTTTTAGAAAAATCTCTAGGGGTCCACTTTTTCCAATTTAGGTTCTCTATGGTGAGGTATCTGATAATGTAGCCATGAAAAAAATCAAGCTCGATTTCATATCCGATAGGCAAAGTTCTCATGGTTTTCAATCTGCCATGAAATCAGCGTCAGCAGTCCCCGGTGTCGTGGCGTCCAACGTACATTAATGGCCTGGGTAAGTGACATAATTGATAGTGACATCATCTAACCTATCCACCCTAACTTCCTATGTGCCATTCCTGTCCTACCCAGCACGTTTCGAAACACGGGTGGACCCAGACATCTACGATAAAATTGCAAGATTTTACCAAAATAATTGCTACTTTGTGGCCTATGATAAGTGATTTTTAGAAAAAATCTCTAGGGGTCCAGTTTTGCCAATTCAAGTTCTCTATGGTGACGTATCTGATAATGTAGCCATGAATAAAATCTAGCTCGATTTCATATCCGAAAGGCAAAGTTCTCATGGTTTTCAATCTGCCCTGAAATCAGCGTCAGCAGTCCCCGGCGTCGTGGCGTCCAACGTACATTAATGGCCTGGGTAAGTGGAATAATTGATAGTGACATCATCTAACCTATCCACCCTAACTTTCTATGTGCCATTCCTGTCCTACCTAGCTCGTTTCGAAACACAGGTGGACCCAGACATCTTCGATAAAATTGCAAGATTTTACCAAAACAATTGCTACTTTGCGGCCTATGATAAGTGATTTTTAGAAAAATCTCTAGGGGTCCACTTTTGCCAATTTAGGTTCTCTATGGTGAGATATCTGATAATGTAGCCATGAAAAAAATCTAGCTCGATTTCATATCCGAAAGGCAAAGTTCTCATGGTTTTCAATCTGCCCTGAAATCAGCGTCAGCAGTCCCCGGCGTCGTGGCGTCCAGCGTACATTAATGGCCTGGGTAAGTGGCATAATTGATAGTGACATCATCTAACCTATCCACCCTAACTTCCTATGAGCCATTCCTGTCCTACCCAGCTCGTTTTGAAACACGGGTGGACCCAGACATCTTCGATAAAATTGCAAGATTTTACCAAAACAATTGCTACTTTGTGGCCTATGATAAGTGATTTTTAGAAAAATCTCTAGGGGTCCACTTTTGCCAATTCAGGTTCTCTATGGTGAGGTATCTGATAATGTAGCCATGAAAAAAATCTAGCTCGATTTAATATCCGAAAGGCAAAGTTCTCATGGTTTTCAATTTGCCCTGAAATCAGCGTCAGCAGTCCCCGGTGTCGTGGCGTCCAGCGTACATTAATGGCCTAGGTAAGTGGCATAATTGATAGTGACATCATCTAACCTATCCACCCTAACTTCCTATGTGTCATTCCTGTCCTACCCAGCTCGTTTTGAAACACGGGTGGACCTAGACATCTTCGATAAAATTGCAAGATTTTACCAAAACAATTGCTACATTGTGGCCTATGATAAGTGATTTTTAGAAAAATCTCTAGGGGTCCACTTTTACCAATTCAGGTTCTCTATGGTGAGCTATCTGATAATGTAGCCATGAAAAAAATCTAGCTTGATTTCATATCCGAAAGGCAAAGTTCTCATGGTTTTCAATCTGCCCTGAAATCAGCGTCAGCAGTCCCCGGTGTCGTGGCATCCAGCGTACATTAATGGCCTAGGTAAGTGACATAATTGATAGTGACATCATCTAACCTATCCACCCTAACTTCCTATGTGCCATTCCTGTCCTACCCAGCTCGTTTCGAAACACGGGTGGACCCAGACATCTACGATAAAATTGCAAGATTTTACCAAAATAATTGCTACTTTGTGGCCTATGATAAGTGATTTTTAGAAAAAAATCTCTAGGGGTCCAGTTTTGCCAATTCAAGCTCTATGGTGAGGTATCTGATAATATAGCCATGAAAAAAATCTAGCTCGATTTCATATCCGAACGGCAAAGTTCTCATGGTTTTCAATCTGCCCTGAAATCAGCGTCAGCAGTCCCCGGCGTCGTGGCGTCCAGCGTACATTAATGGCCTGGGTAAGTGGAATAATTGATAGTGACATCATCTAACCTATCCACCCTAATTTTCTATGTGCCATTCCTGTCCTACCCAGCTCGTTTCGAAACACGGGTGGACCCAGACATCTTCGATAAAATTGCAAGATTTTACCAAAACAATTGCTACTTTGTGGCCTATGATAAGTGATTTTTAGAAAAATCTCTAGGGGTCCACTTTTACCAATTTAGGTTCTCTATGGTGAGGTATCTGATAATGTAGCCATGAAAAAAATCTAGCTTGATTTCATATCCGAAAGGCAAAGTTCTCATGGTTTTCAATCTGCCCTGAAATCAGCGTCAGCAGTCCCCGGTGTCGTGGCGTCCAGCGTACATTAATGGCATGGGTAAGTGACATAATTGATAGTGACATCATCTAACCTATCCACCCTAACTTCCAATGTGCCATTCCTTTCCTACCCAGCTCATTTCAAAACACGGGTGGACCCAGACATCTTCGATAAAATTGCAAGATTTTACCAAAACAATTGCTACTTTGTGGCCTATGATAAGTGATTTTTAGAAAAATCTCTAGGGGTCCACTTTTGCAAATTCAGGTTCTCTATGGTGAGGTATCTAATAATGTAGCCATGAAAAAAATCTAGCTCGATTTCATATCCGAAAGGCAAAGTTCTCATGGTTTTCAATCTGCCCTGAAATCAGCGTCAGCAGTCCCCGGTGTCGTGGCGTCCAGCGTACATTAATGGCCTGGGTAAGTGACATAATTGATAGTGACATCATCTAACCTATCCATCCTAACTTCCTATGTGCCATTCCTATCCTACCCAGCTCGTTTCGAAACACAGGTGGACCCAGACATCTTCGATAAAATTGCAAGATTTTACCAAAACAATTACTACTTTGCGGCCTATGATAAGTGATTTTTGGAAAAATCTCTAGGGGTCCACTTTTGATAATTCAGGTTCTCTATGGTGAGGTATCTGATAATGTATCCATGAAAAAAATCTAGCTCGATTTCATATCCGAAAGGCAAAGTTCTCATGGTTTTCAATCTGCCCTGAAATCAGCGTCAGCAGTCCCCGATATCGTGGCGTCCAGCGTACATTAATGGCATGGGTAAGTGACATAATTGATAATGACATCATCTAACCTATCCACCCTAACTTCCTATGTGCCAATCCTATCCTACCCAGCTCGTTTCGAAACACGGGTGAACCCAGACTTCTTCGATAAAATTGCAAGATTTTACCAAAACAATTGCTACTTTGTGGCCTATGATAAGTGATTTTTACAAAAATCTCTAGGGGTCCACTTTTGCCAATTTAGGTTCTCTATGGTGAGGTATCTGATAATGTAGCCATGAAAAAAATCAAGCTCGATTTCATATCCGAAAGGCAAAGTTCTCATGGTTTTCAATCTGTCCTGAAATCAGCGTCAGCAGTCCTCGGTGTCGTGGCGTCCAGCGTACATTAATGGCCTAGGTAAGTGACATAATTGATAGTGACATCATCTAACCTATCCAACCTAACTTCCTATGTGCCATTCCTGTCCTACCCAGCTCGTTTCGAAACACGGGTGGACCCACACATCTACGATAAAATTGCAAGATTTTACCAAAACAATTGCTACTTTGTGGCCTATGATAAGTGATTTTTCGAAAAATCTCTAGGGGTCCAGTTTTGCCAATTCAGGTTCTCTATGGTGAGGTATCTGATAATGTAGCCGTGAAAAAAATCTAGCTCAATTTCATATCCAAAAGGCAAAGTTCTCATGGTTTTCAATCTGCCCTGAAATCAGCGTCAGCAGTCCCCGGTGTCGTGGCGTCCAGGGTACATTAATGGCCAGGGTAAGTGGCATAATTGATAGTGACATCATCTAACCTATCCACCCTAACTTCCTATGTGCCATTCCTGTCCTACCCAGCTTGTTTCGAAACACGGGTGGACCCAGACATCTTCGATAAAATTGAAAGATTTTACCAAAACAATTGCTACTTTGTGGCCTATGATAAGTGATTTTTAGAAAAATCTCTAGGGGTCCACTTTTTCCAATTTATGTTCTCTATGGTGAGGTATCTGATAATGTAGCCATGAAAAAAATCTAGCTCGATTTCATTTCTGAAAGGCAAAGTTCTCATGGTTTTCAATCTACCCTGAAATCAGCGTCAGCAGTCCCCGATGTCGTGGCATCCAGCGTACATTAATGGCCTGGGTAAGTGGTATAATTGATAGTGACATCATCTAACCTATCCACCCTAACTTCCTATGTGCCATTCCTGTCCTACCCAGCTCGTTTCGAAACACAGGTGGACCCAGACATCTTCGGTAAAATTGCAAGATTTTACCAAAACAATTGCTACATTGTGGCCTATGATAAGTGATTTTTAGAAAAATCTCTAGGGGTCCACTTTTGCCAATTCTGGTTCTCTATGGTGAGGTATCTGATAATGTAGCCATGAAAAAAATCTAGCTCGATTTCATTTCTGAAAGGCAAAGTTCTCATGGTTTTCAATCTACCCTGAAATCAGCGTCAGCAGTCCCCGATGTCGTGGCATCCAGCGTACATTAATGGCCTGGGTAAGTGGTATAATTGATAGTGACATCATCTAACCTATCCACCCTAACTTCCTATGTGCCATTCCTGTCCTACCCAGCTCGTTTCGAAACACAGGTGGACCCAGACATCTTCGGTAAAATTGCAAGATTTTACCAAAACAATTGCTACATTGTGGCCTATGATAAGTGATTTTTAGAAAAATCTCTAGGGGTCCACTTTTGCCAATTCAGGTTCTCTATGGTGAGGTATCTGATAATGTAGCCATGAAAAAAATCTAGCTCAATTTCATATCCGAAAGGCAAAGTTCTCATAGTTTTCAATCTGCCCTGAAATCAGCGTCAGCAGTCCCCGGTGTCGTGGCGTCCAGCGTACATTAATGGCCTAGGTAAGTGGCATAATTGATAGTGACATCATCTAACCTATCAACCCTAACTTCCTATGTGCCATTCCTGTCCTACCCAGCTCGTTTCAAAACACGGGTGGACCCAGACATCTTCGATAAAATTGCAAGATTTTACAAAAACAATTGCTACTTTATGGCCTATGATAAGTGATTTTTAGAAAAATCTCTAGGGGTCCACTTTTACCAATTCAGGTTCTCTATGGTGAGGTATCTGATAATGTAGCCATGAAAAAAATCAAGCTTGATTTCATATCCGAAAGGCAAAGTTCTCGTGGTTTTCAATCTGCCCTGACATCAGCGTCAGCAGTCCCCAGTGTCGTGGCGTCCAGCGTACATTAATGGCATGGGTAAGTGACATAATTGATAGTGACATCATCTAACCTATCCACCCTAACTTCCTATGTGCCATTCCTGTCCTACCCAGCTCATTTCGAAACACGGGTGGACCCAGACATCTTCGATAAAATTGCAAGATTTTATCAAAACAATTGCTACTTTGTGGCCTATGATAAGTGATTTTTAGAAAAATCTCTATGGGTCCACTTTTGCAAATTCAGGTTCTCTATGGTGAGGTATCTAATAATGTAGCCATGAAAAAAATCTAGCTCGATTTCATATCCGAAAGGCAAAGTTCTCGTGGTTTTCAATCTGCCCTGAAATCAGCGTCAGCAGTCCCCGGTGTCGTGGCGTCCAGCGTACATTAATGGCCTGGGTAAGTGACATAATTGATAGTGACATCATCTAACCTATCCATCCTAACTTCCTATGTGCCATTCCTATCCTACCCAGCTCGTTTCGAAACACAGGTGGACCCAGACATCTTCGATAAAATTGCAAGATTTTACCAAAACAATTGCTACTTTGCGGCCTATGATAAGTGATTTTTGGAAAAATCTCTAGGGGTCCACTTTTGATAATTCAGGTTCTCTATGGTGAGGTATCTGATAATATATCCATGAAAAAAATCTAGCTCGATTTCATATCCGAAAGGCAAAGTTCTCATGGTTTTCAATCTGCCCTGAAATCAGCGTCAGCAGTCCCCGATATCGTGGCGTCCAGCGTACATTAATGGCATGGGTAAGTGACATAATTGATAATGACATCATCTAACCTATCCTCCTAACTTCCTATGTGCCAATCCTATCCTACCCAGCTCGTTTCGAAACACGGGTGAACCCAGACTTCTTCGATAAAATTGCAAGATTTTACCAAAACAATTGCTACTTTGTGGCCTATGATAAGTGATTTTTACAAAAATCTCTAGGGGTCCACTTTTGCCAATTTAGGTTCTCTATGGTGAGGTATCTGATAATGTAGCCATGAAAAAAATCAAGCTCGGTTTCATATCCGAAAGGCAAAGTTCTCATGGTTTTCAATCTGCCCTGAAATCAGCGTCAGCAGTCCTCGGTGTCGTGGCGTCCAGCGTACATTAATGGCCTAGGTAAGTGACATAATTGATAGTGACATCATCTAACCTATCCAACCTAACTTCCTATGTGCCATTCCTGTCCTACCCAGCTCGTTTCGAAACACGGGTGGACCCACACATCTACGATAAAATTGTAAGATTTTACCAAAACAATTGCTACTTTGTGGCCTATGATAAGTGATTTTTAGAAAAATCTCTAGGGGTCCAGTTTTGCCAATTCAGGTTCTCTATGGTGAGGTATCTGATAATGTAGCCGTGAAAAAAATCTAGCTCAATTTCATATCCAAAAGGCAAAGTTCTCATGATTTTCAATCTGCCCTGAAATCAGCGTCAGCAGTCCTCGGTGTCGTGGCATCCAACGTACATTAATGGCCAGGGTAAGTGGCATAATTGATAGTGACATCATCTAACCTATCCACCCTAACTTCCTTTGTGCCATTCCTGTCCTACCCAGCTTGTTTCGAAACACGGGTGGACCCAGACATCTTCGATAAAATTGAAAGATTTTACCAAAACAATTGCTACTTTGTGGCCTATGATAAGTGATTTTTAGAAAAATCTCTAGGGGTCCACTTTTTCCAATTTATGTTCTCTATGGTGAGGTATCTGATAATGTAGCCATGAAAAAAATCTAGCTCGATTTCATTTCTAAAAGGCAAAGTTCTCATGGTTTTCAATCTACCCTGAAATCAGCGTCAGCAGTCCCCGATGTCGTGGCGTCCAGCGTACATTAATGGCCTGGGTAAGTGGCATAATTGATAGTGACATCATCTAACCTATCCACCCTAACTTCCTATGTGCCATTCCTGTCCTACCCAGCTCGTTTCGAAACACGGGTGGACCCAGACATCTTCGATAAAATTACAAGATTTTACCAAAACAATTGCTACTTTGTGGCCTATGATAAGTGATTTTTAGAAAAATCTCTAGGGGTCCACTTTTTCCAATTTAGGTTCTCTATGGTGAGGTATCTGATAATGTAGCCGTGAAAAAAATCTAGCTCAATTTCATATCCAAAAGGCAAAGTTCTCATGGTTTTCAATCTGCCCTGAAATCAGCGTCAGCAGTCCCCGGTGTCGTGGCGTCTAGGGTACATTAATGGCTAGGGTAAGTGGCATAATTGATAGTGACATCATCTAACCTATCCACCCTAACTTCCTATGTGCCATTCCTGTCCTACCCAGCTTGTTTCGAAACACGGGTGGACCCAGACATCTTCGATAAAATTGAAAGATTTTACCAAAACAATTGCTACTTTGTGGCCTATGATAAGTGATTTTTAGAAAAATCTCTAGGGGTCCACTTTTTCCAATTTATGTTCTCTATGGTGAGGTATCTGATAATGTAGCCATGAAAAAAATCTAGCTCGATTTCATTTCTGAAAGGCAAAGTTCTCATGGTTTTCAATCTACCCTGAAATCAGCGTCAGCAGTCCCCGATGTCGTGGCATCCAGCGTACATTAATGGCCTGGGTAAGTGGTATAATTGATAGTGACATCATCTAACCTATCCACCCTAACTTCCTATGTGCCATTCCTGTCCTACCCAGCTCGTTTCGAAACACAGGTGGACACAGACATCTTCGGTAAAATTGCAAGATTTTACCAAAACAATTGCTACATTGTGGCCTATGATAAGTGATTTTTAGAAAAATCTCTAGGGGTCCACTTTTGCCAATTCTGGTTCTCTATGGTGAGGTATCTGATAATGTAGCCATGAAAAAAATCTAGCTCGATTTCATTTCTGAAAGGCAAAGTTCTCATGGTTTTCAATCTACCCTGAAATCAGCGTCAGCAGTCCCCGATGTCGTGGCATCCAGCGTACATTAATGGCCTGGGTAAGTGGTATAATTGATAGTGACATCATCTAACCTATCCACCCTAACTTCCTATGTGCCATTCCTGTCCTACCCAGCTCGTTTCGAAACACAGGTGGACCCAGACATCTTCGGTAAAATTGCAAGATTTTACCAAAACAATTGCTACATTGTGGCCTATGATAAGTGATTTTTAGAAAAATCTCTAGGGGTCCACTTTTGCCAATTCAGGTTCTCTATGGTGAGGTATCTGATAATGTAGCCATGAAAAAAATCTAGCTCAATTTCATATCCGAAAGGCAAAGTTCTCATGGTTTTCAATCTGCCCTGAAATCAGCGTCAGCAGTCCCCGGTGTCGTGGCGTCCAGCGTACATTAATGGCCTAGGTAAGTGGCATAATTGATAGTGACATCATCTAACCTATCAACCCTAACTTCCTATGTGCCATTCCTGTCCTACCCAGCTCGTTTCAAAACACGGGTGGACCCAGACATCTTCGATAAAATTGCAAGATTTTACCAAAACAATTGCTACTTTATGGCCTATGATAAGTGATTTTTAGAAAAATCTCTAGGGGTCCACTTTTACCAATTCGGTTCTCTATGGTGAGGTATCTGATAATGTAGCCATGAAAAAAATCAAGCTTGATTTCATATCCGAAAGGCAAAGTTCTCATGGTTTTCAATCTGCCCTGAAATCAGCGTCAGCAGTCCCCGGTGTCGTGGCGTCCAGCGTACATTAATGGCATGGGTAAGTGACATAATTGATAGTGACATCATCTAACCTATCCACCCTAACTTCCTATGTGCCATTCCTATCCTACCCAGCTCATTTCGAAAAACGGGTGGACCCAGACATCTTCGATAAAATTGCAAGATTTTACCAAAACAATTGCTACTTTGTGGCCTATGATAAGTGATTTTTAGAAAAATCTCTATGGGTCCACTTTTGCAAATTCAGGTTCTCTATGGTGAGGTATCTAATAATGTAGCCATGAAAAAAATCTAGCTCGATTTCATATCCGAAAGGCAAAGTTCTCGTGGTTTTCAATCTGCCCTGAAATCAGCGTCAGCAGTCCTCGGTGTCGTGGCGTTCAGCGTACATTAATGGCCTGGGTAAGTGACATAATTGATAGTGACATCATCTAACCTATCCATCCTAACTTCCTATGTGCCATTCCTATCCTACCCAGCTCGTTTCGAAACACAGGTGGACCCAGACATCTTCGATAAAATTGCTAGATTTTACCAAAACAATTGCTACTTTGCGGCCTATGATAAGTGATTTTTGGAAAAATCTCTAGGGGTCCACTTTTGATAATTCAGGTTCTCTATGGTGAGGTATCTGATAATATATCCATGAAAAAAATCTAGCTCGATTTCATATCCGAAAGGCAAAGTTCTCATGGTTTTCAATCTGCCCTGAAATCAGCGTCAGCAGTCCCCGATATCGTGGCGTCCAGCGTACATTAATGGCATGGGTAAGTGACATAATTGATAATGACATCATCTAACCTATCCTCCTAACTTCCTATGTGTCAATCCTATCCTACCCAGCTCGTTTCGAAACACGGGTGAACCCAGACATCTTCGATAAAATTGCAAGATTTTACCAAAACAATTGCTACTTTGTGGCCTATGATAAGTGATTTTTACAAAAATATCTAGGGGTCCACTTTTGCCAATTTAGGTTCTCTATGGTGAGGTATCTGATAATGTAGCCATGAAAAAAATCAAGCTCGGTTTCATATCCGAAAGGCAAAGTTCTCATGGTTTTCAATCTGTCCTGAAATCAGCGTCAGCAGTCCTCGGTGTCGTGGCGTCCAGCGTACATTAATGGCCTAGGTAAGTGACATAATTGATAGTGACATCATCTAACCTATCCAACCTAACTTCCTATGTGCCATTCCTGTCCTACCCAGCTCGTTTCGAAACACGGGTGGACCCACACATCTACGATAAAATTGTAAGATTTTACCAAAACAATTGCTACTTTGTGGCCTATGATAAGTGATTTTTAGAAAAATCTCTAGGGGTCCAGTTTTGCCAATTCAGGTTCTCTATGGTGAGGTATCTGATAATGTAGCCGTGAAAAAAATCTAGCTCAATTTCATATCCAAAAGGCAAAGTTCTCATGGTTTTCAATCTGCCCTGAAATCAGCGTCAGCAGTCCCCGGTGTCGTGGCATCCAGCGTACATTAATGGCCAGGGTAAGTGGCATAATTGATAGTGACATCATCTAACCTATCCACCCTAACTTCCTATGTGCCATTCCTGTCCTACCCAGCTTGTTTCGAAACACGGGTGGACCCAGACATCTTCGATAAAATTGAAAGATTTTACCAAAACAATTGCTACTTTGTGGCCTATGATAAGTGATTTTTAGAAAAATCTCTAGGGGTCCACTTTTTCCAATTTATGTTCTCTATGGTGAGGTATCTGATAATGTAGCCATGAAAAAAATCTAGCTCGATTTCATTTCTGAAAGGCAAAGTTCTCATGGTTTTCAATCTACCCTGAAATCAGCGTCAGCAGTCCCCGATGTCGTGGCGTCCAGCGTACATTAATGGCCTGGGTAAGTGGTATAATTGATAGTGACATCATCTAACCTATCCACCCTAACTTCCTATGTGCCATTCCTGTCCTACCCAGCTCGTTCCGAAACACAGGTGGACCCAGACATCTTCGGTAAAATTACAAGATTTTACCAAAACAATTGCTACATTGTGGCCTATGATAAGTGATTTTTAGAAAAATCTCTAGGGGTCCACTTTTTCCAATTCTGGTTCTCTATGGTGAGGTATCTGATAATGTAGCCATGAAAAAAATCTAGCTCGATTTCATATCCGAAAGGCAAAGTTCTCATGGTTTTCAATCTGCCCTGAAATCAGCGTCAGCAGTCCCCGATGTCATGGCGTCCAGCGTACATTAATGGCCTGGGTAAGTGGCATAATTGATAGTGACATCATCTAACCTATCCACCCTAACTTTCTATGTGCCATTCCTGTCCTACCCAGCTCGTTTCGAAACACGGGTGGACCCAGACATCTTCGATAAAATTGCAAGATTTTACCAAAACAATTGCTTCTTTGTGACCTATGATAAGTGATTTTTAGAAAAATCTCTAGGGGTCCACTTTTTCCAATTCAGGTTCTCTATGGTGAGGTATCTGATAATGTAGCCATGAAAAAAATCTAGCTCGATTTCATATCCGAAAGGCAAAGTTCTCATAGTTTTCAATCTGCCCTAAAATCAGCGTCAGCAGTCCCCGGTGTCGTGGCGTCCAGCGTACATTAATGGCCTGGGTAAGTGGCATAATTGATAGTGACATCATCTAACCTATCAACCCTAACTTCCTATGTGCCATTCCTGTCCTACCCTGCTCATTTCGAAACACGGGTGGACCCAGACATCTTCGATAAAATTGCAAGATTTTACCAAAACAATTGCTACTTTGTGGCCTATGATAAGTGATTTTTAGAAAAATCTCTAGGGGTCCACTTTTGCCAATTTAGGTTCTCTATGGTGAGGTATCTGATAATGTAGCCATGAAAAAAATCTAGCTCGATTTCATATCCGAAAGGCAAAGTTCTCATGGTTTTCAATCTGCCCTGAAATCAGCGTCAGCAGTCCCCGGTGTCGTGGCATCCAGCGTACATTAATGGCCTAGGTAAGTGACATAATTGATAGTGACATCATCTAGCCTATCCACCCAAACTTCCTATGTGCCATTCCTGTCCTACCCAGCTCGTTTCAAAACACGGGTGGACCCAGACATCTACGATAAAATTGTAAGATTTTACCAAAACAATTGCTACTTTGTGGCCTATGATAAGTGATTTTTAGAAAAATCTCTAGGAGTCTAGTTTTGCCAATTCAGGTTCTCTATGGTGTGGTATCTGATAATGTAGCCATGAAAAAAATCTAGCTCGATTTCATATCCGAAAGGCAAAGTTCTCATGGTTTTCAATCTGCCCTGAAATCAGCGTCAGCAGTCCCCGGTGTCATGGCGTCCAGCATACATTAATGGCCTGGGTAAGTGACATAATTGATAGTGACATCATCTAACCTATCCATCCTAACTTCCTATGTGCCATTCCTGTCCTACCCAGCTCGTTTCGAAACACAGGTGGACCCAGACATCTTCGATAAAATTGCAAGATTTTACCAAAACAATTGCTACTTTGTGGCCTATGATAAGTGATTTTTGGAAAAATCTCTAGGGGTCCACTTTTGATAATTCAGGTTCTCTATGGTGAGGTATCTGATAATATATCCATGAAAAAAATCTAGCTCGATTTCATATCCGAAAGGCAAAGTTCTCATGGTTTTCAATCTGCCCTGAAATCAGCGTCAGCAGACCCCGATATCGTGGCGTCCAGCGTACATTAATGGCATGGGTAAGTGGTATAATTGATAGTGACATCATCTAACCTATCCACCCTAACTTCCTATGTGCCATTCCTGTCCTACCCAGCTCGTTTCGAAACACGGGTGAACCCAGACTTCTTCGATAAAATTGCAAGATTTTACCAAAACAATTGCTACTTTGTGGCCTATGATAAGTGATTTTTACAAAAATCTCTAGGGGTCCACTTTTGCCAATTTAGGTTCTCTATGGTGAGGTATCTGATAATGTAGCCATGAAAAAAATCAAGCTCGGTTTCATATCCGAAAGGCAAAGTTCTCATGGTTTTCAATCTGCCCTGAAATCAGCGTCAGCAGTCCCCGATGTCGTGGCGTCCAGTGTACATTAATGGCCTGGGTAAGTGGCATAATCGATAGTGACATCATCTAACCTATCCACCCTAACTTCCTATGTGCCATTCCTGTCCTACCCAGCTTGTTTCGAAACACGGGTGGACCCAGACATCTTCGATAAAATTGCAAGATTTTACCAAAATAATTGCTACTTTGTGGCCTATGATAAGTGATTTTTAGAAAAATCTCTAGGGGTCCACTTTTTCCAATTCAAGTTCTCTATGGTGAGGTATCTGATAATGTAGCCATGAAAAAAATCTAGCTCGATTTCATATCCGAAAGGCAAAGTTCTCATGGTTTTCAATCTGCCATGAAATCAGCGTCAGCAGTCCCCGATGTCGTGGCGTCCAGCGTACATTAATGGCCTGGGTAAGTGGCATAATTGATAGTGACATCATCTAACCTATCCACCCTAACTTCCTATGTGCCATTCCTGTCCTACCTAGCTCGTTTCGAAACACGGGTGGACCCAGACATCTTCGATAAAATTGCAAGATTTTACCAAAACAATTGCTACTTTGTGGCCTATGATAAGTGATTTTTAGAAAAATCTCTAGGGGTCCACTTTTTCCAATTTAGGTTCTCTATGGTGAGGTATCTGATAATGTAGCCATGAAAAAAATCTAGCTCGATTTTATATCGGAAAGGCAAAGTTCTCATGGTTTTCAATCTGCCCTGAAATCAGCGTCAGCAGTCCCCGATGTCGTGGCGTCCAGCGTACATTAATGGCCTGGGTAAGTGGCATAATTGATAGTGACATCATCTAACCTATCCACCCTAACTTCCTATGTGCCATTCCTGTCCTACCCAGCTCGTTTCGAAACACGGGTGGACCCAGACATCTTTGATAAAATTGCAAGATTTTACCAAAACAATTGCTACTTTGTGGCCTATGATAAGTGATTTTTAGAAAAATCTCTAGGGGTCCACTTTTTCCAATTCAGGTTCTCTATGGTGAGGTATCTGATAATGTAGCCATGAAAAAAATCTAGCTCGATTTCATATCCGAAAGGCAAAGTTCTCATGGTTTTCAATCTGCCCTGAAATCAGCGTCAGCAGTCCCCGATGTCGTGGCATCCAGTGTACATTAATGGCCTGGGTAAGTGGCATAATTGATAGTGACATCATCTAACCTATCCACCCTAACTTCCTATGTGCCATTCCTGTCCTACCCAGCTCGTTTCGAAACACGGGTGGACCCAGACATCTTTGATAAAATTGCAAGATTTTACCAAAACAATTGCTACTTTGTGGCCTATGATAAGTGATTTTTAGAAAAATCTCTAGGGGTCCACTTTTTCCAAGTCAGGTTCTCTATGGTGAGGTATCTGATAATGTAGCCATGAAAAAAATCTAGCTCGATTTCATATCCGAAAGGCAAAGTTCTCATGGTTTTCAATCTGCCCTGAAATCAGCGTCAGCAGTCCCCGATGTCGTGGCGTCCAGCGTACATTAATGGCCTGGGTAAGTGACATAATTGATAGTGACATCATCTAACCTATCCACCCTAACTTCCTATGTGCCATTCCTGTCCTACCCAGCTCATTTCGAAACACGGGTGGACCCAGACATCTTTGATAAAATTGCAAGATTTTACCAAAACAATTGCTACTTTGTGGCCTATGATAAGTGATTTTTAGAAAAATCTCTAGGGGTCCACTTTTGCCAATTCAGGTTCTCTATGGTGAGGTATCTGATAATGTAGCCATGAAAAAAATCTAGCTCGATTTCATATCCGAAAGGCAAAGTTCTCATGGTTTTCAATCTGCCCTGAAATCAGCGTCAGCAGTCCCCGGTGTCGTGGCGTCTAGCGCACATTAATGGCCTGGGTAAGTGACATAATTGATAGTGACATCATCTAGCCTATCCACCCTAACTTCCTATGTGCCATTCCTGTCCTACCCAGCTCGTTTCAAAACACGGGTGGACCCAGACATCTACGATAAAATTGTAAGATTTTACCAAAACAATTGCTACTTTGTGGCCTATGATAAGTGATTTTTAGAAAAATCTCTAGGAGTCCAGTTTTGCCAATTTAGGTTCTCTATGGTGTGGTATCTGATAATGTAGCCATGAAAAAAATCTAGCTCGATTTCATATCCGAAAGGCAAAGTTCTCATGGTTTTCAATCTGCCCTGAAATCAGCGTCAGCAGTCCCCGGTGTCATGGCGTCCAGCGTACATTAATGGCCTAGGTAAGTTGCATAATTGATAGTGACATCATCTAACCTATCCACCCTAACTTTCTATGTGCCATTCCTGTCCTACCCAGCTCGTTTCGAAACACGGGTGGACCCAGACATCTTCGATAAAATTGCAAGATTTTACCAAAACAATTGCTACTTTGTGGCCTATGATAAGTGATTTTTAGAAAAATCACTAGGGGTCCACTTTTTCCAATTTAGGTTCTCTGTGGTGAGGTATCTGATAATGTAGCCATGAAAAAAATCTAGCTCGATTTCATATCCGAAAGGCAAAGTTCTCATGGTTTACAATCTGCCCTGAAATCAGCGTCAGCAGTCCCCGGTGTCGTGGCGTCCAGCGTACATTAATGGCCTGGGTAAGTGGCATAATCGATAGTGACATCATCTAACCTATCCACCCTAACTTCCTATGTGTCATTCCTGTCCTACCCAGCTTGTTTCGAAACACGGGTGGATCCAGACATCTTCGATAAAATTGCAAGATTTTACCAAAACAATTGCTACTTTGTGGCCTATGATAAGTGATTTTTAGAAAAATCTCTAGGGGTCCACTTTTTCCAATTTAGGTTCTCTATGGTGAGGTATCTGATAATGTAGCCATGAAAAAAATCTAGCTCGATTTCATTTCTGAAAGGCAAAGTTCTCATGGTTTTCAATCTGCCATGAAATCAGCGTCAGCAGTCCCCGATGTCGTGGCGTCCAGCGTACATTAATGGCCTGGGTAAGTGGCATAATTGATAGTGACATCATCTAACCTATCCACCCTAACTTCCTATGTGCCATTCCTGTCCCACCTAGCTCGTTTCGAAACACGGGTGGACCCAGACATCTTCGATAAAATTGCAAGATTTTACCAAAACAATTGCTACTTTGTGGCCTATGATAAGTGATTTTTAGAAAAATCTCTAGGGGTCCACTTTTTCCAATTTAGGTTCTCTATGGTGAGGTATCTGATAATGTAGCCATGAAAAAAATCTAGCTCGATTTTATATCTGAAAGGCAAAGTTCTCATGGTTTTCAATCTGCCCTGAAATCAGCGTCAGCATTCCCCGATGTCGTGGCGTCCAGCGTACATTAATGGCCTGGGTAAGTGGCATAATTGATAGTGACATCATCTAACCTATCCACCCTAACTTCCTATGTGCCATTCCTGTCCGACCCAGCTCGTTTCGAAACACGGGTGGACCCAGACATCTTCGATAAAATTGCAAGATTTTACCAAAACAATTGCTACTTTGTGGCCTATGATAAGTGATTTTTAGAAAAATCTCTAGGGGTCCACTTTTTCCAATTTAGGTTCTCTATGGTGAGGTATCTGATAATGTAGCCATGAGAAAAATCTAGCTCGATTTCATATCCGAAAGGCAAAGTTCTCATGGTTTTCAATCTGCCCTGAAATCAGCGTCAGCAGTCCCCGATGTCGTGGCGTCCAGCGTACATTAATGGCCTGGGTAAGTGGCATAATTGATAGTGACATCATCTAACCTATCCACCCTAACTTCCTATGTGCCATTCCTGTCCTACCCAGCTCGTTTCGAAACACGGGTGGACCCAGACATCTTCGATAAAATTGCAAGATTTTACCAAAACAATTGCTACTTTGTGGCCTATGATAAGTGATTTTTAGAAAAATCTCTAGGGGTCCACTTTTTCCAATTCAGATTCTCTATGGTGAGGTATCTGATAATGTAGCCATGAAAAAAATCTAGCTCGATTTCATTTCCGAAAGGCAAAGTTCTCATGGTTTTCAATCTGCCATGAAATCAGCGTCAGCAGTCCCCGATGTCGTGGCGTCCAGAGTACATTAATGGCCTGGGTAAGTGGCATAATTGATAGTGACATCATCTAACCTATCCACCCTAACTTCCTATGTGCCATTCCTGTCCTACCCAGCTCGTTTCGAAACACGGGTGGACCCAGACATCTTCGATAGAATTGCAAGATTTTACCAAAACAATTGCTACTTTGTGGCCTATGATAAGTGATTTTTAGAAAAATCTCTAGGGGTCCACTTTTTCCAATTTAGGTTCTCTATGGTGAGGTATCTGATAATGTAGCCATGAAAAAAATCTAGCTCGATTTCATATCTGAAATGTAACAGAACCGACCAAATTATAAGAGCACAAGTACGAAAACAAGCACCGAAGCGCTCAAATTTTCAAACTTGGGCCCATATAATCCCGGTAGTCAATCGAAATCACGAAGGATTTCAAACCAAACTGCTTACAACCAGGATCGCATCATTCAACATACAACATCATACGTTACATTTCACAAATAGTGCTGAAATAAGTTTACACAAACGGAGTAGCAATTATTACAAACCAAGTTTGAAAGTAGCGGAAGCATAACACACACATTAGTTAATTAAATACTGCCAGTCTGGATGATCGACATCTCGCAAAAGCATGAGGAAAGTACATAAAGACGATCACGCCCTTGTGATCTAGTCATCGTCACCCGCAGGGTGGAGACACGTCTTGCAGAATCCCTGGTAAAGCATGTCATCTGCAACAGGAGGGAATAAACCCTGAGTACTGGAATGTACTCAGCTAGACTTACCCGTCGAAAACCAGAAATAAGGTGACACCAAGGATTATGCAAGGCTTACACAAGAGGCTAGCTGACACCACATTTTGCATAAAGGCATAAGTAATTGAAACTTTTATAACCTGTACTAGCAGTTATTTTTAGCATTTACCTGTCATCTATCTTAGCACCTGTACTAAACATACACTTGATTATAATCAAACAACATGATTATTATATCCATAGCAGGTATATCATTATGGCAACATTGTATCATTCCCTTAACCACCAGTTCATTTAATGAGTTCTACGTTGCCGCTGCTCAAGTCAAGTGCTCACTAACCGGGAGCGACGGCGATTCGAATCGAATTCCTATCCAGCTGGAGGGGTATTTCTAACACTCACCGCGCAGGCCCCTGCCAGGGTCGCACAAGCCACCGTTTCATATGATTCAGGAATCGCGGGTCCGAATAATGTCGCGACCCCAAGGGCGACACTCTGCCAGGTGATAGGGACTCTAACCCCCCCTTGGTCTCACGCCAATGTCCCCAAGCACATCCTTTCTCTCCTCCAAGAAGCAACCTACCATTCGATTCCCGGCCTGAACCACATTACTCGGCTTCGCGGTCGGAACGACTTATCCGGCCAACTAAGTGTTAGACTGCGTTCAACATGACTCAATGACGTACAGCGAATCGGTCCTTAAACGACTCAGACGGGCATAGCTCCACACCCAAGACGTGAAGTGTCCTGCGGCTGTACTATCGAACTCCCGCCCGGTCTCAAATTTCATTTTTAAGCATGGTTCCATCCACGATAGCCATAAAGCCACTCGTGACTCCTTCCTACATCTCGCGGATGACCGGAAATCACCCGACTTCTACCGTACTAAGCAGGGCTAAGCATTGACACGTGCCTACACCTAATATAGGATTCAGTACGATATCTGGCCAAGGACAGGTATAATGCAACAAGTGTTTTCATATAACTCCTACAACTTAATGCAGTAAACAATGAAAAGTACTCAAGATTAATTTATAAAACAGTAGGTTCAGCATGCACCGGGGCTTGCCTTTCAGAAAAGTCGAGGGCCGGTGGTCGGGGCACTCAGGAAGGTCGTCTGCGGGCACTCCTTCGCCTGCTGGATCCTCGGGCTCCTGCTGCTCCTGGTCCTCCTCCGGAATCACAGGCTCGAATTCGAGGAGCGTTACCCCCTCCGGTGCACCTATTGCATGAATGCACAATAAATATAATGGATGCATAAATGGGTGCAACATGCTCGGAATGAAATGCATTTCAGAATAAAACACTCTATTCAAGTTATTTTACTAGTACGTGCAAATCTCTTCTCTAGTAGAGAAGTACTCACCTAATCTACTTAACCTAAGATAAAGCTGCTCATCCTCAGTTAAGGCCCTAACACCTAACAAATACAAAAGTAGCATGTTTTAGGATATTATACCATATCAAACAGCAAAACACCACAGAAAGCATTCTGGACAGCAGCTACTTGTTTTTATCCCAACTGAAGATTTACAATTCCAAAAGATATGATCTAAGACAATCTGGAAAGCCTAAGAAATACTCTACAATTCATTTTCAGACCTCAACCCCAAACTCATAAGTTTTCCACATCAAACTTCACAAGTTCCAGAATCTGTCCTCTCAAAACAGAGAGTAGCAGATTCTGAACTGCCACCTAAAACAACAGTAACTCTCAAACTACAAAGCCAAATGTTCTCAAATTTTGACACAAGCTAGTTCATCAAGTTTACTGTGACTTTGATATTTACAAGTTTTCCAGCAACAAACTTTATCAAAGGTCAAACTTAGAAATACTTCCAGCTGTCCAGAAAACATAAAATTACAAAGGTTAAATATTTGTTGATATGGCCAAAGTCTCCTAAAACCAAACGAATGTTACTAACAGTTCACATTAGGTATAAAAACACCAGAAAGTAAGGTGGAACCAATTAGAATATTTATTTAACCCCATTTCTTAATTTACTTAATTATTTAGGTGGAATTTTAAACATATAGGTAAACTGCTCCTAAAATTCTACAAAAATTACAGGGGACTCTCTGACCCAAAAAGAGACCACAGTAAAAATTTGAACAAGTTTTATTCACAGAAACTCCCTACACAAAATTCATAAGTTAATAAGGCTGATTTTTGCATAAATAGGAAACCCTATTGAAAAGTGTCAAACAACAGATTTCATATTTTTCTTGGACACTTTAGGGTACCAAGACACTACCTACCAAGTTTCATGGCCATAGGATTCATAATTAATTTACTAAAATTCACCCAAGTATCTACCAATGATAAAAAGGAAATCTATAACTCAAAAACTACACATGCAATGACTCTCAAATTTTAACCAGAGCTTCTACTAAGGAAGACTAGCTTACCCACAAAATTTCACAATTTTTGGATCAAGGAAACTCAAGATATGATTTAAACAAGTTTGCGTGCATTCAAAAACACATTTCAAGTTCCTATTTAATTCATCCAAAACTTCTACATAAAGTGCTCAAGACATATTTTTCTTAAATACTAGACCTAACTGTGAGTCTCACAAAATTGGAACCATCCAATTTGGATCTACATAACAGGAGATACAAAAATATCAAATAAGCAATCAAAACTGTATTTTTGAACTATCCTTAAGAACAACAGCCACTGACGTGTGGGACCCGGCTGTCAGCCGACCCCACTGGTCAGCGGCAGCAAAGCAGAGGAGGCGGCTGCGACGTGCGGAAGACGGTGTAGCTCGCCGACGGTGACCTCACCGACGACGAGAACGGCACCAACGTGACCGCCTAGACCTACTGCGTCGATTGGTACCCTAACCGCAAACCCTACCGACCACTAGGTACCCCGGCCACAAAGCTCGGCGGCTCGGCCATGGCGCATGGCGGTGCGCGGCCGTGTTCTGGCCTGACTGGACCGGCGGAGGTGGTGACGTCTTCACCCGAGCATTAGAACATGACGGAGAAGGCGATGCTGGAGCTAGGGAAGGAAGAGAGGAGCGGTGTTGAGCTGGCCACGGCGAGGTCACCGGCGCGGCCATGGCGCGGTGGTGCACGGAGTCGGCAATGCCGCTCACCTAGGGCTCTTACGGCACAGCGAAGACGTCGACAAGGACCGTGAGGTGCTAGTGGAGCTTTGGGCGGGATGGTGCGAGGCGAGACGCAGCGGCAAGCGCGTGCGAGCTCGTCGGAGCTCTCGGCGGCAATGGGGAGCGGTGGTTCCGCTGCTTCGGCTGCGGAGGAGAAAGAAGGAAGCGAAGAAATGAACTGAGGCACAGGGGGGGGCTCTCGGTGGCGTGCTGCGGCTTGTGCTGGCGCTCTCAGGCCCGACGTGGCCTGGCCGATCAGGCCGGCGGTGACGCGCGGCGCCACGCGGCCGTCGAGTTCTGAATCGGTCGGGTCACTGTAGGTGTCTGAACTTTCGTTTCAGTTTCGACAATACCGACTGACAGGCGAACTTCAACGATGATCATCTCCTGAACCGTGTTGATTTAGCTCGTGGTATAATTAACAAAGTTGTTCATCTATATGCGAACTACAATCTTTACAATTGGAGCTCGAGCTGTTTGGGCTTTGTTTGGAATCTACAAGGTGCATAAGTTGGGTACATGAAACTGAAATCCAGTTATAAGACTTAGAAAATTTTCAAGTGTGGAATCAGCCTTCAAAGCTGACATGTGGGCCATGTTAGAGACTGTTCCACACAATTTCATGACTTGACTTCTAAACAAAGTTTGTTCCTTATATAATTCTCTACATCTTTGCTTTAGGTTGCTCAGACATGCAAACATCCTAAGACACACTTTTTAAACGGTCAAACAAAAAGGTTCAGGGGTCAAATTTGGTCAAACCATGACTTGGAAAACTAATTAGTCAAAGTGACCAACATGAACAATGTTCCAAAAGACATTCTATGTGTAACTAAGTTACTTACAAGCATTTCTAGCCATACCATACATCGGTCACACAAGAATCAATCAAGGTATGTACTGAAACAATGAAAAACACAAGAAATGTTGCAAATGTTTCATAGTCATGTTTCACATGTTTCATGATCTTGTTGCATAGTATTAACTAATCTTGTTTCACTAAGTGAGTGGCACATGTTGCACTTAAGTGTTGCACACTTTACATTTCATAAAAGAACAACACACATGAAATATACAACACGTTGCAATGTTTCGAAATCATGTTTCATGTGCTATAAGTTCACGAATGGATGCATGATGCTCATGTTTATGAAATGCAGTGCAAATGTGGAAGCTAAACACCAGGGGTGTTACAGCCCTCCCCCCTTATAAAAATCTCGTCCCGAGATTTGGAAAGCGTACCATTTTTCATAGAATTCCTTATAACCATCCCGCAAATAATCTTCCCGTTCCCATGTAGCGTCACTTTCACTACCCTGATTACTCCACATCACTTTATACCACTTAACCACTTTGCTTCTAGTTACTCGTTCCTGAGTATCGATCACTCGGACTGGCTTTTCTTCATAGGTTAGGTCGGATTCCAGCCTGATATCACCTAAAGGAACTTGTTCCTCAGGAACTCGAAGACACTTTTTAAGCTGAGATACATGGAAAACGTTGAATATGGCACTCATTTCAGGAGGCAACTGGATTTTGTACGCAACAGCTCCACTCTTGCCTATGATCTGGAAGGGGCCCACGTACCTTGGCGCAAGTTTCCGCTTAACACCAAAACGTTGGACACCTTTCATTGGAGAAACTTTCAAATACACGAAGTCTCCAACTTCAAACTCGAGTGGTTTTCTACGACGATCTGCATAGCTTTTCTGCCTCGCTTGGGCTGCAGCCATATGTTTTTGGATGGTACGGACTTGTTCCTCAGCTTCATGAACAAAATCAATACCATAATACCTCCTTTCCCCAGCTTCAACCCAGTTTAGTGGAGTTCGGCACTTACGACCATACAAAGCTTCGAATGGGGCCATCTTAATACTCTCTTGATAACTGTTATTGTACGAGAATTCGGCTAAAGGTAACCATTTTTCCCAAGAACCCTTGGAGGAAATGACGCATGCCCGCAACAGATCCTCCAAGATTTGGTTAACTCGTTCCGTCTGACCAGATGTCTGGGGGTGATAAGCAGAGCTTCTCACTAACTTGGTTCCCAGAAGGTGATGCAAATGCTCCCAAAAGCGAGCAGTGAACTGGGGACCACGGTCAGAAACGATAGTACGAGGTACCCCATGAAGCCGAACTATCTGATTGAAGTACAACTCGGCATAGTCGGTGGGACGATAGTCCACTCTCACTGGAATGAAATGAGCTGATTTGGTCAAACGATCAACAATTACCCAGATAGAGTTATGATTTTTGACAGTAGGAGGAAGTCCGACAATGAAATCCATACTTATCTCTTCCCATTTCCAGCCTGGAATGGAAAGTGGCTGAAGCAACCCAGCTTTCATGTGCACAGCTTTCACTCTGCAACAGGTGTCACATCTAGCAACATATGCAGCTATCTCTTTCCGCATCTTGGTCCACCAATAAAGTGGCTTCAAATCATAATACATCTTATTACTACCCGGATGGATGGACAACTTGGAAGAATGTGCTTCGGACAGGATCTGATCTCTAAGCTCTCGGTCCTTAGGTACCACTAATCTCTCCTTAAACCACAGCACACCTTCGTCATCTAACCTGAAATGCTTAGTTTCTTCCTCTTTCATTTTCCGTTTTATGTGAAATATACCCGGATCAGTCTTTTGGAGCTCAATGATTCTATTTCTGAGAGTACCACTGACAGTGATGTTGTACAAGACTGCCGGATGTAACAGGCGAGATCGGTGAAAATCAGTTTCAATTAAGGAATGGCAATGAGACTTACGGCTTAAAGCGTCCGCAACCACATTTGCCTTGCCTAGGTGATAGTGTACTTGAAGATTATAATCTTTTATCAACTCGAGCCATCTTCTCTGACGCATATTTAGCTCGGGTTGAGTGAAGATGTATTTGAGGCTTTTATGATCGGTGTAGATATTGTAGACATTTCCCAGCAGATAATGCCGCCATACTTTCAAAGCATGAACAACTGCAGCCAGTTCTAAGTCATGCGTTGGATAATTCACCTCATGCTTCCGAAGTTGTCGAGAAGTATATGCGATTACTCGGCCTTCCTGCATCAAAACGCCTCCCAAACCTATGCCTGAGGCATCACAATAAACATCAAATGGTTTCTCGATATTCGGTTGTGCCAAAACCGGAGCTGAGGTTAGGAGGGTTCGTAGTTGGTGAAAAGCCGCATCACACTCAGGAGTCCAGACAAACCTGGTGTCTTTCTGCAGCAACCGAGTCATTGGCTTGGCTATTTTGGAGAAATCCGGGATGAAGCGACGATAATAGCCAGCCAACCCAAGGAAACTCCGAACCTCGTGAACCGAGATAGGAGCCTTCCAGTTCAGTACTTCCTGTACCTTGGCGGGGTCCACCATAATTCCTCCATCGGACAACACATGCCCAAGGAAAGGTACTTCTCGAAGCCAGAATTCGCACTTACTGAACTTTGCGTAGAGTTGGTGTTCACGCAGTCTTGTGAGGACTATACGCAGATGTTCAGCATGATCCTCCTCATTCACAGAATATACCAGGATGTCATCAATAAATACCACCACAAACTTGTCCAATTCAGGCATAAACACCGAATTCATCAAGTACATGAAGTGTGCGGGGGCATTTGTCAAACCGAAAGACATAACAAGATACTCATAAAGACCGTATCTGGTAGAAAAGGCTGTCTTTGGAACATCTTCCGGGCGAATTTTAATTTGATGGTAGCCAGATCTTAGATCGATCTTGGAGAAAACTTTAGCTTTAGACAACTGATCGAACAAGATGTCGATTCGCGGTAGAGGGTACTTATTTTTGACAGTGACTGCATTGAGAGGTCTATAATCCACGCACATCCGCAACGACTGATCCTTCTTCTTTACAAAGATAGCAGGACATCCCCACGGCGACGAACTAGGACGAATCAACCCTTTCTTCAAAAGTTCATTCAATTGCACCTTAAGTTCAGCTAGTTCATTAGGAGGCATCCTATAGGGTCTCCTAGAGATGGGTGCCGTGCCAGGCAACAGCTCAATTTTAAACTCCACATCCCGATCCGGAGGGAGTCCCGGCAAATCATCGGGAAAAACGTCCGGAAACTCATTTACTACTGGAATTTCGGCCAACGCCTTTGCTTGCACAGCATGAATTTCCCCCGACAATTCAACCTTTCTGGGAAGTTGTACTAGAAAACCCTTTTGATCTGTAGGATCTCTGAGCATAACTACCCGAGCGGATGTGTCAATGAGTACCCCATTCTGACTCATCCAATTCATGCCCAAGATGACATCTATGTCTAAACCAGGTAAAACCAATAGGGCAAGCGAATAACTTCGCCCTTCTATCTCAAACTTAAGGTTCCCCACTACTTTGTTTGTGGAAATATTCCCACTTGCAGCACTAATACAATAACCCACACCATCAACAGTATGCAACTTGTGTGCAAATTTGGATGCAAACTTAGGACTGATAAAGGAATGCGAAGCACCTGAATCAAAAAGTACCACTGCGGGGTGTTGGTCAACTAGAAACTTACCAGCGGTGACCACCTCTCCAGATGGAATTTCCTCAATGCTGTTATAATGGGCGTGTCCCTGACGACTACCTTGGTTGACATTTTTCTTAGGGTACGGACAGTTCCTGGACCAATGGCCTGGCTTGTTACAGTTCCAGCAAGGCATGTTGCTAGGAGGAACACTGGAGCTGCCTTGGCCCGCATTACTCTTTGGCAGAGCCACTGTATATGCCTTACGAAACCCAGTCTTTGCGGCAGGCTTTTTCTGCGGCGGACGGAACTTTGTATTCTGAGCAGGAGGGCGAGGAGGAGCTCTCGGGGCAGCTGGAGCTCGAGACTGTGAAGCACTCGCCTCAATGGCCCTCTTGCGGCTCTTAGAAGCAGAATAGATAGCATTGTTGTTCTCCTGAGTTAGAGCATCGCTGATGAAATCATTGAAAGTAGTACATTTGCTAGTGCCCATAGTTTTCATCAGCTTTGGGCCGAGGCCCCTTTTGAAACTAGCAATCTTTTTGGCATCGGTATCCACAAACTCCGTGGCATACCTTGCCAAGTTGTTGAAGGACTGCAAGTACTCAGTCAAGCTTTTGTTTCCCTGTGACAGCCTCATAAACTCCGTGTGCTTGATTGCCATAAGACCGGGAGGAATATAATTTCCCCGGAATGCCGCCTTAAACTGATCCCAAGCAATCGGGACATTGGCAGGCAGTGTGGAACGGTAGTGGCTCCACCAAATACCCGCCGGACCATGCAACTGATGGGAAGCATACTCAGTCTTTAACTCATCAGTCAGGCGAAGCAGACGAAACTTTTGCTCAATAGTATTTAACCACTCATCAGCTTGCAGTGGTTCTTCTGCTTCCTTGAAGAGCGGGGGCTTAGTATCCAGAAAGTCCTTGAAATCACTGTACTGATTTGGCTCTGGGCCCTGGCGGCCAGGACGAGCCTCCCGGTTAGCCAGCTGGCGCATAGCATCCGCCAACATGCGCTGCCCTTCGACCACTGTCTGCATCAACTCGGCCGGAGTGGGTGGTGGCGGAGGGGGTGGCTGTTCCTCCTCCTCATTTCCACGACCCCGACGTAGATTGTACGACATCTGCAAAATGCATAGCCAATGAGCACTGACGATGTGGGAAATTTGTAAATGAATTATTGCGAAATGTCAAACTGTCTTCAAGAATAGAATTCTCATAATAATTAAGGCACAATAATTCATCACAACCGCACAATCCATCCCAGCGCATCAATTGCCGAACTCGTACTTGGTAACCCATCAAGACGTTCTTCGATAAAGGCTCACTCACAGGGAGCACAACGGTTATCGGATCGTTTACGTTGCTATCTACGTGATTTTGACCTTTTTCCCGGTACTTGGATTTGATCTCAAGATTTTTAGTTGACTGTGAAAGGCTATTTCAAACTGACCACAAAGAGACTTCTCAATGGAGAGTTCTATGGTGGATCAGGACTAGCCACCTCGATACCTGCGCGTGCCGAGCAGCACAACCTTATGTCGCGCGCCATAGGAGGCCCTCGGTTTCGTCGCGGCACCGAAGGGTGCTAATCGTGACACCATCATCGAACACAACACAATAAGGCATCCCATTGCGATCGAAATTAACAGGTTCAAACTACATTCAGGAAACATACGGTTCAACCTTACATCCTAACGTCAAGTTATTACAAGGCCTCACTTTTACACAGGGAGGCGCAAAAGACGATCCTAGCACTAAAGGTGCGTGATGACTACTCTAAGCATCATCCTCCGAGTCGGTGTCATGGATCTCCCCGCCGTCCTCATCACTGACAGGCTCTAACTCCTCGTCTTCTTCTTCTTCTGGCTCTTCCTCTGGTGCTTCTGCAGGTGGGGCATCCTGTGGTCCATCAACCTCCACTTCATCATCCTCCTCAGCCATGAAGATTCCCGAACCCATGTCCTCATCGACGTTGTTGTTTCGAGGCAGCAGGGGATTAAGCTCGTTGTTCAGGCGGTGCACTTCTTCATGCAGGTTGTCGTTGTATTCTTTAGCATTTTCTAACTGTTGCTCGAGCTCAAACTGGCGAGCTCTCAGAACGTTCTCCTCGTGCCAGGCTTCATCCCTCTGTTCCATCACACGGACCAACATGCGTTGACAGTTGCGGTTTGCCACTGTCAACCTCTGGACTGCAAGCGTTTCTTGATCACGATCATGAATCACTTGTTCCAGTTGTTGCCGTGCTGCATCCCTAGCAGCAGTCACCTCTGCCAGCTCTGCCCTCAGCCTTTCCACCTCAGTAGGCTCAGGGCGGGGCTCACGTGGAGCGAGCTGGTGACGCGGTGCCCTGCCCCCAGTGGACTTACGAGCGGTCCTCTTGGTACGTGCCATCTGTAGCAACAAGATAAGATACGACTTAAAGTGAGGATCATTTAGGGGATACGAAATTTACTTTAGTCGGGAGTACAGAAATTTTTAAGGAGGGAGTAAATGATATGTATGATATAATTAAACATGATGCATGCACGTTTCGTACGCCCTCTCACCTTAGTAGAAACCTAAAGTTCTAACGCTAGGCGGTGGCATACATACGTTCTCTCATATAAGCGAAACTATCGGTCTACTCGTTACGCCGTTAGTGTACCTGCAGAAAATTTCATTGCAGCCCAACAATTCCCAATATAGCATACAAGAAAGCAGTAATTTAAATACTTTCCATATATACATCCCCAAATGTATATACTTCAGTATCAAAGCTACCCGATATAGAGGTTCCCACAATTAAGTGCTTTTACATAGTTACATGGTTTAAACATGTAAAGATGTAAGTCACCAAAACTACTCTCCCCTAGACCGCCGGTTGGACGATCATGCTCTCACCACTCACACTTACCAGAGCGTCGAGGTAATTGATCCATACATTACCAACCAAGTGGATGGCATCCATACAATTTCACGCCGTATGGATGACGAAACAGAAACAAACAAGGCCCCCAAGTTAGTCTTTATAATAAGCCACCTAAGAGTCCTTATTTGGGCTAAGGGTTGTGATCACTGGCATACCTATAAAATAATTTTTTTTTATAGTTCAACCCTTTTCGCAAACAAATACTTTTTGTTTTTAATTACCCGTAAGATGTGTTTAATGTTGAATTATGCTCCGATACCAGCTGTAACAGAACCGACCAAATTATAAGAGCACAAGTACGAAAACAAGCACCGAAGCGCTCAAATTTTCAAACTTGGGCCCATATAATCCCGGTAGTCAATCGAAATCACGAAGGATTTCAAACCAAACTGCTTACAACCAGGATCGCATCATTCAACATACAACATCATACGTTACATTTCACAAATAGTGCTGAAATAAGTTTACACAAACGGAGTAGCAATTATTACAAACCAAGTTTGAAAGTAGCGGAAGCATAACACACACATTAGTTAATTAAATACTGCCAGTCTGGATGATCGACATCTCGCAAAAGCATGAGGAAAGTACATAAAGACGATCACGCCCTTGTGATCTAGTCATCGTCACCCGCAGGGTGGAGACCCGTCTTGCAGAATCCCTGGTAAAGCATGTCATCTGCAACAGGAGGGAATAAACCCTGAGTACTGGAATGTACTCAGCTAGACTTACCCGTCGAAAACCAGAAATAAGGTGACACCAAGGATTATGCAAGGCTTACACAAGAGGCTAGCTGACACCACATTTTGCATAAAGGCATAAGTAATTGAAACTTTTATAACCTGTACTAGCAGTTATTTTTAGCATTTACCTGTCATCTATCTTAGCACCTGTACTAAACATACACTTGATTATAATCAAACAACATGATTATTATATCCATAGCAGGTATATCATTATGGCAACATTGTATCATTCCCTTAACCACCAGTTCATTTAATGAGTTCTACGTTGCCGCTGCTCAAGTCAAGTGCTCACTAACCGGGAGCGACGGCGATTCGAATCGAATTCCTATCCAGCTGGAGGGGTATTTCTAACACTCACCGCGCAGGCCCCTGCCAGGGTCGCACAAGCCACCGTTTCATATGATTCAGGAATCGCGGGTCCGAATAATGTCGTGACCCCAAGGGCGACACTCTGCCAGGTGATAGGGACTCTAACCCCCCCTTGGTCTCACGCCAATGTCCCCAAGCACATCCTTTCTCTCCTCCAAGAAGCAACCTACCATTCGATTCCCGGCCTGAACCACATTACTCGGCTTCGCGGTCGGAACGACTTATCCGGCCAACTAAGTGTTAGACTGCGTTCAACATGACTCAAGGACGTACAGCGAATCGGTCCTTAAACGACTCAGACGGGCATAGCTCCACACCCAAGACGTGAAGTGTCTTGCGGCTGTACTATCGAACTCCCGCCCGGTCTCAAATTTCATTTTTAAGCATGGTTCCATCCACGATAGCCATAAAGCCACTCGTGACTCCTTCCTACATCTCGCGGATGACCGGAAATCACCCGACTTCTACCGTACTAAGCAGGGCTAAGCATTGACACGTGCCTACACCTAATATAGGATTCAGTACGATATCTGGCCAAGGACAGGTATAATGCAACAAGTGTTTTCATATAACTCCTACAACTTAATGCAGTAAACAATGAAAAGTACTCAAGATTAATTTATAAAACAGTAGGTTCAGCATGCACCGGGGCTTGCCTTTCAGAAAAGTCGAGGGCCGGTGGTCGGGGCACTCAGGAAGGTCGTCTGCGGGCACTCCTTCGCCTGCTGGATCCTCGGGCTCCTGCTGCTCCTGGTCCTCCTCCGGAATCACAGGCTCGAATTCGAGGAGAGTTACCCCCTCCGGTGCACCTATTGCATGAATGCACAATAAATATAATGGATGCATAAATGGGTGCAACATGCTCGGAATGAAATGCATTTCAGAATAAAACACTCTATTCAAGTTATTTTACTAGTACGTGCAAATCTCTTCTCTAGTAGAGAAGTACTCACCTAATCTACTTAACCTAAGATAAAGCTGCTCATCCTCAGTTAAGGCCCTAACACCTAACAAATACAAAAGTAGCATGTTTTAGGATATTATACCATATCAAACAGCAAAACACCACAGAAAGCATTCTGGACAGCAGCTACTTGTTTTTATCCCAACTGAAGATTTACAATTCCAAAAGATATGATCTAAGACAATCTGGAAAGCCTAAGAAATACTCTACAATTCATTTTCAGACCTCAACCCCAAACTCATAAGTTTTCCACATCAAACTTCACAAGTTCCAGAATCTATCCTCTCAAAACAGAGAGTAGCAGATTCTGAACTGCCACCTAAAACAACAGTAACTCTCAAACTACAAAGCCAAATGTCTCAAATTTTGACACAAGCTAGTTCATCAAGTTTACTGTGACTTTGATATTTACAAGTTTTCCAGCAACAAACTTTATCAAAGGTCAAACTTAGAAATACTTCCAGCTGTCCAGAAAACATAAAATTACAAAGGTTAAATATTTGTTGATATGGCCAAAGTCTCCTAAAACCAAACGAATGTTACTAACAGTTCACATTAGGTATAAAAACACCAGAAGTAAGGTGGAACCAATTAGAATATTTATTTAACCCCATTTCTTAATTTACTTAATTATTTAGGTGGAATTTTAAACATATAGGTAAACTGCTCCTAAAATTCTACAAAAATTACAGGGGACTCTCTGACCCAAAAAGAGACCACAGTAAAAATTTGAACAAGTTTTATTCACAGAAACTCCCTACACAAAATTCATAAGTTAATAAGGCTGATTTTTGCATAAATAGGAAACCCTATTGAAAAGTGTCAAACAACAGATTTCATATTTTTCTTGGACACTTTAGGGTACCAAGACACTACCTACCAAGTTTCATGGCCATAGGATTCATAATTAATTTACTAAAATTCACCCAAGTATCTACCAATGATAAAAAGGAAATCTATAACTCAAAAACTACACATGCAATGACTCTCAAATTTTAACCAGAGCTTCTACTAAGGAAGACTAGCTTACCCACAAAATTTCACAATTTTTGGATCAAGGAAACTCAAGATATGATTTAAACAAGTTTGCGTGCATTCAAAAACACATTTCAAGTTCCTATTTAATTCATCCAAAACTTCTACATAAAGTGCTCAAGACATATTTTTCTTAAATACTAGACCTAACTGTGAGTCTCACAAAATTGGAACCATCCAATTTGGATCTACATAACAGGAGATACAAAAATATCAAATAAGCAATCAAAACTGTATTTTTGAACTATCCTTAAGAACAACAGCCACTGACGTGTGGGACCCGGCTGTCAGCCGACCCCACTGGTCAGCGGCAGCAAAGCAGAGGAGGCGGCTGCGACGTGCGGAAGACGGTGTAGCTCGCCGACGGTGACCTCACCGGCGACGAGAACGGCACCAACGTGACCGCCTAGACCTACTGCGTCGATTGGTACCCTAACCGCAAACCCTACCGACCACTAGGTACCCCGGCCACAAAGCTCGGCGGCTCGGCCATGGCGCATGGCGGTGCGCGGCCGTGTTCTGGCCTGACTGGACCGGCGGAGGTGGTGACGTCTTCACCCGAGCATTAGAACATGACGGAGAAGGCGATGCTGGAGCTAGGGAAGGAAGAGAGGAGCGGTGTTGAGCTGGCCACGGCGAGGTCACCGGCGCGGCCATGGCGCGGTGGGTGCACGGAGTCGGCAATGCCGCTCACCTAGGGCTCTTACGGCACAGCGAAGACGTCGACAAGGACCGTGAGGTGCTAGTGGAGCTTTGGGCGGGATGGTGCGAGGCGAGACGCAGCGGCAAGCGCGTGCGAGCTCGTCGGAGCTCTCGGCGGCAATGGGGAGCGGTGGTTCCGCTGCTTCGGCTGCGGAGGAGAAAGAAGGAAGCGAAGAAATGAACTGAGGCACAGGGGGGGGCTCTCGGTGGCGTGCTGCGGCTTGTGCTGGCGCTCTCAGGCCCGACGTGGGCCTGGCCGATCAGGCCGGCGGTGACGCGCGGCGCCACGCGGCCGTCGAGTTCTGAATCGGTCGGGTCACTGTAGGTGTCTGAACTTTCGTTTCAGTTTCGACAATACCGACTGACAGGCGAACTTCAACGATGATCATCTCCTGAACCGTGTTGATTTAGCTCGTGGTATAATTAACAAAGTTGTTCATCTATATGCGAACTACAATCTTTACAATTGGAGCTCGAGCTGTTTGGGCTTTGTTTGGAATCTACAAGGTGCATAAGTTGGGTACATGAAACTGAAATCCAGTTATAAGACTTTAGAAAATTTTCAAGTGTGGAATCAGCCTTCAAAGCTGACATGTGGGCCATGTTAGAGACTGTTCCACACAATTTCATGACTTGACTTCTAAACAAAGTTTGTTCCTTATATAATTCTCTACATCTTTGCTTTAGGTTGCTCAGACATGCAAACATCCTAAGACACACTTTTTAAACGGTCAAACAAAAAGGTTCAGGGGTCAAATTTGGTCAAACCATGACTTGGAAAACTAATTAGTCAAAGTGACCAACATGAACAATGTTCCAAAAGACATTCTATGTGTAACTAAGTTACTTACAAGCATTTCTAGCCATACCATACATCGGTCACACAAGAATCAATCAAGGTATGTACTGAAACAATGAAAAACACAAGAAATGTTGCAAATGTTTCATAGTCATGTTTCACATGTTTCATGATCTTGTTGCATAGTATTAACTAATCTTGTTTCACTAAGTGAGTGGCACATGTTGCACTTAAGTGTTGCACACTTTACATTTCATAAAAGAACAACACACATGAAATATACAACACGTTGCAATGTTTCGAAATCATGTTTCATGTGCTATAAGTTCACGAATGGATGCATGATGCTCATGTTTATGAAATGCAGTGCAAATGTGGAAGCTAAACACCAGGGGTGTTACATGAAAGGCAAAGTTCTCATGGTTTTCAATCTGCCCTGAAATCAGCGTCAGCAGTCCCCGATGTCGTGGCGTCCAGCGTACATTAATGGCCTGGGTAAGTGGCATAATTGATAGTGACATCATCTAACCTATCCACCCTAACTTCCTATGTGCCATTCCTGTCCTACCCAGCTCGTTTCGAAACACGGGTGGACCCAGACATCTTCGATAAAATTGCAAGATTTTACCAAAATAATTGCTACTTTGTGGCCTATGATAAGTGATTTTTAGAAAAATCTCTAGGGGTCCACTTTTTCCAATTTAGGTTCTCTATGGTGAGGTATCTGATAATGTAGCCATGAAAAAAATCTAGCTCGATTTCATATCCGAAAGGCAAAGTTCTCATGGTTTTCAATCTGCCCTGAAATCAGCGTCAGCAGTCCCCGATGTCGTGGCGTCCAACGTACATTAATGGCCTAGGTAAGTGACATAATTGATAGTGACATCATCTAACCTATCCACCCTAACTTCCTATGTGCCATTCCTGTCCTACCCAGCTCATTTCGAAACACGGGTGGACCCAGACATCTTCGATAAAATTGCAAGATTTTACCAAAACAATTGCTACTTTGTGGCCTATGATAAGTGATTTTTAGAAAAATCTCTAGGGGTCCACTTTTGCCAATTCAGGTTCTCTATGGTGAGGTATCTGATAATGTAGCCATGAAAAAAATCTAGCTCGATTTCATATCTGAAAGGCAAAGTTCTCATGTTTTTCAATCTGCCCTGAAATCAGCGTCAGCAGTCCCCGGTGTCGTGGCGTCCAGCGTCCATTAATGGCCTGGGTAAGTGACATACTTGATTGTGACATCATCTAACCTATCCACCCTAACTTCCTATATGCCATTCCTATCCTACCCAGCTCGTTTCGAAACACGGGTGGACCCAGACATCTACGATAAAATTGCAAGATTTTACCAAAACAATTGCTACTTTGTGGCCTATGATAAGTGATTTTTAGAAAAATCTCTAGGGGTCCAGTTTTGCCAATTCAAGTTCTCTATGTTGAGGTATCTGATAATGTAGCCATGAAAAAAAATCTAGCTCGATTTCATATCCGAAAGGCAAAGTTCTCATGGTTTTCAATCTGCCCTGAAATCAGCGTCAGCAGTCCCCGGTGTCGTGGCGTCCAGCGTACATTAATGGCCTGGGTAAGTGGCATAATTGATAGTGACATCATCTAACCTATCCACCCTAACTTCCTATGTGCCATTCCTGTCCTACCCAGCTCGTTTCGAAACACAGGTGGACCCAGACATCTTCGATAAAATTGCAAGATTTTACCAAAACAGTTGGTACTTTGTGGCCTATGATAAGTGATTTTTAGAAAAATCTCTAGGGGCCACTTTTGCCAATTCATGTTCTCTATGGTGAGGTATCTGATAATGTAGCCATGAAAAAAATCTAGCTCAATTTCATATCCGAAAGGCAAAGTTCTCATGGTTTTCAATCTGCCCTGAAATCAGCGTCAGCAGTCCCCGGTGTCGTGGCGTCCAGCGTACATTAATGGCCTGGGTAAGTGGCATAATTGATATTGACATCATCTAACCTATCCACCCTAACTTCCTATGTGCCATTCCTGTCCTACCCAGCTCGTTTCGAAACACGGGTGGACCCAGACATCTTCGATAAAATTGCAAGATTTTACCAAAACAATTGCTACTTTGTGGCCTATGATAAGTGATTTTTAGAAAAAATCTCTAGGGGTCCACTTTTTCCAATTCAGGTTCTCTATGGTGAGGTATCTGATAATGTAGCCATGAAAAAAATCTAGCTCGATTTCATATCCGAAAGGCAAAGTTCTCATGGTTTTCAATCTGCCCTAAAATCAGCGTCAGCAGTCCCCGATGTCGTGGCGTCCAGCGTACATTAATGGCCTGGGTAAGTGACATAATTAATAGTGACATCATCTAACCTATCCACCCTAACTTCCTATGTGCCATTCCTGTCCTACCCAGCTCATATCGAAACACGGGTGGACCCAGACATCTTCGATAAAATTGCAAGATTTTACCAAAACAATTGCTACTTTGTGGCCTATGATAAGTGATTTTTAGAAAAATCTCTAGGGGTCCACTTTTGCCAATTCAGGTTCTCTATGGTGAGGTATCTGATAATGTAGCCATGAAAAAAATCTAGCTTGATTTCATATCTGAAAGGCAAAGTTCTCATGTTTTTCAATCTGCCCTGAAATCAGCGTCAGCAGTCCCCGGTGTCGTGGCGTCCAGCGTACATTAATGGCCTGGGTAAATGACATACTTGATTGTGACATCATCTAACCTATCCACCCTAACTTCCTATATGCCATTCCTGTCCTACCCAGCTCGTTTCGAAACACGGGTGGACCCAGACATCTACGATAAAATTGCAAGATTTTACCAAAACAATTGCTACTTTGTGGCCTATGATAAGTGATTTTTAGAAAAATCTCTAGGGGTCCAGTTTTGCCAATTCAAGTTCTCTATGTTGAGGTATCTGATAATGTATTCATGAAAAAAATCTAGCTCGATTTCATATCCGAAAGGCAAAGTTCTCATGGTTTTCAATCTGCCCTGAAATCAGCGTCAGCAGTCCCCGGTGTCGTGGCGTCCAGCGTACATTAATGGCCTGGGTAAGTGGCATAATTGATAGTGACATCATCTAACCTATCCACCCTAACTTCCTATGTGCCATTCCTGTCCTACCCAGCTCGTTTCGAAACACAGGTGGACCCAGACATCTTCGATAAAATTGCAAGATTTTACCAAAACAGTTGGTACTTTGTGGCCTATGATAAGTGATTTTTAGAAAAATCTCTAGGGGTCCACTTTTGCCAATTCATGTTCTCTATGGTGAGGTATCCGATAATGTAGCCATGAAAAAAATCTAGCTCAATTTCATATCCGAAAGGCAAAGTTCTCATGGTTTTCAATCTGCCCTGAAATCAGCGTCAGCAGTCCCCGGTGTCGTGGCGTCCAGCGTACATTAATGGCCTGGGTAAGTGGCATAATTGATATTGACATCATCTAACCTATCCACCCTAACTTCCTATGTGCCATTCCTGTCCTACCCAGCTCGTTTCGAAACACGGGTGGACCCAGACATCTTCGATAAAATTGCAAGATTTTACCAAAATAATTGCTACTTTGTGGCCTATGATAAGTGATTTTTAGAAAAATCTCTAGGGGTCCACTTTTGCCAATTCAGGTTCTCTATGGTGAGGTATCTAATAATGTAGCCATGAAAAAAATCTAGCTCGATTTCATATCCGAAAGGCAAAGTTCTCATGGTTTTCAATCTGCCCTGAAATCAGCGTCAGCAGTCCCCAGTGTCGTGGCGTCCAGCGTACATTAATGGCCTGGGTAAGTGGCATAATTGATAGTGACATCATCTAACCTATCCACCCTAACTTCCTATGTGCCATTCCTGTCCTACCTAGCTCGTTTTGAAACACGGGTGGACCCAGACATCTTCGATAAAATTGCAAGATTTTACCAAAACAATTGCTACTTTGTGGCCTATGATAAGTGATTTTTAGAAAAAATCTCTAGGGGTCCACTTTTGCCAATTCAGGTTCTCTATGGTGAGGTATCTAATAATGTAGCCATGAAAAAAATCTAGTTCGATTTCATATCCAAAAGGCAAAGTTCTCATGGTTTTCAATCTGCCCTGAAATCAGCATCAGCAGTCCCCGGTGTCGTGGCGTCCAGCGTACATTAATGTCATGGGTAAGTGGCATAATTGATAGTGACATTATCTAACCTATCCACCCTAACTTCCTATGTGCCATTCCTGTCCTACCTAGCTCGTTTTGAAACACGGGTGGACCCAGACATCTTCGATAAAATTGCAAGATTTTACCAAAACAATTGCTACTTTGTGGCCCATGATAAGTGATTTTTATAAAAATCTCTAGGGTTCTAGTTTTGCCAATTTAGGTTCTCTATGGTTAGGTATCTGATAATGTAGCCATGAAAAAAATCTAGCTCGATTTCATATCCGAAAGGCAAAGTTCTCATGGTTTTCAATCTGCCCTGAAATGAGCGTCAGCAGTCCCCGATGTCGTGGCGTCCAGCGTACATTAATGGCCTGGGTAAGTGACATAATTGATAGTGACATCATCTAACCTATCCACCCCTAACTTCCTTTGTGCCATTCCTGTCCTACCCAGCTCATTTCGAAACACGTGTGGACCCAGACATCTTCGATAAAATTGCAAGATTTTACCAAAACAATTGCTACTTTGTGGCCTATGATAAGTGTTTTTTAGAAAAATCTCTAGGGGTCCACTTTTGCCAATTCAGGTTCTCTATGGTGAGGTATCTGATAATGTAGCCATGAAAAAAATCTAGCTCGATTTCATATCTGAAAGGCAAAGTTCTCATGTTTTTCAATCTGCCCTGAAATCAGCGTCAGCAGTCCCCGGTGTCGTGGCGTCCAGCGTACATTAATGGCCTGGGTAAGTGACATACTTGATTGTGACATCATCTAACCTATCCACCCTAACTTCCTATATGCCATTCCTGTCCTACCCAGCTTGTTTCGAAACACGGGTGGACCCAGACATCTACGATAAAATTGCAAGATTTTACCAAAACAATTGCTACTTTGTGGCCTATGATAAGTGATTTTTAGAAAAATCTCTAGGGGTCCAGTTTTGCCAATTCAAGTTCTCTATGTTGAGGTATCTGATAATGTAGCCATGAAAAAAAATCTAGCTCGATTTCATATCCGAAAGGCAAAGTTCTCATGGTTTTCAATCTGCCCTGAAATCAGCGTCAGCAGTCCCCGGTGTCGTGGCGTCCAGCGTACATTAATGGCCTGGGTAAGTGGCATAATTGATAGTGACATCATCTAACCTATCCACCCTAACTTCCTATGTGCCATTCCTGTCCTACCCAGCTCGTTTCGAAATACAGGTGGACCCAGACATCTTCGATAAAATTGCAAGATTTTACCAAAACAGTTGGTACTTTGTGGCCTATGATAAGTGATTTTTAGAAAAATCTCTAGGGGTCCACTTTTGCCAATTCATGTTCTCTATGGTGAGGTATCTGATAATGTAGCCATGAAAAAAATCTAGCTCAATTTCATATCCGAAAGGCAAAGTTCTCATGGTTTTCAATCTGCCCTGAAATCAGCGTCAGCAGTCCCCGGTGTCGTGGCGTCCAACGTACATTAATGGCCTGGGTAAGTGGCATAATTGATATTGACATCATCTAACCTATCCTCCCTAACTTCCTATGTGCCATTCCTGTCCTACCCAGCTCGTTTCGAAACACGGGTGGACCCTGACATCTTCGATAAAATTGCAAGATTTTACCAAAATAATTGCTACTTTGTGGCCTATGATAAGTGATTTTTAGAAAAATCTCTAGGGGTCCACTTTTGCCAATTCAGGTTCTCTATGGTGAGGTATCTAATAATGTAGCCATGAAAAAAATCTAGCTCGATTTCATATCCGAAAGGCAAAGTTCTCATGGTTTTCAATCTGCCCTGAAATCAGCGTTAGCAGTCCCCGGTGTCGTGGCGTCCAGCGTACATTAATGGCATGGGTAAGTGGCATAATTGATAGTGACATCATCTAACCTATCCACCCTAACTTCCTATGTGCCATTCCTGTCCTACCTAGCTCGTTTTGAAACACGGGTGGACCCAGACATCTTCGATAAAATTGTAAGATTTTACCAAAACAATTGCTACTTTGTGGCCCATGATAAGTGATTTTTAGAAAAATCTCTAGGGTTCTAGTTTTGCCAATTTAGGTTCTCTATGGTTAGGTATCTGATAATGTAGCCCTGAAAAAAATCTAGCTCGATTTCATATCCGAAAGGCAAAGTTCTCATGGTTTTCAATCTGCCCTGAAATCAGCGTCAGCAGTCCCCGGTGTCGTGGCGTCCAGCGTACATTAATGGCCTAGGTAAGTGGCATAATTGATAGTGACATCATCTAACCTATCCACCCTAACTTCCTATGTGCCATTCCTGTCCTACCCAGCTCGTTTCGAAACACAGGTGGAACCAGACATCTTCGATAAAATTGCAAGATTTTACCAAAATAATTGCTACAATGTGGCCTATGATAAGTGATTTTTAGAAAAATCTCTAGGGGTCCACTTTTACCAATTTAGGTTCTCTATGGTGAGGTATCTGATAATGTAGCCATGAAAAAAATCTAGCTCGATTTCATATCCGAAAGGCAAAGTTCTCATGGTTTTCAATCTGCCCTGAAATCTGCGTCAGCAGTCCCCGGTGTCATGGCGTCCAGCGTACATTAATGGCCTGGGTAAGTGACATAATTGATAGTGACATTATCTAACCTATCCACCCTAACTTCCTATGTGCCATTCCTATCCTACCCAGCTCGTTTCGAAACACGGGTGGACCCAGACATCTACGATAAAATTGCAAGATTTTACCAAAACAATTGCTACTTTGTGGCCTATGATAAGTGATTTTTAGAAAAATCTCTAGGGGTCTAGTTTTGCCAATTCGGGTTCTCTATGTTGAGATATCTGATAATGTAGCCATGAAAAAAATCTAGCTCGATTTTATATCCGAAAGGCAAAGTTCTCATGGTTTTCAATCTGCCCTGAAATCAGCGTCAGCAGTCCCCGGTGTCGTGGCGTCCAGCGTACATTAATGGCCTGGGTAAGTGGCATAATTGATAGTGACATCATCTAACCTATCCACCCTAACTTCCTATGTGCCATTCCTGTCCTACCTAGCTCGTTTTGAAACACGGGTGGACCCAGACATCTTCGATAAAATTGCAAGATTTTACCAAAACAATTGCTACTTTGTGGCCTATGATAAGTGATTTTTAGAAAAATCTCTAGGGGTCTAGTTTTGCCAATTCAGGTTCTCTATGGTTAGGTATCTGATAATGTAGCCATGAAAAAAAATCTAGCTCGATTTCATATCCGAAAGGCAAAGTTCTCATGGTTTTCAATCTGCCCTGAAATCAGCGTCAGCAGTCCCCGGTGTCGTGGCGTCCAACGTACATTAATGGCCTAGGTAAGTGGCATAATTGATAGTGACATCATCTAACCTATCCACCCTAACTTCCTATGTGCCATTCCTGTCCTACCCAGCTCATTTTGAAACACAGGTGGAACCAGACATCTTCGATAAAATTGCAAGATTTTACCAAAATAATTGCTACATTGTGGCCTATGATAAGTGATTTTTAGAAAAATCTCTAGGGGTCCACTTTTGCAAATTTAGGTTCTCTATGGTGAGGTATCTGATAATGTAGCCATGAAAAAAATCTAGCTTGATTTCGTATCCGAAAGGCAAAGTTCTCATGGTTTTCAATCTGCCCTGAAATCAGCATCAGTAGTCCCCGATGTCGTGGCGTCCAGCGTACATTAATGGCATGGGTAAGTGACATAATTGATAGTGACATCATCTAACCTATCCACCCTAACTTCCTATGTGCCATTCCTGTCCTACCCAGCTCGTTTCGAAACACGGGTGGACCCAGACATCTTCGATAAAATTGCAAGATTTTACCAAAACAATTGCTACTTTGTGGCCTATGATAAGTGATTTTTAGAAAAATCTCTAGGGGTCCAGTTTTGCCAATTCAGGTTCTCTATGGTTAGGTATCTGATAATGTAGCCATGAAAAAAATCAAGCTCGATTTCATATCTGAAAGGCAAAGTTCTCATGGTTTTCAATCTGCCTTGAAATCAGCGTCAGCAGTCCCCGGTGTCGTGGCGTCCTGCGTACATTAATGGCCTAGGTAAGTGGCATAATTGATAGTGACATCATCTAACCTATCCACCCTAACTTCCTATGTGCCATTCCTGTCCTACCCAGCTCGTTTCGAAACACGGGTGGACCCAGACATCTTCGATAAAATTGCAAGATTTTACCAAAACAATTGCTACTTTGTGGCCTATGATAAGTGATTTTTAGAAAAATCTCTAGGGGTCCACTTTTGAAAATTCAGGTTCTCTATGGTGAGGTATCTGATAATGTAGCCATGAAAAAAATCTAGCTCGATTTCATATCCGAAAGGCAAAGTTCTCATGGTTTTCAATCTGCCCTGAAATCAGCGTCAGCAGTCCCCGGCGTCGTGGCGTCCAACGTACATTAATGGCCTGGGTAAGTGGCATAATTGATAGTGACATCATCTAACCTATCCACCCTAACTTCCTATGTGCCATTCCTGTCCTACCCAGCTCGTTTCGAAACACGGGTGGACCCAGACATCTTCGATAAAATTGCAAGATTTTACCAAAACAATTGCTACTTTGTGGCCTATGATAACTGATTTTTAGAAAAATCTCTAGGGGTCCACTTTTGCCAATTCAGGTTCTCTATGGTGAGGTATCTGATAATGTAGCCATGAAAAAAATCTAGCTCGATTTCATATCCGAAAGGCAAAGTTCTCATGGTTTTCTATCTGCCCTGAAATCAGCGTCAGCAGTCCCCGGTGTCGTGGCGTCCAGCGTACATTAATGGCCTAGGTAAGTGGCATAATTGATAGTGACATCATCTAACCTATCCACCCTAACTTCCTATGTGCCATTCCTGTCCTACCCAACTCGTTTCGAAACACAGGTGGACCCAGACATCTTCGATAAAATTGCAAGATTTTACCAAAACAATTGCTACATTGTGGCCTATGATAAGTGATTTTTAGAAAAATCTCTAGGGGTCCACTTTTGCCAATTTAGGTTCTCTATGGTGAGGTATCTGATAATGTAGCCATGAAAAAAATCTAGCTCGATTTCATATCCGAAAGGCAAAGTTCTCATGGTTTTCAATCTGCCCTGAAATCAGCGTCAGCAGTCCCCGGTGTCGTGGCATCCAGCGTACATTAATAGCCTAGGTAAGTGGCATAATTGATAGTGACATCATCTAACCTATCCACCCTAACTTCCTATGTGTCATTCCTGTCCTATCCAGCTCGTTTCGAAACACGGGTGGACCCAGACATCTTCGATAAAAATTGTAAGATTTTATCAAAACAATTGCTACTTTGTGGCCTATGATAAGTGATTTTTAGGAAAATCTCTAGGGGTCCACTTTTGCCAATTCAGGTTCTCTATGGTGAGGTATCTGATAATGTAGCCATGAAAAAAATCAAGCTTGATTTCATATCCGAAAGGCTTAGTTCTCATGATTTTCAATCTGCCCTGAAATCAGCGTCAGCAGTCCCCGGTGTCGTGGCGTCCAGCGTACATTAATGGCCTGGGTAAGTGACATAATTGATAGTGACATTATCTAACCTATCCATCCTAACTTCCTGTGTGCCATTCCTGTCCTACCCAGCTCGTTTCAAAACACGGGTGGACCCAGACATCTTCGATAAAATTGCAAGATTTTACCAAAACAATTGCTACATTGTGGCCTATGATAAGTGATTTTTAGAAAAATCTCTAGGGGTCCACTTTTGCCAATTCAGGTTCTCTATGGTGAGGTATCTGATAATGTAGCCATGAAAAAAATCTAGCTCGATTTCATATCCGAAAGGCAAAGTTCTCAAGGTTTTCAATCTGCCGTGAAATCAGCGTCAGCAGTCCCCGGTGTCGTGGCATCCAGCGTACATTAATGGCCTAGGTAAGTGGCACAATTGATAGTGACATCATCTAACCTATCCACCCTAACTTCATATGTGTCATTCCTGTCCTACCCAGCTCGTTTCGAAACACGGGTGGACCCAGACATCTTCGATAAAAATTGTAAGATTTTACCAAAACAATTGCTACTTTGTGGCCTATGATAAGTGATTTTTAGAAAAATCTCTAGGGGTCCACTTTTGCCAATTCAGGTTCTCTATGGTGAGGTATCTGATAATGTAGCCATGAAAAAAATCAAGCTTGATTTCATATCCGAAAGGCTTAGTTCTCATGGTTTTCAATCTGCCCTGAAATCAGCGTCAGCAGTCCCTGGTGTCGTGGCGTCCAGCGTACATTAATGGCCTAGGTAAGTGACATAATTGATAGTGACATCATCTAACCTATCCATCCTAACTTCCTATGTGCCATTCCTGTCCTACCCAGCTCGTTTCGAAACACGGGTGGACCCAGACATCTTCGATAAAATTGCAAGATTTTACCAAAACAATTACTACATTGTGGCCTATGACAAGTGATTTTTAGAAAAATCTCTAGGGGTCCACTTTTGCCAATTCAGGTTCTCTATGGTGAGGTATCTGATAATGTAGCCATGAAAAAAATCTAGCTCGATTTCATATCCGAAAGGCAAAGTTCTCATGGTTTTCAATCTGCCCTGAAATCAGCGTCAGCAGTCCCCGGTGTCGTGGCATCCAGCGTACATTAATGGCCTAGGTAAGTGGCATAATTGATAGTGACATCATCTAACCTATCCACCCTAACTTCCTATGTGTCATTCCTGTCCTACCCAGCTCGTTTTGAAACACGGGTGGACCCAGACATCTTCGATAAAAATTGTAAGATTTTACCAAAACAATTGCTACTTTGTGGCCTATGATAAGTGATTTTTAGAAAAATCTCTAGGGGTCCACTTTTGCCAATTCAGGTTCTCTATGATGAGGTATCTGATAATGTAGCCATGAAAAAAATCAAGCTTGATTTCATATCCGAAAGGCTTAGTTCTCATGGTTTTCAATCTGCCCTGAAATCAGCGTCAGCAGTCCCCGGTGTCGTGGCGTCCAGCGTACATTAATGGCCTGGGTAAGTGACATAATTGATAGTGACATCATCTAACCTATCCATCCTAACTTCCTATGTGCCATTCCTGTCCTACCCAGCTCGTTTCGAAACACGGGTGGACCCAGACATCTTCGATAAAATTGCAAGATTTTACCAAAACAATTGCTATATTGTGGCCTATGACAAGTGATTTTTAGAAAAATCTCTAGGGGTCCACTTTTGCCAATTCAGGTTCTCTATGGTGAGGTATCTGATAATGTAGCCATGAAAAAAATCTAGCTCGATTTCATATCCGAAAGGCAAAGTTCTCATGGTTTTCAATCTGCCCTGAAATCAGCGTCAGCAGTCCCCGGTGTCGTGGCATCCAGCGTACATTAATGGCCTAGGTAAGTGGCATAATTGATAGTGACATCATCTAACCTATCCACCCTAACTTCCTATGTGTCATTCCTGTCCTACCCAGCTCGTTTCGAAACACGGGTGGACCCAGACATCTTCGATAAAAATTGTAAGATTTTACCAAAACAATTGCTACTTTGTGGCCTATGATAAGTGATTTTTAGAAAAATCTCTAGGGGTCCACTTTTTCCAATTCAGGTTCTCTATGGTGAGGTATCTGATAATGTAGCCATGAAAAAAATCAAGCTTGATTTCATATCCGAAAGGCTTAGTTCTCATGGTTTTCAATCTGCCCTGAAATCAGCGTCAGCAGTCCCCGGTGTCGTGGCGTCCAGTGTACATTAATGGCCTGGGTAAGTGACATAATTGATAGTGACATCATCTAACCTATCCATCCTAACTTCCTATGTGCCATTCCTGTCCTACCCAGCTCGTTTCGAAACACGGGTGGACCCAGACTTCTTCGATAAAATTGCAAGATTTTACCAAAACAATTGCTACTTTGTGGCCTATGATAAGTGATTTTTAGAAAAATCTCTAGGGGTCCACTTTTGCCAATTCAGGTTCTCTATGGTGAGGTATCTGATAATGTAGCCATGAAAAAAATCAAGCTCGATTTCATATCCGAAAGGCAAAGTTCTCATGGTTTTCAATCTGCCCTGAAATCAGCGTCAGCAGTCCCCGGTGTCGTGGCGTCCAGCGTACATTAATGGCCTAGGTAAGTGGCATAATTGATACTGACATCATCTAACCTATCCACCCTAACTTCCTATGTGCCATTCCTATCCTACCCAGCTCGTTTCGAAACACAGGTGGACCCAGACATCTTTGATAAAATTGCAAGATTTTACCAAAACAATTGCTACTTTGTGGCCTATGATAAGTGATTTTTAGAAAAATCTCTAGGGGTCCACTTTTGCCAATTCAGGTTCTCTATGGTGAGGTATCTGATAATGTAGCCATGAAAAAAATCTAGCTCGATTTCATATCCGAAAGGCAAAGTTCTCATGGTTTTTAATCTGCCCTGAAATCAGCGTCAGCAGTCCCCGGCGTCGTGGCGTCCAGCGTACATTAATGGCCTGGGTAAGTGGCATAATTGATAGTGACATCATCTAACCTATCCACCCTAACTTCCTATGTGCCATTCCTGTCCTACCCAGCTCGTTTCGAAACACGGGTGGACCCAGACATCTTCGATAAAATTGCAAGATTTTACCAAAACAATTGCTACTTTGTGGCCTATGATAACTGATTTTTAGAAAAATCTCTAGGGGTCCACTTTTGCCAATTCAGGTTCTCTATGGTGAGGTATCTAATAATGTAGCCATGAAAAAAATCTAGCTCGATTTCATATCCGAAAGGCAAAGTTCTCATGGTTTTCAATCTGCCCTGAAATCAGCGTCAGCAGTCCCCGGTGTCGTGGCGTCCAGCGTACATTAATGGCCTATGTAAGTGGCATAATTGATAGTGACATCATCTAACCTATCCACCCTAACTTCCTATATGCCATTCCTGTCCTACCCAGCTCGTTTCGAAACACAGGTGGACCCAGACATCTTCGATAAAATTGCAAGATTTTACCAAAACAATTGCTACATTGTGGCCTATGATAAGTGATTTTTAGAAAAATCTCTAGGGGTCCACTTTTGCCAATTTAGGTTCTCTATGGTGAGGTATCTGATAATGCAGCCATGAAAAAAATCTAGCTCGATTTCATATCTGAAAGGCAAAGTTCTTATGGTTTTCAATCTGCCCTGAAATCAGCGTCAGCAGTCCCCGGTGTCGTGGCATCCAGCGTACATTAATGGCCTATGTAAGTGGCATAATTGATAGTGACATCATCTAACCTATCCACCCTAACTTCCTATGTGTCATTCCTGTCCTACCCAGCTCGTTTCGAAACACGGGTGGACCCAGACATCTTCGATAAAAATTGTAAGATTTTACCAAAACAATTGCTACTTTGTGGCCTATGATAAGTGATTTTTAGAAAAATCTCTAGGGGTCCACTTTTGCCAATTCAGGTTCTCTATAGTGAGGTATCTGGTAATGAAGCCATGAAAAAAATCAAGCTTGATTTCATATCCGAAAGGCAAAGTTCTCATGGTTTTCAATCTGCCCTGAAATCAGCGTCAGCAGTCCCCGGTGTCGTGGCGTCCAGCGTACATTAATGGCCTGGGTAAGTGACATAATTGATAGTGACATCATCTAACCTATCCATCCTAACTTCCTATGTGCCATTCCTATCCTACCCAGCTCGTTTCGAAACACGGGTGGACGCAGACATCTTCGATAAAATTGCAAGATTTTACCAAAACAATTGCTACTTTGCGGCCTATGATAAGTGATTTTTGGAAAAATCTCTAGGGGTCCACTTTTGCCAATTCAGGTTCTCTATGGTGAGGTATCTGATAATGTAGCCATGAAAAAAATCTAGCTCGATTTCATATCCGAAAGGCAAAGTTCTAATGGTTTTCAATCTGCCCTGAAATCAGCGTCAGCAGTCCACGATGTCGTGGCGTCCAGCGTACATTAATGGCATGGGTAAGTGACATAATTGATAGTGACATCATCTAACCTATCCACCCTAACTTCCTATGTGCCATTCCTATCCTACCCAGCTCGTTTCGAAACACGGGTGGACCCAGACTTCTTCGATAAAATTGCAAGATTTTACCAAAACAATTGCTACTTTGTGGCCTATGATAAGTGATTTTTAGAAAAATCTCTAGGGGTCCACTTTTGCCAATTCAGGTTCTCTATGGTGAGGTATCTGATAATGTAGCCATGAAAAAAATCAAGCTCGATTTCATATCCGAAAGGCAAAGTTCTCATGGTTTTCAATCTGCCCTGAAATCAGCGTCAGCAGTCCCCGGTGTCGTGGCGTCCAGCGTACATTAATGGCCTGGGTAAGTGACATAATTGAAAGTGACATCATCTAACCTATCCATCCTAACTTCCTATGTGCCATTCCTGTCCTACCCAGCTCGTTTCGAAACACGGGTGGACCCAGACATCTTCGATAAAATTGCAAGATTTTACCAAAACAATTGCTACATTGTGGCCTATGACAAGTGATTTTTAGAAAAATCTCTAGGGGTCCACTTTTGCCAATTCAGGTTCTCTATGGTGAGGTATCTGATAATGTAGCCATGAAAAAAATCTAGCTTGATTTCATATCCGAAAGGCAAAGTTCTTATGGTTTTCAATCTGCCTTGAAATCAGCGTCAGCAGTCCCCGGTGTCGTGGCATCCAGCGTACATTAATGGCCTAGGTAAGTGGCATAATTGATAGTGACATCATCTAACCTATCCACCCTAACTTCCTATGTGTCATTCCTGTCCTACCCAGCTCGTTTCGAAACACGGGTGGACCCAGACATCTTCGATAAAAATTGTAAGATTTTACCAAAACAATTGCTACTTTGTGGCCTATGATAAGTGATTTTTAGAAAAATCTCTAGGGGTCCACTTTTGCCAATTCAGGTTCTCTATGGTGAGGTATCTGATAATGTAGCCATGAAAAAAATCAAGCTTGATTTCATATCCGAAAGGCTTAGTTCTCATGGTTTTCAATCTGCCCTGAAATCAGCGTCAGCAGTCCCCGGTGTCGTGGCGTCCAGCGTACATTAATGGCCTGGGTAAGTGACATAATTGATAGTGACATCATCTAACCTATCCATCCTAACTTCCTATGTGCCATTCCTGTCCTACCCAGCTCGTTTCGAAACACGGGTGGACCCAGACATTTTCGATAAAATTGCAAGATTTTACCAAAACAATTGCTACTTTGCGGCCTATGATAAGTGATTTTTGGAAAAATCTCTAGGGGTCCACTTTTTCCAATTCAGGTTCTCTATGGTGAGGTATCTGATAATGTAGCCATGAAAAAAATCTAGCTCGATTTCATATCCGAAAGGCAAAGTTCTCATGGTTTTCAATCTGCCCTGAAATCAGCGTCAGCAGTCCACGATGTCGTGGCGTCCAGCGTTCATTAATAGCATGGGTAAGTGACATAATTGATAGTGACATCATCTAACCTATCCACCCTAACTTCCTATGTGCCATTCCTATCCTACCCAGCTCGTTTCGAAACACGGGTGGACCCAGACTTCTTCGATAAAATTGCAAGATTTTACCAAAACAATTGCTACTTTGTGGCCTATGATAAGTGATTTTTAGAAAAATATCTAGGGGTCCACTTTTGCCAATTCAGGTTCTCTATGGTGAGGTATCTGATAATGTAGCCATGAAAAAAAACAAGCTCGATTTCATATCCGAAAGGCAAAGTTCTCATGGTTTTCAATCTGCCCTGAAATCAGCGTCAGCAGTCCCCGGTGTCGTGGCGTCCAGCGTACATTAATGGCCTAGGTAAGTGGCATAATTGATAGTGACATCATCTAACCTATCCATCCTAACTTCCTATGTACCATTCCTGTCCTACCCAGCTCGTTTCGAAACACGGGTGGACCCAGACATCTTTGATAAAATTGCAAGATTTTACCAAAACAATTGCTACTTTGCGGCCTATGATAAGTGATTTTTGGAAAAATCTCTAGGGGTCCACTTTTGCCAATTCAGGTTCTCTGTGGTGAGGTATCTGATAATGTAGCCATGAAAAAAATCTAGCTCGATTTCATATCCGAAAGGCAAAGTTCTCATGGTTTTCAATCTGCCCTGAAATCAGCGTCAGCAGTCCACGATGTCGTGGCATCCAGCGTACATTAATGGCATGGGTAAGTGCACATAATTGATAGTGACATGATCTAACCTATCCACCCTAACTTCCTATGTGCCATTCCTATCCTACCCAGCTCGTTTCGAAACACGGGTGGACCCAGACTTCTTCGATAAAATTGCAAGATTTTACCAAAACAATTGCTACTTTGTGGCCTATGATAAGTGATTTTTAGAAAAATCTCTAGGGGTCCACTTTTGCCAATTCAGGTTCTCTATGGTGAGGTATCTGATAATGTAGCCATGAAAAAAATCAAGCTCGATTTCATATCCGAAAGGCAAAGTTCTCATGGTTTTCAATCTGCCCTGAAATCAGCGTCAGCAGTCCCCGGTGTCGTGGCGTCCAGCGTACATTAATGGCCTGGGTAAGTGACATAATTGAAAGTGACATCATCTAACCTATCCATCCTAACTTCCTATGTGCCATTCCTGTCCTACCCAGCTCGTTTCGAAACACGGGTGGACCCAGACATCTTCGATAAAATTGCAAGATTTTACCAAAACAATTGCTACATTGTGGCCTATGACAAGTGATTTTTAGAAAAATCTCTAGGGGTCCACTTTTGCCAATTCAGGTTCTCTATGGTGAGGTATCTGATAATGTAGCCATGAAAAAAATCTAGCTTGATTTCATATCCGAAAGGCAAAGTTCTTATGGTTTTCAATCTGCCTTGAAATCAGCGTCAGCAGTCCCCGGTGTCGTGGCATCCAGCGTACATTAATGGCCTAGGTAAGTGGCATAATTGATAGTGACATCATCTAACCTATCCACCCTAACTTCCTATGTGTCATTCCTGTCCTACCCAGCTCGTTTCGAAACACGGGTGGACCCAGACATCTTCGATAAAAATTGTAAGATTTTACCAAAACAATTGCTACATTGTGGCCTATGATAAGTGATTTTTAGAAAAATCTCTAGGGGTCCACTTTTGCCAATTCAGGTTCTCTATGGTGAGGTATCTGATAATATAGCCATGAAAAAAATCAAGCTTGATTTCATATCCGAAAGGCTTAGTTCTCATGGTTTTCAATCTGCCCTGAAATCAGCGTCAGCAGTCCCCGGTGTCATGGCGTCCAGCGTACATTAATGGCCTGGGTAAGTGACATAATTGATAGTGACATCATCTAACCTATCCATCCTAACTTCCTATGTGCCATTCCTGTCCTACCCAGCTCGTTTCGAAACACGGGTGGACCCAGACATTTTCGATAAAATTGTAAGATTTTACCAAAACAATTGCTACTTTGCGGCCTATGATAAGTGATTTTTGGAAAAATCTCTAGGGGTCCACTTTTTACAATTCAGGTTCTCTATGGTGAGGTATCTGATAATGTAGCCATGAAAAAAATCTAGCTCGATTTCATATCCGAAAGGCAAAGTTCTCATGGTTTTCAATCTGCCCTGAAATCAGCGTCAGCAGTCCACGATGTCGTGGCGTCCAGCGTTCATTAATAGCATGGGTAAGTGACATAATTGATAGTGACATCATCTAACCTATCCACCCTAACTTCCTATGTGCCATTCCTATCCTACCCAGCTCGTTTCGAAACACGGGTGGACCCAGACTTCTTCGATAAAATTGCAAGATTTTACCAAAACAATTGCTACTTTGTGGCCTATGATAAGTGATTTTTAGAAAAATATCTAGGGGTCCACTTTTGCCAATTCAGGTTCTCTATGGTGAGGTATCTGATAATGTAGCCATGAAAAAAAACAAGCTCGATTTCATATCCGAAAGGCAAAGTTCTCATGGTTTTCAATCTGCCCTGAAATCAGCGTCAGCAGTCCCCGGTGTCGTGGCGTCCAGCGTACATTAATGGCCTAGGTAAGTGGCATAATTGATAGTGACATCATCTAACCTATCCATCCTAACTTCCTATGTACCATTCCTGTCCTACCCAGCTCGTTTCGAAACACGGGTGGACCCAGACATCTTTGATAAAATTGCAAGATTTTACCAAAACAATTGCTACTTTGCGGCCTATGATAAGTGATTTTTGGAAAAATCTCTAGGGGTCCACTTTTGCCAATTCAGGTTCTCTGTGGTGAGGTATCTGATAATGTAGCCATGAAAAAAATCTAGCTCGATTTCATATCCGAAAGGCAAAGTTCTCATGGTTTTCAATCTGCCCTAAAATCAGCGTCAGCAGTCCACGATGTCGTGGCATCTAGCGTACATTAATGGCATGGGTAAGTGCACATAATTGATAGTGACATCATCTAACCTATCCACCCTAACTTCCTATGTGCCATTCCTATCCTACCCAGCTCGTTTCGAAACACGGGTGGACCCAGACTTCTTCGATAAAATTGCAAGATTTTACCAAAACAATTGCTACTTTGTGGCCTATGATAAGTGATTTTTAGAAAAATCTCTAGGGGTCCACTTTTGCCAATTCAGGTTCTCTATGGTGAGGTATCTGATAATGTAGCCATGAAAAAAATCAAGCTCGACTTCATATCCGAAAGGCAAAGTTCTCATGGTTTTCAATCTGCCCTGAAATCAGCGTCAGCAGTCCCCGGTGTCGTGGCGTCCAGCATACATTAATGGCCTGGGTAAGTGGCATAATTGATAGTGACATTATCTAACCTATCCATCCTAACTTCCTATGTGCCATTCCTGTCCTACCCAGCTCGTTTCGAAACACGGGTGGACCCAGACATCTTCGATAAAATTGCAAGATTTTACCAAAACAATTGCTACATTGTGGCCTATGACAAGTGATTTTTAGAAAAATCTCTAGGGGTCCACTTTTGCCAATTCAGGTTCTCTATGGTGAGGTATCTGATAATGTAGCCATGAAAAAAATCAAGCTTGATTTCATATCCGAAAGGCTTAGTTCTCATGGTTTTCAATCTGCCCTGAAATCAGCGTCTGCAGTCCCCGGTGTCGTGGCGTCCAGCGTACATTAATGGCCTGGGTAAGTGACATAATTGATAGTGACATCATCTAACCTATCCATCCTAACTTCCTATGTGCCATTCCTGCCCTACCCAGCTCGTTTCGAAACACGGGTGGACCCAGACATCTTCGATAAAATTGCAAGATTTTACCAAAACAATTGCTACTTTGTGGCCTATGATAAGTGGTTTTTGGAAAAATCTCTAGGGGTCCACTTTTGCCAATTCAGGTTCTCTATGGTGAGGTATCTAATAATGTAGCCATGAAAAAAAATCTAGCTCGATTTCATATCCGTAAGGCAAAGTTCTCATGGTTTTCAATCTGCCCTGAAATCAGCGTCAGCAGTCCACGATGTCGTGGCGTCCAGCGTTCATTAATGGCCTGGGTAAGTGACATAATTGATAGTGACATCATCTAACCTATCCACCCTAACTTCCTATGTGCCATTCCTATCCTACCCTGCTCGTTTCGAAACACGGGTGGACCCAGACATCTTCGATAAAATTGCAAGATTTTACCAAAACAATTGCTACTTTGTGGCCTATGATAAGTGATTTTTGGAAAAATCTCTAGGGGTCCACTTTTGCCAATTCAGGTTCTCTATGGTGAGGTATCTGATAATGTAGCCATGAAAAAAATCTAGCTCGATTTCATATCCGTAAGGCAAAGTTCTCATGGTTTTCAATCTGCCCTGAAATCAGCGTCAGCAGTCCACGATGTCATGGCGTCCAGCGTTCATTAATGGCATGGGTAAGTGACATAATTGATAGTGACATCATCTAACCTATCCACCCTAACTTCCTATGTGCCATTCCTATCCTACCCAGCTCGTTTCGAAACACAGGTGGACCCAGACATCTTTGATAAAATTGCAAGATTTTACCAAAACAATTGCTACTTTGTGGCCTATGATAAGTGATTTTTAGAAAAATCTCTAGGGGTCCACTTTTGCCAATTCAGGTTCTCTATGGTGAGGTATCTGATAATGTAGCCATGAAAAAAATCTAGCTCGATTTCATATCCGAAAGGCAAAGTTCTCATGGTTTTCAATCTACCCTGAAATCAGCGTCAGCAGTCCCCGGTGTCGTGGCGTCCAGCGTACATTAATGGCCTAGGTAAGTGGCATAATTGATAGTGACATCATCTAACCTATCCACCCTAACTTCCTATGTGCCATTCCTATCCTACCCAGCTCGTTTCGAAACACAGGTGGACCCAGACATCTTTGATAAAATTGCAAGATTTTACCAAAACAATTGCTACTTTGTGGCCTATGATAAGTGATTTTTAGAAAAATCTCTAGGGGTCCGCTTTTGCCAATTCAGGTTCTCTATGGTGAGGTATCTGATAATGTAGCCATGAAAAAAATCTAGCTTGATTTCATATCCAAAAGGCAAAGTTCTCATGGTTTTCAATCTGCCCTGAAATCAGCGTCAGCAGTCCCCGGCGTCGTGGCGTCCAGCGTACATTAATGGCCTGGGTAAGTGGCATAATTGATAGTGACATCATCTAACCTATCCACCCTAACTTCGTATGTGCCATTCCTGTCCTACCCAGCTCGTTTCGAAACACGGGTGGACCCAGACATCTTCGATAAAATTGCAAGATTTTACCAAAACAATTGCTACTTTGTGGCCTATGATAACTGATTTTCAGAAAAATCTCTAGGGGTCCACTTTTGCCAATTCAGGTTCTCTATGGTGAGGTATCTAATAATGTAGCCATGAAAAAAATCTAGCTCGATTTCATATCCGAAAGGCAAAGTTCTCATGGTTTTCAATCTGCCCTGAAATCAGTGTCAGCAGTCCCCGGTGTCGTGGCGTCCAGCGTACATTAATGGCCTATGTAAGTGGCATAATTGATAGTGACATCATCTAACCTATCCACCCTAACTTCCTATGTGCCATTCCTGTCCTACCCAGCTCGTTTCGAAACACAGGTGGACCCAGACATCTTCGATAAAATTGCAAGATTTTACCAAAACAATTGCTACATTGTGGCCCATGATAAGTGATTTTTAGAAAAATCTCTAGGGGTCCACTTTTGCCAATTCAGGTTCTCTATGGTGAGGTATCTGATAATGTAGCCATGAAAAAAATCTAGCTCGATTTCATATCCGAAAGGCAAAGTTCTTATGGTTTTCAATCTGCCCTGAAATCAGCGTCAGCAGTCCCCGGTGTCGTGGCATCCAGCGTACATTAATGGCCTAGGTAATTGGCATAATTGATAGTGACAGCATCTAACCTATCCACCCTAACTTCCTATGTGTCATTCCTGTCCTACCCAGCTCGTTTCGAAACACGGGTGGACCCAGACATCTTCGATAAAAATTGTAAGATTTTACCAAAACAATTGCTACTTTGTGGCCTATGATAAGTGATTTTTAGAAAAATCTCTAGGGGTCCACTTTTGCCAATTCAGGTTCTCTATGGTGAGGTATCTGATAATGAAGCCATGAAAAAAATCAAGCTTGATTTCATATCCGAAAAGCAAAGTTCTTATGGTTTTCAATCTGCCCTGAAATCAGCGTCAGCAGTCCCCGGTGTCGTGGCGTCCAGCGTACATTAATGGCCTGGGTAAGTGACATAATTGATAGTGACATCATCTAACCTATCCATCCTAACTTCCTATGTGCCATTCCTGTCCTACCCAGCTCGTTTCGAAACACGGGTGGACCCAGACATCTTCGATAAAATTGCAAGATTTTACCAAAACAATTGCTACTTTGCGGCCTATGATAAGTGATTTTTTGGAAAAATCTCTAGGGGTCCACTTTTGCTAATTCAGGTTCTCTATGGTGAGGAATCTGATAATGTAGCCATGAAAAAAATCTAGCTCGATTTCATATCCGAAAGGCAAAGTTCTCATGGTTTTCAATCTGCCCTGAAATCAGCGTCAGCAGTCCACGATGTCGTGGCGTCCAGCGTACATTAATGGCATGGGTAAGTGACATAATTGATAGTGACATCATCTAACCTATCCACCCTAACTTCCTATGTGCCATTCCTATCCTACCCAGCTCGTTTCGAAACACGGGTGGACCCAGACTTCTTCGATAAAATTGCAAGATTTTACCAAAACAATTGCTACTTTGTGGCCTATGATAAGTGATTTCTAGAAAAATCTCTAAGGGTCCACTTTTGCCAATTCAGGTTCTCTATGGTGAGGTATCTGATAATGTAGCCATGAAAAAAATCAAGCTCGATTTCATATCCGAAAGGCAAAGTTCTCATGGTTTTCAATCTGCCCTGAAATCAGCGTTAGCAGTCCCCGGTGTCGTGGCGTCCAGCGTACATTAATGGCCTAGGTAAGTGGCATAATTGATAGTGACATCATCTAACCTATCCACCCTAACTTTCTATGTGCCATTCCTGTCCTACCCAGCTCGTTTCGAAACACAGGTGGACCCAGACATCTTTGATAAAATTGCAAGATTTTACCAAAACAATTGCTACATTGTGGCCTATGATAAGTGATTTTTAGAAAAATCTCTAGGGGTCCAATTTTGCCAATTCAGGTTCTCTATGGTGAGGTATCTGATAATGTAGCCATGAAAAAAATCTAGCTCGATTTCATATCCGAAAGGCAAAGTTCTCATGGTTTTCAATCTGCCCTGAAATCAGCGTCAGCAGTCCCCGGTGTCGTGGCGTCCAGCGTACATTAATGGCCTAGGTAAGTGGCATAATTGATAGTTACATCATCTAACCTATCCACCCTAACTTCCTATGTGTCATTCCTGTCCTACCCAGCTCGTTTCGAAACACGGGTGGAACCAGACATCTTCGATAAAATTGCAAGATTTTACCAAAACAATTGCTACTTTGTGGCCTATGATAAGTGATTTTTAGAAAAATCTCTAGGGGTCCACTTTTGCCAATTCAGGTTCTCTATGGTGAGGTATCTGATAATGTAGCCATGAAAAAAATCAAGCTTGATTTCATATCCGAAAGGCAAAGTTCTCATGGTTTTCAATCTGCCCTGAAATCAGCGTCAGCAGTCTCCGGTGTCGTGGCGTCCAACGTACATTAATGGCATGGGTAAGTGACATAATTGATAGTGACATCATCTAACCTATCCACCCTAACTTCCTATGTGCCATTCCTGTCCTACCCAGCTCATTTCGAAACACGGGTGGACCCAGACATCTTCGATAAAATTGCAAGATTTTACCAAAACAATTGCTACTTTGTGGCCTATGATAAATGATTTTTAGAAAAATCTCTAGGGGTCCACTTTTGCCAATTCAGGTTCTCTATGGTGAGGTATCTGATAATGTAGCCGTGAAAAAAATCTAGCTCGATTTCATATCCGAAAGGCAAAGTTCTCATGGTTTTCAATCTGCCCTGAAATCAGCGTCAGCAGTCCCCGGTTTCGTGGCATCCAGCGTACATTAATGGCCTAGGTAAGTGGCATAATTGATAGTGACATCATCTAACCTATCCACCCTAACTTCCTATGTGTCATTCCTGTCCTACCCAGCTCGTTTCGAAACACGGGTGGACCCAGACATCTTCGATAAAAATTGTAAGATTTTACCAAAACAATTGCTACTTTGTGGCCTATGATAAGTGATTTTTAGAAAAATCTCTAGGGGTCCACTTTTGCCAATTCAGGTTCTCTATGGTGAGGTATCTGATAATGAAGCCATGAAAAAAATCAAGCTTGATTTCATATCCGAAAGGCAAAGTTCTCATGGTTTTCAATCTGCCCTGAAATCAGCGTCAGCAGTCCCCGGTTTCGTGGCGTCCAGTGTACATTAATGGCCTGGGTAAGTGACAAAATTGATAGTGACATCATCTAACCTATCCATCCTAACTTCCTATGTGCCATTCCTGTCCTACCCAGCTCGTTTCGAAACACGGGTGGACCCAGACATCTTCGATAAAATTGCAAGATTTTACCAAAACAATTGCTACTTTGCGGCCTATGATAAGTGATTTTTGGAAAAATCTATAGGGGTCCACTTTTGCCAATTCAGGTTCTCTAAGGTGAGGTATCTGATAATGTAGCCATGAAAAAAATCTAGCTCAATTTCATATCCGAAAGGCAAAGTTCTCATGGTTTTCAATCTGCCCTGAAATCAGCGTCAGCAGTCCACGATGTCGTGGCGTCCAGCGTACATTAATGGCATGGGTAAGTGACATAATTGATAGTGACATCATCTAACCTATTGACCCTAACTTCCTATGTGCCATTCCTATCCTACCCAGCTCGTTTCGAAACACGGGTTGACCCAGACTTCTTCGATAAAATTGCAAGATTTAACCAAAACAATTGCTACTTTGTGGCCTATGATAAGTGATTTTTAGAAAAATCTCTAGGGGTCCACTTTTGCCAATTCAGGTTCTCTATGGTGAGGTATCTGATAATGTAGCCATGAAAAAAATCTAGCTCGATTTCATATCCGAAAGGCAAAGTTCTCATGGTTTTCAATCTGCCCTGAAATCAGCGTCAGCAGTCCCCGGTGTCGTGGCGTCCAGCGTACATTAATGGCCTAGGTAAGTGGCATAATTGATAGTGACATCATCTAACCTATCCACCCTAACTTCCTATGTGTCATTCCTGTCCTACCCAGCTCGTTTCGAAACACGGGTGGAACCAGACATCTTCGATAAAATTGCAAGATTTTACCAAAACAATTGCTACTTTGTGGCCTATGATAAGTGATTTTTAGAAAAATCTCTAGGGGTCCACTTTTGCCAATTCAGGTTCTCTATGGTGAGGTATCTGATAATGTAGCCATGAAAAAAATCAAGCTTGATTTCATATCCGAAAGGCAAAGTTCTCATGGTTTTCAATCTGCCCTGAAATCAGCGTCAGCAGTCTCCGGTGTCGTGGCGTCCAACGTACATTAATGGCATGGGTAAGTGACATAATTGATAGTGACATCATCTAACCTATCCACCCTAACTTCCTATGTGCCACTCCTGTCCTACCCAGCTCATTTCGAAACACGGGTGGACCCAGACATCTTCGATAAAATTGCAAGATTTTACCAAAATAATTGCTACTTTGTGGCCTATGATAAATGATTTTTAGAAAAATCTCTAGGAGTCCACTTTTGCCAATTCAGGTTCTCTATGGTGAGGTATCTGATAATGTAGCCGTGAAAAAAATCTAGCTCGATTTCATATCCGAAAGGCAAAGTTCTCATGGTTTTCAATCTGCCCTGAAATCAGCGTCAGCAGTCCCCGGTTTCGTGGCATCCAGCGTACATTAATGGCCTAGGTAAGTGGCATAATTGATAGTGACATCATCTAACCTATCCACCCTAACTTCCTATGTGTCATTCCTGTCCTACCCAGCTCGTTTCGAAACACGGGTGGACCCAGACATCTTCGATAAAAATTGTAAGATTTTACCAAAACAATTGCTACTTTGTGGCCTATGATAAGTGATTCTTAGAAAAATCTCTAGGGGTCCACTTTTGCCAATTCAGGTTCTCTATGGTGAGGTATCTGATAATGAAGCCATGAAAAAAATCAAGCTTGATTTCATATCCGAAAGGCAAAGTTCTCATGGTTTTCAATCTGCCCTGAAATCAGCGTCAGCAGTCCCCGGTGTCGTGGCGTCCAGTGTACATTAATGGCCTGGGTAAGTGACATAATTGATAGTGACATCATCTAACCTATCCATCCTAACTTCCTATGTGCCATTCCTGTCCTACCCAGCTCATTTCGAAACACGGGTGGACCCAGACATCTTCGATAAAATTGCAAGATTTTACCAAAACAATTGCTACTTTGCGGCCTATGATAAGTGATTTTTGGAAAAATCTCTAGGGGTCCACTTTTGCCAATTCAGGTTCTCTAAGGTGAGGTATCTGATAATGTAGCCATGAAAAAAATCTAGCTCGATTTCATATCCGAAAGGCAAAGTTCTCATGGTTTTCAATCTGCCCTGAAATCAGCGTCAGCAGTCCACGATGACGTGGCGTCCAGCGTACATTAATGGCATGGGTAAGTGACATAATTGATAGTGACATCATCTAACCTATCCACCCTAACTTCCTATGTGCCATTCCTATCCTACCCAGCTCGTTTCGAAACACGGGTGGACCCAGACTTCTTCGATAAAATTGCAAGATTTTACCAAAACAATTGCTACTTTGTGGCCTATGATAAGTGATTTTTAGAAAAATCTCTAGGGGTCCACTTTTGCCAATTCAGGTTCTCTATGGTGAGGTATCTGATAATGTAGCCATGAAAAAAATCTAGCTCGATTTCATATCCGAAAGGCAAAGTTCTCATGGTTTTCAATCTGCCCTGAAATCAGCGTCAGCAGTCCCCGGTGTCGTGGCGTCCAGCGTACATTAATGGCCTAGGTAAGTGGCATAATTGATAGTGACATCATCTAACCTGTCCACCCTAACTTCCTATGTGTCATTCCTGTCCTACCCAGCTCATTTCGAAACACGGGTGGAACCAGACATCTTCGATAAAATTGCAAGATTTTACCAAAACAATTGCTACTTTGTGGCCTATGATAAGTGATTTTTAGAAAAATCTCTAGGGGTCCACTTTTGCCAATTCAGGTTCTCTATGGTGAGGTATCTGATAATGTAGCCATGAAAAAAATCAAGCTTGATTTCATATCCGAAAGGCAAAGTTCTCATGGTTTTCAATCTGCCCTGAAATCAGCGTCAGCAGTCTCCGGTGTCGTGGCGTCCAACGTACATTAATGGCATGGGTAAGTGACATAATTGATAGTGACATCATCTAACCTATCCACCCTAACTTCCTATGTGCCACTCCTGTCCTACCCAGCTCATTTCGAAACACGGGTGGACCCAGACATCTTCGATAAAATTGCAAGATTTTACCAAAATAATTGCTACTTTGTGGCCTATGATAAATGATTTTTAGAAAAATCTCTAGGAGTCCACTTTTGCCAATTCAGGTTCTCTATGGTGAGGTATCTGATAATGTAGCCGTGAAAAAAATCTAGCTCGATTTCATATCCGAAAGGCAAAGTTCTCATGGTTTTCAATCTGCCCTGAAATCAGCGTCAGCAGTCCCCGGTTTCGTGGCATCCAGCGTACATTAATGGCCTAGGTAAGTGGCATAATTGATAGTGACATCATCTAACCTATCCACCCTAACTTCCTATGTGTCATTCCTGTCCTACCCAGCTCGTTTCGAAACACGGGTGGACCCAGACATCTTCGATAAAAATTGTAAGATTTTACCAAAACAATTGCTACTTTGTGGCCTATGATAAGTGATTCTTAGAAAAATCTCTAGGGGTCCACTTTTGCCAATTCAGGTTCTCTATGGTGAGGTATCTGATAATGAAGCCATGAAAAAAATCAAGCTTGATTTCATATCCGAAAGGCAAAGTTCTCATGGTTTTCAATCTGCCCTGAAATCAGCGTCAGCAGTCCCCGGTGTCGTGGCGTCCAGTGTACATTAATGGCCTGGGTAAGTGACATAATTGATAGTGACATCATCTAACCTATCCATCCTAACTTCCTATGTGCCATTCCTGTCCTACCCAGCTCATTTCGAAACACGGGTGGACCCAGACATCTTCGATAAAATTGCAAGATTTTACCAAAACAATTGCTACTTTGCGGCCTATGATAAGTGATTTTTGGAAAAATCTCTAGGGGTCCACTTTTGCCAATTCAGGTTCTCTAAGGTGAGGTATCTGATAATGTAGCCATGAAAAAAATCTAGCTCGATTTCATATCCGAAAGGCAAAGTTCTCATGGTTTTCAATCTGCCCTGAAATCAGCGTCAGCAGTCCACGATGACGTGGCGTCCAGCGTACATTAATGGCATGGGTAAGTGACATAATTGATAGTGACATCATCTAACCTATCCACCCTAACTTCCTATGTGCCATTCCTATCCTACCCAGCTCGTTTCGAAACACGGGTGGACCCAGACTTCTTCGATAAAATTGCAAGATTTTACCAAAACAATTGCTACTTTGTGGCCTATGATAAGTGATTTTTAGAAAAATCTCTAGGGGTCCACTTTTGCCAATTCAGGTTCTCTATGGTGAGGTATCTGATAATGTAGCCATGAAAAAAATCTAGCTCGATTTCATATCCGAAAGGCAAAGTTCTCATGGTTTTCAATCTGCCCTGAAATCAGCGTCAGCAGTCCCCGGTGTCGTGGCGTCCAGCGTACATTAATGGCCTAGGTAAGTGGCATAATTGATAGTGACATCATCTAACCTGTCCACCCTAACTTCCTATGTGTCATTCCTGTCCTACCCAGCTCATTTCGAAACACGGGTGGAACCAGACATCTTCGATAAAATTGCAAGATTTTACCAAAACAATTGCTACTTTGTGGCCTATGATAAGTGATTTTTAGAAAAATCTCTAGGGGTCCACTTTTGCCAATTCAGGTTCTCTATGGTGAGGTATCTGATAATGTAGCCATGAAAAAAATCAAGCTTGATTTCATATCCGAAAGGCAAAGTTCTCATGGTTTTCAATCTGCCCTGAAATCAGCGTCAGCAGTCTCCAGTGTCGTGGCGTCCAGCGTACATTAATGGCATGGGTAAGTGACATAATTGATAGTGACATCATCTAACCTATCCACGCTAACTTCCTATGTGCCATTCCTGTCCTACTCAGCTCATTTCGAAACACGGGTGGACCTAGACATCTTCGATAAAATTGCAAGATTTTACCAAAACAATTGCTACTTTGTGGCCTATGATAAGTGATTTTTAGAAAAATCTCTAGGGGTCCACTTTTGCAAATTCAGGTTCTCTATGGTGAGGTATCTGATAATGTAGCCGTGAAAAAAATCTAACTCGATTTCATATCCGAAAGGCAAAGTTCTCATGGTTTTCAATCTGCCCTGAAATCAGCGTCAGCAGTCCCCGGTGTCGTGGCGTCCAGCGTACATTAATGGCCTGGGTAAGTGACATAATTGATAGTGACATCATCTAACCTATCCATCCTAACTTCCTATGTGCCATTCCTGTCCTGCCTAGCTCGTTTCAAAACACGGGTGGACCCAGACATCTTCGATAAAATTGCAAGATTTTACCAAAACAATTGCTACTTTATGGCCTATGATAAGTGATTTTTGGAAAAATCTCTAGGGGTCCACTTTTGCCAATTTAGGTTCTCTATGGTGAGGTATCTGATAATGTAGCCATGAAAAAAATCTAGCTCGATTTCATATCCGAAAGGCAAAGTTCTCATGGTTTTCAATCTGCCCTGAAATTAGCGTCAGCAGTCCACGATGTCGTGGCGTCCAGCGTACATTAATGGCATGGGTAAGTGACATAATTGATAGTGACATCATCTAACCTATCCACCCTAACTTCCTATGTGCCATTCCTATCCTACCCAGCTCGTTTCGAAACACGGGTGGACCCAGACTTCTTCGATAAAATTGCAAGATTTTACCAAAACAATTGCTACTTTGTGGCCTATGATAAGTGATTTTTAGAAAAATCTCTAGGGGTCCACTTTTGCCAATTCAGGTTCTCTATGGTGAGGTATCTGATAATGTAGCCATGAAAAAAATCTAGCTCGATTTCATATCCGAAAGGCAAAGTTCTCATGGTTTTCAATCTGCCCTGAAATCAGCGTCAGCAGTCTACGATGTCGTGGCGTCCAGCGTACATTAATGGCATGGGTAAGTGACATAATTGATAGTGACATCATCTAACCTATCCACCCTAACTTCCTATGTGCCGTTCCTATCCTACCCAGCTCGTTTCGAAACACGGGTGGACCCAGACTTCTTCGATAAAATTGCAAGATTTTACCAAAACAATTGCTACTTTGTGGCCTATGATAAGTGATTTTTAGAAAAATCTCTAGGGGTCCACTTTTGCCAATTCAGGTTCTCTATGGTGAGGTATCTGATAATGTAGCCATGAAAAAAATCAAGCTCGATTTCATATCCGAAAGGCAAAGTTCTCATGGTTTTCAATCTGCCCTAAAATCAGCGTCAGCAGTCCCCGGTGTCGTGGCGTCCAGCGTACATTAATGGCCTGGGTAAGTGACATAATTGATAGTGACATCATCTAACCTATCCATCCTAACTTCCTATGTGCCATTCCTGTCCTACCCAGCTCATTTCGAAACACGGGTGGACCCAGACATCTTCGATAAAATTGCAAGATTTTACCAAAACAATTGCTACTTTGTGGCCTATGATAAGTTATTTTTAGAGAAATCTCTAGGGGTCCACTTTTTCCATTTCAGGTTCTCTATGGTGAGGTATCTGATAATGTAGCCATGAAAAAAATCTAGCTCGATTTCATATCTGAAAGGCAAAGTTCTCATGGTTTTCAATCTGCCCTGAAATCAGCGTCAGCAGTCCCCGGTGTCGTGGCATCCAGCGTACATTAATGGCCTAGGTAAGTGGCATAATTGATAGTGACATCATCTAACCTATCCACCCTAACTTCCTATGTGTCATTCCTGTCCTACCCAGCTCGTTTCGAAACACGGGTGGAACCAGACATCTTCGATAAAATTGCAAGATTTTACCAAAACAATTGCTACTTTGTGGCCTATGATAAGTGATTTTTAGAAAATTCTCTAGGGGTCCACTTTTGCCAATTCAGGTTCTCTATGGTGAGGTATCTGATAATGTAGCCATGAAAAAAATCTAGCTTGATTTCATATCCGAAAGGCAAAGTTCTCATGGTTTTCAATCTGCCCTGAAATCAGCGTCAGCAGTCTCCGGTGTCGTGGCGTCCAGCGTACATTAATGGCATGGGTAAGTGACATAATTGATAGTGACATCATCTAACCTATCCACCCTAACTTCCTATGTGCCATTCCTGTCCTACTCAGCTCATTTCGAAACACGGGTGGACCCAGACATCTTCGATAAAATTGCAAGATTTTACCAAAACAATTGCTACCTTGTGGCCTATGATAAGTGATTTTTAGAAAAATCTCTAGGGGTCCACTTTTGCCAATTCAGGTTCTCTATGGTGAGGTATCTGATAATGTAGCCATGAAAAAAATCTAACTCGATTGCATATCCGAAAGGCAAAGTTCTCATGGTTTTCAATCTGCCCTGAAATCAGTGTCAGCAGTCCCCGGTGTCATGGCGTCCAGCGTACATTAATGGCCTGGGTAAGTGGCATAATTGATAGTGACATCATCTAACCTATCCATCCTAACTTCCTATGTGCCATTGCTGTCCTGCCCAGCTCGTTTCAAAACACGGGTGGACCCAGACATCTTCGATAAAATTGCAAGATTTTACCAAAACAATTGCTACATTGCGGCCTATGATAATTGATTTTTGGAAAAATCTCTAGGGGTCCACTTTTGCCAATTTAGGTTCTCTATGGTGAGGTATCTGATAATGTAGCCATGAAAAAAATCTAGCTCGATTTCATATCCGAAAGGCAAAGTTCTCATGGTTTTCAATCTGCCCTGAAATTAGCGTCAGCAGTCCACGATGTCGTGGCGTCCAGCGTACATTAATGGCATGGGTAAGTGACATAATTGATAGTGACATCATCTAACCTATCCACCCTAACTTCCTATGTGCCATTCCTATCCTACCCAGCTCGTTTCGAAACACGGGTGGACCCAGACTTCTTCGATAAAATTGCAAGATTTTACCAAAACAATTGCTACTTTGTGGCCTATGATAAGTGACTTTTAGAAAAATCTCTAGGGGTCCACTTTTGCCAATTCAGGTTCTCTATGGTGAGGTATCTGATAATGTAGCCATGAAAAAAATCAAGCTCGATTTCATATCCGAAAGGCAAAGTTCTCATGGTTTTCAATCTGCCCTAAAATCAGCGTCAGCAGTCCCCGGTGTCGTGGCATCCAGCGTACATTAATGGCCTGGGTAAGTGACATAATTGATAGTGACATCATCTAACCTATCCATCCTAACTTCCTATGTGCCATTCCTGTCCTACCCAGCTCATTTTGAAACACGGGTGGACCCAGACATCTTCGATAAAATTGCAAGATTTTACCAAAACAATTGCTACTTTGTGGCCTATGATAAGTGATTTTTAGAGAAATCTCTAGGGGTCCACTTTTTCCAATTCAGGTTCTCTATGGTGAGGTATCTGACAATGTAGCCATGAAAAAAATCTAGCTCGATTTCATATCCAAAAGGCAAAGTTCTCATGGTTTTCAATCTGTCCTAAAATCAGCGTCAGCAGTCCCTGGTGTCGTGGCGTCCAGCGTACATTAATGGCCTAGGTAAGTGACATAATTGATAGTGACATCATCTAACCTATCCACACTAACTTCCTATGTGCCATTCCTGTCCTACCCGGCTCGTTTCGAAACACGTGTGGACCCACACATCTACGATAAAATTGCAAGATTTTACCAAAACAATTGCTACTTTGTGGCCTATGATAAGTGATTTTTAGAAAAATCTCTAGGGGTCCAGTTTTGCTAATTCAGGTTCTCTATGGTGAGGTATGTGATAATGTAGCCATGAAAAAAATCTAGCTCAATTTCATATCCGAAAGGCAAAGTTCTCATGGTTTTCAATCTGCCCTGAAATCAGCGTCAGCAGTCCCCGGTGTCGTGGCGTCCAGCGTACATTAATGGCCTGGGTAAGTGGCATAATTGATAGTGACATCATCTAACCTATCCACCCTAACTTCCTATGTGTCATTCCTGTCCTACCCAGCTTGTTTCGAAACACGGGTGGACCCAGACATCTTCGATAACATTGCAAGATTTTACAAAAACAATTGCTACTTTGTGGCCTATGATAAGTGATTTTTAGAAAAATCTCTAGGGGTCCACTTTTTCCAATTCAGGTTCTCTATGGTGAGGTATCTGATAATGTAGCCATGAAAAAAATCTAGCTCGATTTCATATCCGGAAGGCAAAGTTCTCATGGTTTTCAATCTGCCCTGAAATCAGCGTCAGCAGTCCCCGATGTCGGGGCGTCCAGCGTACATTAATGGCCAGGGTAAGTGGCATAATTGATAGTGACATCATCTAACCTATCCACCCTAACTTCCTATGTACCATTCCTGTCCTACCCAGCTTGTTTCGAAACACGGGTGGACCCAGACATCTTCGATAAAATTGCAAGATTTTACCAAAACAATTGCTACTTTGTGGCCTATGATAAGTGATTTTTAGAAAAATCTCTAGGGGTCCACTTTTTCCAATTTAGGTTCTCTATGGTGAGGTATCTGATAATGTAGCCATAAAAAAAATCTAGCTCGATTGCATATCCGAAAGGCAAAGTTCTCATGGTTTTCAATCTGCCCTGAAATCAGCGTCAGCAGTCCCCGATGTCGTGGCGTCCAGCGTACATTAATGGCCTGGGTAAGTGGCATAATTGATAGTGACATCATCTAACCTATCCACATTAACTTCCTATGTACCATTCCTGTCCTACCCAGCTCGTTTCGAAACACGGGTGGACCCAGACATCTTCGATAAAATTGCAACATTTTACCAAAACAATTGCTACTTTGTGGCCTATGATAACTGATTTTTAGAAAAATCTCTAGGGGTCCACTTTTGCTAATTCAGGTTCTCTATGGTGAGGTATCTGATAATGTAGCCATGAAAAAAATCTAGATCGATTTCATATCCGAAAGGCAAAGTTCTCATGGTTTTCAATCTGCCCTGAAATCAGCGTCAGCAGTCCCTGGTGTCATGGCGTCCAGCGTACATTAATGGCCTAGGTAAGTGGCATAATTAATAGTGACATCATCTAACCTATCCACCCTAACTTCCTATCTGCCATTCCTGTCCTACCCAGCTCGTTTCAAAACACAGGTGGACCCAGACATCTTCGATAAAATTGCAAGATTTTACCAAAACAATTGCTACTTTGTGGCCTATGATAAGTGATTTTTAGAAAAATCTCTAGGGGTCCAGTTTTGCTAATTCAGGTTCTCTATGGTGAGGTATGTGATAATGTAGCCATGAAAAAAATCTAGCTCCATTTCATATTCGAAAGGCAAAGTTCTCATGGTTTTCAATCTGCCCTGAAATCAGCGTCAGCAGTCCCCGGTGTCGTGGCGTCCAGCGTACATTAATGGCCTAGGTAAGTGACATAATTGATAGTGACATCATCTAACCTATCCATCCTAACTTCCTATGTGCCATTCCTGTCCTACCCAGCTCGTTTCAAAACACAGGTGGACCCAGACATCTTTGATAAAATTGCAAGATTTTACCAAAACAATTGCTACATTGTGGCCTATGATAAGTGATTTTTAGAAAAAATCTCTAGGGGTCCAATTTTGCCAATTCAGGTTCTCTATGGTGAGGTATCTGATAATGTAGCCATGAAAAAAATCTAGCTCGATTTCATATCTGAAAGGCAAAGTTCTCATGATTTTCAATCTGCCCTGAAATCAGCGTCAGCAGTCCCCGGTGTCGTGGCGTCCAGCGTACATTAATTGCCTAGGTAAGTGGCATAATTGATAGTGACATCATCTAACCTATCCACCCTAACTTCCTATGTGCCATTGCTGTCCTACCCAGCTCATTTCGAAACACGGGTGGACCCAGACATCTTCGATAAAATTGTAAGATTTTACCAAAACAATTGCTACTTTGTGGCCTATGATAAGTGATTTTTAGAAAAATCTCTAGGGGTCCACTTTTGCAAATTCAGGTTCTCTATGGTGAGGTATCTGATAATGTAGCCGTGAAAAAAATCAAGCTCGATTTCATATCCGAAAGGCAAAGTTCTCATGGTTTTCAATCTGCCCTGAAATCAGCGTCAGCAGTCCCCGGTGTCGTGGCGTCCAGCGTACATTAATGGCCTGGGTAAGTGGCATAATTGATAGTGACATCATCTAACCTATCCACCCTAACTTCCTATGTGTCATTCCTGTCCTACCCAGCTTGTTTCGAAACACGGGTGGAACCAGACATCTTCGATAAAATTGCAAGATTTTACCAAAACAATTGCTACTTTGTGGCCTATGATAAGTGATTTTTAGAAAAATCTCTAGGGGTCCACTTTTGCCAATTCAGGTTCTCTATGGTGAGGTATCTGATAATGTAGCCATGAAAAAAATCAAGCTTGATTTCATATCCGAAAGGCAAAGTTCTCATGGTTTTCAATCTGCCCTGAAATCAGCGTCAGCAGTCTCCGGTGTCGTGGCGTCCAGCGTACATTAATGGCATGGGTAAGTGACATAATTGATAGTGACATCATCTAACCTATCCACCCTAACTTCCTATGTGCCATTCCTGTCCTACTCAGCTCATTTCGAAACACGGGTGGACCCAGACATCTTCGATAAAATTGCAAGATTTTACCAAAACAATTGCTACTTTGTGGCCTATGATAAGTGATTTTTAGAAAAATCTCTAGGGGTCCACTTTTGCCAATTCAGGTTCTCTATGGTGAGGTATCTGATAATGTAGCCGTGAAAAAAAATCTAACTCGATTTCATATCCGAAAGGCAAAGTTCTCATGGTTTTCAATCTGCCCTGAAATCAGCGTCAGCAGTCCCCGGTGTCGTGGCGTCCAGCGTACATTAATGGCCTGGGTAAGTGACATAATTGATAGTGACATCATCTAACCTATCCATCCTAACTTCCTATGTGCCATTCCTGTCCTGCCCAGCTCGTTTCAAAACACGGGTGGACCCAGACATCTTCGATAAAATTGTAAGATTTTACCAAAACAATTGCTACTTTGCGGCCTATGATAAGTGATTTTTGGAAAAATCTCTAGGGGTCCACTTTTGCCAATTTAGGTTCTCTATGGTGAGGTATCTGATAATGTAGCCATGAAAAAAATCTAGCTCGATTTCATATCCGAAAGGCAAAGTTCTCATGGTTTTCAATCTGCCCTGAAATTAGCGTCAGCAGTCCACGATGTCGTGGCGTCCAGCGTATATTAATGGCATGGGTAAGTGGCATAATTAATAGTGACATCATCTAACCTATCCACCCTAACTTCCTATGTGCCATTCCTATCCTACCCAGCTCGTTTCGAAACACGGGTGGACCCAGACTTCTTCGATAAAATTGCAAGATTTTACCAAAACAATTGCTACTTTGTGGCCTATGATAAGTGATTTTTAGAAAAATCTCTAGGGGTCCACTTTTGCCAATTCAGGTTCTCTATGGTGAGGTATCTGATAATGTAGCCATGAAAAAAATCAAGCTCGATTTCATATCCGAAAGGCAAAGTTCTCATGGTTTTCAATCTGCCCTAAAATCAGCGTCAGCAGTCCCCGGTGTCGTGGCGTCCAGCGTACATTAATGGCCTGGGTAAGTGACATAATTGATAGTGACATCATCTAACCTATCCATCCTAACTTCCTATGTGCCATTCCTGTCCTACCCAGCTCGTTTTGAAACACGGGTGGACCCAGACATCTTCGATAAAATTGCAAGATTTTACCAAAACAATTGCTACTTTGTGGCCTATGATAAGTGATTTTTAGAGAAATCTCTAGGGGTCCACTTTTTCCAATTCAGGTTCTCTATGGTGAGGTATCTGATAATGTAGCCATGAAAAAAATCTAGCTCGATTTCATATCCAAAAGGCAAAGTTCTCATGGTTTTCAATCTGTCCTAAAATCAGCGTCAGCAGTCCCTGGTGTCGTGGCGTCCAGCGTACATTAATGGCCTAGGTAAGTGACATAATTGATAGTGACATCATCTAACCTATCCACACTAACTTCCTATGTGCCATTCCTGTCCTACCCGGCTCGTTTCGAAACACGGGTGGACCCACACATCTACGATAAAATTGCAAGATTTTACCAAAACAATTGCTACTTTGTGGCCTATGATAAGTGATTTTTAGAAAAATCTCTAGGGGTCCAGTTTTGCTAATTCAGGTTCTCTATGGTGAGGTATGTGATAATGTAGCCATGAAAAAAATCTAGCTCAATTTCATATCCGAAAGGCAAAGTTCTCATGATTTTCAATCTGCCCTGAAATCAGCGTCAGCAGTCCCCGGTGTCGTGGCGTCCAGCGTACATTAATGGCCTGGGTAAGTGGCATAATTGATAGTGACATCATCTCACCTATCCACCCTAACTTCCTATGTGTCATTCCTGTCCTACCCAGCTTGTTTCGAAACACGGGTGGACCCAGACATCTTCGATAAAATTGCAAGATTTTACCAAAACAATTGCTACTTTGTGGCCTATGATAAGTGATTTTTAGAAAAATCTCTAGGGGTCCACTTTTTCCAATTCAGGTTCTCTATGGTGAGGTATCTGATAATGTAGCCATGAAAAAAATCTAGCTCGATTTCATTTCCGAAAGGCAAAGTTCTCATGGTTTTCAATCTGCCCTGAAATCAGCGTCAACAGTCCCCGATGTCGTGGCGTCCAGCGTACATTAATGGCCTAGGTAAGTGACATAATTGATAGTGACATCATCTAACCTATCCATCCTAACTTCCTATGTGCCATTCCTGTCCTGCCCAGCTCGTTTCAAAACACGGGTGGACCCAGACATCTTCGATAAAATTGCAAGATTTTACCAAAACAATTGCTACTTTGCGGCCTATGATAAGTGATTTTTGGAGAAATCTCTAGGGGTCCACTTTTGCCAATTTAGGTTCTCTATGGTGAGGTATCTGATAATGTAGCCATGAAAAAAATCTAGCTCGATTTCATATCCGAAAGGCAAAGTTCTCATGGTTTTCAATCTGCCCTGAAATTAGCGTCAGCAGTCCACGATGTCGTGGCGTCCAGCGTACATTAATGGCATGGGTAAGTGACATAATTGATAGTGACATCGTCTAACCTATCCACCCTAACTTCCTATGTGCCATTCCTATCCTACCCAGCTCGTTTCGAAACACGGGTGGACCCAGACTTCTTTGATAAAATTGCAAGATTTTACCAAAACAATTGCTACTTTGTGGCCTATGATAAGTGATTTTTAGAAAAATCTCTAGGGGTCTACTTTTGCCAATTCAGGTTCTCTATGGTGAGGTATCTGATAATGTAGCCATGAAAAAAATCAAGCTCGATTTCATATCCGAAAGGCAAAGTTCTCATGGTTTTCAATCTGCCCTAAAATCAGCGTCAGCAGTCCCCGGTGTCGTGGCGTCCAGCTTACATTAATGGCCTGGGTAAGTGACATAATAGATAGTGACATCATCTAACCTATCCATCCTAACTTCCTATGTGACATTCCTGTCCTACCCAGCTCATTTTGAAACACGGGTGGACCCAGACATCTTCGATAAAATTGCAAGATTTTACCAAAACAATTGCTACTTTGTGGCCTATGATAAGTGATTTTTAGAGAAATCTCCAGGGGTCCACTTTTTCCAATTCAGGTTCTCTATGGTGAGGTATCTGATAATGTAGCCATGAAAAAAATCTAGCTCGATTTCATATCCGAAAGGCAAAGTTCTCATGGTTTTCAATCTGCCCTGAAATCAGCGTCAACAGTCCCCGATGTCGTGGCGTCCAGCGTACATTAATGGCCTAGGTAAGTGACATAATTGATAGTGACATCATCTAACCTATCCATCCTAACTTCCTATGTGCCATTCCTGTCCTGCCCAGCTCATTTCAAAACACGGGTGGACCCAGACATCTTCGATAAAATTGCAAGATTTTACCAAAACAATTGCTACTTTGCGGCCTATGATAAGTGATTTTTGGAAAAATCTCTAGGGGTCCACTTTTGCCAATTTAGGTTCTCTATGGTGAGGTATCTGATAATGTAGCCATGAAAAAAATCTAGCTCGATTTCATATCCGAAAGGCAAAGTTCTCATGGTTTTCAATCTGCCCTGAAATTAGCGTCAGCAGTCCACGATGTCGTGGCGTCCAGCGTACATTAATGGCATGGGTAAGTGACATAATTGATAGTGACATCGTCTAACCTATCCACCCTAACTTCCTATGTGCCATTCCTATCCTACCCAGCTCGTTTCGAAACACGGGTGGACCCAGACTTCTTCGATAAAATTGCAAGATTTTACCAAAACAATTGCTACTTTGTGGCCTATGATAAGTGATTTTTAGAAAAATCTCTAGGGGTCCACTTTTGCCAATTCAGGTTCTCTATGGTGAGGTATCTGATAATGTAGCCATGAAAAAAATCAAGCTCGATTTCATATCCGAAAGGCAAAGTTCTCATGGTTTTCAATCTGCCCTAAAATCAGCGTCAGCAGTCCCCGGTGTCGTGGCGTCCAGCTTACATTAATGGCCTGGGTAAGTGACATAATAGATAGTGACATCATCTAACCTATCCATCCTAACTTCCTATGTGTCATTCCTGTCCTACCCAGCTCATTTTGAAACACGGGTGGACCCAGACATCTTCGATAAAATTGCAAGATTTTACCAAAACAATTGCTACTTTGTGGCCTATGATAAGTGATTTTTAGAGAAATCTCCAGGGGTCCACTTTTTCCAATTCAGGTTCTCTATGGTGAGGTATCTGATAATGTAGCCATGAAAAAAATCTAGCTCAATTTCATATCCGAAAGGCAAAGTTCTCGTGGTTTTCAATCTGCCCTGAAATCAGCGTCAACAGTCCCCGATGTCGTGGCGTCCAGCGTACATTAATGGCCTAGGTAAGTGACATAATTGATAGTGACATCATCTAACCTATCCATCCTAACTTCCTATGTGCCATTCCTGTCCTGCCCAGCTCATTTCAAAACACGGGTGGACCCAGACATCTTCGATAAAATTGCAAGATTTTACCAAAACAATTGCTACTTTGCGACCTATGATAAGTGATTTTTGGAAAAATCTCTAGGGGTCCACTTTTGCCAATTTAGGTTCTCTATGGTGAGGTATCTGATAATGTAGCCATGAAAAAAATCTAGCTCGATTTCATATCCGAAAGGCAAAGTTCTCATGGTTTTCAATCTGCCCTGAAATTAGCGTCAGCAGTCCACGATGTCGTGGCGTCCAGCGTACATTAATGGCATGGGTAAGTGACATAATTGATAGTGACATCATCTAACCTATCCACCCTAACTTCCTATGTGCCATTCCTGTCCTACCCAGCTCGTTTCGAAACACGGGTGGACCCAGACTTCTTCGATAAAATTGCAAGATTTTACCAAAACAATTGCTACTTTGTGGCCTATGATAAGTGATTTTTAGAAAAATCTCTAGGGGTCCACTTTTGCCAATTCAGGTTCTCTATGGTGAGGTATCTGATAATGTAGCCATGAAAAAAATCAAGCTCGATTTCATATCCGAAAGGCAAAGTTCTCATGGTTTTCAATCTGCCCTAAAATCAGCGTCAGCAGTCCCCGGTGTCGTGGCGTCCAGCGTACATTAATGGCCTGGGTAAGTAACATAATTGATAGTGACATCATCTAACCTATCCATCCTAACTTCCTATGTGCCATTCCTGTCCTACCCAGCTCATTTTGAAACACGCGTGGACCCAGACATCTTCGATAAAATTGCAAGATTTTACCAAAACAATTGCTACTTTGTGGCCTATGATAAGTGATTTTTAGAGAAATCTCTAGGGGTCCACTTTTTCCAATTCAGGTTCTCTATGGTGAGGTATCTGATAATGTAGCCATGAAAAAAATCTAGCTCGATTTCATATCCAAAAAGCAAAGTTCTCATGGTTTTCAATCCGTCCTAAAATCAGCGTCAGCAGTCCCAGGTGTCGTGGCGTCCAGCGTACATTAATGGCCTAGGTAAGTGACATAATTGATAGTGACATCATCTAACCTATCCACACTAACTTCCTATGTGCCATTCCTGTCCTACCCGGCTCGTTTTGAAACACGGGTGGACCCACACATCTACGATAAAATTGCAAGATTTTACCAAAACAATTGCTACTTTGTGGCCTATGATAAGTGATTTTTAGAAAACTCTCTAGGGGTCCAGTTTTGCTAATTCAGGTTCTCTATGGTGAGGTATGTGATAATGTAGCCATGAAAAAAATCTAGCTCAATTTCATATCCGAAAGGCAAAGTTCTCATGGTTTTCAATCTGCCCTGAAATCAGCGTCAGCAGTCCCCGGTGTCGTGGCGTCCAGCGTACATTAATGGCCTGGGTAAGTGGCATAATTGATAGTGACATCATATAACCTATCCACCCTAACTTCCTATGTGTCATTCCTGTCCTACCCAGCTTGTTTCGAAACACGGGTGGACCTAGACATCTTCGATAAAATTGCAAGATTTTACCAAAACAATTGCTACTTTGTGGCCTATGATAAGTGATTTTTAGAGAAATCTCTAGGGGTCCACTTTTTCCAATTCAGGTTCTCTATGGTGAGGTATCTGATAATGTAGCCATGAAAAAAATCTAGCTCGATTTCATTTCCGAAAGGCAAAGTTCTTATGGTTTTCAATTTGCCCTGAAATCAGCGTCAACAGTCCCCGATGTCGTGGCGTCCAGCGTACATTAATGGCCTGGGTAAGTGGCATAATTGATAGTGACATCATCTAACCTATCCACCCTAACTTCCTATGTACCATTCCTGTCCTACCCAGCTTGTTTCGAAACACGGGTGGACCCAGACATCTTCGATAAAATTGCAAGATTTTACCAAAACAATTGCTACTTTGTGGCCTATGATAAGTGATTTTTAGAAAAATCTCTAGGGGTCCACTTTTTCCAATTTAGGTTCTCTATGGTGAGGTATCTGATAATGTAGCCATAAAAAAATCTAGCTCGATTGCATATCCGAAAGGCAAAGTTCTCATGGTTTTCAATCTGCCCTAAAATCAGCGTCAGCAGTCCCCGATGTCGTGGCGTCTAGCGTACATTAATGGCCTGGGTAAGTGGCATAATTGATAGTGACATCATCTAACCTATCCACATTAACTTCCTATGTACCATTCTTGTCCTACCCAGCTCGTTTCGAAACACGGGTGGACCCAGACATCTTCGATAAAAATGCAACATTTTACCAAAACAATTGCTACTTTGTGGCCTATGATAACTGATTTTTAGAAAAATCTCTAGGGGTCCACTTTTGCTAATTCAGGTTCTCTATGGTGAGGTATCTAATAATGTAGCCATGAAAAAAATCTAGATCGATTTCATATCCGAAAGGCAAAGTTCTCATGGTTTTCAATCTGCCCTGAAATCAGCGTCAGCAGTCCCTGGTGTCGTGGCGTCCAGCGTACATTAATGGCCTAGGTAAGTGGCATAATTAATAGTGACATCATCTAACCTATCCACCCTAACTTCCTATGTGCCATTCCTGTCCTACCCAGCTCGTTTCGAAACACAGGTGGACCCAGACATCTTCGATAAAATTGCAAGATTTTACCAAAACAATTGCTACTTTGTGGCCTATGATAAGTGATTTTTAGAAAAATCTCTAGGGGTCCAGTTTTGCTAATTCAGGTTCTCTATGGTGAGGTATGTGATAATGTAGCCATGAAAAAAATCTAGCTCAATTTCATATCCGAAAGGCAAAGTTCTCATGGTTTTCAATCTGCCCTGAAATCAGCGTCAGCAGTCCCCGGTGTCGTGGCGTCCAGCGTACATTAATGGCCTGGGTAAGTGGCACAATTGATAGTGACATCATCTAACCTATCCACCCTAACTTCCTATGTGTCATTCCTGTCCTACCCAGCTCGTTTCGAAACACGGGTGGACCCAGACATCTTCGATAAAATTGCAAGATTTTACCAAAACAATTGCTACTTTGTGGCCTATGATAAGTGATTTTTAGAAAAATCTCTAGGGGTCCACTTTTGCCAATTTAGGTTCTCTATGGTGAGGTATCTGATAATGTAGCCATGAAAAAAATCTAGCTCGATTTCATTTCCGAAAGGCAAAGTTCTCATGGTTTTCAATCTCCTCTGAAATCAGCGTCAACAGTCCCCGATGTCGTGGCGTCCAGCGTACATTAATGGCCTAGGTAAGTGGCATAATTGATAGTGACATCATCTAACCTATCCACCCTAACTTCCTATGTACCATTCCTGTCCTACCCAGCTTGTTTCGAAACACGGGTGGACCCAGACATCTTCGATAAAATTGTAAGATTTTAAAAAAACAATTACTACTTTGTGGCCTATGATAAGTGATTTTTAGAAAAATCTCTAGGGGTCCACTTTTGCCAATGTAGGTTCTCTATGGTGAGGTATCTGATAATGTAGCCATAAAAAAAATCTAGCTCGATTGCATATCCGAAAGGCAAAGTTCTCATGGTTTTCAATCTGCCCTGAAATCAGCGTCAGCAGTCCCCGCTGTCGTGGCGTCCAGCATACATTAATGTCCTGGGTAAGTGGCATAATTGATAGTGACATCATCTAACCTATCCACCCTAACTTCCTATGTACCATTCCTGTCCTACCCTGCTCGTTTCGAAACACGGGTGGACCCAGACATCTTCGATAAAATTGCAACATTTTACCAAAACAATTGCTACTTTGCGGCCTATGATAACTGATTTTTAGAAAAATCTCTAGGGGTCCACTTTTGCTAATTCAGGTTCTCTATGGTGAGGTATCTGATAATGTAGCCATGAAAAAAATCTAGATCGATTTCATATCCGAAAGGCAAAGTTCTCATGGTTTTCAATCTGCCCTGAAATCAGCGTCAGCAGCCCCCGGTGTCGTGGCGTCCAGCGTACATTAATGGCCTAGGTAAGTGGCATAATTGATAGTGACATCATCTAACCTATCCACCCTAACTTCCTATGTGCCATTCCTGTCCTACCCAGCTCGTTTCGAAACACGGGTGGACCCAGACATCTTCGATAAAATTGCAAGATTTTACCAAAACAATTGCTACATTGTGGCCTATGATAAGTGATTTTTAGAAAAATCTCTAGGGGTCCACTTTTGCCAATTCAGGTTCTCTATGGTGAGGTATCTAATAATGTAGCCATGAAAAAAATCAAGCTCGATTTCATATCCGAAAGGCAAAGTTCTCATGGTTTTCAATCTGCCTTGAAATCAGCGTTTGCAGTCCCCGGTGTCGTGGCGTCCAGCGTACATTAATGGCCTGGGTAAGTGACATAATTGATAGTGACATCATCTAACCTATCCATCCTAACTTCTTGTGTGCCATTCCTGTCCTACCCAGCTCATTTCGAAACACGGGTGGACCCAGACATCTTCGATAAAATTGCAAGATTTTACCAAAACAATTGCTACTTTGTGCCCTATGATAAGTGATTTTTAGAGAAATCTCTAGGGGTCCACTATTTCCAATTCAGGTTCTCTATGGTGAGGTATCTGATAATGTAGCCATGTAAAAAATCTAGCTCGATTTCATATCCGAAAGGCAAAGTTCTCATGGTTTTCAATCTGTCCTAAAATCAGCGTCAGCAGTCCCCGGTGTCGTGGCGTCCAGCATACATTAATGGCCTCGGTAAGTGACATAATTGATAGTGACATCATCTAACCTATCCACCCTAACTTCCTATGTGCCATTCCTGTCCTACCCAGCTCGTTTTGAAACACGGGTGGACCCACACATCTACGATAAAATTGCAAGATTTTACCAAAATAATTGCTACTTTGTGGCCTATGATAAGTGATTTTTAGAAAAATCTCTAGGGGTCCAGTTTTGCTAATTCAGGTTCTCTATGGTGAGGTATCTGATAATGTAGCCATGAAAAAAATCTAGCTCAATTTCATATCTGAAAGGCAAAGTTCTCATGGTTTTCAATCTGCCCTGAAATCAGCGTCAGCAGTCCCCGGTGTCGTGGCGTCCAGCATACATTAATGGCCTGGGTAAGTGGCATAATTGATAGTGACATCATCTAACCTATCCACCCTAACTTCCTATGTGCCATTCCTGTCCTACCCAGCTCGTTTCGAAACACGGGTGGACCCAGACATCTTCGATAAAATTGCAAGATTTTACCAAAACAATTGCTACTTTGTGGCCTATGATAAGTGATTTTTAGAAAAATCTCTAGGGGTCCACTTTTTCCAATTTAGGTTCTCTATGGTGAGGTATCTAATAATGTAGCCATGAAAAAAATCTAGCTCGATTTCATATCCGAAAGGCAATGTTCTCATGGTTTTCAATCTGCCCTGAAATCAACGTCAGCAGTCCCCGATGTCGTGGCGTCCAGCATACATTAATGGCCTGGGTAAGTGGCATAATTGATAGTGACATCATCTAACCTATCCACCCTAACTTCCTATGTGCCATTCCTATCCTACCCAGCCGTTTCGAAACACGGGTGGACCCATACATCTTCGATAAAATTGCAAGATTTTACCAAAACAATTGCTACTTTGTGGCCTATGATAAGTGATTTTTAGAAAAATCTCTAGGGGTCCACTTTTTCCAATTCAGGTTCTCTATAGTGAGGTATCTGATAATGTAGCCATGAAAAAAATCTAGCTCGATTTCATATCCGAAAGGCAAAGTTCTCATGGTTTTCAAAATGCCTTGAAATTAGCGTGAGCAGTCCCTGATGTCGTGGCGTCCAGCGTACATTAATGGCCTGGGTAAGTGGCATAATTGATAGTGACATCATCTAACCTATTCACCCTAACTTCCTATGTGCCATTCCTATCCTACCCAGCTCATTTCGAAACACGGGTTGAACCAGACATCTTCGATAAAATTGCAAGATTTTACCAAAACAATTGCTACTTTGTGGCCTATGATAAGTGATTTTTAGAAAAATCTCTAGGGGTCCACTTTTGCCCATTCAGGTTCTCTATGGTGAGGTATCTGATAATGTAGCCATGAAAAAAATCTAGCTCGATTTCATATCCAAAAGGCAAAGTTCTCATGGTTTTCAATCTGCCCTGAAATCAGTGTCAGCAGTCCCCGGTGTCGTGGCGTCCACCATACATTAATGGCCTAGGTAAGTGACATAATTGATAGTGACATCATCTAACCTATCCACCCTAACTTCCTATATGCCATTCCTGTCCTACCCAGCTCGTTTCGAAACACGGGTGGACCCAGACATCTACGATAAAATTGCAAGATTACCAAAACAATTGCTACTTTGTGGCCTATGATAAGTGATTTTTAGAAAAATCTCTAGGGGTCCACTTTTGCCAATTCGGGTTCTCTATGGTGAGGTATCTGATAATGTAGCCATGAAAAAAAACTAGCTCGATTTCATATCCGAAAGGCAAAGTTCTCATGGTTTTCAATCTGCCCTAAAATCAGCGTCAGCAGTCCCCGGTGTCGTGGCATCTAGCGTACATTAATGGCCTGGGTAAGTGGCATAATTGATAGTGACATCATCTAACCTATCCACCCTAACTTCCTATGTGCCATTCCTGTCCTACCCAGCTCGTTTCGAAACACGGGTGGACCTAGACATCTTCGATAAAATTGCAAGATTTTACCAAAACAATTGCTATATTGTGGCCTATGATAAGTGATTTTTAGAAAAATCTTTAGGGGTCCAGTTTTGCTATTTCAGGTTCTCTATGGTGAGGTATCTGATAATGTAGCCATGAAAAAAATCTAGCTCAATTTCATATCCGAAAGGCAAAGTTCTCATGGTTTTCAATCTGCCCTGAAATCAGCGTCAGCAGTCCCCGGTGTCGTGGCGTCCAGCGTACATTAATGGCCTGGGTAAGTGGCATAATTGATAGTGACATCATCTAACCTATCCACCCTAACTTCCTATGTGCCATTCCTGTCCTACCCAGCTCGTTTCGAAACACGGGTGGACCCAGACATCTTCGATAAAATTGCAAGATTTTACCAAAACAATTGCTACTTTGTGGCCTATGATAAGTGATTTTTAGAAAAATCTCTAGGGGTCTAGTTTTGCTAATTCAGGTTCTCTATGGTGAGGTATCTGATAATGTAGCCATGAAAAAAATCTAGCTCAATTTCATATCCGAAAGGCAAAGTTCTCATGGTTTTCAATCTGCCCTGAAATCAGCGTCAGCAGTCCCCAATGTCGTGGCGTCCAGCGTACATTAATGGCCTGGGTAAGTGGCATAATTGATAGTGACATCATCTAACCTATCCACCCTAACTTCCTATGTGCCATTCCTGTCCTACCCAGCTTGTTTCGAAACACGGGTGGACCCAGACATCTTCGATAAAATTGCAAGATTTTACCAAAACAATTGCTACTTTGTGGCCTACGATAAGTGATTTTTAGAAAAATCTCTAGGGGTCCACTTTTTCCAATTCAGGTTCTCTATAGTGAGGTATCTGATAATGTAGCCATGAAAAAAATCTAGCTCGATTTCATATCCGAAAGGCAAAGTTCTCATGGTTTTCAATCTGCCTTGAAATTAGCGTGAGCAGTCCCTGATGTCGTGGCGTCCAGCGTACATTAATGGCCTGGGTAAGTGGCATAATTGATAGTGACATCATCTAACCTATTCACCCTAACTTCCTATGTGCCATTCCTATCCTACCCAGCTCATTTCGAAACACGGGTTGAACCAGACATCTTCGATAAAATTGCAAGATTTTACCAAAACAATTGCTACTTTGTGGCCTATGATAAGTGATTTTTAGAAAAATCTCTAGGGGTCCACTTTTGCCCATTCAGGTTCTCTATGGTGAGGTATCTGATAATGTAGCCATGAAAAAAATCTAGCTCGATTTCATATCCAAAAGGCAAAGTTCTCATGGTTTTCAATCTGCCCTGAAATCAGTGTCAGCAGTCCCCGGTGTCGTGGCGTCCACCATACATTAATGGCCTAGGTAAGTGACATAATTGATAGTGACATCATCTAACCTATCCACCCTAACTTCCTATATGCCATTCCTGTCCTACCCAGCTCGTTTCGAAACACGGGTGGACCCAGACATCTACGATAAAATTGCAAGATTACCAAAACAATTGCTACTTTGTGGCCTATGATAAGTGATTTTTAGAAAAATCTCTAGGGGTCCACTTTTGCCAATTCGGGTTCTCTATGGTGAGGTATCTGATAATGTAGCCATGAAAAAAAACTAGCTCGATTTCATATCCGAAAGGCAAAGTTCTCATGGTTTTCAATCTGCCCTAAAATCAGCGTCAGCAGTCCCCGGTGTCGTGGCATCTAGCGTACATTAATGGCCTAGGTAAGTGGCATAATTGATAGTGACATCATCTAACCTATCCACCCTAACTTCCTATGTGCCATTCCTGTCCTACCCAGCTCGTTTCGAAACACGGGTGGACCTAGACATCTTCGATAAAATTGCAAGATTTTACCAAAACAATTGCTATATTGTGGCCTATGATAAGTGATTTTTAGAAAAATCTTTAGGGGTCCAGTTTTGCTATTTCAGGTTCTCTATGGTGAGGTATCTGATAATGTAGCCATGAAAAAAATCTAGCTCAATTTCATATCCGAAAGGCAAAGTTCTCATGGTTTTCAATCTGCCCTGAAATCAGCGTCAGCAGTCCCCGGTGTCGTGGCGTCCAGCGTACATTAATGGCCTGGGTAAGTGGCATAATTGATAGTGACATCATCTAACCTATCCACCCTAACTTCCTATGTGCCATTCCTGTCCTACCCAGCTCGTTTCGAAACACGGGTGGACCCAGACATCTTCGATAAAATTGCAAGATTTTACCAAAACAATTGCTACTTTGTGGCCTATGATAAGTGATTTTTAGAAAAATCTCTAGGGGTCTAGTTTTGCTAATTCAGGTTCTCTATGGTGAGGTATCTGATAATGTAGCCATGAAAAAAATCTAGCTCAATTTCATATCCGAAAGGCAAAGTTCTCATGGTTTTCAATCTGCCCTGAAATCAGCGTCAGCAGTCCCCAATGTCGTGGCGTCCAGCGTACATTAATGGCCTGGGTAAGTGGCATAATTGATAGTGACATCATCTAACCTATCCACCCTAACTTCCTATGTGCCATTCCTGTCCTACCCAGCTTGTTTCGAAACACGGGTGGACCCAGACATCTTCGATAAAATTGCAAGATTTTACCAAAACAATTGCTACTTTGTGGCCTACGATAAGTGATTTTTAGAAAAATCTCTAGGGGTCCACTTTTTCCAATTCAGGTTCTCTATGGTGAGGTATCTGATAATGTAGCCATGAAAAAAATCTAGCTCAATTTCATTTCCGAAAGGCAAAGTTCTCATGGTTTTCAATCTGCCCTGAAATCAGCGTCAGCAGTCCCCGATGTCGTGGCGTCCAGCGTACATTAATGGCCTGGGTAAGTGGCATAATTGATAGTGACATCATCTAACCTATCCACCCTAACTTCCTATGTGCCATTCCTGTCCTACCCAGCTCATTTCGAAACACGGGTGGACCCAGACATCTTCGATAAAATTGCAAGATTTTACCAAAACAATTGCTAATTTGTGGCCTATGATAAGTGATTTTTAGAAAAATCTCTAGGGGTCCACTTTTTCCAATTTAGGTTCTCTATGGTGAGGTATCTGATAATGTAGCCATGAAAAAAATCTAGCTCGATTTCATATCCGAAAGGCAAAGTTCTCATGGTTTTCAATCTGCCCTGAAATCAGCGTCAGCAGTCCCCGATGTCGTGGCGTCCAGCGTACATTAATGGCCTGGGTAAGTGGCATAATTGATAGTGACATCATCTAACCTATCCACCCTAACTTCCTATGTGCCATTCCTATCCTACCCAGCTCGTTTCGAAACACGGGTGGACCCAGACATCTTCGATAAAATTGCAAGATTTTACCAAAACAATTGCTACTTTGTGGCCTATGATAAGTGATTTTTAGAAAAATCTCTATGGGTGCACTTTTTCCAATTCAGGTTCTCTATGGTGAGGTATCTGATAATGTAGCCATGAAAAAAATCTAGCTCAATTTCATATCCGAAAGGCAAAGTTCTCATGGTTTTCAATCTGCCCTGAAATCAGCGTCAGCAGTCCCCGGTGTCGTGGCGTCCAGCGTACATTAATGGCCTGGGTAAGTGGCATAATTGATAGTGACATCATCTAACCTATCCACCCTAACTTCCTATGTGCCATTCCTATCCTACCCAGCTCGTTTCAAAACACGGGTGGACCCAGACATCATCGATAAAATTGCAAGATTTTACCAAAACAATTGCTACTTTGTGGCCTATGATAAGTGATTTTTAGAAAAATCTCTAGGGGTCTAGTTTTGCTAATTCAGGTTCTCTATGGTGAGGTATCTGATAATGTAGCCATGAAAAAAATCTAGCTCAATTTCATATCCGAAAGGCAAAGTTCTCATGGTTTTCAATCTGCCCTGAAATCAGCGTCAGCAGTCCCCGGTGTCATGGCGTCCAGCGTACATTAATGGCCTGGGTAAGTGGCATAATTGATAGTGACATCATCTAACCTATCCACCCTAACTTCCTATGTGCCATTCCTGTCCTACCCAGCTCGTTTCGAAACACGGGTGGACCCAGACATCTTCGATAAAATTGCAAGATTTTACCAAAACAATTGCTACTTTGTGGCCTATGATAAGTGATTTTTAGAAAAATCTCTAGGGGTCTAGTTTTGCTAATTCAGGTTCTCTATGGTGAGGTATCTGATAATGTAGCCATGAAAAAAATCTAGCTCAATTTCATATCCGAAAGGCAAAGTTCTCATGGTTTTCAATCTGCCCTGAAATCAGCGTCAGCAGTCCCTAATGTCGTGGCGTCCAGCGTACATTAATGGCCTGGGTAAGTGGCATAATTGATAGTGACATCATCTAACCTATCCACCCTAACTTCCTATGTGCCATTCCTGTACTACCCAGCTTGTTTCGAAACACGGGTGGACCCAGACATCTTCGATAAAATTGCAAGATTTTACCAAAACAATTGCTACTTTGTGGCCTACGATAAGTGATTTTTAGAAAAATCTCTAGGGGTCCACTTTTTCCAATTCAGGTTCTCTATGGTGAGGTATCTGATAATGTAGCCATGAAAAAAATCTAGCTCAGTTTCATTTCCGAAAGGCAAAGTTCTCATGGTTTTCAATCTGCCCTGAAATCAGCGTCAGCAGTCCCCGATGTCGTGGCGTCCAGCGTACATTAATGGCCTGGGTAAGTGGCATAATTGATAGTGACATCATCTAACCTATCCACCCTAACTTCCTATGTGCCATTCCTGTCCTACCCAGCTCATTTCGAAACACGGGTGGACCCAGACATCTTCGATAAAATTGCAAGATTTTACCAAAACAATTGCTACTTTGTGGCCTATGATAAGTGATTTTTAGAAAAATCTCTAGGGGTCCACTTTTTCCAATTTAGGTTCTCTATGGTGAGGTATCTGATAATGTAGCCATGAAAAAAATCTAGCTCGATTTCATATTCGAAAGGCAAAGTTCTCATGGTTTTCAATCTGCCCTGAAATCAGCGTCAGCAGTCCCCGATGTCGTGGCGTCCAGCGTACATTAATGGCCTGGGTAAGTGGCATAATTGATAGTGACATCATCTAACCTATCCACCCTAACTTCCTATGTGCCATTCCTATCCTACCCAGCTCGTTTCGAAACACGGGTGGACCCAGACATCTTCGATAAAATTGCAAGATTTTACCAAAACAATTGCTACTTTGTGGCCTATGATAAGTGATTTTTAGAAAAATCTCTATGGGTCCACTTTTTCCAATTCAGGTTCTTTATGGTGAGGTATCTGATAATGTAGCCATGAAAAAAATCTAGCTCAATTTCATATCCGAAAGGCAAAGTTCTCATGGTTTTCAATCTGCCCTGAAATCAGCGTCAGCAGTCCCCGGTGTCGTGGCGTCCAGCGTACATTAATGGCCTGGGTAAGTGGCATAATTGATAGTGACATCATCTAACCTATCCACCCTAACTTCCTATGTGCCATTCCTATCCTACCCAGCTCGTTTCGAAACACGGGTGGACCCAGACATCATCGATAAAATTGCAAGATTTTACCAAAACAATTGCTACTTTGTGGCCTATGATAAGTGATTTTTAGAAAAATCTCTAGGGGTCTAGTTTTGCTAATTCAGGTTCTCTATGGTGAGGTATCTGATAATGTAGCCATGAAAAAAATCTAGCTCAATTTCATATCCGAAAGGCAAAGTTCTCATGGTTTTCAATCTGCCCTGAAATCAGCGTCAGCAGTCCCCGGTGTCATGGCGTCCAGCGTACATTAATGGCCTGGGTAAGTGGCATAATTGATAGTGAAATCATCTAACCTATCCACCCTAACTTCCTATGTGCCATTCCTATCCTACCCAGCTCGTTTCGAAACACGGGTGGACACAGACATCTTCGATAAAATTGCAAGATTTTACCAAAACAATTGCTACTTTGTGGCCTATAATAAGTGATTTTTAGAAAAATCTCTAGGGGTCCACTTTTTCCAATTTAGGTTCTCTATGGTGAGGTATCTAATAATGTAGCCATGAAAAAAATCTAGCTCGATTTCATATCCGAAAGGCAAAGTTCTCATGGTTTTCAATCTGCCCTGAAATCAGCGTCAGCAGTCCCCGGTGTTCTGGCATCCAGCGTACATTAATGGCCTGGGTAAGTGGCATAATTGATAGTGACATCATCTAACCTATCCACCCTAACTTCCTATGTGCCATTCCTGTCCTACCCAGCTCATTTCGAAACACGGGTGGACCCAGACATCTTCGATAAAATTGCAAGATTTTACCAAAACAATTGCTACTTTGTGGCCTATGATAAGTGATTTTTAGAAAAATCTCTATGGGTCCACTTTTTCCAATTCAGGTTCTCTATGGTGAGGTATCTGATAATGTAGCCATGAAAAAAATCTAGCTCGATTTCATATCCGGAAGGCAAAGTTCTCATGGTTTTCAATCTGCCCTGAAATCAGCGTCAGCAGTCCCCGATGTCGTGGCGTCCAGCTTACATTAATGGCCTGGGTAAGTGGCATTATTGATAGTGACATCATCTAACCTATTCACCCTAACTTCCTATGTGCCATTCCTATCCTACCCAACTCGTTTCGAAACACGGGTGGACCCAGACATCTTCGATAAAATTGCAAGATTTTACCAAAACAATTGCTAGTTTGTGGCCTATGATAAGTGATTTTTAGAAAAATCTCTAGGGGTCCACTTTTGCCAATTCAGGTTCTCTATGGTGAGGTATCTGATAATGTAGCCATGAAAAAAATCTAGCTTGATTTCATATCCGAAAGGCAAAGTTCTCATGGTTTTCAATCTGCCCTGAAATCAGCGTCAGCAGTCCCCAGTGTCGTGGCGTCCAGCATACATTAATGGCCTGGGTAAGTGGCATAATTGATAGTGACATCATCTAACCTATCCACCCTAACTTCCTATGTGCCATTCCTGTCCTACCTAGCTCGTTTCGAAACACGGGTGGACACAGACATCTTCGATAAAATTGCAAGATTTTACCAAAACAATTGCTACTTTGTGGCCTATGATAAGTGATTTTTAGAAAAATCTCTAGGGGTCTACTTTTTCCAATTCAGGTTCTCTATGGTGAGATATCTGATAATGTAGCCATGAAAAAAATCTAGCTCGATTTCATATCCGAAAGGCAAAGTTCTCATGGTTTTCAATCTGCCCTGAAATCAGCGTCAGCAGTCCCCGGTGTTGTGGCATCCAGCGTACATTAATGGCCTGGGTAAGTGGCATAATTGATAGTGACATCATCTAACCTATCCACTCTAACTTCCTATGTGCCATTCCTGTCCTACCCAGCTCATTTCGAAACACGGGTGGACCCAGACATCTTCGATAAAATTGCAAGATTTTACCAAAATAATTGCTACTTTGTGGCCTATGATAAGTGATTTTTAGAAAAATCTCTAGGGGTCCACTTTTTCCAATTCAGGTTCTCTATGGTGTGGTATCTGATAATGTAGCCATGAAAAAAATCTAGCTCGATTTCATATCCAAAAGGCAAAGTTCTCATGGTTTTCAATCTGCCCTGAAATCAGCGTCAGCAGTCCCCGGTGTCGTGGCGTCCAGCGTACATTAATGGCCTGGGTAAGTGGCATAATTAATAGTGACATCATCTAACCTATCCACCCTGACTTCCTATGTGCCATTCCTGTCCTACCCAGCTTGTTTCGAAACACGGGTGGACCCAGACATCTTTGATAAAATTGCAAGATTTTACCAAAACAATTGCTACTTTGTGGCCTATGATAAGTGATTTTTAGAAAAATCTCTAGGGGTCCACTTTTTCTAATTCAGGTTCTCTATGGTGAGGTATCTGATAATGTAGCCATGAAAAAAATCTAGCTCGATTTCATTTCCGAAAGGCAAAGTTCTCATGGTTTTCAATCTGCCCTGAAATCAGCGTCAGCAGTCCCCGATGTCGTGGCGTCCAGCGTACATTAATGGCCTGGGTAAGTGGCATAATTGATGGTGACATCATCTAACCTATCCACCCTAACTTCCTATGTGCCATTCCTGTCCTACCCAGCTCGTTTTGAAACACGGGTGGACCCAGACATCTTCGATAAAATTGCAAGATTTTACCAAAACAATTGCTACTTTGTGGCCTATGATAAGTGATTTTTAGAAAAATCTCTAGGGGTCCACTTTTTCCAATTTAGGTTCTCTATGGTGAGGTATCTGATAATGTAGCCATGAAAAAAATCTAGCTCGATTTCATATCCGAAAGGCAAAGTTCTCATGGTTTTCAATCTGCCCTGAAATCAGCGTCAGCAGTCCCCGATGTCGTGGCGTCCAGCGTACATTAATGGCCTGGGTAAGTGGCATAATTGATAGTGACATCATCTAACCTATCCACCCTAACTTCCTATGTGCCATTTCTATCCTACCCAGCTCGTTTCGAAACACGGGTGGACCCAGACATCTTCGATAAAATTGCAAGATTTTACCAAAACAATTGCTACTTTGTGGCCTATGATAAGTGATTTTTAGAAAAATCTCTAGGGGTACACTTTTTCCAATTCAGGTTCTCTATGGTGAGGTATCTGATAATGTAGCCATGAAAAAAATCTAGCTCGATTTCATATCCGAAAGGCAAAGTTCTCATGGTTTTCAATCTGCCCTGAAATCAGCGTCAGCAGTCCCCGATGTCATGGCGTCCAGCGTACATTAATGGCCTGGGTAAGTGGCATAATTGATAGTGACATCATCTAACCTATCCACCCTAACTTCCTATGTGCCATTCCTGTCCTACCCAGCTCATTTCGAAACACGGGTGGACCAAGACATCTTCGATAAAATTGCAAGATTTTACCAAAACAATTGCTACTTTGTGGCCTATGATAAGTGATTTTTAGAAAAATCTCTAGGGGTCCACTTTTGCCAATTCAGGTTCTCTATGGTGAGGTATCTGATAATGTAGCCATGAAAAAAATCTAGCTCGATTTCATATCCGAAAGGCAAAGTTCTTATGGTTTCCAATCTGCCCTGAAATCAGCGTCAGTAGTCCCCGGTGTCATGGCGTCCAGCGTACATTAATGGCCTGGGTAAATGACATAATTGATAGTGACATCATCTAACCTATCCACCCTAACTTCCTCTGTGCCATTCCTATCCTACCCAGCTCGTTTCGAAACACGGGTGGACCCAGACATCTTTGATAAAATTGCAAGATTTTACCAAAACAATTGCTACTTTGTGGCCTATGATAAGTGATTTTTAGAAAAATCTCTAGGGGTCCACTTTTGCCAATTCAGGTTCTCTATGGTGAGGTATCTGATAATGTAGCCATGAAAAAAATCTAGCTCGATTTTATATCCGAAAGGCAAAGTTCTCATGGTTTTCAATCTGCCCTGAAATCAGCGTCAGCAGTCCCCGGTGTCGTGGCGTCCAGCGTACATTAATGGCCTGGGTAAGTGGCATAATTAATAGTGACATCATCTAACCTATCCACCCTAACTTCCTATGTGCCATTCCTGTCCTACCCAGCTTGTTTCGAAACACGGGTGGACCCAGACATCTTTGATAAAATTGCAAGATTTTACCAAAACAATTGCTACTTTGTGGCCTATGATAAGTGATTTTTAGAAAAATCTCTAGGGGTCCACTTTTTCTAATTCAGGTTCTCTATGGTGAGGTATCTGATAATGTAGCCATGAAAAAAATCTAGCTCGATTTCATTTCCGAAAGGCAAAGTTCTCATGGTTTTCAATCTGCCCTGAAATCAGCGTCAGCAGTCCCCGATGTCGTGGCGTCCAGCGTACATTAATGGCCTGGGTAAGTGGCATAATTGATGGTGACATCATCTAACCTATCCACCCTAACTTCCTATGTGCCATTCCTGTCCTACCCAGCTCGTTTTGAAACACGGGTGGACCCAGACATCTTCGATAAAATTGCAAGATTTTACCAAAACAATTGCTACTTTGTGGCCTATGATAAGTGATTTTTAGAAAAATCTCTAGGGGTCCACTTTTTCTAATTCAGGTTCTCTATGGTGAGGTATCTGATAATGTAGCCATGAAAAAAATCTAGCTCGATTTCATTTCCGAAAGGCAAAGTTCTCATGGTTTTCAATCTGCCCTGAAATCAGCGTCAGCAGTCCCCGATGTCGTGGCGTCCAGCGTACATTAATGGCCTGGGTAAGTGGCATAATTGATGGTGACATCATCTAACCTATCCACCCTAACTTCCTATGTGCCATTCCTGTCCTACCCAGCTCGTTTTGAAACACGGGTGGACCCAGACATCTTCGATAAAATTGCAAGATTTTACCAAAACAATTGCTACTTTGTGGCCTATGATAAGTGATTTTTAGAAAAATCTCTAGGGGTCCACTTTTTCCAATTTAGGTTCTCTATGGTGAGGTATCTGATAATGTAGCCATGAAAAAAATCTAGCTCGATTTCATATCCGAAAGGCAAAGTTCTCATGGTTTTCAATCTGCCCTGAAATCAGCGTCAGCAGTCCCCGATGTCGTGGCGTCCAGCGTACATTAATGGCCTGGGTAAGTGGCATAATTGATAGTGACATCATCTAACCTATCCACCCTAACTTCCTATGTGCCATTTCTATCCTACCCAGCTCGTTTCGAAACACGGGTGGACCCAGACATCTTCGATAAAATTGCAAGATTTTACCAAAACAATTGCTACTTTGTGGCCTATGATAAGTGATTTTTAGAAAAATCTCTAGGGGTACACTTTTTCCAATTCAGGTTCTCTATGGTGAGGTATCTGATAATGTAGCCATGAAAAAAATCTAGCTCGATTTCATATCCGAAAGGCAAAGTTCTCATGGTTTTCAATCTGCCCTGAAATCAGCGTCAGCAGTCCCCGATGTCATGGCGTCCAGCGTACATTAATGGCCTGGGTAAGTGGCATAATTGATAGTGACATCATCTAACCTATCCACCCTAACTTCCTATGTGCCATTCCTGTCCTACCCAGCTCATTTCGAAACACGGGTGGACCAAGACATCTTCGATAAAATTGCAAGATTTTACCAAAACAATTGCTACTTTGTGGCCTATGATAAGTGATTTTTAGAAAAATCTCTAGGGGTCCACTTTTGCCAATTCAGGTTCTCTATGGTGAGGTATCTGATAATGTAGCCATGAAAAAAATCTAGCTCGATTTCATATCCGAAAGGCAAAGTTCTTATGGTTTCCAATCTGCCCTGAAATCAGCGTCAGTAGTCCCCGGTGTCATGGCGTCCAGCGTACATTAATGGCCTGGGTAAATGACATAATTGATAGTGACATCATCTAACCTATCCACCCTAACTTCCTCTATGCCATTCCTATCCTACCCAGCTCGTTTCGAAACACGGGTGGACCCAGACATCTTTGATAAAATTGCAAGATTTTACCAAAACAATTGCTACTTTGTGGCCTATGATAAGTGATTTTTAGAAAAATCTCTAGGGGTCCACTTTTGCCAATTCAGGTTCTCTATGGTGAGGTATCTGATAATGTAGCCATGAAAAAAATCTAGCTCGATTTCATATCCGAAAGGCAAAGTTCTCATGGTTTTCAATCAGCCCTGAAATCAGCGTCAGTAGTCCCCGATGTCGTGGCGTCCAGCGTACATTAATGGCCTGGGTAAGTGGCATAATTGATAGTGACATCATCTAACCTATCCACCCTAACTTCCTATGTGCCATTCCTGTCCTACCCAGCTCGTTTCGAAACACGGGTGGACCCAGACATCTTCGATAAAATTGCAAGATTTTACCAAAATAATTACTACTTTGTGGCCTATGATAAGTGATTTTTAGAAAAATCTCTAGGGGTCCACTTTTTCCAATTCAGGTTCTCTATGGTGAGGTATCTGATAATGTAGCCATGAAAAAAATCTAGCTCGATTTCATATCCGAAAGGCAAAGTTCTCATGGTTTTCAATCTGCCCTGAAATCAGCGTCAGCAGTCCCCGATGTCGTGGCGTCTAGCGTACATTAATGGCCTGGGTAAGTGGCATAATTGATAGTGACATCATCTAACCTATCCACCCTAACTTCCTATGTGCCATTCCTGTCCTACCCAGCTCATTTCGAAACACGGGTGGACCCAGACATCTTCGATAAAATTGCAAGATTTTACCAAAACAATTGCTACTTTGTGGCCTATGATAAGTGATTTTTAGAAAAATCTCTAGGGGTCCACTTTTTCCAATTCAGGTTCTCTATGGTGAGGAATCTGATAATGTAGCCATGAAAAAAATCTAGCTCGATTTCATATCCGAAAGGCAAAGTTCTCATGGTTTTCAATCTGCCCTGAAATCAGCGTCAGCAGTCCCCGATGTCGTGGCGTCCAGCATACATTAATGGCCTGGGTAAGTGGCATAATTGATAGTGACATCATCTAACCTATCCACCCTAACTTCCTATGTGCCATTCCTGTCCTACCCAGCTCATTTCGAAACACGGGTGGACCCAGACATCTTCGATAAAATTGCAAGATTTTACCAAAACAATTGCTACTTTGTGGCCTATGATAAGTGATTTTTAGAAAAATCTCTAGGAGTCCACTTTTGCCAATTCAGGTTCTCTATGGTGAGGTATCTGATAATGTAGCCATGAAAAAAATCTAGCTCGATTTCATATCCGAAAGGCAAAGTTCTCATGGTTTTCAATCTGCCCTGAAATCAGCGTCAGCAGTCCCCGGTGTCGTGGCATCTAGCGTACATTAATGGCCTGGGTAAGTGACATAATTGATAGTGACATCATCTAACCTATCCACCCTAACTTCCTATGTGCCATTCCTATCCTACCCAGCTCGTTTTGAAACACGGGTGGACCCAGACATCTACGATAAAATTGCAAGATTTTACCAAAGCAATTGCTACTTTGTGGCCTATGATAAGTGATTTTTAGAAAAATCTCTAGGGGTCCACTTTTGCCAATTCAGGTTCTCTATGGTGAGGTATCTAATAATGTAGCCATGAAAAAAATCTAGCTCGATTTCATATCCGAAAGGCAAAGTTCTCATGGTTTCCAATCTGCCCTGAAATCAGCGTCAGTAGTCCCCGGTGTCGTGGCGTCCAGCGTACATTAATGGCCTGGGTAAGTGACATAATTGATAGTGACATCATCTAACCTATCCACCCTAACTTCCTATGTGCCATTCCTGTCCTACCCAGCTCATTTCGAAACACGGGTGGACCCAGACATCTTCGATAAAATTGCAAGATTTTACCAAAACAATTGCTACTTTGTGGCCTATGATAAGTGATTTTTAGAAAAATCTCTAGGAGTCCACTTTTGCCAATTCAGGTTCTCTATGGTGAGGTATCTGATAATGTAGCCATGAAAAAAATCTAGCTCGATTTCATATCCGAAAGGCAAAGTTCTCATGGTTTCCAATCTGCCCTGAAATCAGCGTCAGCAGTCCCCGGTGTCGTGGCATCTAGCGTACATTAATGGCCTGGGTAAGTGACATAATTGATAGTGACATCATCTAACCTATCCACCCTAACTTCCTATGTGCCATTCCTATCCTACCCAGCTCGTTTTGAAACACGGGTGGACCCAGACATCTACGATAAAATTGCAAGATTTTACCAAAACAATTGCTACTTTGTGGCCTATGATAAGTGATTTTTAGAAAAATCTCTAGGGGTCCACTTTTGCCAATTCAGGTTCTCTATGGTGAGGTATCTAATAATGTAGCCATGAAAAAAATCTAGCTCGATTTCATATCCGAAAGGCAAAGTTCTCATGGTTTCCAATCTGCCCTGAAATCAGCGTCAGTAGTCCCCGGTGTCGTGGCGTCCAGCGTACATTAATGGCCTGGGTAAGTGACATAATTGATAGTGACATCATCTAACCTATCCACCCTAACTTCCTATGTGCCATTCCTGTCCTACCCAGCTCATTTCGAAACACGGGTGGACCCAGACATCTGCGATAAAATTGCAAGATTTTTCCAAAACAATTGTCACTATGTGGCCTATGATAAGTGATTTTTAGAAAAATCTCTAGGGGTCCACTTTTGCCAATTCAGGTTCTCTATGGTGAGGTTTCTGATAATGTAGCCATGAAAAAAATCTAGCTCGATTTCATATCCGAAAGGTAAAGTTCTCATGGTTTTCAATCTGCCCTGAAATCAGCGTCAGCAGTCCCCAGTGTCGTGGCGTCCAACATACATTAATGGCCTGGGTAAGTGCCATAATTGATAGTGACATCATCTAACCTATCCACCCTAACTTCCTATGTGCCATTCCTGTCCTACCCAGCTCGTTTCGAAACACGGGTGGACCCAGACATCTTCGATAAAATTGCAAGATTTTACCAAAACAATTGCTACTTTGTGGCCTATGATAAGTGATTTTTAGAAAAATCTCTAGGGGTCCACTTTTTCCATTTTAGGTTCTCTATGGTGAGGTATCTGATAATGTAGCCATGAAAAAAATCTAGCTCGATTTCATATCTGAAAGGCAAAGTTCTCATGGTTTTCAATCTGCCCTGAAATCAGCGTCAGCAGTCCCCGATGTCATGGCGTCCAGCGTACATTAATGGCCTGGGTAAGTGGCATAATTGATAGTGACATCATCTAACCTATCCATCCTAACTTCCTATGTGCCACTCCTGTCCTACCCAGCTCGTTTCGAAACACGGGTGGACCCAGACATCTTCGATAAAATTGCAAGATTTTACCAAAACAATTGCTACTTTGTGGCCTATGATAAGTGATTTTTAGAAAAATCTCTAGGGGTCCACTTTTTCCATTTTAGGTTCTCTATGGTGAGGTATCTGATAATGTAGCCATGAAAAAAATCTAGCTCGATTTCATATCTGAAAGGCAAAGTTCTCATGGTTTTCAATCTGCCCTGAAATCAGCGTCAGCAGTCCCCGATGTCATGGCGTCCAGCATACATTAATGGCCTGGGTAAGTGGCATAATTGATAGTGACATCATCTAACCTATCCATCCTAACTTCCTATGTGCCATTCCTGTCCTACCCAGCTCATTTCGAAACACGGGTGGACACAGACATCTTCGATAAAATTGCAAGATTTTACCAAAACAATTGCTACTTTGTGGCCTATGATAAGTGATTTTTAGAAAAATCTCTAGGGGTCCACTTTTGCCAATTCAGGTTCTCTATGGTGAGGTATCTGATAATGTAGCCATGAAAAAAATCTAGCTCGATTTCATATCCGAAAGGCAAAGTTCTCATGGTTTTCAATCTGCCCTGAAATCAGCGTCAGCAGTCCCCGATGTCATGGCGTCCAGCGTACATTAATGGCCTGGGTAAGTGGCATAATTGATAGTGACATCATCTAACCTATCCACCCTAACTTCCTATGTGCCATTCCTGTCCTACCCAGCTCATTTCGAAACACGGGTGGACACAGACATCTTCGATAAAATTGCAAGATTTTACCAAAACAATTGCTACTTTGTGGCCTATGATAAGTGATTTTTAGAAAAATCTCTAGGAGTCCACTTTTGCCAATTCAGGTTCTCTATGGTGAGGTATCTAATAATGTAGCCATGAAAAAAATCTAGCTCGATTTCATATCCGAAAGACAAAGTTCTCATGGTTTTCAATCTGCCCTGAAATCAGCGTCAGCAGTCCCCGGTGTCGTGGCATCTAGCGTACATTAATGGCCTGGGTAAGTGACATAATTGATAGTGACATCATCTAACCTATCCACCCTAACTTCCTATGTGCCATTCCTATCCTACCCAGCTCGTTTCGAAACACGGGTGGACCCAGACATCTTTGATAAAATTGCAAGATTTTACCAAAACAATTGCTACTTTGTGGCCTATGATAAGTGATTTTTAGAAAAATCTCTAGGGGTACACTTTTGCCAATTCAGGTTCTCTACGGTGAGGTATCTAATAATGTAGCCATGAAAAAAATCTAGCTCAATTTCATATCCGAAAGGCAAAGTTCTCATGGTTTCCAATCTGCCCTGAAATCAGCGTTAGTAGTCCCCGGTGTCGTGGCGTCCAGCGTACATTAATGGCCTGGGTAAGTGACATAATTGATAGTGACATCATCTAACCTATCCACCCTAACTTCCTATGTGCCATTCCTATCCTACCCAGCTCGTTTCGAAACACGGGTGGACCCCGACATCTTCGATAAAATTGCAAGATTTTACCAAAACAATTGCTACTTTGTGGCCTATGATAAGTGATTTTTAGAAAAATCTCTAGGGGTACACTTTTTCCAATTCAGGTTCTCTATGGTGAGGTATCTGATAATGTAGCCATGAAAAAAATCTAGCTCGATTTCATATCCGAAAGGCAAAGTTCTCATGGTTTTCAATCTGCCCTGAAATCAGCGTCAGCAGTCCCCGGTGTCGTGGCGTCCAGCGTACATTAATGGCCTGGGTAAGTGGCATAATTGATAGTGACATCATCTAACCTATCCACCCTAACTTCCTATGTGCCATTCCTGTCCTACCCAGCTCATTTCGAAACACGGGTGGACCAAGACATCTTCGATAAAATTGCAAGATTTTACCAAAACAATTGCTACTTTGTGGCCTATGATAAGTGCTTTTTTAGAAAAATCTCTAGGGGTCCACTTTTGCCAATTCAGGTTCTCTATGGTGAGGTATCTGATAATGTAGCCATGAAAAAAATCTAGCTCGATTTCATATCCGAAAGTCAAAGTTCTTATGGTTTCCAATCTGCCCTGAAATCAGCGTCAGTAGTCCCCGGTGTCGTGGCGTCCAGCGTACATTAATGGCCTGGGTAAGTGACATAATTGATAGTGACATCATCTAACCTATCCACCCTAACTTCCTATGTGCCATTCCTGTCCTACCCAGCTCGTTTCGAAACACGGGTGGACCCAGACATCTGCGATAAAATTGCAAGATTTTACCAAAACAATTGTCACTTTGTGGCCTATGATAAGTGATTTTTAGAAAAATCTCTAGGGGTCCAGTTTTGCTAATTCAGGTTCTCTATGGTGAGGTATCTGATAATGTAGCCATGAAAAAAATCTAGCTCGATTTCATATCTGAAAGGCAAAGTTCTCATGGTTTTCAATCTGCCCTGAAATCAGCGTCAGCAGTCCCCGGTGTCGTGGCGTCCAGCATACATTAATGGCCTGGGTAAGTGCCATAATTGATAGTGACATCATCTAACCTATCCACCCTAACTTTCTATGTGCCATTCCTATCCTACCCAGCTTGTTTCGAAACACGGGTGGACCCAGACATCTTTGATAAAATTGCAAGATTTTACCAAAACAATTGCTACTTTGTGGCCTATGATAAGTGATTTTTAGAAAAATCTCTAGGGGTCCACTTTTTCCATTTTAGGTTCTCTATGGTGAGGTATCTGATAATGTAGCCATGAAAAAAATCTAGCTCGATTTCATATCCGAAAGGCAAAGTTCTCATGGTTTTCAATCTGCCCTGAAATCAGCGTCAGTAGTCCCCGATGTCGTGGCGTCCAGCGTACATTAATGGCCTAGGTAAGTGGCATAATTGATAGTGACATCATCTAACCTATCCACCCTAACTTCCTATGTGCCATTCCTGTCCTACCCAGCTCGTTTCGAAACACGGGTGGACCCAGACATCTTCGATAAAATTGCAAGATTTTACCAAAACAATTGCTACTTTGTGGCCTATGATAAGTGATTTTTAGAAAAATCTCTAGGGGTCCACTTTTTCCAATTCAGGTTCTCTATGGTGAGGTATCTGATAATGTAGCCATGAAAAAAATCTAGCTCGATTTCATATCCGAAAGGCAAAGTTCTCATGGTTTTCAATCTGCCCTGAAATTAGCGTCAGCAGTCCCCGATGTCGTGGCGTCTAGCGTACATTAATGGCCTGGGTAAGTGGCATAATTGATAGTGAAATCATCTAACCTATCCACCCTAACTTCCTATGTGTCATTCCTGTCCTACCCAGCTCATTTCGAAACACGGGTGGACCCAGACATCTTCGATAAAATTGCAAGATTTTACCAAAACAATTGCTACTTTGTGGCCTATGATAAGTGATTTTTAGAAAAATCTCTAGGGGTCCACTTTTTCCAATTCAGGTTCTCTATGGTGAGGTATCTGATAATGTAGCCATGAAAAAAATCTAGCTCGATTTCATATCCGAAAGGCAAAGTTCTCATGGTTTTCAATCTGCCCTGAAATCAGCGTCAGCAGTCCCCGATGTCGTGGCGTCCAGCATACATTAATGGCCTAGGTAAGTGGCATAATTGATAGCGACATCATCTAACCTATCCACCCTAACTTCCTATGTGCCATTCCTATCCTACCCAGCTCATTTCGAAACACGGGTGGACCCAGACATCTTCGATAAAATTGCAAGATTTTACCAAAACAATTGCTACTTTGTGGCCTATGATAAGTGATTTTTAGAAAAATCTCTAGGTGTCCACTTTTGCCAATTCAGGTTCTCTATGGTGAGGTATCTGATAATGTAGCCATGAAAAAAATCTAGCTCGATTTCATATCCGAAAGGCAAAGTTCTCATGGTTTTCAATCTGCCCTGAAATCAGCGTCAGCAGTCCCCGGTGTCGTGGCATCTAGCGTACATTAATGGCCTAGGTAAGTGACATAATTGATAGTGACATCATCTAACCTATCCACCCTAACTTCCTATGTGCCATTCCTATCCTACCCAGCTCGTTTTGAAACACGGGTGGACCCAGACATCTACGATAAAATTGCAAGATTTTACCAAAACAATTGCTACTTTGTGGCCTATGATAAGTGATTTTTAGAAAAATCTCTAGGGGTCCACTTTTGCCAATTCAGGTTCTCTATGGTGAGGTATCTAATAATGTAGCCATGAAAAAAATCTAGCTCGATTTCATATCCGAAAGGCAAAGTTCTCATGGTTTCCAATCTGCCCTGAAATCAGCGTCAGTAGTCCCCGGTGTCGTGGCGTCCAGCGTACATTAATGGCCTGGGTAAGTGACATAATTGATAGTGACATCATCTAACCTATCCACCCTAACTTCCTATGTGCCATTCCTGTCCTACCCAGCTCGTTTTGAAACACGGGTGGACCCAGACATCTGCGATAAAATTGCAAGATTTTTCCAAAACAATTGTCACTTTGTGGCCTATGATAAGTGATTTTTAGAAAAATCTCTAGGGGTCCACTTTTGCCAATTCAGGTTCTCTATGGTGAGGTATCTGATAATGTAGCCATGAAAAAAATCTAGCTCGATTTCATATCCGAAAGGCAAAGTTCTCATGGTTTTCAATCTGCCCTGAAATCAGCGTCAGTAGTCCCCGATGTCGTGGCGTCCAGCGTACATTAATGGCCTAGGTAAGTGGCATAATTGATAGTGACATCATCTAACCTATCCACCCTAACTTCCTATGTGCCATTCCTGTCCTACCCAGCTCGTTTCGAAACACGGGTGGACCCAGACATCTTCGATAAAATTGCAAGATTTTACCAAAACAATTGCTACTTTGTGGCCTATGATAAGTGATTTTTAGAAAAATCTCTAGGGGTCCACTTTTTCCAATTCAGGTTCTCTATGGTGAGGTATCTGATAATGTAGCCATGAAAAAAATCTAGCTCGATTTCATATCCGAAAGGCAAAGTTCTCATGGTTTTCAATCTGCCCTGAAATTAGCGTCAGCAGTCCCCGATGTCGTGGCGTCTAGCGTACATTAATGGCCTGGGTAAGTGGCATAATTGATAGTGAAATCATCTAACCTATCCACCCTAACTTCCTATGTGCCATTCCTGTCCTACCCAGCTCATTTCGAAACACGGGTGGACCCAGACATCTTCGATAAAATTGCAAGATTTTACCAAAACAATTGCTACTTTGTGGCCTATGATAAGTGATTTTTAGAAAAATCTCTAGGGGTCCACTTTTTCCAATTCAGGTTCTCTATGGTGAGGTATCTGATAATGTAGCCATGAAAAAAATCTAGCTCGATTTCATATCCGAAAGGCAAAGTTCTCATGGTTTTCAATCTGCCCTGAAATCAGCGTCAGCAGTCCCCGATGTCGTGGCGTCCAGCATACATTAATGGCCTAGGTAAGTGGCATAATTGATAGCGACATCATCTAACCTATCCACCCTAACTTCCTATGTGCCATTCCTGTCCTACCCAGCTCATTTCGAAACACGGGTGGACCCAGACATCTTCGATAAAATTGCAAGATTTTACCAAAACAATTGCTACTTTGTGGCCTATGATAAGTGATTTTTAGAAAAATCTCTAGGTGTCCACTTTTGCCAATTCAGGTTCTCTATGGTGAGGTATCTGATAATGTAGCCATGAAAAAAATCTAGCTCGATTTCATATCCGAAAGGCAAAGTTCTCATGGTTTTCAATCTGCCCTGAAATCAGCGTCAGTAGTCCCCGGTGTCGTGGCATCTAGCGTACATTAATGGCCTAGGTAAGTGACATAATTGATAGTGACATCATCTAACCTATCCACCCTAACTTCCTATGTGCCATTCCTATCCTACCCAGCTCGTTTTGAAACACGGGTGGACCCAGACATCTACGATAAAATTGCAAGATTTTACCAAAACAATTGCTACTTTGTGGCCTATGATAAGTGATTTTTAGAAAAATCTCTAGGGGTCCACTTTTGCCAATTCAGGTTCTCTATGGTGAGGTATCTGATAATGTAGCCATGAAAAAAATCTAGCTCGATTTCATATCCGAAAGGCAAAGTTCTCATGGTTTTCAATCTGCCCTGAAATCAGCGTCAGCAGTCCCCGGTGTCGTGGCGTCCAGCATACATTAATGGCCTGGGTAAGTGCCATAATTGATAGTGACATTATCTAACCTATCCACCCTAACTTCCTATGTGCCATTCCTGTCCTACCCAGCTCGTTTCGAAACACGGGTGGACCCAGACATCTTCGATAAAATTGCAAGATTTTACCAAAACAATTGCTACTTTGTGGCCTATGATAAGTGATTTTTAGAAAAATCTCTAGGGGTCCACTTTTTCCATTTTAGGTTCTCTATGGTGAGGTATCTGATAATGTAGCCATGAAAAAAATCTAGCTCGATTTCATATCCGAAAGGCAAAGTTCTCATGGTTTTCAATCTGTCCTGAAATCAGCGTCAGCAGTCCCCGATGTCATGGCGTCCAGCGTACATTAATGGCCTGGGTAAGTGGCATAATTGATAGTGACATCATCTAACCTATCCACCCTAACTTTCTATGTGCCATTCCTGTCCTATCCAGCTCATTTCGAAACACGGGTGGACCCAGACATCTTCGATAAAATTGCAAGATTTTACCAAAACAATTGCTACTTTGTGGCCTATGATAAGTGATTTTTAGAAAAAATCTCTAGGGGTCCACTTTTTCCAATTCAGGTTCTCTATGGTGAGGTATCTGATAATGTAGCCATGAAAAAAATCTAGCTCGATTTCATATCCGAAAGGCAAAGTTCTCATGGTTTTCAATCTGCCCTGAAATCAGCGTCAGCAGTCCCCGATGTCGTGGCGTCCAGCATACATTAATGGCCTGGGTAAGTGGCATAATTGATAGTGACATCATCTAACCTATCCACCCTAACTTCCTATGTGCCATTCCTGTCCTACCCAGCTCATTTCGAAACACGGGTGGACCCAGACATCTTCGATAAAATTGCAAGATTTTACCAAAACAATTGCTACTTTGTGGCCTATGATAAGTGATTTTTAGAAAAGTCTCTAGGAGTCCACTTTTGCCAATTTAGGTTCTCTATGGTGAGGTATCTGATAATGTAGCCATGAAAAAAATCTAGCTCGATTTCATATCCGAAAGGCAAAGTTCTCATGGTTTTCAATCTGCCCTGAAATCAGCGTCAGCAGTCCCCGGTGTCGTGGCATCTAGCGTACATTAATGGCCTGGGTAAGTGACATAATTGATAGTGACATCATCTAACCTATCCACCCTAACTTCCTATGTGCCATTCCTATCCTACCCAGCTCATTTCGAAACACGGGTGGACCCAGACATCTTTGATAAAATTGCAAGATTTTACCAAAACAATTGCTACTTTGTGGCCTATGATAAGTGATTTTTAGAAAAATCTCTAGGGGTCCACTTTTGCCAATTCAGGTTCTCTATGGTGAGGTATCTGATAATGTAGCCATGAAAAAAATCTAGCTCGATTTCATATCCGAAAGGCAAAGTTCTCATGGTTTCCAATCTGCCCTGAAATCAGCGTTAGTAGTCCCCGGTGTCGTGGCGTCCAGCGTACATTAATGGCCTGGGTAAGTGACATAATTGATAGTGACATCATCTAACCTATCCACCTTAACTTCCTATGTGCCATTCCTGTCCTACCCAGCTCGTTTCGAAACACGGGTGGACCCAGACATCTTCGATAAAATTGCAAGATTTTTCCAAAACAATTGTCACTTTGTGGCCTATGATAAGTGATTTTTAGAAAAATCTCTAGGGGTCCACTTTTGCCAATTCAGGTTCTCTATGGTGAGGTATCTGATAATGTAGCCATGAAAAAAATCTAGCTCGATTTCATATCCGAAAGGCAAAGTTCTCATGGTTTTCAATCTGCCCTGAAATCAGCGTCAGCAGTCCCCGATGTCATGGCGTAAAGCGTACATTAATGGCCTAGGTAAGTGGCATAATTGATAGTGACATCATCTAACCTATCCACCCTAACTTCCTATGTGCCATTCCTATCCTACCCAGCTCGTTTCGAAACACGGGTGGACCCAGACATCTTCGATAAAATTGCAAGATTTTACCAAAACAATTGCTACTTTGTGGCCTATGATAAGTGATTTTTAGAAAAATCTCTAGGGGTCCACTTTTTCCATTTTAGGTTCTCTATGGTGAGGTATCTGATAATGTAGCCATGAAAAAAATCTAGCTCGATTTCATATCCGAAAGGCAAAGTTCTCATGGTTTTCAATCTGCCCTGAAATCAGCGTCAGCAGTCCCCGATGTCATGGCGTCTAGCGTACATTAATGGCCTGGGTAAGTGGCACAACTGATAGTGACATCATCTAACCTATCCACCCTAACTTCCTATGTGCCATTCCTGTCCTACCCAGCTCGTTTCGAAACACGGGTGGACCCAGACATCTTCGATAAAATTGCAAGATTTTACCAAAACAATTGCTACTTTGTGGCCAATGATAAGTGATTTTTAGAAAAATCTCTAGGGGTCCACTTTTGCCAATTCAGGTTCTCTATGGTGATGTATCTGATAATGTAGCCATGAAAAAAATCTAGCTCGATTTCATATCCGAAAGGCAAAGTTCTCATGGTTTTCAATCTGCCCTGAAATCAGCGTCAGCAGTCCCCGGTGTCGTGGCGTCCAGCATACATTAATGGCCTGGGTAAGTGCCATAATTGATAGTGACATTATCTAACCTATCCACCCTAACTTCCTATGTGCCATTCCTGTCCTACCCAGCTCGTTTCGAAACACGGGTGGACCCAGACATCTTCGATAAAATTGCAAGATTTTACCAAAACAATTGCTACTTTGTGGCCTATGATAAGTGATTTTTAGAAAAATCTCTAGGAGTCCACTTTTGCCAATTCAGGTTCTCTATGGTGAGGTATCTGATAATGTAGCCATGAAAAAAATCTAGCTCGATTTCATATCCGAAAGGCAAAGTTCTCATGGTTTTCAATCTGCCCTGAAATCAGCGTCAGTAGTCCCCGATGTCGTGGCGTCCAGCGTACATTAATGGCCTAGGTAAGTGGCATAATTGATAGTGACATCATCTAACCTATCCACCCTAACTTCCTATGTGCCATTCCTGTCCTACCCAGCTCGTTTCGAAACTCGGGTGGACCCAGACATCTTCGATAAAATTGCAAGATTTTACCAAAACAATTGCTACTTTGTGGCCTATGATAAGTGATTTTTAGAAAAATCTCTAGGGGTCCACTTTTTCCAATTCAGGTTCTCTATGGTGAGGTATCTGATAATGTAGCCATGAAAAAAATCTAGCTCGATTTCATATCCGAAAGGCAAAGTTCTCATGGTTTTCAATCTGCCCTGAAATCAGCGTCAGCAGTCCCCGATGTCGTGGCGTCTAGCGTACATTAATGGCCTGGGTAAGTGGCATAATTGATAGTGACATCATCTAACCTATCCACCCTAACTTCCTATGTGTCATTCCTGTCCTACCCAGCTCATTTCGAAACACGGGTGGACCCAGACATCTTCGATAAAATTGCAAGATTTTACCAAAACAATTGCTACTTTGTGGCCTATGATAAGTGATTTTTAGAAAAATCTCTAGGGGTCCACTTTTTCCAATTCAGGTTCTCTATGGTGAGGTATCTGATAATGTAGCCATGAAAAAAATCTAGCTCGATTTCATATCCGAAAGGCAAAGTTCTCATGGTTTTCAATCTGCCCTGAAATCAGCGTCAGCAGTCCCCGATGTCGTGGCGTCCAGCATACATTAATGGCCTAGGTAAGTGGCATAATTGATAGCGACATCATCTAACCTATCCACCCTAACTTCCTATGTGCTATTCCTGTCCTACCCAGCTCATTTCGAAACACGGGTGGACCCAGACATCTTCGATAAAATTGCAAGATTTTACCAAAACAATTGCTACTTTGTGGCCTATGATAAGTGATTTTTAGAAAAATCTCTAGGAGTCCACTTTTGCCAATTCAGGTTCTCTATGGTGAGGTATCTGATAATGTAGCCATAAAAAAAATCTAGCTCGATTTCATATCCGAAAGGCAAAGTTCTCATGGTTTTCAATCTGCCCTGAAATCAGCGTCAGCAGTCCCCGGTGTCGTGGCATCTAGCGTACATTAATGGCCTAGGTAAGTGACATAATTGATAGTGACATCATCTAACCTATCCACCCTAACTTCCTATGTGCCATTCCTATCCTACCCAGCTCGTTTTGAAACACGGGTGGACCCAGACATCTACGATAAAATTGCAAGATTTTACCAAAACAATTGCTACTTTGTGGCCTATGATAAGTGATTTTTAGAAAAATCTCTAGGGGTCCACTTTTGCCAATTCAGGTTCTCTATGGTGAGGTATCTAATAATGTAGCCATGAAAAAAATCTAGCTCAATTTCATATCCGAAAGGCAAAGTTCTCATGGTTTCCAATCTGCCCTGAAATCAGCGTCAGTAGTCCCCGGTGTCGTGGCGTCCAGCGTACATTAATGGCCTGGGTAAGTGACATAATTGATAGTGACATCATCTAACCTATCCACCCTAACTTCCTATGTGCCATTCCTGTCCTACCCAGCTCGTTTTGAAACACGGGTGGACCCAGACATCTGCGATAAAATTGCAAGATTTTTCCAAAACAATTGTCACTTTGTGGCCTATGATAAGTGATTTTTAGAAAAATCTCTAGGGGTCCACTTTTGCCAATTCAGGTTCTCTATGGTGAGGTATCTGATAATGTAGCCATGAAAAAAATCTAGCTCGATTTCATATCCGAAAGGCAAAGTTCTCATGGTTTTCAATCTGCCCTGAAATCAGCGTCAGCAGTCCCCGGTGTCGTGGCGTCCAGAATACATTAATGGCCTGGGTAAGTGCCATAATTGATAGTGACATTATCTAACCTATCCACCCTAACTTCCTATGTGCCATTCCTGTCCTACCCAGCTCGTTTCGAAACACGGGTGGACCCAGACATCTTCGATAAAATTGCAAGATTTTACCAAAACAATTGCTACTTTGTGGCCTATGATAAGTGATTTTTAGAAAAATCTCTAGGGGTCCACTTTTGCCAATTCAGGTTCTCTATGGTGAGGTATCTGATAATGTAGCCATGAAAAAAATCTAGCTCGATTTCATATCCGAAAGGCAAAGTTCTCATGGTTTTCAATCTGCCCTGAAATCAGCGTCAGCAGTCCCCGATGTCATGGCGTAAAGCGTACATTAATGGCCTAGGTAAGTGGCATAATTGATAGTGACATCATCTAACCTATCCACCCTAACTTCCTATGTGCCATTCCTATCCTACCCAGCTCGTTTCGAAACACGGGTGGACCCAGACATCTTCGATAAAATTGCAAGATTTTACCAAAACAATTGCTACTTTGTGGCCTATGATAAGTGATTTTTAGAAAAATCTCTAGGGGTCCACTTTTTCCATTTTAGGTTCTCTATGGTGAGGTATCTGATAATGTAGCCATGAAAAAAATCTAGCTCGATTTCATATCTGAAAGGCAAAGTTCTCATGGTTTTCAATCTGCCCTGAAATCAGCGTCAGCAGTCCCCGATGTCATGGCGTCCAGCGTACATTAATGGCCTGGGTAAGTGGCATAATTGATAGTGACATCATCTAACCTATCCACCCTAACTTCCTATGTGCCATTCCTGTCCTACCCAGCTCGTTTCGAAACACGGGTGGACCCAGACATCTTCGATAAAATTGCAAGATTTTACCAAAACAATTGCTACTTTGTGGCCCATGATAAGTGATTTTTAGAAAAATCTCTAGGGGTCCACTTTTGCCAATTCAGGTTCTCTATGGTGAGGTATCTGATAATGTAGCCATGAAAAAAATCTAGCTCGATTTCATATCCGAAAGGCAAAGTTCTCATGGTTTTCAATCTGCCCTGAAATCAGCGTCAGCAGTCCCCGGTGTCGTGGCGTCCAGCATACATTAATGGCCTGGGTAAGTGCCATAATTGATAGTGACATTATCTAACCTATCCACCCTAACTTCCTATGTGCCATTCCTGTCCTACCCAGCTCGTTTCGAAACACGGGTGGACCCAGACATCTTCGATAAAATTGCAAGATTTTACCAAAACAATTGCTACTTTGTGGCCTATGATAAGTGATTTTTAGAAAAATCTCTAGGAGTCCACTTTTGCCAATTCAGGTTCTCTATGGTGAGGTATCTGATAATGTAGCCATGAAAAAAATCTAGCTCGATTTCATATCCGAAAGGCAAAGTTCTCATGGTTTTCAATCTGCCCTGAAATCAGCGTCAGTAGTCCCCGATGTCGTGGCGTCCAGCGTACATTAATGGCCTAGGTAAGTGGCATAATTGATAGTGACATCATCTAACCTATCCACCCTAACTTCCTATGTGCCATTCCTGTCCTACCCAGCTCGTTTCGAAACACGGGTGGACCCAGACATCTTCGATAAAATTGCAAGATTTTACCAAAACAATTGCTACTTTGTGGCCTATGATAAGTGATTTTTAGAAAAATCTCTAGGGGTCCACTTTTTCCAATTCAGGTTCTCTATGGTGAGGTATCTGATAATGTAGCCATGAAAAAAATCTAGCTCGATTTCATATCCGAAAGGCAAAGTTCTCATGGTTTTCAATCTGCCCTGAAATCAGCGTCAGCAGTCCCCGATGTCGTGGCGTCTAGCGTACATTAATGGCCTGGGTAAGTGGCATAATTGATAGTGACATCATCTAACCTATCCACCCTAACTTCCTATGTGTCATTCCTGTCCTACCCAGCTCATTTCGAAACACGGGTGGACCCAGACATCTTCGATAAAATTGCAAGATTTTAATAAAACAATTGCTACTTTGTGGCCTATGATAAGTGATTTTTAGAAAAATCTCTAGGGGTCCACTTTTTCCAATTCAGGTTCTCTATGGTGAGGTATCTGATAATGTAGCCATGAAAAAAATCTAGCTCGATTTCATATCCGAAAGGCAAAGTTCTCATGGTTTTCAATCTGCCCTGAAATCAGCGTCAGCAGTCCCCGATGTCGTGGCGTCCAGCATACATTAATGGCCTAGGTAAGTGGCATAATTGATAGCGACATCATCTAACCTATCCACCCTAACTTCCTATGTGCCATTCCTGTCCTACCCAGCTCATTTCGAAACACGGGTGGACCCAGACATCTTCGATAAAATTGCAAGATTTTACCAAAACAATTGCTACTTTGTGGCCTATGATAAGTGATTTTTAGAAAAATCTCTAGGAGTCCACTTTTGCCAATTCAGGTTCTCTATGGTGAGGTATCTGATAATGTAGCCATGAAAAAAATCTAGCTCGATTTCATATCCGAAAGGCAAAGTTCTCATGGTTTTCAATCTGCCCTGAAATCAGCGTCAGCAGTCCCCGGTGTCGTGGCATCTAGCGTACATTAATGGCCTAGGTAAGTGACATAATTGATAGTGACATCATCTAACCTATCCACCCTAACTTCCTATGTGCCATTCCTATCCTACCCAGCTCGTTTTGAAACACGGGTGGACCCAGACATCTACGATAAAATTGCAAGATTTTACCAAAACAATTGCTACTTTGTGGCCTATGATAAGTGATTTTTAGAAAAATCTCTAGGGGTCCACTTTTGCCAATTCAGGTTCTCTATGGTGAGGTATCTAATAATGTAGCCATGAAAAAAATCTAGCTCGATTTCATATCCGAAAGACAAAGTTCTCATGGTTTTCAATCTGCCCTGAAATCAGCGTCAGCAGTCCCCGGTGTCGTGGCGTCCAGCATACATTAATGGCCTGGGTAAGTGCCATAATTGATAGTGACATTATCTAACCTATCCACCCTAACTTCCTATGTGCCATTCCTGTCCTACCCAGCTCGTTTCGAAACACGGGTGGACCCAGACATCTTCGATAAAATTGCAAGATTTTACCAAAACAATTGCTACTTTGTGGCCTATGATAAGTGATTTTTAGAAAAATCTCTAGGGGTCCACTTTTTCCATTTTAGGTTCTCTATGGTGAGGTATCTGATAATGTAGCCATGAAAAAAATCTAGCTCGATTTCATATCCGAAAGGCAAAGTTCTCATGGTTTTCAATCTACCCTGAAATCAGCGTCAGCAGTATCCGATGTCATGGCGTCCAGCGTACATTAATGGCCTGGGTAAGTGGCATAATTGATAGTGACATCATCTAACCTATCCACCCTAACTTCCTATGTGCCATTCCTGTGCTACCCAGCTCATTTCGAAACACGGGTGGACCCAGACATCTTCGATAAAATTGCAAGATTTTACCAAAACAATTGCTACTTTGTGGCCTATGATAAGTGATTTTTAGAAAAATCTCTAGGGGTCCACTTTTTCCAATTCAGGTTCTCTATGGTGAGGTATCTGATAATGTAGCCATGAAAAAAATCTAGCTCGATTTCATATCCGAAAGGCAAAGTTCTCATGGTTTTCAATCTGCCCTGAAATCAGCGTCAGCAGTCCCCGATGTCGTGGCGTCCAGCATACATTAATGGCCTGGGTAAGTGGCATAATTGATAGTGACATCATCTAACCTATCCACCCTAACTTCCTATGTGCCATTCCTGTCCTACCCAGCTCATTTCGAAACACGGGTGGACCCAGACATCTTTGATAAAATTGCAAGATTTTACCAAAACAATTGCTACTTTGTGGCCTATGATAAGTGATTTTTAGAAAAGTCTCTAGGAGTCCACTTTTGCCAATTTAGGTTCTCTATGGTGAGGTATCTGATAATGTAGCCATGAAAAAAATCTAGCTCGATTTCATATCCGAAAGGCAAAGTTCTCATGGTTTTCAATCTGCCCTGAAATCAGCGTCAGCAGTCCCCGGTGTCGTGGCATCTAGCGTACATTAATGGCCTGGGTAAGTGACATAATTGATAGTGACATCATCTAACCTATCCACCCTAACTTCCTATGTGCCATTCCTATCCTACCCAGCTCATTTCGAAACACGGGTGGACCCAGACATCTTTGATAAAATTGCAAGATTTTACCAAAACAATTGCTACTTTGTGGCCTATGATAAGTGATTTTTAGAAAAATCTCTAGGGGTCCACTTTTGCCAATTCAGGTTCTCTACGGTGAGGTATCTAATAATGTAGCCATGAAAAAAATCTAGCTCAATTTCATATCCGAAAGGCAAAGTTCTCATGGTTTCCAATCTGCCTGAAATCAGCGTTAGTAGTCCCCGGTGTCGTGGCGTCCAGCGTACATTAATGGCCTAGGTAAGTGACATAATTGATAGTGACATCATCTAACCTATCCACCCTAACTTCCTATGTGCCATTCTTGTCCTACCCAGCTCGTTTCGAAACACGGGTGGACCCAGACATCTTCGATAAAATTGCAAGATTTTTCCAAAACAATTGTCACTTTGTGGCCTATGATAAGTGATTTTTAGAAAAATCTCTAGGGGTCCACATTTGCCAATTCAGGTTCTCTATGGTGAGGTATCTGATAATGTAGCCATGAAAAAAATCTAGCTCGATTTCATATCCGAAAGGCAAAGTTCTCATGGTTTTCAATCTGCCCTGAAATCAGCGTCAGCAGTCCCCGATGTCATGGCGTCCAGCGTACATTAATGGCCTGGGTAAGTGGCATAATTGATAGTGACATCATCTAACCTATCCACCCTAACTTCCTATGTGCCATTCCTATCCTACCCAGCTCGTTTCGAAACACGGGTGGACCCAGACATCTTCGATAAAATTGCAAGATTTTACCAAAACAATTGCTACTTTGTGGCCTATGATAAGTGATTTTTAGAAAAATCTATAGGGTCCACTTTTTCCATTTTAGGTTCTCTATGGTGAGGTATCTGATAATGTAGCCATGAAAAAAATCTAGCTCGATTTCATATCCGAAAGGCAAAGTTCTCATGGTTTTCAATCTGCCCTGAAATCAGCGTCAGCAGTCCCCGATGTCATGGCGTCCAGCGTACATTAATGGCCTGGGTAAGTGGCATAATTGATAGTGACATCATCTAACCTATCCACCCTAACTTCCTATGTGCCATTCCTGTCCTACCCAGCTCGTTTCGAAACACGGGTGGACCCAGACATCTTCGATAAAATTGCAAGATTTTACCAAAACAATTGCTACTTTGTGGCCAATGATAAGTGATTTTTAGAAAAATCTCTAGGGGTCCACTTTTGCCAATTCAGGTTCTCTATGGTGAGGTATCTGATAATGTAGCCATGAAAAAAATCTAGCTCGATTTCATATCCGAAAGGCAAAGTTCTCATGGTTTTCAATCTGCCCTGAAATCAGCGTTAGCAGTCCCCGATGTCATGGCGTCCAGCGTACATTAATGGCCTGGGTAACTGGCATAATTGATAGTGACATCATCTAACCTATCCACCCTAACTTCCTATGTGCCATTCCTGTCCTACCCAGCTCATTTCGAAACACGGGTGGACCCAGACATCTTTGATAAAATTGCAAGATTTTACCAAAACAATTGCTACTTTGTGGCCTATGATAAGTGATTTTTAGAAAAATCTCTAGGGGTCCACTTTTCCCAATTCAGGTTCTCTATGGTGAGGTATCTAATAATGTAGCCATGAAAAAAATCTAGCTCGATTTCATATCCGAAAGGCAAAGTTCTCATGGTTTCCAATCTGCCCTAAAATCAGCGTCAGTTGTCCCCGGTGTCGTGGCGTCCAGCGTACATTAATGGCCTGGGTAAGTGACATAATTGATAGTGACATCATCTAACCTATCCACCCTAACTTCCTATGTGCCATTCCTGTCCTACCCAGCTCATTTCGAAACACGGGTGAACCCAGACATCTGCGATAAAATTGCAAGATTTTTCCAAAACAATTGTCACTTTGTGGCCTATGATAAGTGATTTTTAGAAAAATCTCTAGGGGTCCACTTTTGCCAATTCAGGTTCTCTATGGTGAGGTATCTGATAATGTAGCCATGAAAAAAATCTAGCTCGATTTCATATCCGAAAGGCAAAGTTCCCATGGTTTTCAATCTGCCCTGAAATCAGCGTCAGCAGTCCCCGGTGTCGTGGCGTCCAGCGTACATTAATGGCCTGGGTAAGTGGCATAATTGATAGTGACATCATCTAACCTATCCACCCTAACTTCCTATGTGCCATTCCTGTCCTACCCAGCTCGTTTCGAAACACGGGTGGACCCAGACATCTACGATAAAATTGCAAGATTTTACCAAAACAATTGCTACTTTGTGGCCTATGATAAGTGATTTTTAGAAAAATCTCTAGGGTCCACTTTTTCCATTTTAGGTTCTCTATGGTGAGGTATCTAATAATGTAGCCATGAAAAAAATCTTGCTCGATTTCATATCCGAAAGGCAAAGTTCTCATGGTTTCCAATCTGCCCTGAAATCAGCGTCAGTAGTCCCCGGTGTCGTGGCGTCCAGCGTACATTAATGGCCTGGGTAAGTGGCATAATTGATAGTGACATCATCTAACCTATCCACCCTAACTTCCTATGTGCCATTCCTATCCTACCCAGCTCGTTTCGAAACACGGGTGGACCCAGACATCTTTGATAAAATTGCAAGATTTTACCAAAACAATTGCTACTTTGTGGCCAATGATAAGTGATTTTTAGAAAAATCTCTAGGGGTCCACTTTTTCCATTTTAGGTTCTCTATGGTGAGGTATCTGATAATGTAGCAATGAAAAAAATCTAGCTCGATTTCATATCCGAAAGGCAAAGTTCTCATGGTTTTCAATCTGCCCTGAAATCAGCGTCAGTAGTCCCCGATGTCGTGGCGTCCAGCGTACATTAATGGCCTGGGTAAGTGGCATAATTGATAGTGACATCATCTAACCTATCCACCCTAACTTCCTATGTGCCATTCCTGTCCTACCCAGCTCGTTTCGAAACACGGGTGGACCCAGACATCTTCGATAAAATTGCAAGATTTTACCAAAACAATTGCTACTTTGTGACCTATGATAAGTGATTTTTAGAAAAATCTCTAGGGGTCCACTTTTTCCAATTCAGGTTCTCTATGGTGAGGTATCTGATAATGTAGCCATGAAAAAAATCTAGCTCGATTTCATATCCGAAAGGCAAAGTTCTCATGGTTTTCAATCTGCCCTGAAATCAGCGTCAGCAGTCCCCGATGTCGTGGCGTCTAGCGTACATTAATGGCCTGGGTAAGTGGCATAATTGATAGTGACATCATCTAACCTATCCACCCAAACTTCCTATGTGCCATTCCTGTCCTACCCAGCTCATTTTGAAACATGGGTGGACCCAGACATCTTCGATAAAATTGCAAGATTTTACCAAAACAATTGCTACTTTGTGGCCTATGATAAGTGATTTTTAGGAAAATCTCTAGGAGTCCACTTTTGCCAATTCAGGTTCTCTATGGTGAGGTATCTGATAATGTAGCCATGAAAAAAATCTAGCTCGATTTCATATCCGAAAGGCAAGGTTCTCATGGTTTTCAATCTGCCCTGAAATCAGCGTCAGCAGTCCCCGGTGTCGTGGCATCTAGCGTACATTAATGGCCTGGGTAAGTGACATAATTGATAGTGACATCATCTAACCTATCCACCCTAACTTCCTATGTGCCATTCCTATCCTACCCAGCTCATTTTGAAACACGGGTGGACCCAGACATCTACGATAAAATTGCAAGATTTTACCAAAACAATTGCTACTTTGTGGCCTATGATAAGTGATTTTTAGAAAAATCTCTAGGGGTCCACTTTTGCCAATTCAGGTTCTCTATGGTGAGGTATCTAATAATGTAGCCATGAAAAAAATCTAGCTCGATTTCATATCCGAAAGGCAAAGTTCTCATGGTTTCCAATCTGCCCTGAAACCAGCGTCAGTATTCCCCGGTGTCGTGGCGTCCAGCGTACATTAATGGCCTGGGTAAGTGACATAATTGATAGTGACATCATCTAACCTATCCACCCTAACTTCCTATGTGCCATTCCTGTCTTACCCAGCTCGTTTCGAAACACGGGTGGACCCAGACATCTGCGATAAAATTGCAAGATTTTTCCAAAATAATTGTCACTTTGTGGCCTATGATAAGTGATTTTTAGAAAAATCTCTAGGGGTCCACTTTTGCCAATTCAGGTTCTCTATGGTGAGGTATCTGATAATGTAGCCATGAAAAAAATCTAGCTCGATTTCATATCCGAAAGGCAAAGTTCTCATGGTTTTCAATCTGCCCTGAAATCAGCGTCAGCAGTCCCCGGTGTCGTGGCATCCAGCGTACATTAATAGCCTGGGTAAGTGGCATAATTGATAGTGACATCATCTAACCTATCCACCCTAACTTCCTATGTGCCATTCCTGTCCTACCCAGCTCGTTTCGAAACACGGGTGGACCCAGACATCTACGATAAAATTGCAAGATTTTACCAAAACAATTGCTACTTTGTGGCCTATGATAAGTGATTTTTAGAAAAATCTCTAGTGTCCACTTTTTCCATTTTAGGTTCTCTATGGTGAGGTATCTAATAATGTAGCCATGAAAAAAATCTAGCTCGATTTCATATCCGAAAGGCAAAGTTCTCATGGTTTCCAATCTGCCCTGAAATCAGCGTCAGTAGTCCCCGGTGTCGTGGCGTCCAGCGTACATTAATGGCCTGGGTAAGTGGCATAACTGATAGTGACATCATCTAACCTATCCACCCTAACTTCCTATGTGCCATTCCTATCCTACCCAGCTCGTTTCGAAACACGGGTGGACCCAGACATCTTTGATAAAATTGCAAGATTTTACCAAAACAATTGCTACTTTGTGGCCTATGATAAGTGATTTTTAGAAAAATCTCTAGGGGTCCACTTTTTCCATTTTAGGTTCTCTATGGTGAGGTATCTGATAAAGTAGCCATGAAAAAAATCTAGCTCGATTTCATATCCGAAAGGCAAAGTTCTCATGGTTTTCAATCTGCCCTGAAATCAGCGTCAGTAGTCCCCGATGTCGTGGCGTCCAGCGTACATTAATGGCCTGGGTAAGTGGCATAATTGATAGTGACATCATCTAACCTATCCACCCTAACTTGCTATGTGCCATTCCTGTCCTACCCAGCTCGTTTCGAAACACGGGTGGACCCAGACATCTTCGATAAAATTGCAAGATTTTACCAAAACAATTGCTACTTTGTGACCTATGATAAGTGATTTTTAGAAAAATCTCTAGGGGTCCACTTTTTCCAATTCAGGTTCTCTATGGTGAGGTATCTGATAATGTAGCCATGAAAAAAATCTAGCTCGATTTCATATCCGAAAGGCAAAGTTCTCATGGTTTTCAATCTGCCCTGAAATCAGCGTCAGCAGTCCCCGATGTCGTGGCGTCTAGCGTACATTAATGGCCTGGGTAAGTGGCATAATTGATAGTGACATCATCTAACCTATCCACCCAAACTTCCTATGTGCCATTCCTGTCCTACCCAGCTCATTTCGAAACACGGGTGGACCCAGACATCTTCGATAAAATTGCAAGATTTTACCAAAACAATTGCTACTTTGTGGCCTATGATAAGTGATTTTTAGGAAAATCTCTAGGAGTCCACTTTTGCCAATTCAGGTTCTCTATGGTGAGGTATCTGATAATGTAGCCATGAAAAAAATCTAGCTCGATTTCATATCCGAAAGGCAAAGTTCTCATGGTTTTCAATCTGCCCTGAAATCAGCGTCAGCAGTCCCCGGTGTCGTGGCATCTAGCGTACATTAATGGCCTGGGTAAGTGACATAATTGATAGTGACATCATCTAACCTATCCACCCTAACTTCCTATGTGCCATTCCTATCCTACCCAGCTCGTTTTGAAACACGGGTGGACCCAGACATCTACGATAAAATTGCAAGATTTTACCAAAACAATTGCTACTTTGTGGCCTATGATAAGTGATTTTTAGAAAAATCTCTAGGGGTCCACTTTTCCCAATTCAGGTTCTCTATGGTGAGGTATCTAATAATGTAGCCATGAAAAAAATCTAGCTCGATTTCATATCCGAAAGGCAAAGTTCTCATGGTTTCCAATCTGCCCTGAAATCAGCGTCAGTTGTCCCCGGTGTCGTGGCGTCCAGCGTACATTAATGGCCTGGGTAAGTGACATAATTGATAGTGACATCATCTAACCTATCCACCCTAACTTCCTATGTGCCATTCCTGTCCTACCCAGCTCGTTTCGAAACACGGGTGAACCCAGACATCTGCGATAAAATTGCAAGATTTTTCCAAAACAATTGTCACTTTGTGGCCTATGATAAGTGATTTTTAGAAAAATCTCTAGGGGTCCACTTTTGCCAATTCAGGTTCTCTATGGTGAGGTATCTGATAATGTAGCCATGAAAAAAATCTAGCTCGATTTCATATCCGAAAGGCAAAGTTCCCATGGTTTTCAATCTGCCCTGAAATCAGCGTCAGCAGTCCCCGGTGTCGTGGCGTCCAGCGTACATTAATGGCCTGGGTAAGTGGCATAATTGATAGTGACATCATCTAACCTATCCACCCTAACTTCCTATGTGCCATTCCTGTCCTACCCAGCTCGTTTCGAAACACGGGTGGACCCAGACATCTACGATAAAATTGCAAGATTTTACCAAAACAATTGCTACTTTGTGGCCTATGATAAGTGATTTTTAGAAAAATCTCTAGGGTCCACTTTTTCCATTTTAGGTTCTCTATGGTGAGGTATCTAATAATGTAGCCATGAAAAAAATCTTGCTCGATTTCATATCCGAAAGGCAAAGTTCTCATGGTTTCCAATCTGCCCTGAAATCAGCGTCAGTAGTCCCCGGTGTCGTGGCGTCCAGCGTACATTAATGGCCTGGGTAAGTGGCATAATTGATAGTGACATCATCTAACCTATCCACCCTAACTTCCTATGTGCCATTCCTATCCTACCCAGCTCGTTTCGAAACACGGGTGGACCCAGACATCTTTGATAAAATTGCAAGATTTTACCAAAACAATTGCTACTTTGTGGCCTATGATAAGTGATTTTTAGAAAAATCTCTAGGGGTCCACTTTTTCCATTTTAGGTTCTCTATGGTGAGGTATCTGATAATGTAGCAATGAAAAAAATCTAGCTCGATTTCATATCCGAAAGGCAAAGTTCTCATGGTTTTCAATCTGCCCTGAAATCAGCGTCAGTAGTCCCCGATGTCGTGGCGTCCAGCGTACATTAATGGCCTGGGTAAGTGGCATAATTGATAGTGACATCATCTAACCTATCCACCCTAACTTCCTATGTGCCATTCCTGTCCTACCCAGCTCGTTTCGAAACACGGGTGGACCCAGACATCTTCGATAAAATTGCAAGATTTTACCAAAACAATTGCTACTTTGTGACCTATGATAAGTGATTTTTAGAAAAATCTCTAGGGGTCCACTTTTTCCAATTCAGGTTCTCTATGGTGAGGTATCTGATAATGTAGCCATGAAAAAAATATAGCTCGATTTCATATCCGAAAGGCAAAGTTCTCATGGTTTTCAATCTGCCCTGAAATCAGCGTCAGCAGTCCCCGATGTCGTGGCGTCTAGCGTACATTAATGGCCTGGGTAAGTGGCATAATTGATAGTGACATCATCTAACCTATCCACCCAAACTTCCTATGTGCCATTCCTGTCCTACCCAGCTCATTTTGAAACATGGGTGGACCCAGACATCTTCGATAAAATTGCAAGATTTTACCAAAACAATTGCTACTTTGTGGCCTATGATAAGTGATTTTTAGGAAAATCTCTAGGAGTCCACTTTTGCCAATTCAGGTTCTCTATGGTGAGGTATCTGATAATGTAGCCATGAAAAAAATCTAGCTCGATTTCATATCCGAAAGGCAAGGTTCTCATGGTTTTCAATCTGCCCTGAAATCAGCGTCAGCAGTCCCCGGTGTCGTGGCATCTAGCGTACATTAATGGCCTGGGTAAGTGACATAATTGATAGTGACATCATCTAACCTATCCACCCTAACTTCCTATGTGCCATTCCTATCCTACCCAGCTCATTTTGAAACACGGGTGGACCCAGACATCTACGATAAAATTGCAAGATTTTACCAAAACAATTGCTACTTTGTGGCCTATGATAAGTGATTTTTAGAAAAATCTCTAGGGGTCCACTTTTGCCAATTCAGGTTCTCTATGGTGAGGTATCTAATAATGTAGCCATGAAAAAAATCTAGCTCGATTTCATATCCGAAAGGCAAAGTTCTCATGGTTTCCAATCTGCCCTGAAACCAGCGTCAGTATTCCCCGGTGTCGTGGCGTCCAGCGTACATTAATGGCCTGGGTAAGTGACATAATTGATAGTGACATCATCTAACCTATCCACCCTAACTTCCTATGTGCCATTCCTGTCTTACCCAGCTCGTTTCGAAACACGGGTGGACCCAGACATCTGCGATAAAATTGCAAGATTTTTCCAAAATAATTGTCACTTTGTGGCCTATGATAAGTGATTTTTAGAAAAATCTCTAGGGGTCCACTTTTGCCAATTCAGGTTCTCTATGGTGAGGTATCTGATAATGTAGCCATGAAAAAAATCTAGCTCGATTTCATATCCGAAAGGCAAAGTTCTCATGGTTTTCAATCTGCCCTGAAATCAGCGTCAGCAGTCCCCGGTGTCGTGGCATCCAGCGTACATTAATAGCCTGGGTAAGTGGCATAATTGATAGTGACATCATCTAACCTATCCACCCTAACTTCCTATGTGCCATTCCTGTCCTACCCAGCTCGTTTCGAAACACGGGTGGACCCAGACATCTACGATAAAATTGCAAGATTTTACCAAAACAATTGCTACTTTGTGGCCTATGATAAGTGATTTTTAGAAAAATCTCTAGTGTCCACTTTTTCCATTTTAGGTTCTCTATGGTGAGGTATCTAATAATGTAGCCATGAAAAAAATCTAGCTCGATTTCATATCCGAAAGGCAAAGTTCTCATGGTTTCCAATCTGCCCTGAAATCAGCGTCAGTAGTCCCCGGTGTCGTGGCGTCCAGCGTACATTAATGGCCTGGGTAAGTGGCATAATTGATAGTGACATCATCTAACCTATCCACCCTAACTTCCTATGTGCCATTCCTATCCTACCCAGCTCGTTTCGAAACACGGGTGGACCCAGACATCTTTGATAAAATTGCAAGATTTTACCAAAACAATTGCTACTTTGTGGCCTATGATAAGTGATTTTTAGAAAAATCTCTAGGGGTCCACTTTTTCCATTTTAGGTTCTCTATGGTGAGGTATCTGATAAAGTAGCCATGAAAAAAATCTAGCTCGATTTCATATCCGAAAGGCAAAGTTCTCATGGTTTTCAATCTGCCCTGAAATCAGCGTCAGTAGTCCCCGATGTCGTGGCGTCCAGCGTACATTAATGGCCTGGGTAAGTGGCATAATTGATAGTGACATCATCTAACCTATCCACCCTAACTTGCTATGTGCCATTCCTGTCCTACCCAGCTCGTTTCGAAACACGGGTGGACCCAGACATCTTCGATAAAATTGCAAGATTTTACCAAAACAATTGCTACTTTGTGACCTATGATAAGTGATTTTTAGAAAAATCTCTAGGGGTCCACTTTTTCCAATTCAGGTTCTCTATGGTGAGGTATCTGATAATGTAGCCATGAAAAAAATCTAGCTCGATTTCATATCCGAAAGGCAAAGTTCTCATGGTTTTCAATCTGCCCTGAAATCAGCGTCAGCAGTCCCCGATGTCGTGGCGTCTAGCGTACATTAATGGCCTGGGTAAGTGGCATAATTGATAGTGACATCATCTAACCTATCCACCCAAACTTCCTATGTGCCATTCCTGTCCTACCCAGCTCATTTCGAAACACGGGTGGACCCAGACATCTTCGATAAAATTGCAAGATTTTACCAAAACAATTGCTACTTTGTGGCCTATGATAAGTGATTTTTAGGAAAATCTCTAGGAGTCCACTTTTGCCAATTCAGGTTCTCTATGGTGAGGTATCTGATAATGTAGCCATGAAAAAAATCTAGCTCGATTTCATATCCGAAAGGCAAAGTTCTCATGGTTTTCAATCTGCCCTGAAATCAGCGTCAGCAGTCCCCGGTGTCGTGGCATCTAGCGTACATTAATGGCCTGGGTAAGTGACATAATTGATAGTGACATCATCTAACCTATCCACCCTAACTTCCTATGTGCCATTCCTATCCTACCCAGCTCGTTTTGAAACACGGGTGGACCCAGACATCTACGATAAAATTGCAAGATTCTACCAAAACAATTGCTACTTTGTGGCCTATGATAAGTGATTTTTAGAAAAATCTCTAGGGGTCCACTTTTGCCAATTCAGGTTCTCTATGGTGAGGTATCTAATAATGTAGCCATGAAAAAAATCTAGCTCGATTTCATATCCGAAAGGCAAAGTTCTCATGGTTTCCAATCTGCCCTGAAACCAGCGTCAGTAGTCCCCGGTGTCGTGGCGTCCAGCGTACATTAATGGCCTAGGTAAGTGACATAATTGATAGTGACATCATCTAACCTATCCACCCTAACTTCCTATGTGCCATTCCTGTCCTACCCAGCTCGTTTCGAAACACGGGTGGACCCAGACATCTGCGATAAAATTGCAAGATTTTTCCAAAACAATTATCACTTTGTGGCCTATGATAAGTGATTTTTAGAAAAATCTCAAGGGGTCCACTTTTGCCAATTCAGGTTCTCTATGGTGAGGTATTTGATAATGTAGCCATGAAAAAAATCTAGCTCGATTTCATATCCGAAAGGCAAAGTTCTCATGGTTTTCAATCTGCCCTGAAATCAGCGTCAGCAGTCCCCGGTGTCGTGGCGTCCAGCATACATTAATGGCCTGGGTAAGTGCCATAATTGATAGTGACATCATCTAACCTATCCACCCTAACTTCCTATGTGCCATTCCTGTCCTACCCAGCTCGTTTCGAAACACGGGTGGACCCAGACATCTTTGATAAAATTGCAAGATTTTACCAAAACAATTGCTACTTTGTGGCCTATGATAAGTGATTTTTAGAAAAATCTCTAGGGGTCCACTTTTTCCATTTTAGGTTCTCTATGGTGAGGTATCTGATAATGTAGCCATGAAAAAAATCTAGCTCGATTTCATATCCGAAAGGCAAAGTTCTCATGGTTTCCAATCTGCCCTAAAACCAGCGTCAGTAGTCCCCGGTGTCGTGGCGTCCAGCGTACATTAATGGCCTGGGTAAGTGACATAATTGATAGTGACATCATCTAACCTATCCACCCTAACTTCCTATGTGCCATTCCTGTCCTACCCAGCTCGTTTCAAAACACGGGTGGACCCAGACATCTGCGATAAAATTACAAGATTTTTCCAAAACAATTGTCACTTTGTGGCCTATGATAAGTGATTTTTAGAAAAATCTCTAGGGGTCCACTTTTGCCAATTCAGGTTCTCTGTGGTGAGGTATCTGATAATGTAGCCATGAAAAAAATCTAGCTCGATTTCATATCCGAAAGGCAAAGTTCTCATGGTTTTCAATCTGCCCTGAAATCAGCGTCAGCAGTCCCCGGTGTCGTGGCGTCCAACATACATTAATGGCCTGGGTAAGTGCCATAATTGATAGTGACATCATCTAACCTATCCACCCTAACTTCCTATGTGCCATTCCTGTCCTACCCAGCTCGTTTCGAAACACGGGTGGACCCAGACATCTTCGATAAAATTGCAAGATTTTACCAAAACAATTGCTACTTTGTGGCCTATGATAAGTGATTTTTAGAAAAATCTCTAGGGGTCCACTTTTTCCATTTTAGGTTCTCTATGGTGAGGTATCTGATAATGTAGCCATGAAAAAAATCTAGCTCGATTTCATATCCGAAAGGCAAAGTTCTCATGGTTTTCAATCTGCCCTGAAATCAGCATCAGCAGTCCCCGATGTCATGGCGTCCAGCGTACATTAATGGCCTGGGTAAGTGGCATAATTGGTAGTGACATCATCTAACCTATCCACCCTAACTTCCTATGTGCCATTCCTGTCCTACCCAGCTCATTTCGAAACACGGGTGGACCCAGACATCTTCGATAAAATTGCAAGATTTTACCAAAACAATTGCTACTTTGTGGCCTATGATAAGTGATTTTTAGAAAAATCTCTAGGGGTCCACTTTTTCCAATTTAGGTTCTCTATGGTGAGGTATCTGATAATGTAGCCATGAAAAAAATCTAGCTCGATTTCATATCCGAAAGGCAAAGTTCTCATGGTTTTCAATCTGCCCTGAAATCAGCGTCAGCAGTCCCCGATGTCGTGGCGTCCAGCATACATTAATGGCCTGGGTAAGTGGCATAATTGATAGTGACATCATCTAACCTATCCACCCTAACTTCCTATGTGCCATTCCTGTCCTACCCAGCTCATTTCGAAACATGGGTGGACCCAGACTTCTTCGATAAAATTGCAAGATTTTACCAAAACAATTGCTACTTTGTGGCCTATGATAAGTGATTTTTAGAAAAATCTCTAGGAGTCCACTTTTGCCAATTCAGGTTCTCTATGGTGAGGTATCTGATAATGTAGCCATGAAAAAAATCTAGCTCGATTTCATATCCGAAAGGCAAAGTTCTCATGGTTTTCAATCTGCCCTGAAATCAGCGTCAGCAGTCCCCGGTGTCGTGGCATCTAGCGTACATTAATGGCCTGGGTAAGTGACATAATTGATAGTGACATCATCTAACCTATCCACCCTAACTTCCTATGTGCCATTCCTATCATACCCAGCTCGTTTCGAAACACGGGTGGACCCAGACATCTTTGATAAAATTGCAAGATTTTACCAAAACAATTGCTACTTTGTGGCCTATGATAAGTGATTTTTAGAAAAATCTCTAGGGTCCACTTTTGCCAATTCAGGTTCTCTACGGTGAGGTATCTAATAATGTAGCCATGAAAAAAATCTAGCTCAATTTCATATCCGAAAGGCGAAGTTCTCATGGTTTCCAATCTGCCCTGAAATCAGCGTTAGTAGTCCCCGGTGTCGTGGCGTCCAGCGTACATTAATGGCCTGGGTAAGTGACATAATTGATAGTGACATCATCTAACCTATCCACCCTAACTTCCTATGTGCCATTCCTGTCCTACCCAGCTCGTTTCGAAACACGGGTGGACCCAGACATCTTCGATAAAATTGCAAGATTTTTCCAAAACAATTGTCACTTTGTGGCCTATGATAAGTGATTTTTAGAAAAATCTCTAGGGGTCCACTTTTACCAATTCAGGTTCTCTATGGTGAGGTATCTGATAATGTAGCCATGAAAAAAATCTAGCTCGATTTCATATCTGAAAGGCAAAGTTCTCATGGTTTTCAATCTGCCCTGAAATCAGCGTCAGCAGTCCCCGGTGTCGTGGCATCTAGCGTACATTAATGGCCTGGGTAAGTGACATAATTGATAGTGACATCATCTAACCTATCCACCCTAACTTCCTATGTGCCATTCCTATCCTACCCAGCTCGTTTTGAAACACGGGTGGACCCAGACATCTACGATAAAATTGCAAGATTTTACCAAAACAATTGCTACTTTGTGGCCTATGATAAGTGATTTTTAGAAAAATCTCTAGGGGTCCACTTTTGCCAATTCAGGTTCTCTAAGGTGAGGTATCTAATAATGTAGCCATGAAAAAAATCTAGCTCGATTTCATATCCGAAAGGCAAAGTTCTCATGGTTTCCAATCTGCCCTGAAACCAGCGTCAGTAGTCCCCGGTGTCGTGGCGTCCAGCGTACATTAATGGCCTGGGTAAGTGACATAATTGATAGTGACATCATCTAACCTATCCACCCTAACTTCCTATGTGCCATTCCTGTCCTACCCAGCTCGTTTCGAAACACGGGTGGACCCAGACATCTGCGATAAAATTGCAAGATTTTTCCAAAACAATTATCACTTTGTGGCCTATGATAAGTGATTTTTAGAAAAATCTCTAGGGGTCCACTTTTGCCAATTCAGGTTCTCTATGGTGAGGTATCTGATAATGTAGCCATGAAAAAAATCTAGCTCGATTTCATATCCGAAAGGCAAAGTTCTCATGGTTTTCAATCTGCCCTGAAATCAGCGTCAGCAGTCCCCGGTGTCGTGGCGTCCAGCATACATTAATGGCCTGGGTAAGTGCCATAATTGATAGTGACATGATCTAACCTATCCACCCTAACTTCCTATGTGCCATTCCTGTCCTACCCAGCTCGTTTCGAAACACGGGTGGACCCAGACATCTTCGATAAAATTGCAAGATTTTACCAAAACAATTGCTACTTTGTGGCCTATGATAAGTGATTTTTAGAAAAATCTCTAGGGGTCCACTTTTTCCATTTTAGGTTCTCTATGGTGAGGTATCTGATAATGTAGCCATGAAAAAAATCTAGCTCGATTTCATATCCGAAAGGCAAAGTTCTCATGGTTTCCAATCTGCCCTGAAACCAGCGTCAGTAGTCCCCGGTGTCGTGGCGTCCAGCGTACATTAATGGCCTGGGTAAGTGACATAATTGATAGTGACATCATCTAACCTATCCACCCTAACTTCCTATGTGCCATTCCTGTCCTACCCAGCTCGTTTCGAAACACGGGTGGACCCAGACATCTGCGATAAAATTGCAAGATTTTTCCAAAACAATTGTCACTTTGTGGCCTATGATAAGTGATTTTTAGAAAAATCTCTAGGGGTCCACTTTTGCCAATTCAGGTTCTCTATGGTGAGGTATCTGATAATGTAGCCATGAAAAAAATCTAGCTCGATTTCATATCCGAAAGGCAAAGTTCTCATGGTTTTCAATCTGCCCTGAAATCAGCGTTAGCAGTCCCCGGTGTCGTGGCGTCCAGCATACATTAATGGCCTGGGTAAGTGCCATAATTGATAGTGACATCATCTAACCTATCCACCCTAACTTCCTATGTGCCATTCCTGTCCTACCCAGCTCGTTTCGAAACACGGGTGGACCCAGACATCTTCGATAAAATTGCAAGATTTTACCAAAACAATTGCTACTTTGTGGCCTATGATAAGTGATTTTTAGAAAAATCTCTAGGGGTCCACTTTTTCCATTTTAGGTTCTCTATGGTGAGGTATCTGATAATGTAGCCATGAAAAAAATCTAGCTCGATTTCATATCCGAAAGGCAAAGTTCTCATGGTTTTCAATCTGCCCTGAAATCAGCGTCAGCAGTCCCCGATGTCATGGCGTCCAGCGTACATTAATGGCCTGGGTAAGTGGCATAATTGATAGTGACATCATCTAACCTATCCACCCTAACTTCCTATGTGCCATTCCTGTCCTACCCAGCTCATTTCGAAACACGGGTGGACCCAGACATCTTCGATAAAATTGCAAGATTTTACCAAAACAATTGCTACTTTGTGGCCTATGATAAGTGATTTTTAGAAAAATCTCTAGGGGTCCACTTTTTCCAATTCAGGTTCTCTATGGTGAGGTATCTGATAATGTAGCCATGAAAAAAATCTAGCTCGATTTCATATCCGAAAGGCAAAGTTCTCATGGTTTTCAATCTGCCCTGAAATCAGCGTCAGCAGTCCCCGATGTCGTGGCGTCCAGCATACATTAATGGCCTGGGTAAGTGGCATAATTGATAGTGACATCATCTAACCTATCCACCCTAACTTCCTATGTGCCATTCCTGTCCTACCCAGCTCATTTCGAAACATGGGTGGACCCAGACTTCTTCGATAAAATTGCAAGATTTTACCAAAACAATTGCTACTTTGTGGCCTATGATAAGTGATTTTTAGAAAAATCTCTAGGAGTCCACTTTTGCCAATTCAGGTTCTCTATGGTGAGGTATCTGATAATGTAGCCATGAAAAAAATCTAGCTCGATTTCATATCCGAAAGGCAAAGTTCTCATGGTTTTCAATCTGCCCTGAAATCAGCGTCAGCAGTCCCCGGTGTCGTGGCATCTAGCGTACATTAATGGCCTGGGTAAGTGACATAATTGATAGTGACATCATCTAACCTATCCACCCTAACTTCCTATGTGCCATTCCTATCCTACCCAGCTCGTTTCGAAACACGGGTGGACCCAGACATCTTTGATAAAATTGCAAGATTTTACCAAAACAATTGCTACTTTGTGGCCTATGATAAGTGATTTTTAGAAAAATCTCTAGGGTCCACTTTTGCCAATTCAGGTTCTCTACGGTGAGGTATCTAATAATGTAGCCATGAAAAAAATCTAGCTCAATTTCATATCCGAAAGGCAAAGTTCTCATGGTTTCCAATCTGCCCTGAAATCAGCGTTAGTAGTCCCCGGTGTCGTGGCATCCAGCGTACATTAATGGCCTGGGTAAGTGACATAATTGATAGTGACATCATCTAACCTATCCACCCTAACTTCCTATGTGCCATTCCTGTCCTACCCAGCTCGTTTCGAAACACGGGTGGACCCAGACATCTTCGATAAAATTGCAAGATTTTTCCAAAACAATTGTCACTTTGTGGCCTATGATAAGTGATTTTTAGAAAAATCTCTAGGGGTCCACTTTTTCCATTTTAGGTTCTCTATGGTGAGGTATCTGATAATGTAGCCATGAAAAAAATCTAGCTCGATTTCATATCCGAAAGGCAAAGTTCTCATGGTTTTCAATCTGCCCTGAAATCAGCGTCAGCAGTCCCCGATGTCATGGCGTCCAGCGTACATTAATGGCCTGGGTAAGTGGCATAATTGATAGTGACATCATCTAACCTATCCACCCTAACTTCCTATGTGCCATTCCTGTCCTACCCAGCTCGTTTCGAAACACGGGTGGACCCAGACATCTTCGATAAAATTGCAAGATTTTACCAAAACAATTGCTACTTTGTGGCCTATGATAAGTGATTTTTAGAAAAATCTCTATGGGTCCACTTTTGCCAATTCAGGTTCTCTATGGTGAGGTATCTGATAATGTAGCCATGAAAAAAATCTAGCTCGATTTCATATCTGAAAGGCAAAGTTCTCATGGTTTTCAATCTGCCCTGAAATCAGCGTCAGCAGTCCCCGATGTCATGGCATCCAGCGTACATTAATGGCCTGGGTAAGTGGCATAATTGATAGTGACATCATCTAACCTATCCACCCTAACTTCCTATGTGCCATTCCTGTCCTACCCAGCTCATTTCGAAACACGGGTGGACCCAGACATCTTCGATAAAATTGCAAAATTTTACCAAAACAATTGCTACTTTGTGGCCTATGATAAGTGATTTTTAGAAAAATCTCTAGGGGTCCACTTTTCCCAATTCAGGTTCTCTATGGTGAGGTATCTAATAATGTAGCCATGAAAAAAATCTAGCTCGATTTCATATCCGAAAGGCAAAGTTCTCATGGTTTCCAATCTGCCCTGAAATCAGCGTCAGTAGTCCCCGGTGTCGTGGCGTCCAGCGTACATTAATGGCCTGGGTAAGTGACATAATTGATAGTGACATCATCTAACCTATCCACCCTAACTTCCTATGTGCCATTCCTGTCCTACCCAGCTCGTTTCAAAACACGGGAGGACCCAGACATCTGCGATAAAATTGCAAGATTTTTCCAAAACAATTGTCACTTTGTGGCCTATGAAAAGTGATTTTTAGAAAAATCTCTAGGGGTCCACTTTTGCCAATTCAGGTTCTCTATGGTGAGGTATCTGATAATGTAGCCATGAAAAAAATCTAGCTCGATTTCATATCCGAAAGGCAAAGTTCCCATGGTTTTCAATCTGCCCTGAAATCAGCGTCAGCAGTCCCCGGTGTCATGGCGTCCAGCGTACATTAATGGCCTGGGTAAGTGGCATAATTGATAGTGACATCATCTAACCTATCCACCCTAACTTCCTATGTGCCATTCCTGTCCTACCCAGCTCGTTTCGAAACACGGGTGGACCCAGACATCTTCGATAAAATTGCAAGATTTTACCAAAACAATTGCTACTTTGTGGCCTATGATAAGTGATTTTTAGAAAAATCTCTAGGGGTCCACTTTTGCCAATTCAGGTTCTCTATGGTGAGGTATCTGATAATGTAGCCATGAAAAAAATCTAGCTCGATTTCATATCCGAAAGGCAAAGTTCTCATGGTTTTCAATCTGCCCTAAAATCAGCGTCAGCAGTCCCCGATGTCATGGCGTCCAGCGTACATTAATGGCCTGGGTAAGTGGCATAATTGATAGTGACATCATCTAACCTATCCACCCTAACTTCCTATGTGCCATTCCTGTCCTACCCAGCTCGTTTCGAAACACGGGTGGACCCAGACATCTTCGATAAAATTGCAAGATTTTACCAAAACAATTGCTAATTTGTGGCCTATGATAAGTGATTTTTAGAAAAATCTCTAGGGGTCCACTTTTGCCAATTCAGGATCTCTATGGTGAGGTATCTGATAATGTAGCCATGAAAAAAATCTAGCTCGATTTCATATCCGAAAGGCAAAGTTCTCATGGTTTTCAATCTGCCCTGAAATCAGCGTCAGCAGTCCCCGATGTCATGGCGTCCAGCGTACATTAATGGCCTAGGTAAGTGGCATAATTGATAGTGACATCATCTAACCTATCCACCCTAACTTCCTATGTGCCATTCCTGTCCTACCCAGCTCATTTCGAAACACGGGTGGACCCAGACATCTTCGATAAAATTGCAAGATTTTACCAAAACAATTGCTACTTTGTGGCCTATGATAAGTGATTTTTAGAAAAATCTCTAGGGGTCCACTTTTCCCAATTCAGGTTCTCTATGGTGAGGTATCTAATAATGTAGCCATGAAAAAAATCTAGCTCGATTTCATATCCGAAAGGCAAAGTTCTCATGGTTTCCAATCTGCCCTGAAATCAGCGTCAGTAGTCCCCGGTGTCGTGGCGTCCAGCGTACATTAATGGCCTGGGTAAGTGACATAATTGATAGTGACATCATCTAACCTATCCACCCTAACTTCCTATGTGCCATTCCTGTCCTACCCAGCTCGTTTCGAAACACGGGTGGACCCAGACATCTGCGATAAAATTGCAAGATTTTTCCAAAACAATTGTCACTTTGTGGCCTATGATAAGTGATTTTTAGAAAAATCTCTAGGGGTCCACTTTTGCCAATTCAGGTTCTCTATGGTGAGGTATCTGATAATGTAGCCATGAAAAAAATCTAGCTCGATTTCATATCCGAAAGGCAAAGTTCTCATGGTTTTCAATCTGCCCTGAAATCAGCGTCAGCAGTCCCCGATGTCGTGGCGTCCAGCGTACATTAATGGCCTGGGTAAGTGGCATAATTGATAGTGACATCATCTAACCTATCCACCCTAACTTCCTATGTGCCATTCCTGTCCTACCCAGCTCGTTTCGAAACACGGGTGGACCCAGACATCTTCGATAAAATTGCAAGATTTTACCAAAACAATTGCTAATTTGTGGCCTATGATAAGTGATTTTTAGAAAAATCACTAGGGGTCCACTTTTGCCAATTCAGGTTCTCTATGGTGAGGTATCTGATAATGTAGCCATGAAAAAAATCTAGCTTGATTTCATATCCGAAAGGCAAAGTTCCCATGGTTTTCAATCTGCCCTGAAATTAGCGTCAGCAGTCCCCGGTGTCGTGGCGTCCAGCGTACATTAATGGCCTGGGTAAGTGGCATAATTGATAGTGACATCATCTAACCTATCCACCCTAACTTCCTATGTGCCATTCCTGTCCTACCCAGCTCGTTTCGAAACACGGGTGGACCCAGACATCTACGATAAAATTGCAAGATTTTACCAAAATAATTGCTACTTTGTGGCCTATGATAAGTGATTTTTAGAAAAATCTCTAGGGGTCCACTTTTGCCAATTCAGGTTCTCTATGGTGAGGTATCTGATAATGTAGCCATGAAAAAAATCTAGCTCGATTTCATATCCGAAAGGCAAAGTTCCCATGGTTTTCAATCTGCCCTGAAATCAGCGTCAGCAGTCCCCGGTGTCATGGCGTCCAGCGTACATTAATGGCCTGGGTAAGTGGCATAATTGATAGTGACATCATCTAACCTATCCACCCTAACTTCCTATGTGCCATTCCTGTCCTACCCAGCTCGTTTCGAAACACGGGTGGACCCAGACATCTTCGATAAAATTGCAAGATTTTACCAAAACAATTGCTACTTTGTGGCCTATGATAAGTGATTTTTAGAAAAATCTCTAGGGGTCCACTTTTGCCAATTCAGGTTCTCTATGGTGAGGTATCTGATAATGTAGCCATGAAAAAAATCTAGCTCGATTTCATATCCGAAAGGCAAAGTTCTCATGGTTTTCAATCTGCCCTAAAATCAGCGTCAGCAGTCCCCGATGTCATGGCGTCCAGCGTACATTAATGGCCTGGGTAAGTGGCATAATTGATAGTGACATCATCTAACCTATCCACCCTAACTTCCTATGTGCCATTCCTGTCCTACCCAGCTCATTTCGAAACACGGGTGGACCCAGACATCTTCGATAAAATTGCAAGATTTTACCAAAACAATTGCTAATTTGTGGCCTATGATAAGTGATTTTTAGAAAAATCTCTAGGGGTCCACTTTTGCCAATTCAGGTTCTCTATGGTGAGGTATCTGATAATGTAGCCATGAAAAAAATCTAGCTCGATTTCATATCCGAAAGGCAAAGTTCTCATGGTTTTCAATCTGCCCTGAAATCAGCGTCAGCAGTCCCCGATGTCATGGCGTCCAGCGTACATTAATGGCCTGGGTAAGTGGCATAATTGATAGTGACATCATCTAACCTATCCACCCTAACTTCCTATGTGCCATTCCTGTCCTACCCAGCTCATTTCGAAACACGGGTGGACCCAGACATCTTCGATAAAATTGCAAGATTTTACCAAAACAATTGCTACTTTGTGGCCTATGATAAGTGATTTTTAGAAAAATCTCTAGGGGTCCACTTTTCCCAATTCAGGTTCTCTATGGTGAGGTATCTAATAATGTAGCCATGAAAAAAATCTAGCTCGATTTCATATCCGAAAGGCAAAGTTCTCATGGTTTCCAATCTGCCCTGAAATCAGCGTCAGTAGTCCCCGGTGTCGTGGCGTCCAGCGTACATTAATGGCCTGGGTAAGTGACATAATTGATAGTGACATCATCTAACCTATCCACCCTAACTTCCTATGTGCCATTCCTGTCCTACCCAGCTCGTTTCGAAACACGGGTGGACCCAGACATCTGCGATAAAATTGCAAGATTTTTCCAAAACAATTGTCACTTTGTGGCCTATGATAAGTGATTTTTAGAAAAATCTCTAGGGGTCCACTTTTGCCAATTCAGGTTCTCTATGGTGAGGTATCTGATAATGTAGCCATGAAAAAAATCTAGCTCGATTTCATATCCGAAAGGCAAAGTTCTCATGGTTTTCAATCTGCCCTGAAATCAGCGTCAGCAGTCCCCGATGTCGTGGCGTCCAGCGTACATTAATGGCCTGGGTAAGTGGCATAATTGATAGTGACATCATCTAACCTATCCACCCTAACTTCCTATGTGCCATTCCTGTCCTACCCAGCTCGTTTCGAAACACGGGTGGACCCAGACATCTTCGATAAAATTGCAAGATTTTACCAAAACAATTGCTAATTTGTGGCCTATGATAAGTGATTTTTAGAAAAATCACTAGGGGTCCACTTTTGCCAATTCAGGTTCTCTATGGTGAGGTATCTGATAATGTAGCCATGAAAAAAATCTAGCTTGATTTCATATCCGAAAGGCAAAGTTCCCATGGTTTTCAATCTGCCCTGAAATTAGCGTCAGCAGTCCCCGGTGTCGTGGCGTCCAGCGTACATTAATGGCCTGGGTAAGTGGCATAATTGATAGTGACATCATCTAACCTATCCACCCTAACTTCCTATGTGCCATTCCTGTCCTACCCAGCTCGTTTCGAAACACGGGTGGACCCAGACATCTACGATAAAATTGCAAGATTTTACCAAAACAATTGCTACTTTGTGGCCTATGATAAGTGATTTTTAGAAAAATCTCTAGGGGTCCACTTTTGCCAATTCAGGTTCTCTATGGTGAGGTATCTGATAATGTAGCCATGAAAAAAATCTAGCTCGATTTCATATCCGAAAGGCAAAGTTCCCATGGTTTTCAATCTGCCCTGAAATCAGCGTCAGCAGTCCCCGGTGTCATGGCGTCCAGCGTACATTAATGGCCTGGGTAAGTGGCATAATTGATAGTGACATCATCTAACCTATCCACCCTAACTTCCTATGTGCCATTCCTGTCCTACCCAGCTCGTTTCGAAACACGGGTGGACCCAGACATCTTCGATAAAATTGCAAGATTTTACCAAAACAATTGCTACTTTGTGGCCTATGATAAGTGATTTTTAGAAAAATCTCTAGGGGTCCACTTTTGCCAATTCAGGTTCTCTATGGTGAGGTATCTGATAATGTAGCCATGAAAAAAATCTAGCTCGATTTCATATCCGAAAGGCAAAGTTCTCATGGTTTTCAATCTGCCCTAAAATCAGCGTCAGCAGTCCCCGATGTCATGGCGTCCAGCGTACATTAATGGCCTGGGTAAGTGGCATAATTGATAGTGACATCATCTAACCTATCCACCCTAACTTCCTATGTGCCATTCCTGTCCTACCCAGCTCATTTCGAAACACGGGTGGACCCAGACATCTTCGATAAAATTGCAAGATTTTACCAAAACAATTGCTAATTTGTGGCCTATGATAAGTGATTTTTAGAAAAATCTCTAGGGGTCCACTTTTGCCAATTCAGGTTCTCTATGGTGAGGTATCTGATAATGTAGCCATGAAAAAAATCTAGCTCGATTTCATATCCGAAAGGCAAAGTTCTCATGGTTTTCAATCTGCCCTGAAATCAGCGTCAGCAGTCCCCGATGTCATGGCGTCCAGCGTACATTAATGGCCTGGGTAAGTGGCATAATTGATAGTGACATCATCTAACCTATCCACCCTAACTTCCTATGTGCCATTCCTGTCCTACCCAGCTCATTTCGAAACACGGGTGGACCCAGACATCTTCGATAAAATTGCAAGATTTTACCAAAACAATTGCTACTTTGTGGCCTATGATAAGTGATTTTTAGAAAAATCTCTAGGGGTCCACTTTTCCCAATTCAGGTTCTCTATGGTGAGGTATCTAATAATGTAGCCATGAAAAAAATCTAGCTCGATTTCATATCCGAAAGGCAAAGTTCTCATGGTTTCCAATCTGCCCTGAAATCAGCGTCAGTAGTCCCCGGTGTCGTGGCGTCCAGCGTACATTAATGGCCTGGGTAAGTGACATAATTGATAGTGACATCATCTAACCTATCCACCCTAACTTCCTATGTGCCATTCCTGTCCTACCCAGCTCGTTTCGAAACACGGGTGGACCCAGACATCTGCGATAAAATTGCAAGATTTTTCCAAAACAATTGTCACTTTGTGGCCTATGATAAGTGATTTTTAGAAAAATCTCTAGGGGTCCACTTTTGCCAATTCAGGTTCTCTATGGTGAGGTATCTGATAATGTAGCCATGAAAAAAATCTAGCTCGATTTCATATCCGAAAGGCAAAGTTCTCATGGTTTTCAATCTGCCCTGAAATCAGCGTCAGCAGTCCCCGATGTCGTGGCGTCCAGCGTACATTAATGGCCTGGGTAAGTGGCATAATTGATAGTGACATCATCTAACCTATCCACCCTAACTTCCTATGTGCCATTCCTGTCCTACCCAGCTCGTTTCGAAACACGGGTTTACCCAGACATCTTCGATAAAATTGCAAGATTTTACCAAAACAATTGCTACTTTGTGGCCTATGATAAGTGATTTTTAGATAAATCTCTAGGGGTCCACTTTTCCCAATTCAGGTTCTCTATGGTGAGGTATCTAATAATGTAGCCATGAAAAAAATCTAGCTCGATTTCATATCCGAAAGGCAAAGTTCTCATGGTTTCCAATCTGCCCTGAAATCAGCGTCAGTAGTCCCCGGTGTCGTGGCGTCCAGCGTACATTAATGGCCTGGGTAAGTGACATAATTGATAGTGACATCATCTAACCTATCCACCCTAACTTCCTATGTGCCATTCCTGTCCTACCCAGCTCGTTTCGAAACACGGGTGGACCCAGACATCTGCGATAAAATTGCAAGATTTTTCCAAAACAATTGTCACTTTGTGGCCTATGATAAGTGATTTTTAGAAAAATCTCTAGGGGTCCACTTTTGCCAATTCAGGTTCTCTATGGTGAGGTATCTGATAATGTAGCCATGAAAAAAATCTAGCTCGATTTCATATCCGAAAGGCAAAGTTCCCATGGTTTTCAATCTGCCCTGAAATTAGCGTCAGCAGTCCCCGGTGTCGTGGCGTCCAGCGTACATTAATGGCCTGGGTAAGTGGCATAATTGATAGTGACATCATCTAACCTATCCACCCTAACTTCCTATGTGCCATTCCTGTCCTACCCAGCTCGTTTCGAAACACGGGTGGACCTAGACATCTACGATAAAATTGCAAGATTTTACCAAAACAATTGCTACTTTGTGGCCTATGATAAGTGATTTTTAGAAAAATCTCTAGGGGTCCACTTTTTCCATTTTAGGTTCTCTATGGTGAGGTATCTAATAATGTAGCCATGAAAAAAATCTAGCTCGATTTCATATCCAAAAGGCAAAGTTCTCATGGTTTCCAATCTGCCCTGAAATCAGCGTCAGTAGTCCCCGGTGTCGTGGCGTCCAGCGTACATTAATGGCCTGGGTAAGTGACATAATTGATAGTGACATCATCTAACCTATCCACCCTAACTTCCTATGTGCCATTCCTGTCCTACCCAGCTCGTTTCGAAACACGGGTGGACCCAGACATCTGCGATAAAATTGCAAGATTTTTCCAAAACAATTGTCACTTTGTGGCCTATGATAAGTGATTTTTAGAAAAATCTCTAGGGGTCCACTTTTGCCAATTCAGGTTCTCTATGGTGAGGTATCTGATAATGTAGCCATGAAAAAAATCTAGCTCGATTTCATATCCGAAAGGCAAAGTTCTCATGGTTTTCAATCTGCATTGAAATCAGCGTCAGCAGTCCCCGGTGTCGTGGCGTCCAGCGTACATTAATGGCCTGGGTAAGTGGCATAATTGATAGTGACATCATCTAACCTATCCACCCTAACTTCCTATGTGCCATTCCTATCCTACCCAGCTCGTTTCGAAACACGGGTGGACCCAGACATCTACGATAAAATTGCAAGATTTTACCAAAACAATTGCTACTTTGTGGCCTATGATAAGTGATTTTTAGAAAAATCTCTAGGGGTCCACTTTTTCCATTTTAGGTTCTCTATGGTGAGGTATCTAATAATGTAGCCATGAAAAAAATCTAGCTCAATTTCATATCCGAAAGGCAAAGTTCTCATGGTTTCCAATCTGCCCTGAAATCAGCGTCAGTAGTCCCCGGTGTCGTGGCGTCCAGCGTACATTAATGGCCTGGGTAAGTGACATAATTGATAGTGACATCATCTAACCTATCCACCCTAACTTCCTATGTGCCATTCCTGTCCTACCCAGCTCGTTTCGAAACACGGGTGGACCCAGACATCTGCGATAAAATTGCAAGATTTTTCCAAAACAATTGTCACTTTGTGGCCTATGATAAGTGATTTTTAGAAAAATCTCTAGGGGTCCACTTTTGCCAATTTAGGTTCTCTATGGTGAGGTATCTGATAATGTAGCCATGAAAAAAATCTAGCTCGATTTCATATCCGAAAGGCAAAGTTCTCATGGTTTTCAATCTGCCCTGAAATCAGCATCAGCAGTCCCCGGTGTCGTGGCGTCCAGCGTACATTAATGGCCTGGGTAAGTGGCATAATTGATAGTGACATCATCTAACCTATCCACCCTAACTTCCTATGTGCCATTCCTGTCCTACCCAGCTCGTTTCGAAACACGGGTGGACCCAGACATCTTCGATAAAATTGCAAGATTTTACCAAAACAATTGCTACTTTGTGGCCTATGATAAGTGATTTTTAGAAAAATCTCTAGGGGTCCACTTTTCCCAATTCAGGTTCTCTATGGTGAGGTATCTAATAATGTAGCCATGAAAAAAATCTAGCTCGATTTCATATCCGAAAGGCAAAGTTCTCATGGTTTCCAATCTGCCCTGAAATCAGCGTCAGTAGTCCCCGGTGTCGTGGCGTCCAGCGTACATTAATGGCCTGGGTAAGTGACATAATTGATAGTGACATCATCTAACATATCCACCCTAACTTCCTATGTGCCATTCCTGTCCTACCCAGCTCGTTTCGAAACACGGGTGGACCCAGACATCTGCGATAAAATTGCAAGATTTTTCCAAAACAATTGTCACTTTGTGGCCTATGATAAGTGATTTTTAGAAAAATCTCTAGGGGTCCACTTTTGCCAATTCAGGTTCTCTATGGTGAGGTATCTGATAATGTAGCCATGAAAAAAATCTAGCTCGATTTCATATCCGAAAGAAAAAGTTCTCATGGTTTTCAATCTGCCCTGAAATCAGCGTCAGCAGTCCCCGGTGTCGTGGCGTCTAGCGTACATTAATGGCCTGGGTAAGTGGCATAATTGATAGTGACATCATCTAACCTATCCACCCTAACTTCCTATGTGTCATTCCTATCCTACCCAGCTCGTTTCGAAACACGGGTGGACCCAGACATCTTCGATAAAATTGCAAGATTTTACCAAAACAATTGCTACTTTGTGGCCTATGATAAGTGATTTTTAGAAAAATCTCTAGGGGTCCACTTTTCCCAATTCAGGTTCTCTATGGTGAGGTATCTAATAATGTAGCCATGAAAAAAATCTAGCTCGATTTCATATCCGAAAGGCAAAGTTCTCATGGTTTCCAATCTGCCCTGAAATCAGCGTCAGTAGTCCCCGGTGTCATGGCGTCCAGCGTACATTAATGGCCTGGGTAAGTGACATAATTGATAGTGACATCATCTAACCTATCCACCCTAACTTCCTATGTGTCATTCCTGTTCTACCCAGCTCGTTTCGAAACACGGGTGGACCCAGACATCTGCGATAAAATTGCAAGATTTTTCCAAAACAATTGTCACTTTGTGGCCTATGATAAGTGATTTTTAGAAAAATCTCTAGGGGTCCACTTTTGCCAATTCAGGTTCTCTATGGTGAGGTATCTGATAATGTAGCCATGAAAAAAATCTAGCTCGATTTCATATCCGAAAGGCAAAGTTCTCATGGTTTTCAATCTGCCCTGAAATCAGCGTCAGCAGTCCCCGGTGTCGTGGCGTCCAGCGTACATTAATGGCCTGGGTAAGTGGCATAATTGATAGTGACATCATCTAACCTATCCACCCTAACTTCCTATGTGCCATTCCTGTCCTACCTAGCTCGTTTCGAAACACGGGTGGACCCAGACATCTACGATAAAATTGCAAGATTTTACCAAAACAATTGCTACTTTGTGGCCTATGATAAGTGAATTTTAGAAAAATCTCTAGGGGTCCACTTTTTCCATTTTATGTTCTCTATGGTGAGGTATCTAATAATGTAGCCATGAAAAAAATCTAGCTCGATTTCATATCCGAAAGGCAAAGTTCTCATGGTTTCCAATCTGCCCTGAAATCAGCGTCAGTAGTCCCCGGTGTCGTGGCATCCAGCGTACATTAATGGCCTGGGTAAGTGACATAATTGATAGTGACATCATCTAACCTATCCACCCTAACTTCCTATGTGTCATTCCTGTCCTACCCAGCTCGTTTCGAAACACGGGTGGACCCAGACATCTGCGATAAAATTGCAAGATTTTTCCAAAACAATTGTCACTTTGTGGCCTATGATAAGTGATTTTTAGAAAAATCTCTAGGGGTCCACTTTTGCCAATTCAGGTTCTCTATGGTGAGGTATCTGATAATGTAGCCATGAAAAAAATCTAGCTCGATTTCATATCCGAAAGGCAAAGTTCTCATGGTTTTCAATCTGCCCTGAAATCAGCGTCAGCAGTCCCCGGTGTCGTGGCGTCCAGCGTACATTAATGGCCTAGGTAAGTGGCATAATTGATAGTGACATCATCTAACCTATCCACCCTAACTTCCTATGTGCCATTCCTGTCCTACCCAGCTCGTTTCGAAACACGGGTGGACCCAGACATCTGCGATAAAATTGCAAGATTTTACCAAAACAATTGCTACTTTGTGGCCTATGATAAGTGATTTTTAGAAAAATCTCTAGGGGTCCACTTTTTCCATTTTAGGTTCTCTATGGTGAGGTATCTAATAATGTAGCCATGAAAAAAATCTAGCTCGATTTCATATCCGAAAGGCAAAGTTCTCATGGTTTCCAATCTGCCCTGAAATCAGCGTCAGTAGTCCCCGGTGTCGTGGCGTCCAGCGTACATTAATGGAGTAGGTAAGTGACATAATTGATAGTGACATCATCTAACCTATCCACCCTAACTTCCTATGTGCCATTCCTGTCCTACCCAGCTCGTTTCGAAACACGGGTGGACCCAGACATCTGCGATAAAATTGCAAGATTTTTCCAAAACAATTGTCACTTTGTGGCCTATGATAAGTGATTTTTAGAAAAATCTCTAGGGGTCCACTTTTGCCAATTCAGGTTCTCTATGGTGAGGTATCTGATAATGTAGCCATGAAAAAAATCTAGCTCGATTTCATATCCGAAAGGCAAAGTTCTCATGGTTTTCAATCTGCCCTGAAATCAGCGTCAGCAGTCCCCGGTGTCGTGGCGTCCAGCGTACATTAATGGCCTGGGTAAGTGGCATAATTGATAGTGACATCATCTAACCTATCCACCCTAACTTCCTATGTGCCATTCCTATCCTACCCAGCTCGTTTCGAAACACGGGTGGACCCAGACATCTTCGATAAAATTGCAAGATTTTACCAAAACAATTGCTACTTTGTGGCCTATGATAAGTGATTTTTAGAAAAATCTCTAGGGGTCCACTTTTTCCATTTTAGGTTCTCTATGGTGAGGTATCTGATAATGTAGCCTTGAAAAAAATCTAGCTCGATTTCATATCCGAAAGGCAAAGTTCTCATGGTTTTCAATCTGCCCTGAAATCAGCGTCAGCAGTCCCCGATGTCATGGCGTCCAGCGTACATTAATGGCCTGGGTAAGTGGCATAATTGATAGTGACATCATCTAACCTATCCACCCTAACTTCCTATGTGCCATTCCTGTCCTACCCAGCTCGTTTCGAAACACGGGTGGACCCAGACATCTTCGATAAAATTGCAAGATTTTACCAAAACAATTGCTACTTTATGGCCTATGATAAGTGATTTTTAGAAAAATCTCTAGGAGTCCACTTTTGCCAATTCAGGTTCTCTATGGTGAGGTATCTGATAATGTAGCCATGAAAAAAATCTAGCTCGATTTTATATCCGAAAGGCAAAGTTCTCATGGTTTTCAATCTGCCCTAAAATCAGCGTCAGCAGTCCCCGGTGTCGTGGCATCTAGCGTACATTAATGGCCTGGATAAGTGACATAATTGATAGTGACATCATCTAACCTATCCACCCTAACTTCCTATGTGCCATTCCTATCCTACCCAGCTCGTTTTGAAACACGGGTGGACCCAGACATCTACGATAAAATTGTAAGATTTTACCAAAACAATTGCTACTTTGTGGCCTATGATAAGTGATTTTTAGAAAAATCTCTAGGGGTCCACTTTTTCCATTTTAGGTTCTCTATGGTGAGTTATCTAATAATGTAGCCATGAAAAAAATCTAGCTCGATTTCATATCCGAAAGGCAAAGTTCTCATGGTTTCCAATCTGCCCTGAAATCAGCGTCAGTAGTCCCCGGTGTCGTGGCGTCCAGCGTACATTAATGGCCTAGGTAAGTTACATAATTGATAGTGACATCATCTAACCTATCCACCCTAACTTCCTATGTGCCATTCCTGTCCTACCCAGCTCGTTTCGAAACACGGGTGGACCCAGACATCTGCGATAAAATTGCAAGATTTTTCCAAAACAATTGTCACTTTGTGGCCTATGATAAGTGATTTTTAGAAAAATCTCTAGGGGTCCACTTTTGCCAATTCAGGTTCTCTATGGTGAGGTATCTGATAATGTTGCCATGAAAAAAATCTAGCTCGATTTCATATCCGAAAGGCAAAGTTCTCATGGTTTTCAATCTGCCCTGAAATCAGCGTCAGCAGTCCTCGGTGTCGTGGCGTCCAGCGTACATTAATGGCCTGGGTAAGTGGCATAATTGATAGTGACATCATCTAACCTATCCACCCTAACTTCCTATGTGCCATTCCTGTCCTACCCAGCTCGTTTCGAAACACGGGTGGACCCAGACATCTTCGATAAAATTGCAAGATTTTACCAAAACAATTGCTACTTTGTGGCCTATGATAAGTGATTTTTAGAAAAATCTCTAGGGGTCCACTTTTTCCATTTTAGGTTCTCTATGGTGAGGTATCTGATAATGTAGCCATGAAAAAAATCTTGCTCGATTTCATATCCGAAAGGCAAAGTTCTCATGGTTTTCAATCTGCCCTGAAATCAGCGTCAGCAGTCCCCGATGTCATGGCGTCCAGCGTACATTAATGGCCTGGGTAAGTGGCATATTTGATAGTGACATCATCTAACCTATCCACCCTAACTTCCTTTGTGCCATTCCTGTCCTACCCAGCTCGTTTCGAAACACGGGTGGACCCAGACATCTTCGATAAAATTGCAAGATTTTACCAAAACAATTGCTACTTTGTGGCCTATGATAAGTGATTTTTAGAAAAATCTCTAGGAGTCCACTTTTGCCAATTCAGGTTCTCTATGGTGAGGTATCTGATAATGTAGCCATGAAAAAAATCTAGCTCGATTTTATATCCGAAAGGCAAAGTTCTCATGGTTTTCAATCTGCCCTGAAATCAGCGTCAGCAGTCCCCGGTGTCGTGGCATCTAGCGTACATTAATGGCCTGGATAAGTGACATAATTGATAGTGACATCATCTAACCTATCCACCCTAACTTCCTATGTGCCATTCCTATCCTACCCAGCTCGTTTTGAAACACGGGTGGACCCAGACATCTACGATAAAATTGCAAGATTTTACCAAAACAATTGCTACTTTGTGGCCTATGATAAGTGATTTTTAGAAAAATCTCTAGGGGTCCACTTTTTCCATTTTAGGTTCTCTATGGTGAGGTATCTGATAATGTAGCCATGAAAAAAATCTAGCTCGATTTCATATCCGAAAGGCAAAGTTCTCATGGTTTTCAATCTGCCCTGAAATCAGCGTCAGCAGTCCCCGATGTCATGGCGTCCAGCGTACATTAATGGCCTGGGTAAGTGGCATAATTGATAGTGACATCATCTAACCTATCCACCCTAACTTCCTATGTGCCATTCCTGTCCTACCCAGCTCGTTTCGAAACACGGGTGGACCCAGACATCTGCGATAAAATTGCAAGATTTTTCCAAAACAATTGTCACTTTGTGGCCTATGATAAGTGATTTTTAGAAAAATCTCTAGGGGTCCACTTTTGCCAATTCAGGTTCTCTATGGTGAGGTATCTGATAATGTAGCCATGAAAAAAATCTAGCTCGATTTCATATCCGAAAGGCAAAGTTCTCATGGTTTTCAATCTGCCCTGAAATCAGCGTCAGCAGTCCCCGGTGTCGTGGCGTCCAACGTACATTAATGGCCTGGGTAAGTGGCATAATTGATAGTGACATCATCTAACCTATCCACCCTAACTTCCTATGTGCCATTCCTGTCCTACCCAGCTCGTTTCGAAACACGGGTGGACCCAGACATCTTCGATAAAATTGCAAGATTTTACCAAAACAATTGCTACTTTGTGGCCTATGATAAGTGATTTTTAGAAAAATCTCTAGGGGTCCACTTTTTCCATTTTAGGTTCTCTATGGTGAGGTATCTGATAATGTAGCCATGAAAAAAATCTAGCTCGATTTCATATCCGAAAGGCAAAGTTCTCATGGTTTTCAATCTGCCCTGAAATCAGCGTCAGCAGTCCCCGATGTCATGGCGTCCAGCGTACATTAATAGCCTGGGTAAGTGGCATAATTGATAGTGACATCATCTAACCTATCCACCCTAACTTCCTATGTGCCATTCCTGTCCTACCCAGCTCGTTTCGAAACACGGGTGGACCCAGACATCTTCGATAAAATTGCAAGATTTTACCAAAACAATTGTCACTTTGTGGCCTATGATAAGTGATTTTTAGAAAAATCTCTAGGGGTCCACTTTTGCCAATTCAGGTTCTCTATGGTGAGGTATCTGATAATGTAGCCATGAAAAAAATCTAGCTCGATTTCATATCCGAAAGGCAAAGTTCTCATGGTTTTCAATCTACCCTGAAATCAGCGTCAGCAGTCCCCGATGTCGTGGCGTCCAGCGTACATTAATGGCCTGGGTAAGTGGCATAATTGATAGTGACATCATCTAACCTATCCACCCTAACTTCCTATGTGCCATTCCTGTCCTACCCAGCTCATTTCGAAACACGGGTGGACCCAGACATCTTCGATAAAATTGCAAGATTTTACCAAAACAATTGCTACTTTGTGGCCTATGATAAGTGATTTTTAGAAAAATCTCTAGGGGTCCACTTTTGCCAATTCAGGTTCTCTATGGTGAGGTATCTGATAATGTAGCCATGAAAAAAATCTAGCTCGATTTCATATCCGAAAGGCAAAGTTCTCATGGTTTTCAATCTGCCCTGAAATCAGCGTCAGCAGTCCCCGGTGTCGTGGCGTCCAGCGTACATTAATGGCCTGGGTAAGTGGCATAATTGATAGTGACATCATCTAACCTATCCACCCTAACTTCCTATGTGCCATTCCTGTCCTACCCAGCTCGTTTCGAAACACGGGTGGACCCAGACATCTTCGATAAAATTGCAAGATTTTACCAAAACAATTGCTACTTTGTGGCCTATGATAATTGATTTTTAGAAAAATCTCTAGGGGTACACTTTTTCCAATTCAGTTTCTCTATGGTGAGGTATCTGATAAAGTAGCCATGAAAAAAATCTAGCTCGATTTCATATCCGAAAGGCAAAGTTCTCATGGTTTTCAATCTACCCTGAAATCAGCGTCAGCAGTCCCCGGTGTCGTGGCGTCCAGCGTACATTAATGGCCTGGGTAAGTGGCATAATTGATAGTGACATCATCTAACCTATCCACCCTAACTTCCTATGTGCCATTCCTGTCCTACCCAGCTCGTTTCGAAACACGGGTGGACCTAGACATCTTCGATAAAATTGCAAGATTTTACCAAAACAATTGCTACTTTGTGGCCTATGATAAGTGATTTTTAGAAAAATCTCTAGGGGTCCACTTTTGCCAATTCAGGTTCCCTATGGTGAGGTATCTAATAATGTAGCCATGAAAAAAATCTAGCTCGATTTCATATCCGAAAGGCAAAGTTCTCATGGTTTTCAATCTGCCCTGAAATCAGCGTCAGCAGTCCCCGGTGTCGTGGCGTCCAGCGTACATTAATGGCCTGGGTAAGTGGCATAATTGACAGTGACATCATCTAACATATCCACCCTAACTTCCTATGTGCCATTCCTGTCTTACCCAGCTCGTTTCGAAACACGGGTGGACCCAGACATCTTCGATAAAATTACAAGATTTTACCAAAACAATTGCTACTTTGTGGCCTATGATAAGTGATTTTTAGAAAAATCTCTATGGGTCCACTTTTTCCAATTCAGGTTCTCTGTGGTGAGGTATCTGATAACGTAGCCATGAAAAAAATCTAGCTCGATTTCATATCCGAAAGGCAAAGTTCTCATGGTTTTCAATCTGCCCTGAAATCAGCGTCAGTAGTCCCCGATGTCGTGGCGTCCAGCGTACATTAATGGCCTGGGTAAGTGGCATAATTGACAGTGACATCATCTAACATATCCACCCTAACTTCCTATGTGCCATTCCTGTCCTACCCAGATCGTTTCGAAACACGGGTGGACCAGACATCTTCGATAAAATTGCAAGATTTTACCAAAACAATTGCTACTTTGTGGCCTATGATAAGTGATTTTTAGAAAAATCTCTATGAGTCCACTTTTGCCAATTCAGGTTCTCTGTGGTGAGGTATCTGATAACGTAGCCATGAAAAAAATCTAGCTCGATTTCATATCCGAAAGGCAAAGTTCTCATGGTTTTCAATCTGCCCTGAAATCAGCGTCAGCAGTCCCCGATGTCGTGGCGTCCAGCGTACATTAATGGCCTGGGTAAGTGGCATAATTGATAGTGACATCATCTAACCTATCCACCCTAACTTCCTATGTGCCATTCCTGTCCTACCCAGCTTGTTTCGAAACACGGGTGGACCCAGACATCTTCGATAAAATTGCAAGATTTTACCAAAACAATTGCTACTTTGTGGCCTATGATAAGTGATTTTTAGAAAAATCTCTATGGGTCCACTTTTTCCAATTCAGGTTCTTTGTGGTGAGGTATCTGATAGCGTAGCCATGAAAAAAATCTAGCTCGATTTCATATCCGAAAGGCAAAGTTCTCATGGTTTTCAATCTGCCCTGAAATCAGCGTCAGCAGTCCCCGATGTCGTGGCGTCTAGCGTACATTAATGGCCTGGGTAAGTGACATAATTGATAGTGACATCATCTAACCTATCCACCCTAACTTCCTATGTGCCATTCCTATCCTACCCAGCTCGTTTCGAAACACGGGTGGACCCAGACATCTTCGATAAAATTGCAAGATTTTACCAAAACAATTGCTACTTTGTGGCCTATGATAAGTGATTTTTAGAAAAATCTCTAGGGGTCCACTTTTGCTAATTCAGGTTCTCTATGGTGAGGTATCTGATAATGTAGCCATGAAAAAAATCTAGCTCGATTTCATATCCGAAAGGCAAAGTTCTCATGGTTTTCAATCTGCCCTGAAATCAGCGTCAGCAGTCCCCGGTGTCGTGGCGTCCAGCATATATTAATGGCCTGGGTAAGTGGCATAATTGATAGTGACATCATCTAACATATCCACCCTAACTTCCTATGTGCCATTCCTGTCCTACCCAGCTCGTTTCGAAACACGGGTGGACCCAGACATCTTCGATAAAATTGCAAGATTTTACCAGAACAATTGCTACTTTGTGGCCTATGATAAGTGATTTTTAGAAAATTCTCTAGGGGTCCTCTTTTTCCAATTCAGGTTCTCTATGGTGAGGTATCTGATAACGTAGCCATGAAAAAAATCTAGCTCGATTTCATTTCCGAAAGGCAAAGTTCTCATGGTTTTCAATCTGCCCTGAAATCAGCGTCAGTAGTCCCCGATGTCGTGGCGTCCAGCGTACATTAATGGCCTGGGTAAGTGGCATAATTGATAGTGACATCATCTAACCTATCCACCCTAACTTCCTTTGTGCCATTCCTGTCCTACCCAGCTCGTTTCGAAACACGGGTGGACCCAGACATCTGCGATAAAATTGCAAGATTTTACCAAAATAATTGGTATTTTGTGGCCTATGATAAGTGATTTTTATAAAAATCTCTAGGGGTCCACTTTTGCCAATTCAGGTTCTCTATGGTGAGGTATCTGATAATGTAGCCATGAAAAAAATCTAGCTCGATTTCATATCCGAAAGGCAAAGTCCTCATGGTTTTCAATCTGCCCTGAAATCAGCGTCAGCAGTCCCCGGTGTCGTGGCGTCCAGCGTACATTAATGGCCTGGGTAAGTGGCATAATTGATAGTGACATCATCTAACCTATCCACCCTAACTTCCTATGTGCCATTCCTGTCCTACCCAGCTCATTTCGAAACACGGGTGGACCCAGACATCTTCGATAAAATTGCAAGATTTTACCAAAACAATTGCTACTTTGTGGCCTATGATAAGTGATTTTTAGAAACATCTCTATGGGTCCACTTTTTCCAATTTAGGTTCTCTGTGGTGAGGTATCTGATAATGTAGCCATGAAAAAAATCTAGCTCGATTTCATATCCGAAAGGCAAAGTTCTCAAGGTTTTCAATCTGCCCTAAAATCAGTGTCAGCAGTCCCCGATTCGTGGCGTCCAGCGTACATTAATGGCCTGGGTAACTGGCATAATTGATAGTGACATCATCTAACCAATCCACCCTAACTTCCTATGTGCCATTCCTGTCCTACCCAGCTCGTTTCGAAACATGGGTGGACCCAGACATCTTCGATAAAATTGCAAGATTTTACCAAAACAATTGCTACTTTATGGCCTATGATAAGTGATTTTTAGAAAAATCTCTAGGGGTCCACTTTTTCCAATTCAGGTTCTTTATGGTGAGGTATCTGATAATGTAGCCATGAAAAAAATCTAGCTCGATTTTATATCCGAAAGGCAAAGTTCTCATGGTTTTCAATCTGCCCTGAAATCAGCGTCAGCAGTCCCCGATGTCGTGGCGTCCAGCAAACATTAATGGCCTGGGTAAGTGGCATAATTGATAGTGACATCCTCTAACCTATCCACCCTAACTTCCTATGTGCCATTCCTGTCCTACCCATCTCATTTCGAAACACGGGTGGACCCAGACATCTTCGATAAAATTGCAAGATTTTACCAAAACAATTGCTACTTTGTGGCCTATGATAAGTGATTTTTAGAAAAATCTCTAGGGGTCCACTTTTACCAATTCAGGATCTTTATGGTGAGGTATCTGATAATGTAGCCATGAAAAAAATCTAGCTCGATTTCATATCCGAAAGGCAAAGTTCTCATGGTTTTCAATCTGCCCTGAAATCAGCGTCAGCAGTCCCCGATGTCGTGGCGTCCAGCATACATTAATGGCCTGGGTAAGTGGCATAATTGATAGTGACATCATCTAACCTATCCACCCTAACTTCCTATGTGTCATTCCTGTCCTACCCAGCTCATTTCGAAACACGGGTGGACCCAGACATCTTCGATAAAATTGCAAGATTTTACCAAAACAATTGCTACTTTGTGGCCTATGATAAGTGATTTTTAGAAAAATCTCTAGGGGTCCACTTTTGCCAATTTAGGTTCTCTATAGTGAGGTATCTAATAATGTAGCCATGAAAAAAATCTAGCTCAACTTCATATCCGAAAGGCAAAGTTCTCATGGTTTTCAATCTGCCCTGAAATCAGCGTCAGCAGTCCCCGGTGTCGTGGCGTCCAGCGTACATTAATGTCCTGGGTAAGTGGCATAATTGATAGTGACATCATCTAACCTATCCACCCTAACTTCCTATGTGCCATTCCTATCCTACCCAGCTCGTTTCGAAACACGGGTGGACCCAGACATCTTCGATAAAATTGCAAGATTTTACCAAAACAATTGCTACTTTGTGGCCTATGATAAGTGATTTTTAGAAAAATCTCTAGGGGTCCACTTTTGCTAATTCAGGTTCTCTATGGTGAGGTATCTGATAATGTAGCCATGAAAAAAATCTAGCTCGATTTCATATCCGAAAGGCAAAGTTCTCATGGTTTTCAATCTGCCCTGAAATCAGCGTCAGCAGTCCCCGGTGTCGTGGCGTCCAGCATATATTAATGGCCTGGGTAAGTGGCATAATTGATAGTGACATCATCTAACATATCCACCCTAACTTCCTATGTGCCATTCCTGTCCTACCCAGCTCGTTTCGAAACACGGGTGGACCCAGACATCTTCGATAAAATTGCAAGATTTTACCAAAACAATTGCTACTTTGTGGCCTATGATAAGTGATTTTTAGAAAATTCTCTAGGGGTCCACTTTTTCCAATTCAGGTTCTCTATGGTGAGGTATCTGATAACGTAGCCATGAAAAAAATCTAGCTCGATTTCATTTCCGAAAGGCAAAGTTCTCATGGTTTTCAATCTGCCCTGAAATCAGCGTCAGTAGTCCCCGATGTCGTGGCGTCCAGCGTACATTAATGGCCTGGGTAAGTGGCATAATTGATAGTGACATCATCTAACCTATCCACCCTAACTTCCTTTGTGCCATTCCTGTCCTACCCAGCTCGTTTCGAAACACGGGTGGACCCAGACATCTGCGATAAAATTGCAAGATTTTACCAAAATAATTGGTATTTTGTGGCCTATGATAAGTGATTTTTATAAAAATCTCTAGGGGTCCACTTTTGCCAATTCAGGTTCTCTATGGTGAGGTATCTGATAATGTAGCCATGAAAAAAATCTAGCTCGATTTCATATCCGAAAGGCAAAGTCCTCATGGTTTTCAATCTGCCCTGAAATCAGCGTCAGCAGTCCCCGGTGTCGTGGCGTCCAGCGTACATTAATGGCCTAGGTAAGTGGCATAATTGATAGTGACATCATCTAACCTATCCACCCTAACTTCCTATGTGCCATTCCTGTCCTACCCAGCTCATTTCGAAACACGGGTGGACCCAGACATCTTCGATAAAATTGCAAGATTTTACCAAAACAATTGCTACTTTGTGGCCTATGATAAGTGATTTTTAGAAACATCTCTATGGGTCCACTTTTTCCAATTTAGGTTCTCTGTGGTGAGGTATCTGATAATGTAGCCATGAAAAAAATCTAGCTCGATTTCATATCCGAAAGGCAAAGTTCTCAAGGTTTTCAATCTGCCCTAAAATCAGTGTCAGCAGTCCCCGATTTCGTGGCGTCCAGCGTACATTAATGGCCTGGGTAACTGGCATAATTGATAGTGACATCATCTAACCAATCCACCCTAACTTCCTATGTGCCATTCCTGTCCTACCCAGCTCGTTTCGAAACACGGGTGGACCCAGACATCTTCGATAAAATTGCAAGATTTTACCAAAACAATTGCTACTTTATGGCCTATGATAAGTGATTTTTAGAAAAATCTCTAGGGGTCCACTTTTTCCAATTCAGGTTCTTTATGGTGAGGTATCTGATAATGTAGCCATGAAAAAAATCTAGCTCGATTTTATATCCGAAAGGCAAAGTTCTCATGGTTTTCAATCTGCCCTGAAATCAGCGTCAGCAGTCCCCGATGTCGTGGCATCCAGCAAACATTAATGGCCTGGGTAAGTGGCATAATTGATAGTGACATCCTCTAACCTATCCACCCTAACTTCCTATGTGCCATTCCTGTCCTACCCAGGTCATTTCGAAACACGGGTGGACCCAGACATCTTCGATAAAATTGCAAGATTTTACCAAAACAATTGCTACTTTGTGGCCTATGATAAGTGATTTTTAGAAAAATCTCTAGGGGTCCACTTTTACCAATTCAGGATCTTTATGGTGAGGTATCTGATAATGTAGCCATGAAAAAAATCTAGCTCGATTTCATATCCGAAAGGCAAAGTTCTCATGGTTTTCAATCTGCCCTGAAATCAGCGTCAGCAGTCCCCGATGTCGTGGCGTCCAGCATACATTAATGGCCTGGGTAAGTGGCATAATTGATAGTGACATCATCTAACCTATCCACCCTAACTTCCTATGTGTCATTCCTGTCCTACCCAGCTCATTTCGAAACACGGGTGGACCCAGACATCTTCGATAAAATTGCAAGATTTTACCAAAACAATTGCTACTTTGTGGCCTATGATAAGTGATTTTTAGAAAAATCTCTATGGGTCCACTTTTGCCAATTTAGGTTCTCTATAGTGAGGTATCTAATAATGTAGCCATGAAAAAAATCTAGCTCAACTTCATATCCGAAAGGCAAAGTTCTCATGGTTTTCAATCTGCCCTGAAATCAGCGTCAGCAGTCCCCGGTGTCGTGGCGTCCAGCGTACATTAATGGCCTAGGTAAGTGGCATAATTGATAGTGACATCATCTAACCTATCCACCCTAACTTCCTATGTGCCATTCCTGTCCTACCCAGCTCGTTTCGAAACATGGGTGGACCCAGACATCTTCGATAAAATTGCAAGATTTTACCAAAATAATTGCTACTTTGTGGCCTATGATATGTGATTTTTAGAAAAATCTCTAGGGGTCCACTTTTTCCAATTCAGGTTCTCTATGGTGAGGTATCTAATAATGTAGCCATGAAAAAAATCTAGCTCGATTTAATATCCGAAAGGCAAAGTTCTCATGGTTTTCAATCTGCCCTGAAATCAGCGTTAGCAGTCCCCGGTGTCGTGGCGTCCAGCGTACATTAATGGCTTGGGTAAGTGGCATAATTGATAGTGACATCATCTAACCTATCCACCCTAACTTCCTATGTGCCATTCCTGTCCTACCCAGCTCGTTTTGAAACACGGGTGGACCCAGACATCTTCGATAAAATTGCAAGATTTTACCAAAACAATTGCTACTTTGTGGCCTATGATAAGTGATTTTTAGAAAAATCTCTAGGGGTCCACTTTTGCCAATTCAGGTTCTCTATGGTGAGGTATCTGATAATGTAGCCATGAAAAAATCTAGCTCGATTTCATATCCGAAAGGCAAAGTTCTCATGGTTTTCAATCTGCCCTGAAATCAGCGTCAGCAGTCCCCGGTGTCGTGGCGTCCAGCGTACATTAACGGCCTGGGTAAGTGGCATAATTGATAGTGACATCATCTATCCTATCCACCCTAACTTCCTATGTGCCATTCCTGTCCTACCCAGCTCGTTTCGAAACACAGGTGGACCCAGACATCTTCGATAAAATTGCAAGATTTTACCAAAATAATTGCTACTTTGTGGCCTATGATAAGTGATTTTTAGAAACATCTCTATGGGTCCACTTTTTCCAATTTAGGTTCTCTGTGGTGAGGTATCTGATAATGTAGCCATGAAAAAAATCTAGCTCGATTTCATATCCGAAAGGCAAAGTTCTCAAGGTTTTCAATCTGCCCTAAAATCAGCGTCAGCAGTCCCCGATTTCGTGGCGTCTAGCGTACATTAATGGCCTGGGTAACTGGCATAATTGGTAGTAACATCATCTAACCTATCCACCCTAACTTCCTATGTGCCATTCCTGTCCTACCCAGCTCGTTTCGAAACACGGGTGGACCCAGACATCTTCGATAAAATTGCAAGATTTTACCAAAACAATTGCTACTTTGTGGCCTATGATAAGTGATTTTTAGAAAAATCTCTAGGGGTCCACTTTTTCCAATTCAGGTTCTTTATGGTGAGGTATCTGATAATGTAGCCATGAAAAAAAATCTAGCTCGATTTTATATCTGAAAGGCAAAGTTCTCATGGTTTTCAATCTGCCCTGAAATCAGCGTTAGCAGTCCCCGATGTCGTGGCGTCCAGCATACATTAATGGCCTGGGTAAGTGGCATAATTGATAGTGACATCCTCTAACCTATCCACCCTAACTTCCTATGTGCCATTCCTGTCCTATCCAGCTCATTTCGAAACACGGGTGGACCCAGACATCTTCGATAAAATTGTAAGATTTTACCAAAACAATTGCTACTTTGTGGCCTATGATAAGTGATTTTTAGAAAAATCTCTAGGGGTCCACTTTTACCAATTCAGGTTCTTTATGGTGAGGTATCTGATAATGTAGCCATGAAAAAAATCTAGCTCAATTTCATATCCGAAAGGCAAAGTTCTCATGGTTTTCAATCTGCCCTGAAATCAGCGTCAGCAGTCCCCGATGTCGTGGCGTCCAGCATACATTAATGGCCTGGGTAAGTGGCATAATTGATAGTGACATCATCTAACCTATCCACCCTAACTTCCTATGTGCCATTCCTGTCCTACCCAGCTCATTTCAAAACACGGGTGGACCCAGACATCTTCGATAAAATTGCAAGATTTTACCAAAACAATTGCTACTTTGTGGCCTATGATAAGTGATTTTTAGAAAAATCTCTAGGGGTCCACTTTTACCAATTCAGGTTCTCTATGGTGAGGTATCTGATAATGTAGCCATGAAAAAAATCTAGCTCGATTTCATATCCAAAAGGCAAAGTTCTCATGATTTTCAATCTGCCCTGAAATCAGCGTCATCAGTCCCCGGTGTCGTGGCATCCAGCGTACATTAATGGCTTGGGTAAGGGACATAATTGATAGTGACATCATCTAACCTATCCACCCTAACTTCCTATGTGCCATTCCTGTCCTACCCAGCTCGTTTCGAAACACGGGTGGACCCAGACATCTTCGATAAAATTGCAAGATTTTACCAAAACAATTGCTACTTTGTGGCCTACGATAAGTGATTTTTAGAAAAATCTCTAGGGGTCCACTTTTGCCAGTTTAGGTTCTCTATGGTGAGGTATCTAATAATGTAGCCATGAAAAAAATCTAGCTCAACTTCATATCCGAAAGGCAAAGTTCTCATGGTTTTCAATCTGCCCTGAAATCAGCGTCAGCAGTCCCCGGTGTCGTGGCGTCCAGCGTACATTAATGGCCTAGGTAAGTGGCATAATTGATAGTGACATCATCTAACCTATCCACCCTAACTTCCTATGTGCCATTCCTGTCCTACCCAGCTCGTTTCGAAACATGGGTGGACCCAGACATCTTCGATAAAATTGCAAGATTTTACCAAAATAATTGCTACTTTGTGGCCTATGATAAGTGATTTTTAGAAAAATCTCTAGGGGTCCACTTTTTCCAATTCAGGTTCTCTATGGTGAGGTATCTAATAATGTAGCCATGAAAAAAATCTAGCTCGATTTCATATCCGAAAGGCAACGTTCTCATGGTTTTCAATCTGCCCTGAAATCAGCGTCAGCAGTCCCCGGTGTCGTGGCGTCCAGCGTACATTAATGGCCTAGGTAAGTGGCATAATTGATAGTGACATCATCTAACCTATCCACCCTAACTTCCTATGTGCCATTCCTGTCCTACCCAGCTCGTTTCGAAACATGGGTGGACCCAGACATCTTCGATAAAATTGCAAGATTTTACCAAAATAATTGCTACTTTGTGGCCTATGATAAGTGATTTTTAGAAAAATCTCTAGGGGTCCACTTTTTCCAATTCAGGTTCTCTATGGTGAGGTATCTAATAATGTAGCCATGAAAAAAATCTAGCTCGATTTCATATCCGAAAGGCAAAGTTCTCATGGTTTTCAATCTGCCCTGAAATCAGCGTCAGCAGTCCCCGGTGTCGTGGCATCCAGCGTACATTAATGGCCTGGGTAAGTGGCATAATTGACAATGACATCATCTAACCTATCCACCCTAACTTCCTATGTGCCATTCCTATCCTACCCAGCTCGTTTCGAAGCACGGGTGGACCCAGACATCTTCGATAAAATTGCAAGATTTTACCAAAACAATTGCTACTTTGTGGCCTATGATAAGTGATTTTTAGAAAAATCTCTAGGGGTCCACTTTTTCCAATTCAGGTTCTCTATGGTGAGGTATCTAATAATGTAGCCATGAAAAAAATCTAGCTCGATTTCATATCCGAAAGGCAAAGTTCTCATGGTTTTAAATCTGCCCTGAAATCAGCGTCAGTAGTCCCCGATGTCGTGGCGTCCAGCGTACATTAATGGCCTAGGTAAGTGGCATAACTGATAGTTACATAATCTAACCTATCCACCCTAACTTCCTTTGTGCCATTCCTGTCCTACCCAGCTCATTTCGAAACACGGGTGGACCCAGACATCTTCGATAAAATTGCAAGATTTTACCAAAATAATTGCTACTTTGTGGCCTATGATAAGTGATTTTTAGAAAAATCTCTAGGGTAGACTTTTGCCAATTCAGGTTCTCTATGGTGAGGTATCTGATAATGTAGCCATGAAAAAAATCTAGCTCGATTTCATATCCGAAAGGCAAAGTTCTCATGGTTTTCAATCTGCCCTGAAATCAGCGTCAGCAGTCCCCGGTGTCGTGGCGTCCAGCGTACATTAATGGCCTGGGTAAGTGACATAATTGATAGTGACATCATCTAACCTATCCACCCTAACTTCCTATGTGCCATTCCGGTCCTACCCAGCACGTTTCGAAACACGGGTGGACCCAGACATCTACGATAAAATTGCAAGATTTTACCAAAACAATTGCTACTGTGTGGCCTATGATAAGTGATTTTTAGAAAAATCTCTAGGGGTCCACTTTTGCCAATTCAGGTTCTCTATGGTGAGGTATCTGATAATGTAGCCATGAAAAAAATCTAGCTCGATTTCATATCCGAAAGGCAAAGTTCTCATGGTTTTCAATGTGCCCTGAAATCAGCGTCAGCAGTCCCCGGTGTCGTGGCATCTAGCGTACATTAATGGCCTGGGTAAGTGGCATAATTGATAGTGACATCATCTAACCTATCCACCCTAACTTCCTATGTGCCATTCCTGTCCTACCCAGCTCGTTTCGAAACATGGGTGGACCCAGACATCTTCGATAAAATTGCAAGATTTTATCAAAACAATTGCTACTTTGTGGCCTATGATAAGTGATTTTTAGAAACATCTCTAGGGGTCCAGTTTTGCCAATTCAGGTTCTCTATGGTGAGGTATCAAATAATGTAGCCATGAAAAAAATCTTGCTCGATTTCATATCCGAAAGGCAAAGTTCTCATGGTTTTCAATCTACCCTGAAATCAGCGTCAGCAGTCCCTGGTGTCGTGGCGTCCAGCGTACATTAATGGCTAGGGTAAGTGGCATAATTGATAGTGACATCATCTAACCTATCCACCCTAACTTCCTATGTGCCATTCCTATCCTACCCAGCTCGTTTTGAAACACGGGTGGACCTAGACATCTTCGATAAAATTGCAAGATTTTACCAAAACAATTGCTACTTTGTGGCCTATGATAAGTGATTTTTAGAAAAATCTCTAGGGGTCCACTTTTGACAATTCAGGTTCTCTATGGTGAGGTATCTGATAATGTAGCCATGAAAAAAATCTAGCTCGATTTCATATCCGAAAGGCAAAGCTCTCATGGTTTTCAATCTGCCCTGAAATCAGCATCAGCAGTCCCCGGTGTCGTGGCGTCCAGCGTACATTAATGGCATGGGTAAGTGGCATAATTGATAGTGACATCATCTAACCTATCCACCCTAACTTCCTATGTGCCATTCCAGTCCTACCCAGCTCGTTTCGAAACACGGGTGGACCCAGACATCTTCGATAAAATTGCAAGATTTTACCAAAATAATTGCTACTTTGTCGCCTATGATAAGTGGTTTTTAGAAAAATCTCTAGGGGTCCACTTTTGCCAATTCAGGTTCTCTATGGTGAGGTATCTGATAATGTAGCCAAGAAAAAAATCTAGCTCGATTTCATATCCGAAAGGCAAAGTTCTCATGGTTTTCAATCTGCCCTGAAATCAGCGTCAGCAGTCCCCGGTGTCGTGGCGTCCAGCGTACATTAATGGTTGGATAAGTGACATAATTGATAGTGACATCATCTAACCTATCCACCCTAACTTCCTATGTGCCATTCCTGTCCTACCCAGCTCGTTTCGAAACACGGGTGGACCCGGACATCTTCGATAAAATTGCAAGATTTTACCAAAACAATTGCTACTTTGTGGCCTATGATAAGTGATTTTTAGAAAAATCTCTAGGGGTCCACTTTTGACAATTCAAGTTCTCTATGGTGAGGTATCTGATAATGTAGCCATGAAAAAAATCTAGCTCGATTTCATATCCGAAAGGCAAAGTTCTCATGGTTTTCAATCTGCCCTGAAATCAGCGTCAGCAGTCCCCGGTGTCGTGGCGTCCAGTGTACATTAATGGCCTAGGTAAGTGACATAATTGATAGTGACATCATCTAACCTATCCACCCTAACTTCCTATGTGCCATTCCTGTCCTACCCAGCTCGTTTCGAAACACGGGTGGACCCAGACATCTTCGAAAAAATTGCAAGATTTTTCCAAAACAATTGATAATTTGTGGCCTATAATAAGTGATTTTTAGAAAAATCTCTAGGGTCCACTTTTGCCAATTCAGGTTCTCTATGGTGAGGTATCTGATAATGTAGCCATGAAAAAAATCTAGCTCGATTTGATATCCGAAAGGCAAAGTTCTCATGGTTTTCAATCTGCCCTGAAATCAGCGTCAGCAGTCCCCGGTGTCTTGGCGTCCAGCTTACATTAATGGCCTGGATAAGTGACATAATTGATAGTGACATCATCTAACCTATCCATCCTAACTTCCTATGTGCCATTCCTGTCCTACACAGCTCGTTTCGAAACACGGGTGGACCCAGACATCTTCGATAAAATTGCAAGATTTTACCAAAACAATTGCTACTTTGTGGCCTGTGATAAGTGATTTTTAGAAAAATCTCTTGGGGTCCACTTTTGCCAATTCAGGTTCTCTATGGTGAGGTATCTGATAATGTAGCCATGAAAAAAATCTAGCTCGATTTCATATCCGAAAGGCAAAGTTCTCATGGTTTTCAATCTGCCCTGAAATCAGCGTCAGCAGTCCCCGGTGTTGTGGCGTCCAGCATACATTAATGGCCTGGGTAAGTGACATAATTGATAGTGACATCATCTAACCTATCCACCCTAACTTCCTATGTGCCATTCCTGTCCTACCCAGCTCGTTTCGAAACACGGGTGGACCCAGACATCTTCGATAAAATTGCAAGATTTTACCAAAACAATTGCTACTTTGTGGCCTATGATATGTGGTTTTTAGAAAAATCTCTAGGGGCCCACTTTTGCCAATTTAGGTTCTCTATGGTGAGGTATCTGATAATGTAGCCATGAAAAAAATCTAGCTCGATTTCATATCCAAAAGGCAAAGTTCTCATGGTTTTCAATCTGCCCTGAAATCAGCGTCAACAGTCCCCGGTGTCGTGGCGTCCCGCGTACAATAATGGCTTGGGTAAGTGACATAATTGATAGTGACATCATCTAACCTATCCACCCTAACTTCCTATGTGCCATTCCTGTCCTACCCAGCTCGTTTCGAAACACGGGTGGACCCAGACATCTTCGATAAAATTGCAAGATTTTATCAAAACAATTGCTACTTTGTGGCCTATGATAAGTGATTTTTAGAAAAATCTCTAGGGGTCCAGTTTTACCAATTCAGGTTCTCTATGGTGAGGTATCAAATAATGTAGCCATGAAAAAAATCTTGCTCGATTTCATATCCGAAAGGCAAAGTTCTCATGGTTTTCAATCTGCCATGAAATCAGCGTCAGCAGTCCATGGTGTCGTGGCGTCCAGCGTACATTAATGGCTAGGGTAAGTGGCATAATTGATAGTGACATCATCTAACCTATCCACCCTAACTTCCTATGTGCCATTCCTGTCCTACCCAGCTCGTTTTGAAACACGGGTGGACCTAGACATCTTCGATAAAATTGCAAGATTTTACCAAAACAATTGCTACTTTGTGGCCTATGATAAGTGATTTTTAGAAAAATCTCTAGGGGTCCACTTTTGCCAATTTAGGTTCTCTATGGTGAGGTATCTGATAATGTAGCCATGAAAAAAATCAAGCTCGATTTCTTATCCGAAAGGCAAAGTTCTCATGGTTTTCAATCTGCCCTGAAATCAGCATCAGCAGTCCCCGGTGTCGTGGCGTCCAGCGTACATTAATGGCCTGGGTAAGTGGCATAATTGATAGTGACATCATCTAACCTATCCACCCTAACTTCCTATGTGCCATTCCAGTCCTACCCAGCTCGTTTCGAAACACGGGTGGACCCAGACATCTTCGATAAAATTGCAAGATTTTACCAAAATAATTGCTACTTTGTCGCCTATGATAAGTGGTTTTTAGAAAAATCTCTAGGGGTCCACTTTTGCCAATTCAGGTTCTCTATGGTGAGGTATCTGATAATGTAGCCAAGAAAAAAATCTAGCTCGATTTCATATCCGAAAGGCAAAGTTCTCATGGTTTTCAATCTGCCCTGAAATCAGCGTCAGCAGTCCCCGGTGTCGTGGCGTCCAGCGTACATTAATGGTTGGATAAGTGACATAATTGATAGTGACATCATCTAACCTATCCACCCTAACTTCCTATGTGCCATTCCTGTCCTACCCAGCTCGTTTCGAAACACGGGTGGACCCGGACATCTTCGATAAAATTGCAAGATTTTACCAAAACAATTGCTACTTTGTGGCCTATGATAAGTGATTTTTAGAAAAATCTCTAGGGGTCCACTTTTGACAATTCAGGTTCTCTATGGTGAGGTATCTGATAATGTAGCCATGAAAAAAATCTAGCTCGATTTCATATCCGAAAGGCAAAGTTCTCATGGTTTTCAATCTGCCCTGAAATCAGCGTCAGCAGTCCCCGGTGTCGTGGCGTCCAGTGTACATTAATGGCCTAGGTAAGTGACATAATTGATAGTGACATCATCTAACCTATCCACCCTAACTTCCTATGTGCCATTCCTGTCCTACCCAGCTCGTTTCGAAACACGGGTGGACCCAGACATCTTCGAAAAAATTGCAAGATTTTTCCAAAACAATTGATAATTTGTGGCCTATAATAAGTGATTTTTAGAAAAATCTCTAGGGTCCACTTTTGCCAATTCAGGTTCTCTATGGTGAGGTATCTGATAATGTAGCCATGAAAAAAATCTAGCTCGATTTGATATCCGAAAGGCAAAGTTCTCATGGTTTTCAATCTGCCCTGAAATCAGCGTCAGCAGTCCCCGGTGTCTTGGCGTCCAGCTTACATTAATGGCCTGGGTAAGTGACATAATTGATAGTGACAACATCTAACCTATCCATCCTAACTTCCTATGTGCCATTCCTGTCCTACACAGCTCGTTTCGAAACACGGGTGGACCCAGACATCTTCGATAAAATTGCAAGATTTTACCAAAACAATTGCTACTTTGTGGCCTGTGATAAGTGATTTTTAGAAAAATCTCTTGGGGTCCACTTTTGCCAATTCAGGTTCTCTATGGTGAGGTATCTGATAATGTAGCCATGAAAAAAATCTAGCTCGATTTCATATCCGAAAGGCAAAGTTCTCATGGTTTTCAATCTGCCCTGAAATCAGCGTCAGCAGTCCCCGGTGTTGTGGCGTCCAGCATACATTAATGGCCTGGGTAAGTGACATAATTGATAGTGACATCATCTAACCTATCCACCCTAACTTCCTATGTGCCATTCCTGTCCTACCCAGCTCGTTTCGAAACACGGGTGGACCCAGACATCTTCGATAAAATTGCAAGATTTTACCAAAACAATTGCTACTTTGTGGCCTATGATATGTGGTTTTTAGAAAAATCTCTAGGGGCCCACTTTTGCCAATTTAGGTTCTCTATGGTGAGGTATCTGATAATGTAGCCATGAAAAAAATCTAGCTCGATTTCATATCCAAAAGGCAAAGTTCTCATGGTTTTCAATCTGCCCTGAAATCAGCGTCAACAGTCCCCGGTGTCGTGGCGTCCCGCGTACAATAATGGCCTGGGTAAGTGACATAATTGATAGTGACATCATCTAACCTATCCACCCTAACTTCCTATGTGCCATTCCTGTCCTACCCAGCTCGTTTCGAAACACGGGTGGACCCAGACATCTTCGATAAAATTGCAAGATTTTATCAAAACAATTGCTACTTTGTGGCCTATGATAAGTGATTTTTAGAAAAATCTCTAGGGGTCCAGTTTTACCAATTCAGGTTCTCTATGGTGAGGTATCAAATAATGTAGCCATGAAAAAAATCTTGCTCGATTTCATATCCGAAAGGCAAAGTTCTCATGGTTTTCAATCTGCCATGAAATCAGCGTCAGCAGTCCATGGTGTCGTGGCGTCCAGCGTACATTAATGGCTAGGGTAAGTGGCATAATTGATAGTGACATCATCTAACCTATCCACCCTAACTTCCTATGTGCCATTCCTGTCCTACCCAGCTCGTTTTGAAACACGGGTGGACCTAGACATCTTCGATAAAATTGCAAGATTTTACCAAAACAATTGCTACTTTGTGGCCTATGATAAGTGATTTTTAGAAAAATCTCTAGGGGTCCACTTTTGCCAATTTAGGTTCTCTATGGTGAGGTATCTGATAATGTAGCCATGAAAAAAATCAAGCTCGATTTCTTATCCGAAAGGCAAAGTTCTCATGGTTTTCAATCTGCCCTGAAATCAGCATCAGCAGTCCCCGGTGTCGTGGCGTCCAGCGTACATTAATGGCCTGGGTAAGTGGCGTAATTGATAGTGACATCATCTAACCTATCCACCCTAACTTCCTATGTGCCATTCCTGTCCTACCCAGCTCGTTTCGAAACACGGGTGGACCCAGACATCTTCGATAAAATTGCAAGATTTTACCAAAACAATTGCTACTTTGTGGCCTATGATAAGTGGTTTTTAGAAAAATCTCTAGGAGGCCACTTTTGCCAATTCAGGTTCTCTATGGTGAGGTATCTGATAATGTAGCCATGAAAAAAATCTAGCTCGATTTCATATCCGAAAGGCAAAGTTCTCATGGTTTTCAATCTGCCGTGAAATCAGCGTCAGCAGTCCCCGGTGTCGTGGCGTCCAGCGTACATTAATGGCCTGGATAAGTGACATAATTGATAGTGACATCATCTAACCTATCCACCCTAACTTCCTATATGCCATTCCTATCCTACCCAGCTCGTTTCGAAACACGGGTGGACCCGGACATCTTCGATAAAATTGTAAGATTTTACCAAAACAATTGCTACTTTGTGGCCTTTGATATGTGATTTTTAGAAAAATCTCTAGGGGTACACTTTTGCCAATTCAGGTTCTCTATGGTGAGGTATCTGATAATGTAGCCATGAAAAAAATCTAGCTCGATTTCATATCTGAAAGGCAAAGTTCTCATGGTTTTCAATCTGCCCTGAAATCAGCGTCAGCAGTCCCCGGTGTCGTGGCGTCCAGTGTACATTAATGGCCTAGGTAAGTGACATAATTGATAGTGACATCATCTAACCTATCCACCCTAACTTCCTATGTGCCATTCCTGTCCTACCCAGCTCGTTTCGAAACACGGGTGGACCCAGACATCTTCGAAAAAATTGCAAGATTTTTCCAAAACAATTGCTAATTTGTGGCCTATAATAAGTGATTTTTAGAAAAATCTCTAGGGGTCCACTTTTGCCAATTCAGGTTCTCTATGGTGAGGTATCTGATAATGTAGCCATGAAAAAAATCTAGCTCGATTTGATATCCGAAAGGCAAAGTTCTCATGGTTTTCAATCTGCCCTGAAATCAGCGTCAGTAGTCCCCGGTGTTGTGGCGTCCAGCATACATTAATGGCCTGGGTAAGTGACATAATTGATAGTGACATCATCTAACCTATCCACCCTAACTTCCTATGTGCCATTCCTGTCCTACCCAGCTCGTTTCGAAACACGGGTGGACCCAGACATCTTTGATAAAATTGCAAGATTTTATCAAAACAATTGCTACTTTGTGGCCTATGATATGTGGTTTTTAGAAAAATTTCTAGGGGTCCACTTTTGCCAATTTAGGTTCTCTATGGTGAGGTATCTGATAATGTAGCCATGAAAAAAATCTAGCTCGATTTCATATCCAAAAGGCAAAGTTCTCATGGTTTTCAATCTGCCCTGAAATCAGCGTCAACAGTCCCCGGTGTCGTGGCGTACAGCGTACAATAATGGCCTGGGTAAGTGACATAATTGATAGTGACATCATCTAACCTATCCACCCTAACTTCCTATGTGCCATTCCTGTCCTACCCAGCTCGTTTCGAAACACGGGTGGACCTAGACATCTTCGATAAAATTGCAAGATTTTATCAAAACAACTGCTACTTTGTGGCCTATGATAAGTAATTTTTAGAAAAATCTCTAGGGGTCCAGTTTTACCAATTCAGGTTCTCTATGGTGAGGTATCAAATAATGTAGCCATGAAAAAAATCTTGCTTGATTTCATATCCGAAAGGCAAAGTTCTCATGGTTTTCAATCTGAAATTAAATCAGCGTCAGCAGTCCCTGGTGTCGTGGCGTCCAGCGTACATTAATGGCTAGGGTAAGTGGCATAATTGATAGTGACATCATCTAACCTATCCACCCTAACTTCCTATGTGCCATTCCTGTCCTACCCAGCTCGTTTTGAAACACGGGTGGACCTAGACATCTTCGATAAAATTGCAAGATTTTACCAAAATAATTGCTACTTTGTGGCCTATGATAAGTGATTTTTAGAAAAATCTCTAGGGGTCCACTTTTGCCAATTTAGGTTCTCTATGGTGAGGTATCTGATAATGTAGCCATGAAAAAAATCAAGCTCGATTTCTTATCCGAAAGGCAAAGTTCTCATGGTTTTCAATCTGCCCTGAAATCAGCATCAGCAGTCCCTGGTGTCGTGGCGTCCAGCGTACATTAATGGCCTGGGTAAGTGGCATAATTGATAGTGACATCATCTAACCTATCCACCCTAACTTCATATGTGCCATTCCTGTCCTACCCAGCTCGTTTCGAAACACGGGTGGACCCAGACATCTTCGATAAAATTGCAAGATTTTACCAAAACAATTGCTACTTTGTGGCCTATGATAAGTGGTTTTTAGAAAAATCTCTAGGGGGCCACTTTTGCCAATTCAGGTTCTCTATGGTGAGGTATCTGATAATGTAGCCATGAAAAAAATCTAGCTCGATTTCATATCCGAAAGGCAAAGTTCTCATGGTTTTCAATCTGCCCTGAAATCAGCGTCAGCAGTCCCCGGTGTCGTGGCGTCCAGCGTACATTAATGGCCTAGATAAGTGACAAAATTGATAGTGACATCATCTAACCTATCCACCCAAACTTCCTATGTGCCATTCCTGTCCTACCCAGCTCGTTTCGAAACACGGGTGGACCCAGACATCTTCGATAAAATTGCAAGATTTTACCAAAACAATTGCTACTTTGTGGCCTATGATAAGTGGTTTTTAGAAAAATCTCTAGGGGGCCACTTTTGCCAATTCAGGTTCTCTATGGTGAGGTATCTGATAATGTAGCCATGAAAAAAATCTAGCTCGATTTCATATCCGAAAGGCAAAGTTCTCATGGTTTTCAATCTGCCCTGAAATCAGCGTCAGCAGTCCCCGGTGTCGTGGCGTCCAACGTACATTAATGGCCTAGATAAGTGACATAATTGATAGTGACATCATCTAACCTATCCACCCTAACTTCCTATGTGCCATTCCTGTCCTACCCAGCTCGTTTCGAAACACGGGTGGACCCGGACATCTTCGATAAAATTGCAAGATTTTACCAAAACAATTGCTACTTTGTGGCCTATGATAAGTGATTTTTAGAAAAATCTCTAGGGGTACACTTTTGCTAATTCAGGTTCTCTATGGTGAGGTATCTGATAATGTAGCCATGAAAAAAATCTAGCTCGATTTCATATCCGAAAGGCAAAGTTCTCATGGTTTTCAATCTGCCCTAAAATCAGCGTCAGCAGTCCCCGGTGTCATGGCGTCCAGTGTACATTAATGGCCTAGGTAAGTGACATAATTGATAGTGACATCATCTAACCTATCCACCCTAACTTCCTATGTGCCATTCCTGTCCTACCCAGCTCGTTTCGAAACACGGGTGGACCCAGACATCTTCGAAAAAATTGCAAGATTTTTCCAAAACAATTGCTAATTTGTGGCCTATAATAAGTGATTTTTAGAAAAATCTCTAGGGGTCCACTTTTGCCAATTCAGGTTCTCTATGGTGAGGTATCTGATAATGTAGCCATAAAAAAATCTAGCTCGATTTGATATCCGAAAGGCAAAGTTCTCATGGTTTTCAATCTGCCCTGAAATTAGCGTCAACAGTCCCCGGTGTCGTGGCGTCCAGCGTACATTAATGGCCTGGGTAAGTAACATAATTGATAGTGACATCATCTAACCTATCCACCCTAACTTCCTATGTGCCATTCCTGTCCTACCCTGCTCGTTTCAAAACACGGGTGGACCCAGACATCTTCGATAAAATTGCAAGATTTTACCAAAACAATTGCTACTTTGTGCCCTGTGATAAGTGATTTTTACAAAAATCTCTAGGGGTCCACTTTTGCCAATTCAGGTTCTCTATGGTGAGGTATCTGATAATGTAGCCATGAAAAATATCTAGCTCGATTTCATATCCGAAAGGCAAAGTTCTAATGGTTTTTAATCTGCCCTGAAATCAGCGTCAGCAGTCCCTGGTGTTATGGCGTCCAGCGTACATTAATGGCCTGGGTAAGTGACATAATTGATAGTGACATCATCTAGCCTATCCACCCTAACTTCCTATGTGCCATTCTTGTCCTACCCAGCTCGTTTCGAAACACGGGTGGACCCAGACATCTTCGATAAAATTGCAAGATTTTACCAAAACAATTGCTACTTTGTGGCCTATGATAAGTGGTTTTTAGAAAAATCTCTAGGGGTCCACTTTTGCCAATTCAGGTTCTGTTTGGTGAGGTATCTGATAATGTAGCCATGAAAAAAATCTAGCTCAATTTCATATCCGAAAGGCAAAGTTCTCATGGTTTTCAATCTGCCCTGAAATCAGCGTCAGCAGTCCCCGGTGTCGTGGCATCCAGCGTACATTAATGGCCTGGATAAGTGACATAATTGATAGTGACATCATCTAACCTATCCACCCTAACTTCCTATGTGCCATTCCTGTCCTACCCAGCTCGTTTTGAAACACGGGTGGACCCGGACATCTTCGATAAAATTGCAAGATTTTACCAAAACAATTGGTACTTTGTGGCCTATGATAAGTGATTTTTAGAAAAATCTCTAGGGGTACACTTTTGCCAATTCAGGTTCTCTATGGTGAGGTATCTGATAATGTAGCCATGAAAAAATTCTAGCTCGATTTCATATCCGAAAGGCAAAGTTCTCAAGGTTTTCAATCTGCCCTGAAATCAGCGTCAGCAGTCCCCGGTGTCGTGGCGTCCAGTGTACATTAATGGCCTAGGTAAGTGACATAATTGATAGTGACATCATCTAACCTATCCACCCTAACTTCCTATGTGCCATTCCTGTCCTACCCAGCTCGTTTCGAAACACGGGTGGACCCAGACATCTTCGAAAAAATTGCAAGATTTTTCCAAAACAATTGCTAATTTGTGGCCTATAATAAGTGATTTTTAGAAAAATCTCTAGGGGTCCACTTTTGCCAATTCAGGTTCTCTATGGTGAGGTATCTGATAATGTAGCCATAAAAAATCTAGCTCGATTTGATATCCGAAAGGCAAAGTTCTCATGGTTTTCAATCTGCCCTGAAATTAGCGTCAGCAGTCCCCGGTGTCGTGGCGTCCAGCGTACATTAGTGGCCTGGGTAAGTAACATAATTGATAGTGACATCATCTAAGCTATCCACCCTAACTTCCTATGTGCCATTCCTATCCTACCCAGCTCGTTTCAAAACATGGGTGGACCCAGACATCTTCGATAAAATTGCAAGATTTTACCAAAACAATTGCTACTTTGTGCCCTGTGATAAGTGATTTTTAGAAAAATCTCTAGGGGTCCACTTTTGCCAATTCAGGTTCTCTATGGTGAGGTATCTGATAATGTAGCCATGAAAAATATCTAGCTCGATTTCATATCCGAAAGGCAAAGTTCTCATGGTTTTTAATCTGCCCTGAAATCGGCGTCAGCAGTCCCTGGTGTTATGGCGTCCAGCGTACATTAATGGCCTGGGTAAGTGACATAATTGATAGTGACATCATCTAACCTATCCACCCTAACTTCCTATGTGCCATTCTTGTCCTACCCAGCTCGTTTCGAAACACGGGTGGACCCAGACATCTTCGATAAAATTGCAAGATTTTACCAAAACAATTGCTACTTTGTGGCCTATGATAAGTGGTTTTTAGAAAAATCTCTAGGGGTCCACTTTTGCCAATTCAGGTTCTGTTTGGTGAGGTATCTGATAATGTAGCCATGAAAAAAATCTAGCTCAATTTCATATCCGAAAGGCAAAGTTCTCATGGTTTTCAATCTGCCCTGAAATCAGCGTCAGCAGTCCCCGGTGTCGTGGCATCCAGCGTACATTAATGGCCTGGATAAGTGACATAATTGATAGTGACATCATCTAACCTATCCACCCTAACTTCCTATGTGCCATTCCTGTCCTACCCAGCTCGTTTTGAAACACGGGTGGACCCGGACATCTTCGATAAAATTGCAAGATTTTACCAAAATAATTGCTACTTTGTGGCCTATGATAAGTGATTTTTAGAAAAATCTCTAGGGGTACACTTTTGCCAATTCAGGTTCTCTATGGTGAGGTATCTGATAATGTAGCCATGAAAAAAATCTAGCTCGATTTCATATCCGAAAGGCAAAGTTCTCAAGGTTTTCAATCTGCCCTGAAATCAGCGTCAGCAGTCCCCGGTGTCGTGGCGTCCAGTGTACATTAATGGCCTAGGTAAGTGACATAATTGATAGTGACATCATCTAACCTATCCACCCTAACTTCCTATGTGCCATTCCTGTCCTACCCAGCTCGTTTCGAAACACGGGTGGACCCAGACATCTTCGAAAAAATTGCAAGATTTTTCCAAAACAATTGCTAATTTGTGGCCTATAATAAGTGATTTTTAGAAAAATCTCTAGGGGTCCACTTTTGCCAATTCAGGTTCTCTATGGTGAGGTATCTGATAATGTAGCCATAAAAAATCTAGCTCGATTTGATATCCGAAAGGCAAAGTTCTCATGGTTTTCAATCTGCCCTGAAATTAGCGTCAGCAGTCCCCGGTGTCGTGGCGTCCAGCGTACATTAATGGCCTGGGTAAGTAACATAATTGATAGTGACATCATCTAAGCTATCCACCCTAACTTCCTATGTGCCATTCCTATCCTACCCAGCTCGTTTCAAAACATGGGTGGACCCAGACATCTTCGATAAAATTGCAAGATTTTACCAAAACAATTGCTACTTTGTGCCCTGTGATAAGTGATTTTTAGAAAAATCTCTAGGGGTCCACTTTTGCCAATTCAGGTTCTCTATGGTGAGGTATCTGATAATGTAGCCATGAAAAATATCTAGCTCGATTTCATATCCGAAAGGCAAAGTTCTCATGGTTTTTAATCTGCCCTGAAATCGGCGTCAGCAGTCCCTGGTGTTATGGCGTCCAGCGTACATTAATGGCCTGGGTAAGTGACATAATTGATAGTGACATCATCTAACCTATCCACCCTAACTTCCTATGTGCCATTCTTGTCCTACCCAGCTCGTTTCGAAACACGGGTGGACCCAGACATCTTCGATAAAATTGCAAGATTTTACCAAAACAATTGCTACTTTGTGGCCTATAATAAGTGGTTTTTAGAAAAATCTCTAGGGGTCCACTTTTGCCAATTCAGGTTCTGTTTGGTGAGGTATCTGATAATGTAGCCATGAAAAAAATCTAGCTCAATTTCATATCCGAAAGGCAAAGTTCTCATGGTTTTCAATCTGCCCTGAAATCAGCGTCAGCAGTCCCCGGTGTCGTGGCATCCAGCGTACATTAATGGCCTGGATAAGTGACATAATTGATAGTGACATCATCTAACCTATCCACCCTAACTTCCTATGTGCCATTCCTGTCCTACCCAGCTCGTTTCGAAACACGGGTGGACCCGGACATCTTCGATAAAATTGCAAGATTTTACCAAAACAATTGCTACTTTGTGGCCTATGATAAGTGATTTTTAGAAAAATCTCTAGGGGTCCACTTTTGCCAATTCAGGTTCTCTATGGTGAGGTATCTGATAATGTAGCCATGAAAAAAATCTAGCTCGATTTCATATCCGAAAGGCAAAGTTCTCAAGGTTTTTAATCTGCCCTGAAATCAGCGTCAGCAGTCCCCGGTGTTGTGGCGTCCAGTGTACATTAATGGCCTAGGTAAGTGACATAATTGATAGTGACATCATCTAACCTATCCACCCTAACTTCCTATGTGCCATTCCTGTCCTACCCAGCTCGTTTCGAAACACGGGTGGACCCAGACATCTTCGATAAAATTGCAAGATTTTTCCAAAACAATTGCTAATTTATGGCCTATAATAAGTGATTTTTAGAAAAATCTCTAGGGGTCCACTTTTTTCAATTCAAGTTCTCTATGGTGAGGTATCTGATAATGTAGCCATGAAAAAAATGTAGCTCGATTTGATATCCGAAAGGCAAAGTTCTCATGGTTTTCAATCTGCCCTGAAATCAGCGTCAGCAGTCCCCGGTGTCGTGGTGTCCAGCGTACATTAATTGCCTGGGTAAGTGACATAATTGATAGTGACATCATCTAACCTATCCACCCTAACTTCCTATGTGCCATTCCTGTCCCACCCAGCTCGTTTCGAAACACGGGTGGACCCAGACATCTTCGATAAAATTGCAAGATTTTACCAAAACAATTGCTACTTTGTGGCTTGTGATAAGTGATTTTTAGAAAAATCTCTAGGGGTCCACTTTTGCCAATTCAGGTTCTCTATGGTGAGGTATCTGATAATGTAGCCATGAAAAAAATCTAGCTCGATTTCATATCCGAAAGGCAAAGTTCTCATGGTTTTCAATCTGCCCTGAAATCAGCGTTAGCAGTCCCCGGTGTTGTGGCGTCCAGTGTACATTAATGGCCTGGGTAAGTGACATAATTGATAGTGACATCATCTAACCTATCCTCCCTAACTTCCTATGTGCCATTCCTGTCCTACCTAGCTCGTTTCGAAACACGGGTGGACCCAGACATCTTCGATAAAATTGCAAGATTTTACCAAAACAATTGCTGCTTTGTGGCCAATGATAAGTGATTTTAAGAAAAATCTCTAGGGTTCCAGTTTTGCCAATTCAGGTGCTCTATGGTGAGGTATCTGATAATGTAGCCATGAAAAAAATCTATCTCGATTTTATATCCGAAAGGCAAAGTTCTCATGGTTTTCAATCTGCCCTGAAATCAGCGTCAGCAGTCCCCGGTGTCGTGGCGTCCAGCGTACATTAATGGCCTGGGTAAGTGGCATAATTGATAGTGACATCATCTAACCTATCCACCCTAACTTCCTATGTGCCATTCCAGTCCTACCCAGCTTGTTTCGAAACATGGGTGGACCCAGACATCTTCGATAAAATTGCTAGATTTTACCAAAACAATTGCTACTTTGTGGCCTATGATAAGTGATTTTTAGAAAAATCTCTAGGGGTCCACTTTTGCTATTTCAGGTTCTCTATGGTGAGGTATTTGATAATGTAGCCATGAAAAAAATCTAGCTCGATTTCATATTCGAAAGGCAAAGTTCTCATGGTTTTCAATCTGCCCTGAAATCAGCGTCAGCAGTCCCCAGTGTCGTGGCGTCCAGCGTACATTAATGGCCTGGGTAAGTGACATAATTGATAGTGACATCATCTAACCTATCCACCCTAACTTCCTATGTGTCATTCCTGTCCTACCCAGCTCGTTTCAAAACATGGGTGGACCCAGACATCTTCGATAAAATTGCAAGATTTTACCAAAACAATTGCTACTTTTTGGCCTATGATAAGTGATTTCTAGAAAAATCTCTAGGGGTCCAGTTTTGCCAATTCAGGTTCTCTATGGTGAGGTATCTGATAATGTAGCCATGAAAAAAATCTAGCTCCATTTCATATCTGAAAGGCAAAGTTCTCATGGTTTTCAATCTGCCCTGAAATCAGCGTCAGCAGTCCCCGGTGTCGTGGCGTCCAGCGTACATTAATGGCCTAGGTAAGTGGCATAATTGATAGTGACATCATCTAACCTATCCACCCTAACTTCCTATGTGCCATAACTGTCCTACCTAGCTCGTTTTGAAACACGGGTGGACCCAGTCATCTTCGATAAAATTGCAAGATTTTACCAAAACAATTGCTACTTTGTGGCCTATGATAAGAGATTTTTAGAAAAATCTCTAGGGGTCTACTTTTGCCAATTCAGGTTCTCTATGGTGAGTTATCTGATAATGTAGCCATGAAAAAAAACTAGCTCGATTTCATATCCAAATGGCAAAGTTCTCATGGTTTTCAATCTGCCCTAAAATCAGCGTCAGCAGTCCCCGGTGTCGTGGCATCCAGCGTACATTAATGGCCTGGGTAAGTGACATAATTGATACTGACATCAAGTAACCTATCCACCCTAACTTCCTATGTGCCATTCCTGTGCTACCCAGCTCGTTTTGAAACACGGGTGGACTCAGACATCTTCGATAAAATTGCAAGATTTTACCAAAACAATTGCTACTTTGTGGCCTATGATAAGTGATTTTTAGAAAAATCTCTAGGGGTCCACTTTTGCCAATTCAGGTTCTCTATGGTGATGTATCTGATAATGTAGCCATGAAAAAAATCTAGCTCGATTTCATATCCGAAAGGCAAATATCTCATGGTTTTCAATCTGCCCTGAAATCAGTGTCAGTAGTATTCGGTGTCGTGGCGTCCAGCGTACATTAATGACCTGGGTAAGTGACATAATTGATAGTGACATCATCTAACCTATCCACCCTAACTTCCTATGTGCCATTCCTGTCCTACCCAGCTCATTTTGAAACATGGGTGGACCCAGACATCTTCGATAAAATTGCAAGATTTCACCAAAACAATTGCTACTTTGTGGCCTACGATAAGTGATTTTTAGAAAAATCTCTAGGGGTCCACTTTTGCCAATTCAGGTTCTCTATGGTGAGGTATCTGATAATGTAGCCATGAAAAAAATCTAGCTCGATTTCATATCCGAAAGGCAAAGTTCTCAAGGTTTTCAATCTGCCCTGAAATCAGCGTCAGTAGTCCCCGGTGTCGTGGCGTCCAATGTACATTAATGGCCTAGGTAAGTGACATAATTGATAGTGACATCATCTAACCTATCCACCCTAACTTCCTATGTGCCATTCCTGTCCTACCCAGCTCGTTTCGAAACACGGGTGGACCCAGACATCTTCGATAAAATTGCAAGATTTTTCCAAAACAATTGCTAATTTGTGGCCTATAATAAGTGATTTTTAGAAACATCTCTAGGGGTCCACTTTTGCCAATTCAAGTTCTCTATGGTGAGGTATCTAATAATGTAGCCATGAAAAAAATGTAGCTCGATTTGATTTCCGAAAGGCAAAGTTCTCATGGTTTTCAATCTGCCCTAAAATCAGCGTCAGCAGTCCCCGGTGTCGTGGTGTCTAGCGTACATTAATTGCCTGGGTAAGTGACATAATTGATAGTGACATCATCTAACCTATCCACCCTAACTTCCTGTGTGCCATTCCTGTCCCACCCAGCTCGTTTCGAAACACGGGTGGACCCAGACATCTTCGATAAAATTGCAAGATTTTACCAAAACAATTGCTACTTTGTGGCCTATGATAAGTGATTTTTAGAAAAATCTCTAGGGGTCCACTTTTGCCAATTCAGGTTCTCTATGGTGAGGTATCTGATAATGTAGCCATGAAAAAAATCTAGCTCGATTTCATATCCGAAAGGCAAAGTTCTCATGGTTTTCAATCTGCCCTGAAATCAGCGTTAGCAGTCCCCGGTGTTGTGGCGTCCAGTGTACATTAATGGCCTGGGTAAGTGACATAATTGATAGTGACATCATCTAACCTATCCTCCCTAACTTCCTATGTGCCATTCCTATCCTACCTAGCTCGTTTTGAAACACGGGTGGACCCAGACATCTTCGATAAAATTGCAAGATTTTACCAAAACAATTGCTGCTTTGTGGCCTATGATAAGTGATTTTTAGAAAAATCTCTAGGGTTCCAGTTTTGCCAATTCAGGTTCTCTATGGTGAGGTATCTGATAATGTAGCCATGAAAAAAATCTAGCTCGATTTTATATCCGAAAGGCAAAGTTCTCATGGTTTTCAATCTGCCCTAAAATCAGCGTCAGCAGTCCCCGGTGTCGTGGCGTCCAGTGTACATTAATGGCCTAGGTAAGTGACATAATTGATAGTGACATCATCTAACCTATCCACCCTAACTTCCTATGTGCCATTCCTGTCCTACCCAGCTCGTTTCGAAACACGGGTGGACCCAGACATCTTCGAAAAAATTGCAAGATTTTTCCAAAACAATTGCTAATTTGTGGCCTATAATAAGTGATTTTTAGAAAAATCTCTAGGGGTCCACTTTTGCCAATTCAGGTTCTCTATGGTGAGGTATCTGATAATGTAGCCATAAAAAAATCTAGCTCGATTTGATATCCGAAAGGCAAAGTTCTCATGGTTTTCAATCTGCCCTGAAATTAGCGTCAACAGTCCCCGGTGTCATGGCGTCCAGCGTACATTAATGGCCTGGGTAAGTAACACAATTGATAGTGACATCATCTAACCTATCCACCCTAACTTCCTATGTGCCATTCCTGTCCTACCCTGCTCGTTTCAAAACACGGGTGGACCCAGACATCTTCGATAAAATTGCAAGATTTTACCAAAACAATTGCTACTTTGTGCCCTGTGATAAGTGATTTTTACAAAAATCTCTAGGGGTCCACTTTTGCCAATTCAGGTTCTCTATGGTGAGGTATCTGATAATGTAGCCATGAAAAATATCTAGCTCGATTTCATATCCGAAAGGCAAAGTTCTAATGGTTTTTAATCTGCCCTGAAATCAGCGTCAGCAGTCCCTGGTGTTATGGCGTCCAGCGTACATTAATGGCCTGGGTAAGTGACATAATTGATAGTGACATCATCTAACCTATCCACCCTAACTTCCTATGTGCCATTCTTGTCCTACCCAGCTCGTTTCGAAACACGGGTGGACCCAGACATCTTCGATAAAATTGCAAGATTTTACCAAAACAATTGCTACTTTGTGGCCTATGATAAGTGGTTTTTAGAAAAATCTCTAGGGGTCCACTTTTGCCAATTCAAGTTCTGTTTGGTGAGGTATCTGATAATGTAGCCATGAAAAAAATCTAGCTCAATTTCATATCCGAAAGGCAAAGTTGTCATGGTTTTCAATCTGCCCTGAAATCAGCGTCAGCAGTCCCCGGTGTCGTGGCATCCAGCGTACATTAATGGCCTGGATAAGTGACATAATTGATAGTGACATCATCTAACCTATCCACCCTAACTTCCTATGTGCCATTCCTGTCCTACCCAGCTCGTTTCGAAACACGGGTGGACCCGGACATCTTCGATAAAATTGCAAGATTTTACCAAAACAATTGCTACTTTGTGGCCTATGATAAGTGATTTTTAGAAAAATCTCTAGGGGTACACTTTTGCCAATTCAGGTTCTCTATGGTGAGGTATCTGATAATGTAGCCATGAAAAAAATCTAGCTCGATTTCATATCCGAAAGGCAAAGTTCTCATGGTTTTCAATCTGCCCTGAAATCAGCGTCAGCAGTCCCCGGTGTCGTGGCGTCCAGTGTACATTAATGGCCTAGGTAAGTGACATAATTGATAGTGACATCATCTAACCTATCCACCCTAACTTCCTATGTGCCATTCCTGTCCTACCCAGCTTGTTTCGAAACACGGGTGGACCCAGACATCTTCGAAAAAATTGCAAGATTTTTCCAAAACAATTGCTAATTTGTGGCCTATAATAAGTGATTTTTAGAAAAATCTCTAGGGGTCCACTTTTGCCAATTCAGGTTCTCTATGGTGAGGTATCTGATAATGTAGCCATAAAAAATCTAGCTTGATTTGATATCCGAAAGGCAAAGTTCTCATGGTTTTCAATCTGCCCTGAAATTAGCGTCAGCAGTCCCCGGTGTCGTGGCGTCCAGCGTACATTAATGGCCTGGGTAAGTAACATAATTGATAGTGACATCATCTAAGCTATCCACCCTAACTTCCTATGTGCCATTCCTGTCCTACCCAGCTCGTTTCAAAACACGGGTGGACCCAGACATCTTCGATAAAATTGCAAGATTTTACCAAAACAATTGCTACTTTGTGCCCTGTGATAAGTGATTTTTAGAAAAATCTCTAGGGGTCCACTTTTGCCAATTCAGGTTCTCTATGGTGAGGTATCTGATAATGTAGCCATGAAAAATATCTAGCTCGATTTCATATCCAAAAGGCAAAGTTCTCATGGTTTTTAATCTGCCCTGAAATCAGCGTCAGCAGTCCCCGGTGTTATGGCGTCCAGCGTACATTAATGGCCTGGGTAAGTGACATAATTGATAGTGACATCATCTAACCTATCCACCCTAACTTCCTATGTGCCATTCTTGTCCTACCCAGCTCGTTTCGAAACACGGGTGGACCCAGACATCTTCGATAAAATTGCAAGATTTTACCAAAACAATTGCTACTTTGTGGCCTATAATAAGTGGTTTTTAGAAAAATCTCTAGGGGTCCACTTTTGCCAATTTAGGTTCTGTTTGGTGAGGTATCTGATAATGTAGCCATGAAAAAAATCTAGCTCAATTTCATATCCGAAAGGCAAAGTTCTCATGTTTTCAATCTGCCCTGAAATCAGCGTCAGCAGTCCCCGGTGTCGTGGCATCCAACGTACATTAATGGCCTGGATAAGTGACATAATTGATAGTGACATCATCTAACCTATCCACCCTAACTTCCTATGTGCCATTCCTGTCCTACCCAGCTCGTTTCGAAACACGGGTGGACCCGGACATCTTCGATAAAATTGCAAGATTTTACCAAAACAATTGCTACTTTGTGGCCTATGATAAGTGATTTTTAGAAAAATCTCTAGGGGTCCACTTTTGCCAATTCAGGTTCTCTATGGTGAGGTATCTGATAATGTAGCCATGAAAAAAATCTAGCTCGATTTCATATCCGAAAGGCAAAGTTCTCAAGGTTTTCAATCTGCCCTGAAATCAGCGTCAGCAGTCCCTGGTGTTGTGGCGTCCAGTGTACATTAATGGCCTAGGTAAGTGACATAATTGATAGTGACATCATCTAACCTATCCACCCTAACTTCCTATGTGCCATTGCTATCCTACCCAGCTCGTTTCGAAACACGGGTGGACCCAGACATCTTCGATAAAATTGCAAGATTTTTCCAAAATAATTGCTAATTTATGGCCTATAATAAGTGATTTTTAGAAAAATCTCTAGGGGTCCACTTTTGCCAATTCAAGTTCTCTATGGTGAGGTATCTGATAATGTAGCCATGAAAAAAATGTAGCTCGATTTGATATCCGAAAGGCAAAGTTCTCATGGTTTTCAATCTGCCCTGAAATCAGCGTCAGCAGTCCCCGGTGTCGTGGTGTCCAGCGTACATTAATTGCCTGGGTAAGTGACATAATTGATAGTGACATCATCTAACCTATCCACCCTAACTTCCTATGTGCCATTCCTGTCCCACCCAGCTCGTTTCGAAACACGGGTGGACCCAGACATCTTCGATAAAATTGCAAGATTTTACCAAAACAATTCCTACTTTGTGGCTTGTGATAAGTGATTTTTAGAAAAATCTCTAGGGGTCCACTTTTGCCAATTCAGGTTCTCTATGGTGAGGTATCTGATAATGTAGCCATGAAAAAAATCTAGCTCGATTTCATATCCGAAAGGCAAAGTTCTCATGGTTTTCAATCTGCCCTGAAATCAGCGTTAGCAGTCCCCGGTGTTGTGGCGTCCAGTGTACATTAATGGCCTGGGTAAGTGACATAATTGATAGTGACATCATCTAACCTATCCTCCCTAACTTTCTATGTGCCATTCCTGTCCTACCTAGCTCGTTTCGAAACACGGGTGGACCCAGACATCTTCGATAAAATTGCAAGATTTTACCAAAACAATTGCTGCTTTGTGGCCTATGATAAGTGATTTTAAGAAAAATCTCTAGGGTTCCAGTTTTGCCAATTTAGGTGCTCTATGGTGAGGTATCTGATAATGTAGCCATGAAAAAAATCTATCTCGATTTTATATCCGAAAGGCAAAGTTCTCATGGTTTTCAATCTGCCCTGAAATCAGCGTCAGCAGTCCCCGGTGTCATGGCGTCCAGCGTACATTAATGGCCTGGGTAAGTGGCATAATTGATAGTGACATCATCTAACCTATCCGCCCTAACTTCCTATGTGCCATTCCAGTCCTACCCAGCTCGTTTCGAAACATGGGTGGACCCAGACATCTTCGATAAAATTGCTAGATTTTACCAAAACAATTGCTACTTTGTGGCCTATGATAAGTGATTTTTAGAAAAATCTCTAGGGGTCCACTTTTGCTATTTCAGGTTCTCTATGGTGAGGTATTTGATAATGTAGCCATGAAAAAAATCTAGCTCGATTTCATATTCGAAAGGCAAAGTTCTCATGGTTTTCAATCTGCCCTGAAATCAGCGTCAGCAGTCCCCAGTGTCGTGGCGTCGAGCGTACATTAATGGCCTGGGTAAGTGACATAATTGATAGTGACATCATCTAACCTATCCACCCTAACTTCCTATGTGCCATTCCTATCCTACCCAGCTCGTTTCAAAACATGGGTGGACCCAGACATCTTCGATAAAATTGCAAGATTTTACCAAAACAATTGCTACTTTTTGGTCTATGATAAGTGATTTTTAGAAAAATCTCTAGGGGTCCAGTTTTGCCAATTCAGGTTCTCTATGGTGAGGTATCTGATAATGTAGCCATGAAAAAAATCTAGCTCCATTTCATATCTGAAAGGCAAAGTTCTCATGGTTTTCAATCTGCCCTGAAATCAGCGTCAGCAGTCCCCGGTGTCGTGGCGTCCAGCGTACATTAATGGCCTAGGTAAGTGGCATAATTGATAGTGACATCATCTAACCTATCCACCCTAACTTCCTATGTGCCATAACTGTCCTACCTAGCTCGTTTTGAAACACGGGTGGACCCAGTCATCTTCGATAAAATTGCAAGATTTTACCAAAACAATTGCTACTTTGTGGCCTATGATAAGAGATTTTTAGAAAAATCTCTAGGGGTCTACTTTTGCCAATTCAGGTTCTCTATGGTGAGTTATCTGATAATGTAGCCATGAAAAAAATCTAGCTCGATTTCATATCCAAATGGCAAAGTTCTCATGGTTTTCAATCTGCCCTAAAATCAGCGTCAGCAGTCCCTGGTGTCGTGGCATCCAGCGTACATTAATGGCCTGGGTAAGTGACATAATTGATACTGACATCAAGTAACCTATCCACCCTAACTTCCTATGTGCCATTCCTGTGCTACCCAGCTCGTTTTGAAACACGGGTGGACCCAGACATCTTCGATAAAATTGCAAGATTTTACCAAAACAATTGCTACTTTGTGGCCTATGATAAGTGATTTTTAGAAAAATCTCTAGGGGTCCACTTTTGCCAATTCAGGTTCTCTATGGTGATGTATCTGATAATGTAGCCATGAAAAAAATCTAGCTCGATTTCATATCCGAAAGGCAAATATCTCATGGTTTTCAATCTGCCCTGAAATCAGTGTCAGTAGTATTCGGTGTCGTGGCGTCCAGCGTACATTAATGACCTAGGTAAGTGACATAATTGATAGTGACATCATCTAACCTATCCACCCTAACTTCCTATGTGCCATTCCTGTCCTACCCAGCTCATTTCGAAACATGGGTGGACCCAGACATCTTCGATAAAATTGCAAGATTTCACCAAAACAATTGCTACTTTGTGGCCTACGATAAGTGATTTTTAGAAAAATCTCTAGGGGTCCACTTTTGCCAATTCAGGTTCTCTATGGTGAGGTATCTGATAATGTAGCCATGAAAAAAATCTAGCTCGATTTCATATCCGAAAGGCAAAGTTCTCAAGGTTTTCAATCTGCCCTGAAATCAGCGTCAGTAGTCCCCGGTGTCGTGGCGTCCAGTGTACATTAATGGCCTAGGTAAGTGACATAATTGATAGTGACATCATCTAACCTATCCACCCTAACTTCCTATGTGCCATTCCTGTCCTACCCAGCTCGTTTCGAAACACGGGTGGACCCAGACATCTTCGATAAAATTGCAAGATTTTTCCAAAACAATTGCTAATTTGTGGCCTATAATAAGTGATTTTTAGAAAAATCTCTAGGGGTCCACTTTTGCCAATTCAAGTTCTCTATGGTGAGGTATCTAATAATGTAGCCATGAAAAAAATGTAGCTCGATTTGATTTCCGAAAGGCAAAGTTCTCATGGTTTTCAATCTGCCCTAAAATCAGCGTCAGCAGTCCCCGGTGTCGTGGTGTCTAGCGTACATTAATTGCCTGGGTAAGTGACATAATTGATAGTGACATCATCTAACCTATCCACCCTAACTTCCTGTGTGCCATTCCTGTCCCACCCAGCTCGTTTCGAAACACGGGTGGACCCAGACATCTTCGATAAAATTGCAAGATTTTACCAAAACAATTGCTACTTTGTGGCCTATGATAAGTGATTTTTAGAAAAATCTCTAGGGGTCCACTTTTGCCAATTCAGGTTCTCTATGGTGAGGTATCTGATAATGTAGCCATGAAAAAAATCTAGCTCGATTTCATATCCGAAAGGCAAAGTTCTCATGGTTTTCAATCTGCCCTGAAATCAGCGTTAGCAGTCCCCGGTGTTGTGGCGTCCAGTGTACATTAATGGCCTGGGTAAGTGACATAATTGATAGTGACATCATCTAACCTATCCTCCCTAACTTCCTATGTGCCATTCCTATCCTACCTAGCTCGTTTCGAAACACGGGTGGACCCAGACATCTTCGATAAAATTGCAAGATTTTACCAAAACAATTGCTGCTTTGTGGCCTATGATAAGTGATTTTTAGAAAAATCTCTAGGGTTCCAGTTTTGCCAATTCAGGTTCTCTATGGTGAGGTATCTGATAATGTAGCCATGAAAAAAATCTAGCTCGATTTTATATCCGAAAGGCAAAGTTCTCATGGTTTTCAATCTGCCCTGAAATCAGCATCAGCAGTCCCCGGTGTCATGGCGTCCAGCGTACATTAATGGCCTGGGTAAGTGGCATAATTGATAGTGACATCATCTAACCTATCCACCCTAACTTCCTATGTGCCATTCCTGTCCTACCCAGCTCATTTTGAAACATGGGTGGACCCAGACATCTTCGATAAAATTGCTAGATTTTACCAAAACAATTGCTACTTTGTGGCCTATGATAAGTGATTTTTAGAAAAATCTCTAGGGGTCCACTTTTGCTATTTCAGGTTCTCTATGGTGAGGTATTTGATAATGTAGCCATGAAAAAAATCTAGCTCGATTTCATATTCGAAAGGCAAAGTTCTCATGGTTTTCAATCTGCCCTGAAATTAGCGTCAGCAGTCCCCAGTGTCGTGGCGTCCAGCGTACATTAATGGCCTGGGTAAGTGACATAATTGATAGTGACATCATCTAACCTATCCACCCTAACTTCCTATGTGCCATTCCTGTGCTACCCAGCTCGTTTCAAAACATGGGTGGACCCAGACATCTTCGATAAAATTGCAAGATTTCACCAAAACAATTGCTACTTTGTGGCCTACGATAAGTGATTTTTAGAGAAATCTCTAGGGGTCCACTTTTGCCAATTCAGGTTCTCTATGGTGAGGTATCTGATAATGTAGCCATGAAAAAAATCTAGCTCGATTTCATATCCGAAAGGCAAAGTTCTCAAGGTTTTCAATCTGCCCTGAAATCAGCGTCAGCAGTCCCCGGTGTCGTGGCGTCCAGTGTACATTAATGGCCTAGGTAAGTGACATAATTGATAGTGACATCATCTAACCTATCCACCCTAACTTCCTATATGCCATTCCTGTCCTACCCAGCTCGTTTCGAAACACGGGTGGACCCAGACATCTTCGATAAAATTGCAAGATTTTTCCAAAACAATTGCTAATTTATGGCCTATAATAAGTGATTTTTAGAAAACTCTCTAGGGGTCCACTTTTGCCAATTCAAAATCTCTATGGTGAGGTATCTGATAATGTAGCCATGAAAAAAATGTAGCTCGATTTGATATCCGAAAGGCAAAGTTCTCATGGTTTTCAATCTGCCCTGAAATCAGCGTCAGCAGTCCCCGGTGTCGTGGTGTCCAGCGTACATTAATTGCCTGGGTAAGTGACATAATTGATAGTGACATCATCTAACCTATCCACCCTAACTTCCTATGTGCCATTCCTGTCCCACCCAGCTCGTTTCGAAACACGGGTGGACCCAGACATCTTCGATAAAATTGCAAGATTTTACCAAAACAATTGCTACTTTGTGGCCTATGATAAGTGATTTTTAGAAAAATCTCTAGGGGTCCACTTTTGCCAATTCAGGTTCTCTATGGTGAGGTATCTAATAATGTAGCCATGAAAAAAATCTAGCTCGATTTTATATCCGAAAGGCAAAGTTCTCATGGTTTTCAATCTGCCCTGAAATCAGCGTTAGCAGTCCCCGGTGTTGTGGCGTCCAGTGTACATTAATGGCCTGGGTAAGTGACATAATTGATAGTGACATCATCTAACCTATCCTCCCTAACTTCCTATGTGCCATTCCTGTCCAACCTAGCTCGTTTCAAAACACGGGTGGACCCAGACATCTTCGATAAAATTGCAAGATTTTACCAAAACAATTGCTGCTTTGTGGCCTATGATAAGTGATTTTTAGAAAAATCTCTAGGGTTCCAGTTTTGCCAATTCAGGTTCTCTATGGTGAGGTATCTGATAATGTAGCCATGAAAAAAATCTAGCTCGATTTTATATCCGAAAGGCAAAGTTCTCATGGTTTTCAATCTGCCCTGAAATCAGCGTTAGCAGTCCCCGGTGTCGTGGCGTCCAGCGTACATTAATGGCCTGGGTAAGTGGCATAATTGATAGTGACATCATCTAACCTATCCACCCTAACTTCCTATGTGCCATTCCTGTCCTACCCAGCTCGTTTCGAAACATGGGTGGACCCAGACATCTTCGATAAAATTGCTAGATTTTACCAAAACAATTGCTACTTTGTGGCCTATGATAAGTGATTTTTAGAAAAATCTCTAGGGGTCCACTTTTGCTATTTTAGGTTCTCTGTGGTGAGGTATTTGATAATGTAGCCATGAAAAAATTCTAGCTCGATTTCATATTCGAAAGGCAAATTTCTCATGGTTTTCAATCTGCCCTGAAATCAGCGTCAGCAGTCCCCAGTGTCGTGGCGTCCAGCGTACATTAATGGCCTGGGTAAGTGACATAATTGATAGTGACATCATCTAACCTATCCACCCTAACTTCCTATGTGCCATTCCTGTCCTACCCAGCTCGTTTCAAAACATGGGTGGACCCAGACATCTTCGATAAAATTGCAAGATTTTACCAAAACAATTGCTACTTTGTGGCCTATGATAAGTGATTTTTAGAAAAATCTCTAGGGGTCCAGTTTTGCCAATTCAGGTTCTCTATGGTGAGGTATCTGATAATGTAGCCATGAAAAAAATCTAGCTCCATTTCATATCCGAAAGGCAAAGTTATCATGGTTTTCAATCTGCCCTGAAATCAGCGTCAGCAGTCCCCGGTGTCGTGGCGTCCAGCGTACATTAATGGCCTAGGTAAGTGGCATAATTGATAGTGACATCATCTAACCTATCCACCCTAACTTCCTATGTGCCATAACTGTCCTACCTAGCTCGTTTTGAAACACGGGTGGACCCAGACAACTTTGATAAAATTGCAAGATTTTACCAAAACAATTGCTACTTTGTGGCTTATGATAAGTGATTTTTAGAAAAATCTCTAGGGGTCCAGTTTTGCCAATTCAGGTTCTCTATGGTGAGGTATCTGATAATGTAGCCATGAAAAAAATCTAGCTCCATTTCATATCCGAAAGGCAAAGTTATCATGGTTTTCAATCTGCCCTGAAATCAGCGTCAGCAGTCCCCGGTGTCGTGGCGTCCAGCGTACATTAATGGCCTAGGTAAGTGGCATAATTGATAGTGACATCATCTAACCTATCCACCCTAACTTCCTATGTGCCATAACTGTCCTACCTAGCTCATTTTGAAACACGGGTGGACCCAGACAACTTCGATAAAATTGCAAGATTTTACCAAAACAATTGCTACTTTGTGGCCTATGATAAGAGATTTTTAGAAAAATCTCTAGGGGTCTACTTTTGCCAATTCAGGTTCTCTATGGTGAGTTATCTGATAATGTTGCCATGAAAAAAATCTAGCTCGATTTCATATCCAAAAGGCAAAGTTCTCATGGTTTTCAATCTGCCCTAAAATCAGCGTCAGCAGTCCCCGGTGTCGTGGCATCCAGCGTACATTAATGGCCTGGGTAAGTGACATAATTGATAGTGACATCAAGTAACCTATCCACCCTAACTTCCTATGTGCCATTCCTGTGCTACCCAGCTCGTTTTGAAACACGGGTGGACCCAGACATCTTCGATAAAATTGCAAGATTTTACCAAAACAATTGCTACTTTGTGGCCTATGATAAGTGATTTTTAGAAAAATCTCTGGGGGTCCACTTTTGCCAATTCAGGTTCTCTATGGTGATGTATCTGATAATGTAGCCTTGTAAAAAATCTAGCTCGATTTCATATCCGAAAGGCAAATATCTCATGGTTTTCAATCTGCCCTGAAATCAGTGTCAGTAGTATTTGGTGTCATGGCGTCCAGCGTACATTAATGACCTGGGTAAGTGACATAATTGATAGTGACATCATCTAACCTATCCACCCTAACTTCCTATGTGCCATTCCTGTCCTACCCAGCTCATTTCGAAACATGGGTGGACCCAGACATCTTCGATAAAATTGCAAGATTTCACCAAAACAATTGCTACTTTGTGGCCTATGATAAGTGATTTTTAGAAAAATCTCTAGGGGTCCACTTTTGCCAATTTAGGTTCTCTATGGTGAGGTATCTGATAATGTAGCCATGAAAAAAATGTAGCTCGATTTGATATCCAAAAGGCAAAGTTCTCATGGTTTTCAATCTGCCCTGAAATCAGCGTCAACAGTCCCCGGTGTCGTGGTGTCCAGCGTACATTAATTGCCTGGGTAAGTTACATAATTGATAGTGACATCATCTAACCTATCCACCCTAACTTCCTATGTGCCATTCCTGTCCTACCCAGCTCATTTTGAAACATGGGTGGACCCAGACATCTTCGATAAAATTGCTAGATTTTACCAAAACAATTGATACTTTGTGGCCTATGATAAGTGATTTTTAGAAAAATCTCTAGGGGTCCACTTTTGCTATTTCAGGTTCTCTATGGTGAGGTATTTGATAATGTAGCCATGAAAAAAATCTAGCTCGATTTCATATTCGAAAGGCAAAGTTCTCATGGTTTTCAATCTGCCCTGAAATTAGCGTCAGCAGTCCCCAGTGTCGTGGCGTCCAGCGTACATTAATGGCCTGGGTAAGTGACATAATTGATAGTGACATCATCTAACCTATCCACCCTAACTTCCTATGTGCCATTCCTGTGCTACCCAGCTCGTTTCAAAACATGGGTGGACCCAGACATCTTCGATAAAATTGCAAGATTTCACCAAAACAATTGCTACTTTGTGGCCTACGATAAGTGATTTTTAGAGAAATCTCTAGGGGTCCACTTTTGCCAATTCAGGTTCTCTATGGTGAGGTATCTGATAATGTAGCCATGAAAAAAATCTAGCTCGATTTCATATCCGAAAGGCAAAGTTCTCAAGGTTTTCAATCTGCCCTGAAATCAGCGTCAGCAGTCCCCGGTGTCGTGGCGTCCAGTGTACATTAATGGCCTAGGTAAGTGACATAATTGATAGTGACATCATCTAACCTATCCACCCTAACTTCCTATGTGCCATTCCTGTCCTACCCAGCTCGTTTCGAAACACGGGTGGACCCAGACATCTTCGATAAAATTGCAAGATTTTTCCAAAACAATTGCTAATTTATGGCCTATAATAAGTGATTTTTAGAAAAATCTCTAGGGGTCCACTTTTGCCAATTCAAAATCTCTATGGTGAGGTATCTGATAATGTAGCCATGAAAAAAATGTAGCTCGATTTGATATCCGAAAGGCAAAGTTCTCATGGTTTTCAATCTGCCCTGAAATCAGCGTCAGCAGTCCCCGGTGTCGTGGTGTCCAGCGTACATTAATTGCCTGGGTAAGTGACATAATTGATAGTGACATCATCTAACCTATCCACCCTAACTTCCTATGTGCCATTCCTGTCCCACCCAGCTCGTTTCGAAACACGGGTGGACCCAGACATCTTCGATAAAATTGCAAGATTTTACCAAAACAATTGCTACTTTGTGGCCTATGATAAGTGATTTTTAGAAAAATCTCTAGGGGTCCACTTTTGCCAATTCAGGTTCTCTATGGTGAGGTATCTAATAATGTAGCCATGAAAAAAATCTAGCTCGATTTTATATCCGAAAGGCAAAGTTCTCATGGTTTTCAATCTGCCCTGAAATCAGCGTTAGCAGTCCCCGGTGTTGTGGCGTCCAGTGTACATTAATGGCCTGGGTAAGTGACATAATTGATAGTGACATCATCTAACCTATCCTCCCTAACTTCCTATGTGCCATTCCTGTCCAACCTAGCTCGTTTCAAAACACGGGTGGACCCAGACATCTTCGATAAAATTGCAAGATTTTACCAAAACAATTGCTGCTTTGTGGCCTATGATAAGTGATTTTTAGAAAAATCTCTAGGGTTCCAGTTTTGCCAATTCAGGTTCTCTATGGTGAGGTATCTGATAATGTAGCCATGAAAAAAATCTAGCTCGATTTTATATCCGAAAGGCAAAGTTCTCATGGTTTTCAATCTGCCCTGAAATCAGCGTCAGCAGTCCCCGGTGTCGTGGCGTCCAGCGTACATTAATGGCCTGGGTAAGTGGCATAATTGATAGTGACATCATCTAACCTATCCACCCTAACTTCCTATGTGCCATTCCTGTCCTACCCAGCTCGTTTCGAAACATGGGTGGACCCAGACATCTTCGATAAAATTGCTAGATTTTACCAAAACAATTGCTACTTTGTGGCCTATGATAAGTGATTTTTAGAAAAATCTCTAGGGGTCCACTTTTGCTATTTTAGGTTCTCTGTGGTGAGGTATTTGATAATGTAGCCATGAAAAAATTCTAGCTCGATTTCATATTCGAAAGGCAAAGTTCTCATGGTTTTCAATCTGCCCTGAAATCAGCGTCAGCAGTCCCCAGTGTCGTGGCGTCCAGCGTACATTAATGGCCTGGGTAAGTGACATAATTGATAGTGACATCATCTAACCTATCCACCCTAACTTCCTATGTGCCATTCCTGTCCTACCCAGCTCGTTTCAAAACATGGGTGGACCCAGACATCTTCGATAAAATTGCAAGATTTTACCAAAACAATTGCTACTTTGTGGCCTATGATAAGTGATTTTTAGAAAAATCTCTAGGGGTCCAGTTTTGCCAATTCAGGTTCTCTATGGTGAGGTATCTGATAATGTAGCCATGAAAAAAATCTAGCTCCATTTCATATCCGAAAGGCAAAGTTATCATGGTTTTCAATCTGCCCTGAAATCAGCGTCAGCAGTCCCCGGTGTCGTGGCGTCCAGCGTACATTAATGGCCTAGGTAAGTGGCATAATTGATAGTGACATCATCTAACCTATCCACCCTAACTTCCTATGTGCCATAACTGTCCTACCTAGCTCGTTTTGAAACACGGGTGGACCCAGACAACTTTGATAAAATTGCAAGATTTTACCAAAACAATTGCTACTTTGTGGCCTATGATAAGTGATTTTTAGAAAAATCTCTAGGGGTCCAGTTTTGCCAATTCAGGTTCTCTATGGTGAGGTATCTGATAATGTAGCCATGAAAAAAATCTAGCTCCATTTCATATCCGAAAGGCAAAGTTATCATGGTTTTCAATCTGCCCTGAAATCAGCGTCAGCAGTCCCCGGTGTCGTGGCGTCCAGCGTACATTAATGGCCTAGGTAAGTGGCATAATTGATAGTGACATCATCTAACCTATCCACCCTAACTTCCTATGTGCCATAACTGTCCTACCTAGCTCATTTTGAAACACGGGTGGACCCAGACAACTTCGATAAAATTGCAAGATTTTACCAAAACAATTGCTACTTTGTGGCCTATGATAAGAGATTTTTAGAAAAATCTCTAGGGGTCTACTTTTGCCAATTCAGGTTCTCTATGGTGAGTTATCTGATAATGTTGCCATGAAAAAAATCTAGCTCGATTTCATATCCAAAAGGCAAAGTTCTCATGGTTTTCAATCTGCCCTAAAATCAGCGTCAGCAGTCCCCGGTGTCGTGGCATCCAGCGTACATTAATGGCCTGGGTAAGTGACATAATTGATAGTGACATCAAGTAACCTATCCACCCTAACTTCCTATGTGCCATTCCTGTGCTACCCAGCTCGTTTTGAAACACGGGTGGACCCAGACATCTTCGATAAAATTGCAAGATTTTACCAAAACAATTGCTACTTTGTGGCCTATGATAAGTGATTTTTAGAAAAATCTCTAGGGGTCCACTTTTGCCAATTCAGGTTCTCTATGGTGATGTATCTGATAATGTAGCCTTGTAAAAAATCTAGCTCGATTTCATATCCGAAAGGCAAATATCTCATGGTTTTCAATCTGCCCTGAAATCAGTGTCAGCAGTCCCCGGTGTCGTGGCATCCAGCGTACATTAATGGCCTGGGTAAGTGACATAATTGATAGTGACATCATCTAACCTATCCAACCTAACTTCCTATGTGCCATTCCTATCCTACCCAGCTAGTTTCGAAACACGGGTGGACCCAGACATCTTCGACAAAAATTGCAAGATTTTACTAAAATAATTGCTACTTTGTGGCCTATGACAAGTGATTTTTAGAAAAATCTCTAGGGGTCCACTTTTGCCAATTCAGGTTCTCTATGGTGAGGTATCTGATAATGTAGCCATGAAAAAAATCTAGCTCGATTTCATATCTGAAAGGCAAAGTTCTCATGGTTTTTTAAACTGTCCTGAAATCAGTGTCAGCAGTCCCCGGTGTCATGGCGTCCAGCGTACATTAATGGCCTCGGTAAGTGACATAATTGATAGTGACATCATCTAACCTATCCACCCTAACTTCCTATGTGCCATTCCTGTCCTACCCAGCTCATTTCGAAACACGGGTGGACCCAGACATCTTCGATAAAATTGCAAGATTTTACCAAAACAATTGCTACTTTGTGGCCTATGATAAGTGATTTTTAGAAAAATCTCTAGGGGTCCAGTTTTGCCAATTCAGGTTCTCTATGGTGAGGTATCTAATAATGTAGCCATGAAAAAAATCTAGCTCGATTTCATATCCGAAAGGCAAAGTTCTCAAGGTTTTCAATCTGCCCTGAAATCAGCGTCAGCAGTCCCCGGTGTCGTGACGTCCAGTGTACATTAATGGCCTAGGTAAGTGACATAATTAATAGTGACATCATCTAACCTATCCACCCTAACTTCCTATGTGCCATTCCTGTCCTACCCAGCTCGTTTCGAAACACGGGTGGACCCAGACATCTTCGATAAAATTGCAAGATTTTTCCAAAACAATTGCTAATTTGTGGCCTATAATAAGTGATTTTTAGAAAAATCTCTAGGGGTCTACTTTTGCCAATTCACGTTCTCTATGGTGAGGTATCTGATAATGTAGCCATGAAAAAAATGTAGCTCGATTTGATATCCAAAAGGCAAAGTTCTCATGGTTTTCAATCTGCCCTGAAATCAGCGTCAACAGTCCCCGGTGTCGTGGTGTCCAGCGTACATTAATTGCCTGGGTAAGTTACATAATTGATAGTGACATCATCTAACCTATCCACCCTAACTTCCTATGTGCCATTCCTGTCCCACCCAGCTCGTTTCGAAACACGGGTGGACCCAGACATCTTCGATAAAATTGCAAGATTTTACCAAAACAATTGCTACTTTGTGGCCTATAATAAGTGATTTTTAGAAAAATCTCTAGGGGTCCACTTTTGCCAATTCAGGTTCTCTATGGTGAGGTATCTGATAATGTAGCCATGAAAAAAATTTAGCTCGATTTCATATCCGAAAGGCAAAGTTCTCATGGTTTTCAATCTGCCCTGAAATCAGCGTTAGCAGTCCCCGGTGTTGTGGCGTCCAGTGTACACTAATGGCCTGGGTAAGTGACATAATTGATAGTGACATCATCTAACCTATGCTCCCTAACTTCCTATGTGCCATTCCTGTCCTACCTAGCTCGTTTCGAAACACGGGTGGACCCAGACATCTTCGATAAAATTGCAAGATTTTACCAAAACAATTGCTGCTTTGTGGCCTATGATAAGTGATTTTTAGAAAAATCTCTAGGGTTCTAGTTTTGCCAATTTAGGTTCTCTATGGTGAGGTATCTGATAATGTAGCCATGAAAAAAATCTAGCTCGATTTTATATCCGAAAGGCAAAGTTCTCATGGTTTTCAATCTGCCCTGAAATCAGCGTCAGCAGTCCCCGGTGTCGTGGCGTCCAGCGTACATTAATGGCCTGGGTAAGTGACATAATTGATAGTGACATCATCTAACCTATCCACCCTAACTTCCTATGTGCCATTCCTGTCCTACCCAGCTCGTTTCGAAATACGGGGTGGACCTAGACATCTTCGATAAAATTGCAAGATTTTACCAAAACAATTGCTACTTTGTGGCCTATGATAAGTGATTTTTAGAAAAATCTCTAGGGGTCCACTTTTGCCAATTCAGGTTCTCTATGGTGAGGTATCTGATAATGTAGCCATGAAAAAAATCTAGCTCGATTTCATATCCGAAAGGCAAAGTTCTCAAGGTTTTCAATCTGCCCTGAAATCAGCGTCAGCAGTCCCCGGTGTCGTGACGTCCAGTGTACATTAATGGCCTAGGTAAGTGACATAATTAATAGTGACATCATCTAACCTATCCACCCTAACTTCCTATGTGCCATTCCTGTCCTACCCAGCTCGTTTCGAAACACGGGTGGACCCAGACATCTTCGATAAAATTGCAAGATTTTTCCAAAACAATTGCTAATTTGTGGCCTATAATAAGTGATTTTTAGAAAAATCTCTAGGGGTCCACTTTTGCCAATTCAAGTTCTCTATGGTGAGGTATCTGATAATGTAGCCATGAAAAAAATGTAGCTCGATTTGATATCCGAAAGGCAAAGTTCTCATGGTTTTCAATCTGCCCTGAAATCAGCGTCAGCAGTCCCCGGTGTCGTGGTGTCCAGCGTACATTAATTGCCTGGGTAAGTGACATAATTGATAGTGACATCATCTAACCTATCCACCCTAACTTCCTATGTGCCATTCCTGTCCCACCCAGCTCGTTTTGAAACACGGGTGGACCCAGACATCTTCGATAAAATTGCAAGATTTTACCAAAACAATTGCTACTTTGTGGCCTGTGATAAGTGATTTTTAGAAAAATCTCTAGGGGTCCACTTTTGCCAATTCAGGTTCTCTATGGTGAGGTATCTGATAATGTAGCCATGAAAAAAATCTAGCTCGATTTCATATCCGAAAGGCAAAGTTCTCACGGTTTTCAATCTGCCCTGAAATCAGCGTTAGCACTCCCCGGTGTTGTGGCGTCCAGTGTACATTAATGGCCTGGGTAAGTGACATAATTGATAGTGACATCATCTAACCTATCCTCCCTAACTTCCTATGTGCCATTCCTGTCCTACCTAGCTCGTTTCGAAACACGGGTGGACCCAGACATCTTCGATAAAATTGCAAGATTTTACCAAAACAATTGCTGCTTTGTGGCCTATGATAAGTGATTTTTAGAAAAATCTCTAGGGTTCTAGTTTTGCCAATTCAGGTTCTCTATGGTGAGGTATCTGATAATGTAGCCATGAAAAAAATCTAGCTCGATTTTATATCCGAAAGGCAAAGTTCTCATGGTTTTCAATCTGCCCTGAAATCAGCGTCAGCAGTCCCCGGTGTCGTGGCGTCCAGCGTACATTAATGGCCTGAGTAAGTGACATAATTGATAGTGACATCATCTAACCTATCCACCCTAACTTCCTATGTGCCATTCCTGTCCTACCCAGCTCGTTTTGAAACACGGGTGGACCCAGACATCTTCGATAAAATTGCAAGATTTTACCAAAACAATTGCTACTTTGTGGCCTATGATAAGTGATTTTAAAAAAATCTCTAGGGGTCCAGTTTTGCCAATTCAGGTTCTCTATGGTGAGGTATCTGATAATGTAGCCATGAAAAAAATCTAGCTCGATTTCATATCCGAAAGACAAAGTTCTCATGGTTTTCAATCTGCCCTGAAATCAGCGTTAGCAGTCCCCGGTGTTGTGGCGTCCAGTGTACATTAATGGCCTGGGTAAGTGACATAATTGATAGTGACATCATCTAACCTATCCTCCCTAACTTCCTATGTGCCATTCCTGTCCTACCTACCTCGTTTCGAAACACGGGTGGACCCAGACATCTTCGATAAAATTGCAAGATTTTACCAAAACAATTGCTGCTTTGTGGCCTATGATAAGTGATTTTTAGAAAAATCTCTAGGGTTCCAGTTTTGCCAATTCAGGTTCTCTATGGTGAGGTATCTGATAATGTAGCCATGAAAAAAATCTAGCTCGATTTTATATCCGAAAGGCAAAGTTCTCATGGTTTTCAATCTGCCCTGAAATCAGCGTCAGCAGTCCCCGGTGTCGTGGCGTCCAGCGTATATTAATGGCCTGGGTAAGTGGCATAATTGATAGTGACATCATCTAACCTATCCACCCTAACTTCCTATGTGCCATTCCTGTCCTACCCAGCTCGTTTCGAAACATGGGTGGACCCAGACATCTTCGATAAAATTGCTAGATTTTACCCAAACAATTGCTACTTTGTGGCCTATGACAAGTGATTTTTAGAAAAATCTCTAGGGGTCCACTTTTGCTATTTCAGGTTCTCTATGGTGAGGTATTTGATAATGTAGCCATGAAAAAAATCTAGCTCGATTTCATATTCGAAAGGCAAAGTTCTCTTGGTTTTCAATGTGCCATGAAATCAGCGTCAGCAGTCCCCAGTGTCGTGGCGTCCAGCGTACATTAATGGCCTGGTTAAGTGACATAATTGATAGTGACATCATCTAACCTATCCACCCTAACTTCCTATGTGCCATTCCTATCCTACCTAGCTCGTTTCAAAACATGGGTGGACCCAGACATCTTCGATAAAATTACAAGATTTTACCAAAACAATTGCTACTTTTTGGCCTATAATAAGTGATTTTTAGAAAAATCTCTAGGGGTCCAGTTTTGCCAATTCAGGTTCTCTATGGTGAGGTATCTGATAATGTAGCCATGAAAAAAATCTAGCTCCATTTCATATCCGAAAGGCAAAGTTCTCATGGTTTTCAATCTGCCATGAAATCAGCGTCAGCAGTCCCCGGTGTCGTGGCGTCCAGCGTACATTAATGGCCTAGGTAAGTGGCACAATTGATAGTGACATCATCTAACCTATCCACCCTAACTTCCTATGTGCCATAACTATCCTACCTAGCTCGTTTTGAAACACGGGTGGACCCAGACATCTTCGATAAAATTGCAAGATTTTACCAAAACAATTGCTACTTTGTGGCCTATGATAAGAGATTTTTAGAAAAATCTCTAGGGGTCTACTTTTGCCAATTTCGGTTCTCTATGGTGAGTTATCTGATAATGTAGCCATGAAAAAAATCTAGCTCGATTTCATATCCAAAAGGCAAAGTTCTCATGGTTTTCAATCTGCCCTAAAATCAGCGTCAGCAGTCCCCGGTGTCGTGGCATCCAGCGTACATTAATGGCCTGGGTAAGTGACATAATTGATAGTGACATCAAGTAACCTATCCACCCTAACTTCCTATGTGCCATTCCTGTGCTACCCAGCTTGTTTTGAAACACGGGTGGACCCAGACATCTTCGATAAAATTGCAAGATTTTACCAAAACAATTGCTACTTTGTGGCCTATGATAAGTGATTTTTAGAAAAATCTCTAGAGGTCCACTTTTGCCAATTCAGGTTCTCTATGGTGATGTATCTAATAATGTAGCCATGAAAAAAATCTAGCTCGATTTCATATCCGAAAGGCAAATATCTCATGGTTTTCAATCTGCCCTGAAATCAGTGTCAGTAGTATTCGGTGTCGTGGCGTCCAGCGTACATTAATGACCTGGGTAAGTGACATAATTGATAGTGACATCATCTAACCTATCCACCCTAACTTCCTATATGCCATTCCTGTCCTACCCAGCTCGTTTCGAAACATGGGTGGACCCAGACATCTTCGATAAAATTGCAAGATTTCACCAAAACAATTGCTACTTTGTGGCCTATGATAAGTGATTTTTAGAAAAATCTCTAGGGGTCCACTTTTGCCAATTCAGGTTCTCTATGGTGAGGTATCTGATAATGTAGCCATGAAAAAAATCTAGCTCGATTTCTTATCCGAAAGGCAAAGTTCTCATGGTTTTCAATCTGCCCTGAAATCAGCGTCAGCAGTCCCCGGTGTCGTGACGTCCAGTGTACATTAATGGCCTAGGTAAATGACATAATTAATAGTGACATTATCTAACCTATCCACCCTAACTTCCTATGTGCCATTCCTGTCCTACCCAGCTCGTTTCGAAACACGGGTGGACCCAGACATCTTCGATAAAATTGCAAGATTTTACCAAAACAATTGCTGCTTTGTGGCCTATGATAAGTGATTTTTAGAAAAATCTCTAGGGTTCCAGTTTTGCCAATTCAGGTTCTCTATGGCGAGGTATCTGATAATGTAGCCATGAAAAAAATCTAGCTCGATTTTATATCCGAAAGGCAAAGTTCTCATGGTTTTCAATCTGCCCTGAAATCAGCGTCAGCAGTCCCCGGTGTCGTGGCGTCCAGCGTACATTAATGGCCTGGGTAAGTGACATAATTGATAGTGACATCATCTAACCTATCCACCCTAACTTCCTATGTGCCATTCCTGTCCTACCCAGCTCGTTTCTAAACACGGGTGGACCCAGACATCTTCGATAAAATTGCAAGATTTTACCAAAACAATTGCTACTTTGTGGCCTATGATAAGTGATTTTTAGAAAAATCTCTAGGGGTCTCGTTTTGCCAATTCAGGTTCTCTATGGTGAGGTATCTGATAATGTAGCCATGAAAAAAATCTAGCTCGATTTCATATCCGAAAGGCAAAGTTCTCAAGGTTTTCAATCTGCCCTGAAATCAGCGTCAGCAGTCCCCGGTGTCGTGACGTCCAGTGTACATTAATGGCCTAGGTAAGTGACATAATTGAAAGTGACATCATCTAACCTATCCACCCTAACTTCCTATGTGCCATTCCTGTCCTACCCAGCTCGTTTCGAAACACGGGTGGACCCAGACATCTTCGATAAAATTACAAGATTTTTCCAAAACAATTGCTAATTTGTGGCCTATAATAAGTGATTTTTAGAAAAATCTCTAGGGGTCCACTTTTGCCAATTCAAGTTCTCTATGGTGAGGTATCTGATAATGTAGCCATGAAAAAAATGTAGCTCGATTTGATATCCGAAAGGCAAAGTTCTCATGGTTTTCAATCTGCCCGGAAATCAGCGTCAGCAGTCCCCGGTGTCGTGGTGTCCAGCGCACATTAATTGCCTGGGTAAGTGACATAATTGATAGTAACATCATCTAACCTATCCACCCTAACTTCCTATGTGCCATTCCTATCCCACCCAGCTCGTTTCGAAACACGGGTGGACCCAGACATCTTCGATAAAATTGCAAGATTTTACCAAAACAATTACTACTTTGTGGCCTGTGATAAGTGATTTTTTGAAAAATCTCTAGGGGTCCACTTTTGCCAATTCAGGTTCTCTATGGTGAGGTATCTGATAATGTAGCCATGAAAAAAAATCTAGCTTGATTTCATATCCGAAAGGCAAAGTTCTCATGGTTTTCAATCTGCCCTGAAATCAGCGTTAGCAGTCCCCGGTGTTGTGGTGTCCAGTGTACATTAATGGCCTGGGTAAGTGACATAATTGATATTGACATCATCTAACCTATCCTCCCTAACTTCCTATGTGCCATTCCTGTCCTACCTAGCTCGTTTCGAAACACGGGTGGACCCAGACATCTTCGATAAAATTGCAAGATTTTACCAAAACAATTGCTGCTTTGTGGCCTATGATAAGTGATTTTTAGAAAAATCTCTAGGGTTCCAGTTTTGCCAATTCAGGTTCTCTATGGCGAGGTATCTGATAATGTAGCCATGAAAAAAATCTAGCTCAATTTTATATCCGAAAGGCAAAGTTCTCATGGTTTTCAACCTGCCCTGAAATCAGCGTCAGCAGTCCCCGGTGTCGTGGCGTCCAGCGTACATTAATGGCCTGGGTAAGTGACATAATTGATAGTGACATCATCTAACCTATCCACCCTAACTTCCTATGTGCCATTCCTGTCCTACCCAGCTCGTTTCGAAACACGGGTGGACCCAGACATCTTCGATAAAATTGCAAGATTTTACCAAAACAATTGCTACTTTGTGGCCTATGATAAGTGATTTTTAGAAAAATCTCTAGGGGTCCAGTTTTGCCAATTCAGGTTCTCTATGGTGAGGTATCTGATAATGTAGCCATGAAAAAAATCTAGCTCGATTTCATATCCGAAAGTCAAAGTTCTCAAGGTTTTCAATCTGCCCTGAAATCAGCGTCAGCAGTCCCCGGTGTCGTGACGTCCAGTGTACATTAATGGCCTAGGTAAGTGACATAATTAATAGTGACATCATCTAACCTATCCACCCTAACTTCCTATGTGCCATTCCTGTCCTACCCAGCTCGTTTCGAAACACGGGTGGACCCAGACATCTTCGATAAAATTGCAAGATTTTTCCAAAACAATTGCTAATTTGTGGCCTATAATAAGTGATTTTTAGAAAAATCTCTAGGGGTCCACTTTTGCCAATTCAAGTTCTCTATGGTGAGGTATCTGATAATGTAGCCATGAAAAAAATGTAGCTCGATTTGATATCCGAAAGGCAAAGTTCTCATGGTTTTCAATCTGCCCTGAAATCAGCGTCAGCAGTCCCCGGTGTCGTGGTGTCCAGCGTACATTAATTGCCTGGGTAAGTGACATAATTGATAGTGACATCATCTAACCTATCCACCCTAACTTCCTATGTGCCATTCCTGTCCCACCCAGCTTGTTTCAAAACACGGGTGGACCCAGACATCTTTGATAAAATTGCAAGATTTTACCAAAACAATTGCTACTTTGTGGCCTGTGATAAGTGATTTTTTGAAAAATCTCTAGGGGTCCACTTTCGCTAATTCAGGTTCTCTATGGTGAGGTATCTGATAATGTAGCCATGAAAAAAATCTAGCTCGATTTCATATCCGAAAGGCAAAGTTCTCATGGTTTTCAATCTGCCCTGAAATCAGCGTTAGCAGTCCCCGGTGTTGTGGCGTCCAGTGTACATTAATGGCCTGGGTAAGTGACATAATTGATAGTGACATCATCTAACCTATCCTCCCTAACTTCCTATGTGCCATTCCTGTCCTACCTAGCTCGTTTCGAAACACGGGTGGACCCAGACATCTTCGATAAAATTGCAAGATTTTACCAAAACAATTGCTGCTTTGTGGCCTATGATAAGTGATTTTTAGAAAAATCTCTAGGGTTCCAGTTTTGCCAATTCAGGTTCTCTATGGCGAGGTATCTGATAATGTAGCCATGAAAAAAATCTAGCTCGATTTTATATCCGAAAGGCAAAGTTCTCATGGTTTTCAATCTGCCCTGAAATCAGCGTCAGCAGTCCCCGGTGTCGTGGCGTCCAGCGTACATTAATGGCCTGGGTAAGTGACATAATTGATAGTGACATCATCTAACCTATCCACCCTAACTTCCTATGTGCCATTCCTGTCCTACCCAGCTCGTTTCTAAACACGGGTGGACCCAGACATCTTCGATAAAATTACAAGATTTTACCAAAACAGTTGCTACTTTGTGGCCTATGATAAGTGATTTTTAGAAAAATCTCTAGGGGTCCAGTTTTGCCAATTCAGGTTCTCTATGGTGAGGTATCTGATAATGTAGCCATGAAAAAAATCTAGCTCGATTTCATATCCGAAAGGCAAAGTTCTCAAGGTTTTCAATCTGCCCTGAAATCAGCGTCAGCAGTCCCCGGTGTCGTGACGTCCAGTGTACATTAATGGCCTAGGTAAGTGACATAATTGATAGTGACATCATCTAACCTATCCACCCTAACTTCCTATGTGCCATTCCTGTCCTACCCAGCTCGTTTCGAAACACGGGTGGACCCAGACATCTTCAATAAAATTGCAAGATTTTTCCAAAACAATTGCTAATTTGTGGCCTATAATAAGTGATTTTTAGAAAAAACTCTAGGGGTCCACTTTTGCCAATTCAAGTTCTCTATGGTGAGGTATCTGATAATGTAGCCATGAAAAAAATGTAGCTCGATTTGATATCCGAAAGGCAAAGTTCTCATGGTTTTCAATCTGCCCGGAAATCAGCGTCAGCAGTCCCCGGTGTCGTGGTGTCCAGCGTACATTAATTGCCTGGGTAAGTGACATAATTGATAGTAACATCATCTAACCTATCCACCCTAACTTCCTATGTGCCATTCCTGTCCCACCCAGCTCGTTTCGAAACACGGGTGGACCCAGACATCTTCGATAAAATTACAAGATTTTACCAAAATAATTGCTACTTTGTGGCCTGTGATAAGTGATTTTTTGAAAAATCTCTAGGGGTCCACTTTTGCCAATTCAGGTTCTCTATGGTGAGGTATCTGATAATGTAGCCATGAAAAAAATCTAGCTCGATTTCATATCCGAAAGGCAAAGTTCTCATGGTTTTCAATCTGCCCTGAAATCAGCGTTAGCAGTCCCCGGTGTTGTGGTGTCCAATGTACATTAATGGCCTGGGTAAGTGACATAATTGATAGTGACATCATCTAACCTATCCTCCCTAACTTCCTATGTGCCATTCCTGTCCTACCTAGCTCGTTTCGAAACACGGGTGGACCCAGACATCTTCGATAAAATTGCAAGATTTTACCAAAACAATTGCTGCTTTGTGGCCTATGATAAGTGATTTTTAGAAAAATCTCTAGGGTTCCAGTTTTGCCAATTCAGGTTCTCTATGGCGAGGTATCTGATAATGTAGCCATGAAAAAAATCTAGCTCGATTTTATATCCGAAAGGCAAAGTTCTCATGGTTTTCAATCTGCCCTGAAATCAGCGTCAGCAGTCCCCGGTGTCGTGGCGTCCAGCGTACATTAATGGCCTGGGTAAGTGACATAATTGATAGTGACATCATCTAACCTATCCACCCTAACTTCCTATGTGCCATTCCTGTCCTACCCAGCTCGTTTCGAAACACGGGTGGACCCAGACATCTTCGATAAAATTGCAAGATTTTACCAAAACAATTGCTACTTTGTGGCCTATGATAAGTGATTTTTAGAAAAATCTCTAGGGGTCCAGTTTTGCCAATTCAGGTTCTCTATGGTGAGGTATCTGATAATGTAGCCATGAAAAAAATCTAGCTCGATTTCATATCCGAAAGGCAAAGTTCTCAAGGTTTTCAATCTGCCCTGAAATCAGCGTCAGCAGTCCCCGGTGTCGTGACGTCCAGTGTACATTAATGGCCTAGGTAAGTGACATAATTGATAGTGACATCATCTATCCTATCCACCCTAACTTCCTATGTGCCATTCCTGTCCTACCCAGCTCGTTTCGAAACACGGGTGGACCCAGACATCTTCGATAAAATTGCAAGATTTTTCCAAAACAATTGCTAATTTGTATCCTATAATAAGTGATTTTTAGAAAAATCTCTAGGGGTCCACTTTTGCCAATTCAAGTTCTCTATGGTGAGGTATCTGATAATGTAGCCATGAAAAAAATGTAGCTCGATTTGATATCCGAAAGGCAAAGTTCTCATGGTTTTCAATCTGCCCTGAAATCAGCGTCAGCAGTCCCCGGTGTCGTGGTGTCCAGCGTACATTAATTGCCTGGGTAAGTGACATAATTGATAGTGACATCATCTAACCTATCCACCCTAACTTCCTATGTGCCATTCCTGTCCCACCCAGCTCGTTTCGAAACACGGGTGGACCCAGACATCTTCGATAAAATTGCAAGATTTTACCAAAATAATTGCTACTTTGTGGCCTGTGATAAGTGATTTTTAGAAAAATCTCTAGGGGTCCACTTTTGCCAATTCAGGTTCTCTATGGTGAGGTATCTGATAATGTAGCCATGAAAAAAATCTAGCTCGATTTCATATCCGAAAGGCAAAGTTCTCATGGTTTTCAATCTGCCCTGAAATCAGCGTTAGCAGTCCCCGGTGTTGTGGCGTCCAGTGTACATTAATGGCCTGGGTAAGTGACATAATTGATAGTGACATCAACTAACCTATCCTCCCTAACTTCCTATGTGCCATTCCTGTCCTACCTAGCTCGTTTCGAAACACAGGTGGACCCAGACATCTTCGATAAAATTGCAAGATTTTACCAAAACAATTGCTGCTTTGTGGCCTATGATAAGTGATTTTTAGAAAAATCTCTAGGGTTCCAGTTTTGCCAATTCAGGTTCTCTATGGTGAGATATCTGATAATGTAGCCATGAAAAAAATCTAGCTCGATTTTATATCCGAAAGGCAAAGTTCTCATGGTTTTCAATCTGCCCTGAAATCAGCGTCAGCAGTCCCCGGTGTCGTGGCATCCAGCGTACATTAATGGCCTGGGTAAGTGGCATAATTGATAGTGACATCATCTAACCTATCCACCCTAACTTCCTATGTGCCATTCCTGTCCTACCCAGCTCGTTTCGAAACATGGGTGGACCCAGACATCTTTGATAAAATTGCTAGATTTTACCAAAACAATAGCTACTTTGTGGCCTATGATAAGTGATTTTTAGAAAAATCTCTAGGGGTCCACTTTTGCTATTTCAGGTTCTCTATGGTGAGGTATTTGATAATGTATCCATGAAAAAAATCTAGCTTGATTTCATATTCGAAAGGCAAAGTTCTCATGGTTTTCAATCTGCCCTGAAATCAGCGTCAGCAGTCCCCAGTGTCGTGGCGTCCAGCGTACATTAATGGCCTGGGTAAGTGACATAATTGATAGTGACATCATCTAACCTATCCACCCTAACTTCCTATGTGCCATTCCTGTCCTACCTAGCTCGTTTCAAAACACGGGTGGACCCAGACATCTTCGATAAAATTGCAAGATTTTACCAAAACTATTGCTACTTTTTGGCCTATGATAAGTGATTTTTAGAAAAATCTCTAGGGGTCTAGTTTTGCCAATTCAGGTTCTCTATGGTGAGGTATCTGATAATGTAGCCATGAAAAAAATCTAGCTCCATTTCATATCCGAAAGGCAAAGTTCTCATGGTTTTCAATCTGCCCTGAAATCAGCGTTAGCAGTCCCCGGTGTCGTGGCGTCCAGCGTACATTAATGGCCTAGGTAAGTGGCATAATTGATAGTGACATGATCTAACCTATCCACCCTAACTTCCTATGTGCCATAACTGTCCTACCTAGCTCGTTTCGAAACACGGGTGGACCCAGACATCTTCGATAAAATTGCAAGATTTTACCAAAACAATTGCTACTTTTTGGCCTATGATAAGAGATTTTTAGAAAAATCTCTAAGGGTCTACTTTTGCCAATTCAGGTTCTCTATGGTGAGTTATCTGATAATGTAGCCATGAAAAAAATCTAGCTCAATTTCATATCCAAAAGGCAAAGTTCTCATGGTTTTCAATCTGCCCTAAAATCAGCGTCAGCAGTCCCCGGTGTCGTGGCATCCAGCGTACATTAATGGCCTGGGTAAGTGACATAATTGATAGTGACATCAAGTAACCTATCCACCCTAACTTCCTATGTGCCATTCCTATGCTACCCAGCTCATTTCGAAACACGGGTGGACCCAGACATCTTCGATAAAATTGCAAGATTTTACCAAAACAATTGCTACTTTGTGGCCTATGATAAGTGATTTTTAGAAAAATCTCTAGGGGTCCACTTTTGCCAATTCAGGTTCTCTATGGTGATGTATCTAATAATGTAGCCATGAAAAAAATCTAGCTCGATTTCATATCCGAAAGGCAAATATCTCATGGTTTTCAATCTGCCCTGAAATCAGTGTCAGTAGTATTCGGTGTCGTGGCGTCCAGCGTACATTAATGACCTGGGTAAGTGACATAATTGATAGTGACATCATCTAACCTATCCACCCTAACTTCCTATGTGCCATTCCTGTCCTTCCCAGCTCGTTTCGAAACATGGGTGGACCCAGACATCTTCGATAAAATTGCAAGATTTCACCAAAACAATTGCTACGTTGTGGCCAATGATAAGTGATTTTTAGAAAAATCTCTAGGGGTCCACTTTTGCCAATTCAGGTTCTCTATGGTGAGGTATCTGATAATGTAGCCATGAAAAAAATCTAGCTCGATTTCTTATCCGAAAGGCAAAGTTCTCATGGTTTTCAATCTGCCCTGAAATCAGCGTCAGCAGTCCCCGGTGTCGTGGCGTCCAGCGTACATTAATGGCCTGGGTAAGTGACATAATTGATAGTGACATCAAGTAACCTATCCACCCTAACTTCCTATGTGCCATTCCTATGCTACCCAGCTCATTTCGAAACACGGGTGGACCCAGACATCTTCGATAAAAATTGCAAGATTTTTCTAAAATAATTGCTACTTTGTGGCCTATGACAAGTGATTTTTAGAAAAATCTCTAGGGGTCCACTTTTGCCAATTCAGGTTCTCTATGGTGAGGTATCTGATAATGTAGCCATGAAAAAAATCTAGCTCGATTTCATATCTGAAAGGCAAAGTTCTCATGGTTTTTTAAACTGTCCTGAAATCAGCGTCAGCAGTCCCCGGTGTCATGGCGTCCAGCGTAGATTAATGGCCTGGGTAAGTGACATAATTGATAGTGACATCATCTAACCTATCCACCCTAACTTCCTATGTGCCATTCCTATCCTACCCAGCTCGTTTCGAAACACGGGTGGACCCAGACATCTTCGATAAAATTGCAAGATTTTACCAAAACAATTGCTACTTTGTGGCCTATGATAAGTGATTTTTAGAAAAATCTCTAGGGTCCACTTTTGCCAATTCAGGTTCTCTATGGTGAGGTATCTGATAATGTAGCCATGAAAAAAATCTAGCTCTATTTCATATCCGAAAGGCAAAGTTCTCATGGTTTTCAATCTGCCCTGAAATCAGCATCAGCAGTCCCCGGTGTCGTGGCGTCCAGTGTACATTAATGGCCTAGGTAAGTGGCATAATTGATAGTGACATCATCTAACCTATCCACACTAACTTCCTATGTGCCATTCCTGTCCTACCCAGCTCGTTTCGAAATACGGGTGGACCCAGACATCTTCGATAAAATTGCAAGATTTTACCAAAACAATTGCTACTTTGTGGCCTATGATAAGTGATTTTTAGAAAAATCTCTAGGGGTCCACTTTAGCCAATTCAGGTTCTCTATGGTGAGGTATCTGATAATGTAGCCATGAAAAAAATCTAGCTCGATTTCATATCCGAAAGGCAAAGTTCTCATGGTTTTTAATCTGCCCTGAAATCAGCATCAGCAGTCCCCGGTGTCGTGGCGTCCAGCGTACATTAATGGCCTGGGTAAGTGGCATAATTGATAGTGACATCATCTAACCTATCCACACTAACTTCCTATGTGACATTCCTGTCCTACACAGCTCGTTTCGAAACACGGGTGGACCCAGACATCTTCGATAAAATTGCAAGATTTTACCAAAACAATTGCTACTTTCTGGCCTATGATAAGTGGTTTTTAGAAAAATCTCTAGGGGTCCACTTTTGCCAATTCAGGTTCTCTATGGTGAGGTATCTGATAATGTAGCCGTAAAAAAAATCTAGCTCGATTTCATATCCGAAAGGCAAAGTTCTCATGGTTTTCAATCTGCCCTGAAATCAGCATCAGCAGTCCCCGGTGTCGTGGCGTCCAGCGTACATTAATGGCCTGGGTAAGTGGCATAATTGATAGTGACATCATCTAATCTATCCACCCTAACTTCCTATGTGCCATTCCTGTCCTACCCAGCTCGTTTCGAAACACGGGTGGACCCAGACATCTTCGATAAAATTGCAAGATTTTACCAAAACAATTGCTACTTTGTGGCCTATGATAAGTGATTTTTAGAAAAATATCTAGGGGTCCAGTTTTACCAATTCAGGTTCTCTATGGTGAGGTATCTGATAATGTAGCCATGAAAAAAATCTAGCTCGATTTCATATCCGAAAGGCAAAGTTCTCATGGTTTTCAATCTGCCCTGAAATCAGCGTCAGCAGTCCTCGGTGTCGTGGCATCCAACGTACATTAATGGCCTAGGTAAGTGACATAATTGATAGTAACATCATCTAACCTATCCATCCTAACTTCCTATGTGCCATTCCTGTCCTACCCAGCTCATTTCGAAACACGGGTGGACCCAGACATCTTCGATAAAATTGCAAGATTTTACCAAAACAATTGCTACTTTGTGGCCTATGATAAGTGATTTTTAGAAAAATCTCTAGGGGTCGACTTTTGCCAATTCAGGTTCTCTATGGTGAGGTATCTGATAATGTAGCCATGAAAAAAATCTAGCTCGATTTCATATTCGAAAGGCAAAGTTCTCATGGTTTTCAATCTGCCCTGAAATCAGCGTCAGCAGTCCCCGGTGTCGTGGCGTCCAGTGTACATTAATGGCCTGGGTAAGTGACATAATTGATAGTGACATCATCTAACCTATCCACCCTAACTTCCTATGTGCCATTCCTGTCCTACCCAGCTCGTTTCGAAACACGGGTGGACCCAGACATCTTCGATAAAATTGCAAGATTTTACCAAACAATTGCTTCTTTGTGGCCTATGATAAGTGATTTTTAGAAAAATCTCTAGGGGTCCAGTTTTGCCAATTCAGGTTCTCTATGGTGAGGTATTTGATAATGTAGCCATGAAAAAAATCTAGCTCGATTTCATATCCGAAAGGCAAAGTTCTCATGGTTTTCAATCTGCCCTGAAATCAGCATCAGCAGTCCCCGGTGTCGTGGCGTCCAGCGTACATTAATGGCCTAGGTAAGTGGCATAATTGATAGTGACATCATCTAACCTATCCACCCTAACTTCCTATGTGCCATTCCTGTCCTACCCAGCTCGTTTCGAAACACGGGTGGACCCAGACATCTTCGATAAAATTGCAAGATTTTACCAAAACAATTGCTACTTTGTGGCCTATGATAAGTGATTTTTAGAAAAATCTCTAGGGGTCCACTTTTGCCAATTCAGGTTCTCTATGGTGAGGTATCCGATAATGTAGCAATGAAAAAAATCTAGCTCGATTTCATATCCGAAAGCAAAGTTCTCATGGTTTTCAATCTGCCCTGAAATCAGTGTCAGCAGTCCCCGGTGTCGTGGCGTCCAACGTACATTAATGGCCTAGGTAAGTGACATAATTGATAGTGACATCAACTAACCTATCCACCCTAACTTTCTATGTGCCATTCCTGTCCTACCCAGCTCATTTCGAAACACGGGTGGACCCAGACATCTTCGATAAAATTGCAAGATTTTACCAAAACAATAGCTACTTTGTGGCCTATGATAAGTGATTTTTAGAAAAATCTCTAAGGGTCCAGTTTTGCCAATTCAGGTTCTCTATGGTGAGGTATCTGATAATGTAGCCGTGAAAAAAATCTAGCTCGATTTCATATCCGAAAGGCAAAGTTCTCATGGTTTTCAATCTGCCCTGAAATCAGCGTCAGCAGTCCCCGGTGTCGTGGCGTCCAGCATACATTAATGGCCTGGGTAAGTGGCATAATTGATAGTGACATCATCTAATCTATCCACCCTAACTTCCTATGTGCCATTCCTGTCCTACCTAGCTTGTTTCGAAACACGTGTGGACCAAGACATCTTTGATAAAATTGCAAGATTTTACCAAAACAATTGCTACTTTGTGGCCTATGATAAGTGATTTTTAGAAAAATATCTAGGGGTCCAGTTTTACCAATTCAGGTTCTCTATGGTGAGGTATCTGATAATGTAGTCATGAAAAAAATCTAGCTCGATTTCATATCCGAAAGGCAAAGTTCTCATGGTTTTCAATCTGCCCTCAAATCAGCGTCAGCAGTCCCCGGTGTCGTGGCATCCAGCGTACATTAATGGCCTGGATAAGTGGCATAATTGATAGTGACATCATCTAACCTATCCACCCTAACTTCCTATGTGCCATTTTTGTCCTACCTAGCTCGTTTCGAAACACGGGTGGACCAAGACATCTTCAATAAAATTGCAAGATTTTACCAAAACAATTGCTACTTTGTGGCCTATGATAAGTGATTTTTAGAAAAATCTCTAGGGGTCCACTTTTGCCAATTCATTTTCTCTATGGTGAGTTATCTGATAATGTAGCCATGAAAAAAATCTAGCTCGATTTCATATCTGAAAGGCAAAGTTCTCATGGTTTTCAATCTGCCCTGAAATCAGCGTCAGCAGTCCCCGGTGTCGTGGCGTCCAGCGTACATTAATTGCCTGGGTAAGTGACATAATTGATAGTGACATCATCTAACCTATCCACCCTAACTTCCTATGTGCCATTCCTGTCCTACCTAGCTCGTTTCAAAACACGGGTGGACCTAGACATCTTCAATAAAATTGCAAGATTTTACCAAAACAATTGATACTTTGTGGCCTATGATAAGTGATTTTTACAAAAATCTCTAGGGGTCCAGTTTTAGCAATTCAGGTTCTCTATGGTGAGGTATCTGATAATGTAGCCATGAAAAAAATCTAGCTCGATTTCATATCCGAAAGGCAAAGTTCTCATGGTTTTCAATCTGCCCTGAAATCAGCGTCAGCAGTCCCCGGTGTCGTGGCGTCCAGCGTACATTAATGGCCTGGGTAAGTGGCATAATTGATAGTGACATCATCTAATCTATCCACCCTAACTTCCTATGTGCCATTCCTGTCCTACCTAGCTTGTTTCGAAACACGGGTGGACCAAGACATCTTTGATAAAATTGCAAGATTTTACCAAAACAATTGCTACTTTGTGGCCTATGATAAGTGATTTTTAGAAAAATATCTAGGGGTCCAGTTTTACCAATTCAGGTTCTCTATGGTGAGGTATCTGATAATGTAGTCATGAAAAAAATCTAGCTCGATTTCATATCCGAAAGGCAAAGTTCTCATGGTTTTCAATCTGCCCTCAAATCAGCGTCAGCAGTCCCCGGTGTCGTGGCATCCAGCGTACATTAATGGCCTGGGTAAGTGGCATAATTGATAGTGACATCATCTAACCTATCCACCCTAACTTCCTATGTGCCATTTTTGTCCTACCTAGCTCGTTTCGAAACACGGGTGGACCAAGACATCTTCAATAAAATTGCAAGATTTTACCAAAACAATTGCTATTTTGTGGCCTATGATAAGTGATTTTTAGAAAAATCTCTAGGGGTCCACTTTTGCCAATTCATTTTCTCTATGGTGAGTTATCTGATAATGTAGCCATGAAAAAAATCTAGCTCGATTTCATATCTGAAAGGCAAAGTTCTCATGGTTTTCAATCTGCCCTGAAATCAGCGTCAGCAGTCCCCGGTGTCGTGGCGTCCAGCGTACATTAATTGCCTGGGTAAGTGACATAATTGATAGTGACATCATCTAACCTATCCACCCTAACTTTCTATGTGCCATTCCTGTCCTACCTAGCTCGTTTCAAAACACGGGTGGACCTAGACATCTTCGATAAAATTGCAAGATTTTACCAAAACAATTGCTACTTTGTGGCCTATGATAAGTGATTTTTAGAAAAATCTCTAGGGGTCCAGTTTTACCAATTCAGGTTCTCTATGGTGAGGTATCTGATAATGTAGCCATGAAAAAAATCTAGCTCGATTTCATATCCGAAAGGCAAAGTTCTCATGGTTTTCAATCTGCCCTGAAATCAGCGTCAGCAGTCCCCGGTGTCGTGGCGTCCAGCGTACATTAATGGCCTGGGTAAGTGGCATAATTGATAGTGACATCATCTAACCTATCCACCCTAACTTCCTATGTGCCAGAGAACCTGAATTGGTAAAACTGGACCCCTAGATATTTTTCTAAAAATCACTTATCATAGGCCACAAAGTAGCAATTGTTTTGGTAAAATCTTGCAATTTTATCGAAGATGTCTGGGTCCACCTGTGTTTCGAAACGAGCTAGGTAGGACAGCAATGGCACATAGAAAGTTAGGGTGGATAGGTTAGATGATGTCACTATCAATTACGTCACTTACCCAGGCCATTAATGTACGCCGGACGCCACGACACCGGGGACTGCTGACGCTAATTTCAGGGCAGATTGAAAACCATGAGAACTTTGCTTTCGGATATGAAATTGAGCTAGATTTTTTTCATGGCTACATTATCAGATACCTCATCATAGAGAACCTAAATTGGCAAAAGTGGACCACTAGAGATTTTTCTAACAATCACTTATCATAGGCCACAAAGTAGCAACTGTTTTGGTAAAATCTTGCAATTTTATCGAAGATGTCTAGGTCCACCCGTGTTTCGAAACGAGCTAGGTAGGACAGCAATGGCACATAGAAAGTTAGGGTGGATAGGTTAGATGATGTCACTAGCAATTATGTCACTTACCCAGGCCATTAATGTACGCCGGACGCCACGACACCGGGGACTACTGACGCTGATTTCTGGGCAGATTGAAAACCATGAGAACTTTGCTTTCGGATATGAAATTGAGCTAGATTTTTTTCATGGCTACATTATCAGATACCTCACCATAGAGAACCTGAATTGGCAAAAGTGGACCACTAGAGATTTTTCTAACAATAACTTATCATAGGCCACAAAGTAGCAATTGTTTTGGTAAAATCTTGCAATTTTATCGAAGATGTCTGGATCCACCCGTGTTTCGAAACGAGCTGGGTAGGATAGCAATGGCACATAGGAAGTTAGGGTGGATAGGTTAGATGATGTCACTATCAATTATGTCACTTACCCAGGCCATTAATGTACGCCGGATGCCACGACACCGGGGACTGCTGACGCTGATTTCAAGGCAGATTGAAAACCATGAGAACTTTGCCTTTCGGATATGAAATTGAGCTTGATTTTTTTCATGGCTACATTATCAGATACCTCACCATAGAGAACCTGAATTGGCAAAATTGGACTGTTAGAGATTTTTCTAAAAATCACTTATCATAGGCCACAAAGTAGCAATTGTTTTGGTAAAATCTTGCAATTTTATCGAAGATGTCTAGGTCCACCCGTGTTTCGAAACGAGCTAGGTAGGACAATAATGGCACATAGGAAGTTAGGGTGGATAGGTTAGATGATGTCACTATCAATTATGTCACTTACCCAGGCCATTAATGTACGCCGGACGCCACGACACCGGGGACTGCTGACGCTGATTTCAGGGCACATTGAAAACCATGAGAACTTTGCCTTTCGGATATGAAATTGAGCTAGATTTTTTTCATGGCTACATTGTTAGATACCTCATCATAGAGAACCTAAATTGGCAAAAGTGGATAGCTAGAGATTTTTCTAAAAATCACTTATCATAGGCCACAAAGTAGCAATTGTTTTGGTAAAATCTTGCAATTTTATCGAAGATGTCTGGGTCCACCCGTGTTTCGAAACGAGCTGGGTAGGACAGCAATGGCGCATAGGAAGTTAGGGTGGATAGGTTAGATGATGTCACTATCAATTATGTCACTTACCTAGGCCATTAATGTACGCCGGATGCCACGACAGCGGGGGCTGCTGACGCTGATTTCAGGGCAGATTGAAAACCATGAGAACTTCGCCTTTCGGATATGAAATTGAGCTAGATTTTTTTCATGGCTACATTATCAAATAACTCACCATAGAGAACCTAAATTGGCAAAAGTGGAATGCTAGAGATTTTTCTAAAAATCACTTATCATAGGCCACAAAGTAGCAATTGTTTTGGTAAAATCTTGCAATTTTATCGAAGATGTCTGGGTCCACCCGTGTTTCGAAACGAGCTGGGTAGGACAGCAATGGCACATAGGAAGTTAGGGTGGATTGGTTAGATGATGTCACTATTAATTATGTCACTTACCTAGGCCATTAATGTACGCCGGACGCCACGACACCGGGGACTGCTGACGCTGACTTTAGGGCAGATTGAAAACCATGAGAACTTTGCCTTTCGGATATGAAATTGAGCTAGATTTTTTTCATGGCTACATTATCAGATACCTCACCATAGAGAACCTGAATTGGCAAAAGTGGACTACTAGAGATTTTTCTAAAATCATTTATCATAGGCCACAAAGTAGCAATTGTTTTGGTAAAATCTTGCAATTTTATCGAAGATGTCTGGGTCCACCCGTGTTTCGAAACGAGCTGGGTAGGACATCAATGGCACATAGGAAGTTAGGGTGGATAGGTTAGATGATGTCACTATCAATTATGTCACTTACCCAGGCCATTAATGTACGCCGGACGCCACGACACCGGGGACTGCTGACGCTGATTTTAGGGCAGATTGAAAACCATCAGAACTTTGCCTTTCGGATATGAAATTGAGCTAGATTTTTTTCATGGCTACATTATCAGATTCCTCACCATAGAGAACCTGAATTGGCAAAAGTGGACCGCTAGAGATTTTTCTAAAAATCACTTATCATAGGCCACAAAGTAGCAATTGTTTTGGTAAAATCTTGCAATTTTATCGAAGATGTCTGGGTCCACCCGTGTTTCGAAACGAGCTGGGTAGGACAGCAATGGCGCATAGGAAGTTAGGGTGGATAGGTTAGATGATGTCACTATCAATTATGTCACTTACCTAGGCCATTAATGTACGCCGGACGCCACGACAGCGGGGGCTACTGACGCTGATTTCAGGGCAGATTGAAAACCATGAGAACTTCGCCTTTCGGATATGAAATTGAGCTAGATTTTTTTCATGGCTACATTATCAAATAACTCACCATAGAGAACCTGAATTGGCAAAAGTGGAATGCTAGAGATTTTTCTAAAAATCACTTATCATAGGCCACAAAGTAGCAATTGTTTTGGTAAAATCTTGCAATTTTATCGAAGATGTCTGGGTCCACCCGTGTTTCGAAACGAGCTGGGTAGGACAGCAATGGCACAAGGGAAGTTAGGGTGGATAGGTTAGATGATGTCACTATCAATTATGTCACTTACCCAGGCCATTAATGTACGCCGGACGCCATGACACCGGGGACTGCTGACGCTGATTTCAGGGCAGAATGAAAACCATGAGAACTTTGCCTTTCGGATATGAAATTGAGCTAGATTTTTTTCATGGCTACATTATCAGATACCTCACCACAGAGAACCTGAATTGGCAAAAGTGGACTGCTAGATATTTTTCTAAAAATCACTTATCATAGGCCACAAAGTAGCAATTGTTTTGGTAAAATCTTGCAATTTTATCGATGATGTCTGGGTCCACCCGTGTTTCGAAATGAGCTGGGTAGGATAGCAATGGCACATAGGAAGTTAGGGTGGATAGGTTAGATGATGTCACTATCAATTATGTCACTTACCCAGGCCACTAATGTACGCCGGACGCCACGACACCGGGGATTGCTGACGCTGATTTCAGGGCAGATTGAAAACCATGAGAACTTTGCCTTTCAGATATGAAATTGAGCTAGATTTTTTTCATGGCTACATTATCAGATACCTCACCACAAAGAACCTGAATTGGCAAAAGTGGACCACTAGAGATTTTTCTAAAAATCACTTATCATAGGCCACAAAGTAGCAATTGTTTTGGTAAAATCTTGCAATTTTATCGATGATGTCTGGGTCCACCCGTGTTTCGAAATGAGCTGGGTAGGATAGCAATGGTAAATAGGAAGTTAGGGTGGATAGGTTAGATGATGTCACTATCAATTATGTCACTTACCTAGGCCATTAATATACGTCGGACGCCATGACACTGGGGACTGCTGACGCTGATTTCAGGGCAGATTGAAAACCATGAGAACTTTGCCTTTCGGATATGAAATTGAGCTAGATTTTTTTCATGTTTACATTATCAGATACCTCACCATAGAGAACCTGAATTGGCAAAAGTGGACTGCTAGAGATTTTTCTAAAAATCATTTATCGTAGGCCACAAAGTAGCAATTGTTTTGGTAAAATCTTGTAATTTTATCGAAGATGTCTGGGTCCACCCGTGTTTCGAAACATGCTGGGTAGGACAGCAATGGCACATAGGAAGTTAGGGTGGATAGGTTAGATGATGTCACTATCAATTATGTCACTTACCCAGGCCATTAATGTACGCCGGACGCCACGACACCGGGGACTGCTGACGCTGATTTCAGGGCAGATTGAAAACCATGAGAACTTTGCCTTTCGGATATGAAATTGAGCTTGATTTTTTTCATGGCTACATTCATCAGATACCTCACCATAGAGAACCTAAATTGGCAAAACTGGACCGTTAGAGATTTTTCTAAAAATCACTTATCATAGGCCACAAAGTAGCAATTATTTTGGTAAAATCTTGCAATTTTATCGAAGATGTCTGGGTCCACCCGTGTTTCGAAACGAGCTGGGTAGGACAGCAATGGCACAAGAGAAGTTAGGGTGGATAGGTTAGATGATGTCACTATCAATTATGTCACTTACCCAGGCCATTAATGTACGCCGGACGCCATGACACCGAGGACTGCTGACGCTGATTTCAGGGCAGAATGAAAACCGTGAGAACTTTGCCTTTCGGATATGAAATTGAGCTAGATTTTTTTCATGGCTACATTATCAGATACCTCACCACAGAGAACCTGAATTGGCAAAAGTGGACCGCTAGATATTTTTCTAAAAATCACTTATCATAGGCCACAAAGTAGCAATTGTTTTGGTAAAATCTTGCAATTTTATCGATGATGTCTGGGTCCACCCGTGTTTCGAAATGAGCTGGGTAGGATAGCAATGGCACATAGGAAGTTAGGGTGGATAGGTTAGATGATGTCACTATCAATTATGTCACTTACCCAGGCCACTAATGTACGCCGGACGCCACGACACCGGGGATTGCTGACGCTGATTTCAGGGCAGATTGAAAACCATGAGAACTTTGCCTTTCAGATATGAAATTGAGCTAGATTTTTTTCATGGCTACATTATCAGATACCTCACCACAAAGAACCTGAATTGGCAAAAGTGGACCACTAGAGATTTTTCTAAAAATCACTTATCATAGGCCACAAAGTAGCAATTGTTTTGGTAAAATCTTGCAATTTTATCGATGATGTCTGGGTCCACCCGTGTTTAGAAACGAGCTGGGTAGGATAGCAATGGCAAATAGAAAGTTAGGGTGGATAGGTTAGATGATGTCACTATCAATTATGTCACTTACCTAGGCCATTAATATACGTCGGACGCCATGACACTGGGGACTGTTGACGCTGATTTTAGGGCAGATTGAAAACCATGAGAACTTTGCCTTTCGGATATGAAATTGAGCAAGATTTTTTTCATGTTTACATTATCAGATACCTCACCATAGAGAACCTGAATTGGCAAAAGTGGACTGCTAGAGATTTTTCTAAAAATCATTTATCATAGGCCACAAAGTAGCAATTGTTTTGGTAAAATCTTGTAATTCTATCGAAGATGTCTGGGTCCACCCGTGTTTCGAAACGAGCTGGGTAGGACAGCAATGGCACATAGGAAGTTAGGGTGGATAGGTTAGATGATGTCACTATCAATTATGTCACTTACCCAGGCCATTAATGTACGCCGGACGCCACGACACCGGGGACTGCTGACGCTGATTTTAGGGCAGATTGAAAACCATTAGAACTTTGCCTTTCGGATATGAAATTGAGCTTGATTTTTTTCATGGCTACATTCATCAGATACCTCACCATAGAGAACCTAAATTGGCAAAACTGGACCATTAGAGATTTTTCTAAAAATCACTTATCATAGGCCACAAAGTAGCAATTATTTTGGTAAAATCTTGCAATTTTATCGAAGATGTCTGGGTCCACCCGTGTTTCGAAACGAGCTGGGTAGGACAATAATGGCACATAGGAAGTTAGGGTGGATAGGTTAGATGATGTCACTATCAATTATGTCACTTACCCAGGCCATTAATGTACGCCGGACGCCACGACACCGGGGACTGCTGACGCTGATTTCAGGGCACATTGAGAACCATGAGAACTTTGCCTTTCGGATATGATATTGAGCTAGATTTTTTTCATGGCTACATTGTCAGATACCTCACCATAGAGAACCTAAATTGGCAAAAGTGGACAGTTAGAGATTTTTCTAAAAATCACTTATCATAGGCCACAAAGTAGCAATTGTTTTGGTAAAATCTTGCAATTTTATCGAAGATGTCTGGGTCCACCCGTGTTTCGAAACGAGCTGGGTAGGACAGCAATGGCACATAGGAAGTTAGGGTGGATAGGTTGGATGATGTCACTATCAATTATGTCACTTACCTAGGCCATTAATGTACGCCGGACGCCACGACAGCGGGGGCTGCTGACGCTGATTTCAGGGCAGATTGAAAACCATGAGAACTTTGCCTTTCGGATATGAAATTGAGCTAGATTTTTTTCATGGCTACATTATCAAATACCTCACCATAGAGAACCTGAATTGGCAAAAGTGGAATGCTAGAGATTTTTCTAAAAATCACTTATCATAGGCCACAAAGTAGTAATTGTTTCGGTAAAATCTTGCAATTTTATCGAAGATGTCTGGGTCCACCCGTGTTTCGAAACGAGCTGGGTAGGACAGCAATGGCGCATAGGAAGTTAGGGTGGATAGGTTAGATGATGTCACTATCAATTATGTCACTTACCTAGGCCATTAATGTACGCCGGACGCCACGATAACGGGGGCTGCTGACGCTGATTTCAGGGCAGATTGAAAACCATGAGAACTTCGCCTTTCGGATATGAAATTGAGCTAGATTTTTTTCATGGCTACATTATCAAATAACTCACCATAGAGAACCTGAATTGGCAAAAGTGGAATGCTAGAGATTTTTCTAAAAATCACTTATCATAGGCCACAAAGTAGCAATTGTTTTGGTAAAATCTTGCAATTTTATCAAAGATGTCTGGGTCCACCCGTGTTTCGAAACGAGCTGGGTAGGACAGCAATGGCACATAGGAAGTTAGGGTGGATTGGTTAGATGATGTCACTATTAATTATGTCACTTACCTAGGCCATTAATGTACGCCGGACGCCACGACACCGGGGACTGCTGACGCTGACTTCAGGGCAGATTGAAAACCATGAGAACTTTGCCTTTCGGATATGAAATTGAGCTAGATTTTTTTCATGGCTACATTATCAGATACCTCACCATAGAGAACCTGAATTGGCAAAAGTGGACTGCTAGAGATTTTTCTAAAAATCATTTATCATAGGCCACAAAGTAGCAATTGTTTTGGTAAAATCTTGCAATTTTATCGAAGATGTCTGGGTCCACCCGTGTTTCGAAACGAGCTGGGTAGGACATCAATGGCACATAGGAAGTTAGGGTGGATAGGTTAGATGATGTCACTATCAATTATGTCACTTACCCAGGCTATTAATGTACGCCGGACGCCATGACACCGGGGACTGCTGACGCTGATTTTAGGGCAGATTGAAAACCATCAGAACTTTGCCTTTCGGATATGAAATTGAGCTAGATTTTTTTCATGGCTACATTATCAGATACCTCACCATAGAGAACATGAATTGGCAAAAGTGGACCGCTAGAGATTTTTCTAAAAATCACTTATCATAGGCCACAAAGTAGCAATTATTTTGGTAAAATCTTGCAATTTTATCGAAGATGTCTGGGTCCACCCGTGTTTCAAAACGAGCTGGGTAGGACAGCAATGGCACAAGGGAAGTTAGGGTGGATAGGTTAGATGATGTCACTATCAATTATGTCACTTACCCAGGCCATTAATGTACGCCGGACGCCATGACACCGGGGACTGCTGACGCTGATTTCAGGGCAGAATGAAAACCATGAGAACTTTGCCTTTCGGATATGAAATTGAGCTAGATTTTTTTCATGGCTACATTATCAGATACTCACCACAGAGAACCTGAATTGGCAAAAGTGGACCGCTAGATATTTTTCTAAAAATCACTTATCATAGGCCACAAAGTAGCAATTGTTTTGGTAAAATCTTGCAATTTTATCGATGATGTCTGGGTCCACCCGTGTTTCAAAATGAGCTGGGTAGGATAGCAATGGCACATAGGAAGTTAGGGTGGATAGGTTAGATGATGTCACTATCAATTATGTCACTTACCCAGGCCACTAATGTACGCCGGACGCCACGACACCCGGGATTGCTGACGCTGATTTCAAGGCAGATTGAAAACCATGAGAACTTTGCCTTTCAGATATGAAATTGAGCTAGATTTTTTTCATGGCTACATTATCAGATACCTCACCACAAAGAACCTAAATTGGCAAAAGTGGACCACTAGAGATTTTTCTAAAAATCACTTATCATAGGCCACAAAGTAGCAATTGTTTTGGTAAAATCTTGCAATTTTATCGATGATGTCTGGGTCCACCCGTGTTTCGAAACGAGCTGGGTAGGATAGCAATGGCAAATAGGAAGTTAGGGTGGATAGGTTAGATGATGTCACTATCAATTATGTCACTTACCTAGGCCATTAATATACGTCGGACGCCATGACACTGGGGACTGCTGACGCTGATTTCAGGGCAGATTGAAAACCATGAGAACTTTGCCTTTCGGATATGAAATTGAGCTAGATTTTTTTCATGTTTACATTATCAGATACCTCACCATAGAGAACCTGAATTGGCAAAAGTGGACTGCTAGAGATTTTTCTAAAAATCATTTATCATAGGCCACAAAGTAGCAATTGTTTTGGTAAAATCTTGTAATTTTATCGAAGATGTCTGGGTCCACCCGTGTTTCAAAACGAGCTGGGTAGGACAGCAATGGCACATAGGAAGTTAGGGTGGATAGGTTAGATGATGTCACTATCAATTATGTCACTTACCCAGGCCATTAATGTACGCCGGACGCCACGACACCGGGGACTGCTGACGCTGATTTCAGGGCAGATTGAAAACCATGAGAACTTTGCCTTTCGGATATGAAATTGAGCTTGATTTTTTTCATGGCTACATTCATCAGATACCTCACCATAGAGAACCTAAATTGGCAAAACTGGACCGTTAGAGATTTTTCTAAAAATCACTTATCATAGGCCACTAAGTAGCAATTATTTTGGTAAAATCTTGCAATTTTATCGAAGATGTCTGGGTCCACCCGTGTTTCGAAACGAGCTGGGTAGGACAATAATGGCACATAGGAAGTTAGGGTGGATAGGTTAGATGATGTCACTATCAATTATGTCACTTACCCAGGCCATTAATGTACGCCGGACGCCACGACACCGGGGACTGCTGACGCTGATTTCAGGGCACATTGAGAACCATGAGAACTTTGCCTTTCGGATATGATATTGAGCTAGATTTTTTTCATGGCTACATTGTCAGATACCTCACCATAGAGAACCTAAATTGGCAAAAGTGGACAGTTAGAGATTTTTCTAAAAATCACTTATCATAGGCCACAAAGTAGCAATTGTTTTGGTAAAATCTTGCAATTTTATCGAAGATGTCTGGGTCCACCCGTGTTTCGAAACGAGCTGGGTAGGACAGCAATGGCACATAGGAAGTTAGGGTGGATAGGTTGGATGATGTCACTATCAATTATGTCACTTACCTAGGCCATTAATGTACGCCGGACGCCACGACAGCGGGGGCTGCTGACGCTGATTTCAGGGCAGATTGAAAACCATGAGAACTTTGCCTTTCGGATATGAAATTGAGCTAGATTTTTTTCATGGCTACATTATCAAATACCTCACCATAGAGAACCTGAATTGGCAAAAGTGGAATGCTAGAGATTTTTCTAAAAATCACTTATCATAGGCCACAAAGTAGCAATTGTTTTGGTAAAATCTTGCAATTTTATCGAAGATGTCTGGGTCCACCCGTGTTTCGAAACGAGCTGGGTAGGACAGCAATGGTACATAGGAAGTTAGCGTGGATTGGTTAGATGATGTCACTATTAATTATGTCACTAACCTAGGCCATTAATGTACGCCGGACGCCACGACACCGGGGACTGCTGACGCTGACTTCTGGGCAGATTGAAAACCATGAGAACTTTGCCTTTCAGATATGAAATTGAGCTAGATTTTTTTCATGGCTACATTATCAGATACCTCACCATAGAGAACCTGAATTGGCAAAAGTGGACTGCTAGAGATTTTTCTAAAAATCATTTATCATAGGCCACAAAGTAGCAATTGTTTTGGTAAAATCTTGCAATTTTATCGAAGATGTCTGGGTCCACCCGTGTTTCGAAACGAGCTGGGTAGGACAGCAATGGTACATAGGAAGTTAGGGTGGATAGGTTGGATGATGTCACTATCAATTATGTCACTTACCTAGGCCATTAATGTACGCCGGACGCCACGACAGCGGGGGCTGCTGACGCTGATTTCAGGGCAGATTGAAAACCATGAGAACTTTGCCTTTCGGATATGAAATTGAGCTAGATTTTTTTCATGGCTACATTATCAGATACCTCACCATAGAGAACCTGAATTGGCAAAAGTGGACCGCTAGAGATTTTTCTAAAAATCACTTATCATAGGCCACAAAGTAGCAATTATTTTGGTAAAATCTTGCAATTTTATCGAAGATGTCTGGGTCCACCCGTGTTTCGAAACGAGCTGGGTAGGACAGCAATGGCACAAGGGAAGTTAGGGTGGATAGGTTAGATGATGTCACTATCAATTATGTCACTTACCCAGGCCATTAATGTATGCCGGACGCCATGACACCGGGGACTGCTGACGCTGATTTCAGGGCAGAATGAAAACCATGAGAACTTTGCCTTTCGGATATGAAATTGAGCTAGATTTTTTTCATGGCTACATTATCAGATACCTCACCACAGAGAACCTGAATTGGCAAAAGTGGACCGCTAGATATTTTTCTAAAAATCACTTATCATAGGCCACAAAGTAGCAATTGTTTTGGTAAAATCTTGCAATTTTATCGATGATGTCTGGGTCCACCCGTGTTTCGAAATGAGCTGGGTAGGATAGCAATGGCACATAGGAAGTTAGGGCGGATAGGTTAGATGATGTCACTATCAATTATGTCACTTACCCAGGCCACTAATGTACGCCGGACGCCACGACACCCGGGATTGCTGACGCTGATTTCAGGGCAGATTGAAAACCATGAGAACTTTGCCTTTCAGATATGAAATTGAGCTAGATTTTTTTCATGGCTACATTATCAGATACCTCACCACAAAGAACCTGAATTGGAAAAAGTGGACCACTAGAGATTTTTCTAAAAATCACTTATCATAGGCCACAAAGTAGCAATTGTTTTGGTAAAATCTTGCAATTTTATCGATGATGTCTGGGTCCACCCGTGTTTCGAAACGAGCTGGGTAGGATAGCAATGGCAAATAGGAAGTTAGGGTGGATAGGATAGATGATGTCACTATCAATTATGTCACTTACCTAGGCCATTAATATACGTCGGACGCCATGACACTGGGGACTGCTGACGCTGATTTCAGGGCAGATTGAAAACCATGAGAACTTTGCCTTTCGGATATGAAATTGAGCTAGATTTTTTTCATGTTTACATTATCAGATACCTCACCATAGAGAACCTGAATTGGCAAAAGTGGACTGCTAGAGATTTTTCTAAAAATCATTTATCATAGGCCACAAAGTAGCAATTGTTTTGGTAAAATCTTGTAATTTTATCGAAGATGTCTGGGTCCACCCGTGTTTCGAAACGAGCTGGGTAGGACAGCAATGGCACATAGGAAGTTAGGGTGGATAGGTTAGATGATGTCACTATCTATTATGTCACTTACCCAGGCCATTAATGTACGCCGGACGCCACGACACCGGGGACTGCTGACGCTGATTTCAGGGCAGATTGAAAACCATGAGAACTTTGCCTTTCGGATATGAAATTGAGCTTGATTTTTTTCATGGCTACATTCATCAGATACCTCACCATAGAGAACCTAAATTGGCAAAACTGGACCGTTAGAGATTTTTCTAAAAATCACTTATCATAGGCCACAAAGTAGCAATTATTTTGGTAAAATCTTGCAATTTTATCGAAGATGTCTGGGTCCACCCGTGTTTCGAAACGAGCTGGGTAGGACAATAATGGCACATAGGAAGTTAGGGTGGATAGGTTAGATGATGTCACTATCAATTATGTCACTTACCCAGGCCATTAATGTACGCCGGACGCCACGACACCGGGGACTGCTGACGCTGATTTCAGGGCACATTGAGAACCATGAGAACTTTGCCTTTCGGATATGATATTGAGCTAGATTTTTTTCATGGCTACATTGTCAGATACCTCACCATAGAGAACCTAAATTGGCAAAAGTGGACAGTTAGAGATTTTTCTAAAAATCACTTATCATAGGCCACAAAGTAGCAATTGTTTTGGTAAAATCTTGCAATTTTATCGAAGATGTCTGGGTCCACCCGTGTTTCGAAATGAGCTGGGTAGGACAGCAATGGCACATAGGAAGTTAGGGTGGATAGGTTGGATGATGTCACTATCAATTATGTCACTTACCTAGGCCATTAATGTACGCCGGACGCCACGACAGCGGGGGCTGCTGACGCTGATTTCAGGGCAGATTAAAAACCATGAGAACTTTGCCTTTCGGATATGAAATTGAGCTAGATTTTTTTCATGGCTACATTATCAAATACCTCACCATAGAGAACCTGAATTGGCAAAAGTGGAATGCTAGAGATTTTTCTAAAAATCACTTATCATAGGCCACAAAGTAGCAATTGTTTTGGTAAAATCTTGCAATTTTATCGAAGATGTCTGGGTCCACCCGTGTTTCGAAACGAGCTGGGTAGGACAGCAATGGCACATAGGAAGTTAGGGTGGATTGGTTAGATGATGTCACTATTAATTATGTCACTAACCTAGGCCATTAATGTACGCCGGACGCCACGACACCGGGGATTGCTGACGCTGACTTCTGGGCAGATTGAAAACCATGAGAACTTTGCCTTTCAGATATGAAATTGAGCTAGATTTTTTTCATGGCTACATTATCAGATACCTCACCATAGAGAACCTGAATTGGCAAAAGTGGACTGCTAGAGATTTTTCTAAAAATCATTTATCATAGGCCACAAAGTAGCAATTGTTTTGGTAAAATCTTGCAATTTTATCGAAGATGTCTGGGTCCACCCGTGTTTCGAAACGAGCTGGGTAGGACAGCAATGGCCCATAGGAAGTTAGGGTGGATAGGTTGGATGATGTCACTATCAATTATGTCACTTACCTAGGCCATTAATGTACGCCGGACGCCACGACAGCGGGGGCTGCTGACGCTGATTTCAGGGCAGATTGAAAACCATGAGAACTTTGCCTTTCGGATATGAAATTGAGCTAGATTTTTTTCATGGCTACATTATCAGATACCTCACCATAGAGAACCTGAATTGGCAAAAGTGGACCGCTAGAGATTTTTCTAAAAATCACTTATCATAGGCCACAAAGTAGCAATTATTTTGGTAAAATCTTGCAATTTTATCGAAGATGTCTGGGTCCACCCGTGTTTCGAAACGAGCTGGGTAGGACAGCAATGGCACAAGGGAAGTTAAGGTGGATAGGTTAGATGATGTCACTATCAATTATGTCACTTACCCAGGCCATTAATGTACGCCGGACGCCATGACACCGGGGACTGCTGACGCTGATTTCAGGGCAGAATGAAAACCATGAGAACTTTGCCTTTCGGATATGAAATTGAGCTAGATTTTTTTCATGGCTACATTATCAGATACCTCACCACAGAGAACCTGAATTGGCAAAAGTGGACCGCTAGATATTTTTCTAAAAATCACTTATCATAGGCCACAAAGTAGCAATTGTTTTGGTAAAATCTTGCAATTTTATCGATGATGTCTGGGTCCACCCGTGTTTCGAAATGAGCTGGGTAGGATAGCAATGGCACATAGGAAGTTAGGGTGGATAGGTTAGATGATGTCACTATCAATTATGTCACTTACCCAGGCCACTAATGTACGCCGGACGCCACGACACCGGGGATTGCTGACGCTGATTTCAGGGCAGATTGAAAACCATGAGAACTTTGTCTTTCAGATATGAAATTGAGCTAGATTTTTTTCATGGCTACATTATCAGATACCTCACCACAAAGAACCTGAATTGGCAAAAGTGGACCACTAGAGATTTTTCTAAAAATCACTTATCATAGGCCACAAAGTAGCAATTGTTTTGGTAAAATCTTGCAATTTTATCGATGATGTCTGGGTCCACCCGTGTTTCGAAACGAGCTGGGTAGGATAGCAATGGCAAATAGGAAGTTAGGGTGGATAGGTTAGATGATGTCACTATCAATTATGTCACTTACCTAGGCCGTTAATATACGTCGGACGCCATGACACTGGGGACTGCTGACGCTGATTTCAGGGCAGATTGAAAACCATGAGAACTTTGCCTTTCGGATATGAAATTGAGCTAGATTTTTTTCATGTTTACATTATCAGATACCTCACCATAGAGAACCTGAATTGGCAAAAGTGGACTGCTAGAGATTTTTCTAAAAATCATTTATCATAGGCCACAAAGTAGCAATTGTTTGGGTAAAATCTTGTAATTTTATCGAAGATGTCTGGGTCCACCCGTGTTTCGAAATGAGCTGGGTAGGACAGCAATGGCACATAGGAAGTTAGGGTGGATAGGTTAGATGATGTCACTATCAATTATGTCACTTACCCAGGCCATTAATGTACGCCGGACGCCACGACACCGGGGACTGCTGACGCTGATTTCAGGGCAGATTGAAAACCATGAGAACTTTGCCTTTCGGATATGAAATTGAGCTTGATTTTTTTCATGGCTACATTCATCAGATACCTCACCATAGAGAACCTAAATTGGCAAAACTGGACCATTAGAGATTTTTCTAAAAATCACTTATCATAGGCCACAAAGTAGCAATTATTTTGGTAAAATCTTGCAATTTTATCGAAGATGTCTGGGTCCACCCGTGTTTCGAAACGAGCTGGGTAGGACAATAATGGCACATAGGAAGTTAGGGTGGATAGGTTAGATGATGTCACTATCAATTATGTCACTTACCCAGGCCATTAATGTATGCCGGACGCCACGACACCGGGGACTGCTGACGCTGATTTCAGGGCACATTGAGAACCATGAGAACTTTGCCTTTCGGATATGATATTGAGCTAGATTTTTTTCATGGCTACATTGTCAGATACCTCACCATAGAGAACCTAAATTGGCAAAAGTGGACAGTTAGAGATTTTTCTAAAAATCACTTATCATAGGCCACAAAGTAGCAATTGTTTTGGTAAAATCTTGCAATTTTATCGAAGATGTCTGGGTCCACCCGTGTTTCGAAACGAGCTGGGTAGGACAGCAATGGCACATAGGAAGTTAGGGTGGATAGGTTGGATGATGTCACTATCAATTATGTCACTTACCTAGGCCATTAATGTACGCCGGATGCCACGACAGCGGGGGCTGCTGACGCTGATTTCAGGGCAGATTGAAAACCATGAGAACTTTGCCTTTTGGATATGAAATTGAGCTAGATTTTTTTCATGGCTACATTATCAAATACCTCACCATAGAGAACCTGAATTGGCAAAAGTGGAATGCTAGAGATTTTTCTAAAAATCACTTATCATAGGCCACAAAGTAGCAATTGTTTTGGTAAAATCTTGCAATTTTATCGAAGATGTCTGGGTCCACCCGTGTTTCGAAACGAGCTGGGTAGGACAGCAATGGCACATAGGAAGTTAGGGTGGATTGGTTAGATGATGTCACTATTAATTATGTCACTAACCTAGGTCATTAATGTACGCCGGACGCCACGACACCGGGGACTGCTGACGCTGACTTCTGGGCAGATTGAAAACCATGAGAACTTTGCCTTTCAGATATGAAATTGAGCTAGATTTTTTTCATGGCTACATTATCAGATACCTCACCATAGAGAACCTGAATTGGCAAAAGTGGACTGCTAGAGATTTTTCTAAAAATCATTTATCATAGGCCACAAAGTAGCAATTGTTTTGGTAAAATCTTGCAATTTTATCGAAGATGTCTGGGTCCACCCGTGTTTCGAAACGAGCTGGGTAGGACAGCAATGGCACATAGGAAGTTAGGGTGGATAGGTTGGATGATGTCACTATCAATTATGTCACTTACCTAGGCCATTAATGTACGCCGGACGCCACGACAGCGGGGGCTGCTGACGCTGATTTCAGGGCAGATTGAAAACCATGAGAACTTTGCCTTTCGGATATGAAATTGAGCTAGATTTTTTTCATGGCTACATTATCAAATACCTCACCATAGAGAACCTGAATTGGCAAAAGTGGAATGCTAGAGATTTTTCTAAAAATCACTTATCATAGGCCACAAAGTAGCAATTGTTTTGGTAAAATCTTGCAATTTTATCGAAGATGTCTGGGTCCACCCGTGTTTCGAAACGAGCTGGGTAGGACAGCAATGGCACATAAGAAGTTAGGGTGGATTGGTTAGATGATGTCACTATTAATTATGTCACAAACCTAGGACATTAATGTACGCCGGACGCCACGACACCGGGGACTGCTGACGCTGACTTCAGGGCAGATTGAAAACCATGAGAACTTTGCCTTTCGGATATGAAATTGAGCTAGATTTTTTTCATGGCTACATTATCAGATACCTCACCATAGAGAACTTGAATTGGCAAAAGTGGACTGCTAGAGATTTTTCTAAAAATCATTTATCATAGGCCACAAAGTAGCAATTGTTTTGGTAAAATCTTGCAATTTTATCGAAGATGTCTGGGTCCACCCGTGTTTCGAAACGAGCTGGGTAGGACATCAATGGCACATGGAAAGTTAGGGTGGATAGGTTAGATGATGTCACTATCAATTATGTCACTTACCCAGGCCATTAATGTACGCCGAACGCCACGACACCGGGGACTGCTGACGCTGATTTCAGGGCAGATTGAAAACCATCAGAACTTTCCCTTTCGGATATGAAATTGAGCTAGATTTTTTTCATGGCTACATTATCAGATACCTCACCATAGAGAACCTGAATTGGCAAAAGTGGACCACTAGAGATTTTTCTAAAAATCACTTATCATAGGCCACAAAGTAGCAATTGTTTTGGTAAAATCTTGCAATTTTATCGAAGATGTATGGGTCCACCCGTGTTTCGAAACGAGCTGGGTAGGATAGCAATGGCACATGGAAAGTTAGGGTGGATAGGTTAGATGATGTCACTATCAATTATGTCACTTACCTTGGCCATTAATGTACGCCGGACGCCACGACACCGGGGACTGCTGACGCTGATTTTAGGGCAGATTGAAAACCATCAGAACTTTGCCTTTCGGATATGAAATTGAGCTAGATTTTTTTCATGGCTACATTATCATATACCTCACCATAGAGAACCTGAATTGGCAAAAGTGGACTGCTAGAGATTTTTCTAAAAATCACTTATCATAGGCCACAAAGTAGCAATTGTTTTGGTAAAATCTTGCAATTTTATCGAAGATGTCTGGGTCCACCCGTGTTTCGAAACAAGCTGGGTTGGACAGCAATGGCACATGGGAAGTTAGGGTGGATAGGTTATATGATGTCACTATCAATTATGTCACTTACCCAGGCCATTAATGTATGCCGGACGCCACGACACCGGGGACTGCTGACGCTGATTTCAGGGCAGAATGAAAACCATGAGAACTTTGCCTTTCGGATATGAAATTGAGCTAGATTTTTTTCATGGCTACATTATCAGATACCTTACCGCAGAGAACCTGAATTGGCAAAAGTGGACCGCTAGATATTTTTCAAAAAATCACTTATCATAGGCCACAAAGTAGCAATTGTTTTGGTAAAATCTTGCAATTTTATGGAAGATGTCTGGGTCCACCCGTGTTTCGAAACGAGCTGGGTAGGACAGCAATGGCACATAGGAAGTTAGGGTGGATAGGTTAGATGATGTCACTATCAATAATGTCACTTACCCAGGCCACTAATGTACGCCAAACGCCACGACACCGGGGACTGCTGACGCTGATTTCATGGCAGATTGACCTACCCAGGTAATTAATTTACGCCGGACGCCACGACACCAGGGACTGCTGACGCTGATTTTAGGGCAGATTGAAAACCATGAGAACTTTGCCTTTCGGTTATGACATTGAGCTAGATTTTTTTCATGGCTACATTATCAGATACCTCACCATAGAGAACCTGAATTGGCAAAAGTGGACCGCTAGATATTTTTCTAAAAAGCACTTATCATAGGCCACAAAGTAGCCATTGTTTTGGTGAAATCTTGCAATTTTATCGAAGATGTCTGGGTCCACCTGTGTTTCGAAATGAGTTGGGTAGGACAGCAATGGCACATAGGAAGTTAGGGTGGATAGGTTAGATGATGTCACTATCAATTATGTCACTTACCCAGGCCATTAATGTACGCCGGACGCCACGACACCGGGGACTGCTGACGATGATTTCAGGGCAGATTGAAAACCATGAGAACTTTGCCTTTCGGATATGAAATTGAGCTAGATTTTTTTCATGGCTACATTATCAGATACCTCACCATAGAGAACCTGAATTGGCAAAAGTGGACCGCTAGAGATTTTTCTAAAAATCACTTATCATAGGCCACAAAGTAGCAATTTTTTTGGTAAAATCTTGCAATTTTATCGAAGATGTCTGGGTCCACCCGTGTTTCGAAACGAACTGGGTAGGACAGCAATGGCACATAGGAAGTTAGGGTGGATAGGTTAGATGACATCACTATCAATTATGTCACCTACCCAGGTAATTAATGTACGCCGGACGCCACGACACCAGGGACTGCTGACGCTGATTTCAGGGCAGATTGAAAACCATGAGAACTTTGCCTTTCGGTTATGAAATTGAGCTAGATTTTTTTCATGGCTACATTATTAGATACCTCACCATAGAGAACCTGAATTGGCAAAAGTGGACCCTTAGAGATTTTTCTAAAAATCACTTATCATAGGCCACAAAGTAGCAATTGTTTTGGTGAAATCTTGCAATTTTATCGAAGATGTCTGGGTCCACCCGTGTTTCGAAACGAGCTGGGTAGGATAGCAATGGCACATAGGAAGTTAGGGTGGATAGGTTAGATGATGTCACTATCAATTATGTCACTTACCCAGGCCATTAATGTACGCCGGACGCCACGACACCGGGGACTGCTGACGCTGATTTTAGGGCAGATTGAAAACCATGAGAACTTTGCCTTTCGGATATGAAATTGAGCTAGATTTTTTTCATGGCTACATTATCAGATACCTGACCATACAGAACCTGAATTGGCAAAAGTGGACCGCTAGAGATTTTTCTAAGAAACACTTATCATAGGCCACAAAGTAGCAATTGTTTTGGTAAAATCTTGCAGTTTTATCAAAGATGTCTGGGTCCACCCGTGTTTCGAAACGAGCTAGGTAGGATAGCAATGGCACATAGGAAGTTAGGGTGGATAGGTTCGATGATGTCACTATCAATTATGTCACTTACCCAGGCCATTAATGTACGCCGGACGCCACGACACCGGGGACTGCTGACGCTGATTTCAGGGCAGATTGAAAACCATGAGAACTTTGCCTTTTGGATATAAAATTGAGCTAGATTTTTTTCATGGCTACATTATCAGATACCTCACCATAGAGAACCTGAATTGGCAAAAGTGGACCGCTAGAGATTTTTCTAAAAATCACTTATCATAGGCCACAAAGTAGCAATTGTTTTGGTAAAATCTTGCAATTTTATCGAAGATGTCTGGGTCCACCCGTGTTTCGAAACGAACTGGGTAGGACAGCAATGGCACATAGGAAGTTAGGGTGGATAGGTTAGATGATGTCACTATCAATTATGTCACCTACCCAGGTAATTAATGTACGCCGGACGCCACGACACCAGGGACTGCTGACGCTGATTTCAGGGCAGATTGAAAACCATGAGAACTTTGCCTTTCGGTTATGACATTGAGCTAGATTTTTTTCATGGCTACATTATCAGATACCTCACCATAGAGAACCTGAATTGGCAAAAGTGGACCGCTAGATATTTTTCTAAAAAGCACTTATCATAGGCCACAATGTAGCCATTGTTTTGGTGAAATCTTGCAATTTTATCAAAGATGTCTGGGTCCACCTGTGTTTCGAAATGAGCTGGGTAGGACAACAATGGCACATAGGAAGTTAGGGTGGATAGGTTAGATGATGTCACTATCAATTATGTCACTTACCCAGACCATTAATGTACGCCGGACGCCACGACACCGGGGACTGCTGACGATGATTTCAGGGCAGATTGAAAACCATGAGAACTTTGCCTTTCGGATATGAAATTGAGCTAGATTTTTTTCATGACTACATTATCAGATACCTCACCATAGAGAACCTGAATTGGCAAAAGTGGACCGCTAGAGATTTTTCTAAAAATCACTTATCATAGGCCACAAAGTAGCAATTTTTTTGGTAAAATCTTGCAATTTTATCGAAGATGTCTGGGTCCACCCGTGTTTCGAAACGAACTGGGTAGGATAGCAATGGCACATGTGAAGTTAGGGTGGATAGGTTAGATGATGTCACTCTCAATTATGTCACTTACCTAGGCCATTAATGTACGCCGGACGCCACGACACCGGGGACTGCTGACGCTGATTTCAGGGCAGATTGAAAACCATGAGAACTTTGCCTTTCGGATATGAATTTGAGCTAGATTTTTTTCATGGCTACATTATTAGATACCTCACCATAAAGAACCTGAATTGGCAAAAGTGGACCGCTAGAGATTTTTCTAAAAATCACTTATCATAGGCCACAAAGTAGCAATTGTTTTGGTGAAATCTTGCAATTTTATCGAAGATGTCTGGGTCCACCTGTGTTTCGAAATGAGCTGGGTAGGACAGCAATGGCACATAGGAAGTTAGGGTGGATAGGTTTGATGATGTCACTATCAATTATGTCACTTACCCAGGCCATTAATGTACGCCGGACGCCACGACACCGAGGATTGCTGACGATGATTTCAGGGCAGATTGAAAACCATGAGAACTTTGCCTTTTGGATATGAATTTGAGCTAGATTTTTTTCATGGCTACATTATCAGATACCTCACCATAGAGAACCTGAATTGGCAAAAGTGGACCGCTAGAGATTTTTCTAAAAATCACTTATCATAGGCCACAAAGTAGCAATTGTTATGGTAAAATCTTGCAATTTTATCGAAGATGTCTGGGTCCACCCGTGTTTCGAAATGAACTGGGTAGGACAGCAATGGCACATAGGAAGTTAGGGTGGATAGGTTAGATGATGTCACTATCAATTATGTCACCTACCCATGTAATTAATTTACGCCGGACGCCACGACACCGGGGACTACTGACGCTGATTTTAGGGTAGATTGAAAACCATGAGAACTTTGCCTTTCGGTTATGACATTGAGCTAGATTTTTTTCATGGCTACATTATCAGATACCTCACCATAGAGAACCTGAATTGGCAAAAGTGGACCGCTAGATATTTTTCTAAAAAGCACTTATCATAGGCCACAAAGTAGCCATTGTTTTGGTGAAATCTTGCAATTTTATCGAAGATGTCTGGGTCCACCTGTGTTTCGAAATGAGTTGGGTAGGACAGCAATGGCACATAGGAAGTTAGGGTGGATAGGTTAGATGATGTCACTATCAATTATGTCACTTACCCAGGCCATTAATGTACGCCGGACGCCACGACACCGGGGACTGCTGACGATGATTTCAGGGCAGATTGAAAACCATGAGAACTTTGCCTTTCGGATATGAAATTGAGCTAGATTTTTTTCATGGCTACATTATCAGATACCTCACCATAGAGAACCTGAATTGGCAAAAGTGGACCGCTAGAGATTTTTCTAAAAATCACTTATCATAGGCCACAAAGTAGCAATTTTTTTGGTAAAATCTTGCAATTTTATCGAAGATGTCTGGGTCCACCCGTGTTTCGAAACGAACTGGGTAGGACAGCAATGGCACATAGGAAGTTAGGGTGGATAGGTTAGATGACGTCACTATCAATTATGTCACCTACCCAGGTAATTAATGTACGCCGGACGCCACGACACCAGGGACTGCTGACGCTGATTTCAGGGCAGATTGAAAACCATGAGAACTTTGCCTTTCGGTTATGAAATTGAGCTAGATTTTTTTCATGGCTACATTATTAGATACCTCACCATAGAGAACCTGAATTGGCAAAAGTGGACCCTTAGAGATTTTTCTAAAAATCACTTATCATAGGCCACAAAGTAGCAATTGTTTTGGTGAAATCTTGCAATTTTATCGAAGATGTCTGGGTCCACCCGTGTTTCGAAATGAGCTGGGTAGGATAGCAATGGCACATAGGAAGTTAGGGTGGATAGGTTAGATGATGTCACTATCAATTATGTCACTTACCCAGGCCATTAATGTACGCCGGACACCACGACACCGGGGACTGCTGACGCTGATTTTAGGGCAGATTGAAAACCATGAGAACTTTGCCTTTCGGATATGAAATTGAGCTAGATTTTTTTCATGGCTACATTATCAGATACCTGACCATACAGAACCTGAATTGGCAAAAGTGGACCGCTAGAGATTTTTCTAAGAAACACTTATCATAGGCCACAAAGTAGCAATTGTTTTGGTAAAATCTTGCAGTTTTATCAAAGATGTCTGGGTCCACCCGTGTTTCGAAACGAGCTAGGTAGGATAGCAATGGCACATAGGAAGTTAGGGTGGATAGGTTCGATGATGTCACTATCAATTATGTCACTTACCCAGGCCATTAATGTACACCGGACGCCACGACACCGGGGATTGCTGACGCTGATTTCAGGGCAGATTGAAAACCATGAGAACTTTGCCTTTTGGATATGAAATTGAGCTAGATTTTTTTCGTGGCTACATTATCAGATACCTCACCATAGAGAACCTGAATTGGCAAAAGTGGACCGCTAGAGATTTTTCTAAAAATCACTTATCATAGGCCACAAAGTAGCAATTGTTTTGGTAAAATCTTGCAATTTTATCGAAGATGTCTGGGTCCACCCGTGTTTCGAAACGAACTGGGTAGGACAGCAATGGCACATAGGAAGTTAGGGTGGATAGGTTAGATGATGTCACTATCAATTATGTCACCTACCTAGGTAATTAATGTACGCCGGACGCCACGACACCAGGGACTGCTGACGCTGATTTCAGGGCAGATTGAAAACCATGAGAACTTTGCCTTTCGGTTATGACATTGAGCTAGATTTTTTTCATGGCTACATTATCAGATACCTTACCATAGAGAACCTGAATTGGCAAAAGTGGACCGCTAGATATTTTTCTAAAAAGCACTTATCATAGGCCACAATGTAGCCATTGTTTTGGTGAAATCTTGCAATTTTATCAAAGATGTCTGGGTCCACCTGTGTTTCGAAATGAGCTGGGTAGGACAACAATGGCACATAGGAAGTTAGGGTGGATAGGTTAGATGATGTCACTATCAATTATGTCACTTACCCAGACCATTAATGTACGCCGGACGCCACGACACCTGGGACTACTGACGATGATTTCAGGGCAGATTGAAAACCATGAGAACTTTGCCTTTCGGATATGAAATTGAGCTAGATTTTTTTCATGGCTACATTATCAGATACCTCACCATAGAGAACCTGAATTGGCAAAAGTGGACCGCTAGAGATTTTTCTAAAAATCACTTATCATAGGCCACAAAGTAGCAATTTTTTTGGTAAAATCTTGCAATTTTATCGAAGATGTCTGGGTCCACCCGTGTTTCGAAACGAGCTGGGTAGGACAGCAATGGCACATGTGAAGTTAGGGTGGATAGGTTAGATGATGTCACTCTCAATTATGTCACTTACCTAGGCCATTAATGTATGCCGGACGCCACGACACCGGGGACTGCTGACGCTGATTTCAATGCAGATTGAAAACCATGAGAACTTTGCCTTTCGGATATGAAATTGAGCTAGATTTTTTTCATGGCTACATTATCAGATACCTCACCATAGAGAACCTGAATTGGAAAAAGTGGACCGCTAGAGATTTTTCTAAAAAGCACTTATCATAGGCCACAAAGTAGCAATTGTTTTGGTGAAATCTTGCAATTTTATCGAAGATGTCTGGGTCCACCTGTGTTTCGAAACGAGTTGGGTAGGACAGCAATGACACATAGGAAGTTTGGGTGGATAGGTTAGATGATGTCACTATCAATTATGTCACTTACCGAGGCCATTAATGTATGCCGGACGCCACGACACCGGGGACTGCTGATGATGATTTCAGGGCAGATTGAAAACCATGAGAACTTTGCCTTTCAGATATGAATTTGAGCTAGATTTTTTTCATGGCTACATTATCAGATACCTCACCATAGAGAACCTGAATTGGCAAAAGAGGACCACTAGAGATTTTTCTAAAAATCACTAATCATAGGCCACAAAGTAGCAATTGTTTTGGTAAAATCTTGCAATTTTATCGAAGATGTCTGGGTCCACCCGTGTTTCGAAACGAACTGGGTAGGATAGCAATGGCACATAGGAAGTTAGGGTGGATAGGTTAGATGATGTCACTATCAATTATGTCACCTACCCAGGTAATTAATTTACGCCGGACGCCACGACACCAGGGACTGCTGACGCTGATTTCAGGGCAGATTGAAAACCATGAGAACTTTGCCTTTCAGTTATGAAATTGAGCTAGATTTTTTTCATGGCTACATTATCAGATACCTCACCATAGAGAACCTGAATTGGCAAAAGTGGACCACTAGAGATTTTTCTAAAAATCACTTATCATAGGCCATAAAGTAGCAATTGTTTTGGTGAAATCTTGCAATTTTATCGAAGATGTCTGGGTCCACCCGTTTTTCGAAACGAGCTGGGTAGGATAGCAATGGCACATAGGAAGTTAGGGTGGATAGGTTAGATGATGTCACTATCAATTATGTCACTTACCCAGGCCATTAATGTACGCCGGACGCCACGACATCGGGGACTGCTGACGCTGATTTCAGGGCAGATTAAAAACCATGAGAACTTTGCCTTTTGGATATGAAATTGAGCTAGATTTTTTTCATGGCTACATTATCAGATACCTCACCAAAGAGAACCTGAATTGGCAAAAGTGGACCGCTAGAGATTTTTCTAAAAAGCACTTATCATAGGCCAGAAAGTATCAATTATTTTGGTGCAATCTTACAATTTTATCGAAGATGTCTTGGTCCACCCGTGTTTCGAAATGAGCTGGGTAGGACAGCAATGGCACATAGAAGTTAGGGTGGATAGGTTAGATAATGTCACTATCAATTATGTCACTTACCCAGGCCATTAATGTACGCTGGACGCCACGACACCGGGGACTGCTGACGCTGATTTCAATGCAGATTGAAAACCATGAGAACTTTGCCTTTCGGATATGAAATTGAGCTAGATTTTTTTCATGGCTACATTATCAGATACCTCACCATAGAGAACCTGAATTGGCAAAAGTGGACCGCTAGAGATTTTCTAAAAAGCACTTATCATAGGCCGCAAAGTAGCAATTGTTTTGGTGAAATCTTGCAATTTTATCGAAGATGTCTGGGTCCACCCGTGTTTCGAAACGAGCTGGGTAGGACAGCAATGACACATAGGAAGTTTGGGTGGATAGGTTAGATGATGTCACTATCAATTATGTCACTTACCCAGGCCATTAATGTACGCCGGACGCCACGACACCGGGGACTGCTGACGCTGAGTTCAGAGCAGATTGAAAACCATGAGAACTTTGCCTTTCGGATATGAAATTGAGCTAGATTTTTTTCATGGCTACATTATCAGATACCTCACCATAGAGAACCTGAATTGGCAAAAGTGGACCGCTAGAGATCTTTCTAAAAATCACTTATCATAGGCCACAAAGTAGCAATTGTTTTGGTAAAATCTTGCAATTTTATCGAAGATGTCTGGGTCCACCCGTGTTTCGAAACGAACTGGGTAGGACAGCAATGGCACATAGGAAGTTAGGGTGGATAGGTTAGATGATGTCACTATCAATTATGTCACCTACCTAGGTAATTAATGTACGCCGGACGCCACGACACCAGGGACTACTGACGCTGATTTCAGGGCAGATTGAAAACCATGAGAACTTTGCCTTTCGGTTATGAAATTGAGCTAGATTTTTTTCATGGCTACATTATCAGATACCTCACCATAGAGAACCTGAATTGGCAAAAGTGGACCGCTAGAGATTTTTCTAAAAAGCACTTATCATAGGCCACAAAGTAGTCATTGTTTTGGTGAAATCTTGTAATTTTATCGAAGATGTCTGGGTCCACCCGTGTTTCGAAATGAGCTGGGTAGGACAGCAATGGCACATAGGAAGTTAGGGTGGATAGGTTAGATGATGTCACTATCAATTATGTCACTTACCCAGGCCATTAATGTACGCCGGACGCCACGACACCGGGGACTGCTGACGCTGATTTTAGGGCAGATTGAAAACCATGAGAACTTTGCCTTTCGGATATGAAATTGAGCTAGATTTTTTTCATGGCTACATTATCAGATACCTCACCATAGAGAACCTGAATTGGCAAAAGTGGACCGCTAGAGATTTTTCTAAAAATCACTTATCATAGGCCACAAAGTAGCAATTGTTTTGGTAAAATCTTGCAATTTTATCGAAGATGTCTGGGTCCACCCGTGTTTCGAAACGAACTGGGTAGGACAGCAATGGCACATATGAAGTTAGGGTGGATAGGTTAGATGATGTCACTATCAATTATGTCACTTACCCAGGCCATTAATGTACGCCAGACGCCACGACACCGGGGACTGCTGACGCTGATTTCAGGGCAGATTGAAAACCATGAGAACTTTGCCTTTCGGATATGAATTTGAGCTAGATTTTTTTCATGGCTACATTATCAGATACCTCACCATAAAGAACCTAAATTGGCAAAAGTGGACCGGTAGAGATTTTTCTAAAAAGCACTTATCATAGGCCACAAAGTATCAATTATTTTGGTGAAATCTTACAATTTTATCGAAGATGTCTGGGTCCACCCGTGTTTCGAAATGAGCTGGGTAGGACAGCAATGGCACATAGGAAGTTAGGGTGGATAGGTTAGATAATGTCACTATCAATTATGTCACTTACCCAGGCAATTAATGTACGCCGGATGCCACGACACCGGGGACTGCTGACGCTGATTTCAATGCAGATTGAAAACCATGAGAACTTTGCCTTTCGGATATGAAGTTGAGCTAGATTTTTTTCATGGCTACATTATCAGATACCTCACCATAGAGAACCTGAATTGGCAAAAGTGGACCGCTAGAGATTTTTCTAAAAAGCACTTATCATAGGTCGCAAAGTAGCAATTGTTTTGGTGAAATCTTGCAATTTTATCGAAGATGTCTGGGTCCACCCATGTTTCGAAACGAGTTGGGTAGGACAGCAATGACACATAGGAAGTTTGGGTGGATAGGTTAGATGATGTCACTATCAATTATGTCACTTACCGAGGCCATTAATGTATTCCGGACGCCACGACACTGGGGACTGCTGACGCTGATTTCAGGGCAGATTGAAAACCATGAGAACTTTGCCTTTCAGATATGAAATTGAGCTAGTTTTTTTTCATGGCTACATTATCAGATACCTCACCATAGAGAACCTGAATTGGCAAAAGTGGACTGCTAGAGATTTTTCTAAAAATTACTAATCATAGGCCACAAAGTAGCAATTGTTTTGGTAAAATCTTGCAATTTTATCGAAGATGTCTGGGTCCACCCGTGTTTCGAAACGAACTGGGTAGGATAGCAATGGCACATAGGAAGTTAGGGTGGATAGGTTAGATGATGTCACTATCAATTATGTCACCTACCCAGGTAATTAATTTACGCCAGAAGCCACGACACCAGGGACTGCTGACGCTGATTTCAGGGCAGATTGAAAACCATGAGAACTTTGCCTTTCAGTTATGAAATTGAGCTAGATTTTTTTCATGGCTACATTATCAGATACCTCACCATAGAGAACCTGAATTGGCAAAAGTGGACCACTAGAGATTTTTCTAAAAATCACTTATCATAGGCCATAAAGTAGCAATTGTTTTGGTGAAATCTTGCAATTTTATCGAAGATGTCTGGGTCCACCCGTTTTTCGAAACGAACTGGGTAGGATAGCAATGGCACATAGGAAGTTAGGGTGGATAGGTTAGATGATGTCACTATCAATTATGTCACTTACCCAGGCCATTAATGTACGCCGGACGCCACGACATCGGGGACTGCTGATGCTGATTTCAGGGCAGATTAAAAACCATGAGAACTTTGCCTTTTGGATATGAAATTGAGCTAGATTTTTTTCATGGCTACATTATCAGATACCTCACCAAAGAGAACCTGAATTGGCAAAAGTGGACTGCTATAGATTTTTCTAAAAAGCACTTATCATAGGCCACAAAGTATCAATTATTTTGGTGAAATCTTACAATTTTATCGAAGATGTCTTGGTCCACCCGTGTTTCGAAATGAGCTGGGTAGGACAGCAATGGCACATAGAAGTTAGGGTGGATAGGTTAGATAATGTCACTATCAATTATGTCACTTACCCAGGCCATTAATGTACGCTGGACGCCACGACACCGGGGACTGCTGACGCTGATTTCAATGCAGATTGAAAACCATGAGAACTTTGCCTTTCCGATATGAAATTGAGCTAGATTTTTTTCATGGCTACATTATCAGATACCTCACCATAGAGAACCTGAATTGGCAAAAGTGGACCGCTAGAGATTTTCTAAAAAGCACTTATCATAGGCCGCAAAGTAGCAATTGTTTTGGTGAAATCTTGCAATTTTATCGAAGATGTCTGGGTCCACCCGTGTTTCGAAACGAGCTGGGTAGGACAGCAATGACACATAGGAAGTTTGGGTGGATAGGTTAGATGATGTCACTATCAATTATGTCACTTACCCAGGCCATTAATGTACGCCGGACGCCACGACACCGGGGACTGCTGACGCTGAGTTCAGAGCAGATTGAAAACCATGAGAACTTTGCCTTTCGGATATGAAATTGAGCTAGATTTTTTTCATGGCTACATTATCAGATACCTCACCATAGAGAACCTGAATTGGCAAAAGTGGACCGCTAGAGATCTTTCTAAAAATCACTTATCATAGGCCACAAAGTAGCAATTGTTTTGGTAAAATCTTGCAATTTTATCGAAGATGTCTGGGTCCACCCGTGTTTCGAAACGAACTGGGTAGGACAGCAATGGCACATGGGAAGTTAGGGTGGATAGGTTAGATGATGTCACTATCAATTATGTCACCTACCTAGGTAATTAATGTACGCCGGACGCCACGACACCAGGGACTGCTGACGCTGATTTCAGGGCAGATTGAAAACCATGAGAACTTTGCCTTTCGGTTATGAAATTGAGCTAGATTTTTTTCATGGCTATATTATCAGATACCTCACCATAGAGAACCTGAATTGGCAAAAGTGGACCGCTAGAGATTTTTCTAAAAAGCACTTATCATAGGCCACAAAGTAGTCATTGTTTTGGTGAAATCTTGTAATTTTATCGAAGATGTCTGGGTCCACCCGTGTTTCGAAACGAACTGGGTAGGACAGCAATGGCACATAGGAAGTTAGGGTGGATAGGTTAGATGATGTCACTATCAATTATGTCACTTACCCAGGCCATTAATGTACGCCGGACGCCACGACACCGGGGACTGCTGACGCTGATTTTAGGGCAGATTGAAAACCATGAGAACTTTGCCTTTCGGATATAAAATTGAGCTAGATTTTTTTCATGGCTACATTATCAGATACCTCACCGTAGAGAACCAGAATTGGCAAAAGTGGACCGCTAGAGATTTTTCTAAAAATCACTTATCATAGGCCACAAAGTAGCAATTGTTTTGGTAAAATCTTGTAATTTTATCGAAGATGTCTGGGTCCACCCGTGTTTCGAAACGAACTGGGTAGGACAGCAATGGCACATATGAAGTTAGGGTGGATAGGTTAGATGATGTCACTATCAATTATGTCACTTACCCAGGACATTAATGTACGCCAGACGCCACGACACCAGGGACTGCTGACGCTGATTTCAGGGCAGATTGAAAACCATGAGAACTTTGCCTTTCGGATTTGAATTTGAGCTAGATTTTTTTCATGGCTACATTATCAGATACCTCACCATAAAGAACCTAAATTGGCAAAAGTGGACCGGTAGAGATTTTTCTAAAAAGCACTTATCATAGGCCACAAAGTATCAATTATTTTGGTGAAATCTTACAATTTTATCGAAGATGTCTGGGTCCACCTGTGTTTCGAAATGAGCTGGGTAGGACAGCAATGGCACATAGGAAGTTAGGGTGGATAGGTTAGATAATGTCACTATCAATTATGTCACTTACCCAGGCAATTAATGTACGCCGGATGCCACGACACCGGGGACTGCTGACGCTGATTTCAATGCAGATTGAAAACCATGAGAACTTTGCCTTTCGGATATGAAATTGAGCTAGATTTTTTTCATGGCTACATTATCAGATACCTCACCATAGAGAACCTGAATTGGCAAAAGTGGACCGCTAGAGATTTTTCTAAAAAGCACTTATCATAGGTCGCAAAGTAGCAATTGTTTTGGTGAAATCTTGCAATTTTATCGAAGATGTCTGGGTCCACCCGTGTTTCGAAACGAGTTGGGTAGGACAGCAATGACACATAGGAAGTTTGGGTGGATAGGTTAGATGATGTCACTATCAATTATGTCACTTACCGAGGCCATTAATGTATGCCGGACGCCACGACACTGGGGACTGCTGACGCTGATTTCAGGGCAGATTGAAAACCATGAGAACTTTGCCTTTCAGATATGAAATTGAGCTAGATTTTTTTCATGGCTACATTATCAGATACCTCACCATAGAGATCCTGAATTGGCAAAAGTGGACTGCTAGAGATTTTTCTAAAAATTACTAATCATAGGCCACGAAGTAGCAATTGTTTTGGTAAAATCTTGCAATTTTATCGAAGATGTCTGGGTCCACCCGTGTTCCGAAACGAACTGGGTAGGACAGCAATGGCACATAGGAAGTTAGGGTGGATAGGTTAGATGATGTCACTATCAATTATGTCACCTACCCAGGTAATTAATTTACGCCAGAAGCCACAACACCAGGGACTGCTGACGCTGATTTCAGGGCAGATTGAAAACCATGAGAACTTTGCCTTTCAGTTATGAAATTGAGCTAGATTTTTTTCATGGCTACATTATCAGATACCTCATCATAGAGAACCTGAATTGGCAAAAGTGGACCACTAGAGATTTTTCTAAAAATCACTTATCATAGGCCATAAAGTAGCAATTGTTTTGGTGAAATCTTGCAATTTTATCGAAGATGTCTGGGTCCACCCGTTTTTCGAAACGAACTGGGTAGGATAGCAATGGCACATAGGAAGTTAGGGTGGATAGGTTAGATGATGTCACTATCAATTATGTCACTTACCCAGGCCATTAATGTACGCCGGACGCCACGACATCGGGGACTGCTGACGCTGATTTCAGGGCAGATTAAAAACCATGAGAACTTTGCCTTTTGGATATGAAATTGAGCTAGATTTTTTTCATGGCTACATTATCAGATACCTCACCAAAGAGAACCTGAATTGGAAAAAGTGGACCGCTAGAGATTTTTCTAAAAAGCACTTATCATAGGCCACAAAGTATCAATAATTTTGGTGAAATCTTACAATTTTATCGAAGATGTCTTGGTCCACCCGTGTTTCGAAATGAGCTGGGTAGGACAGCAATGGCACATAGAAGTTAGGGTGGATAGGTTAGATAATGTCACTATCAATTATGTCACTTACCCAGGCCATTAATGTACGCTGGACGCCACGACACCGGGGACTGCTGACGCTGATTTCAATGCAGATTGAAAACCATGAGAACTTTGCCTTTCGGATATGAAATTGAGCTAGATTTTTTTCATGGCTACATTATCAGATACCTCACCATAGAGAACCTGAATTGGCAAAAGTGGACCGCTAGAGATTTTTCTAAAAAGCACTTATCATAGGCCACAAAGTAGCAATTGTTTTGGTGAAATCTTGCAATTTTATCGAAGATGTCTGGGTCCACCCGTGTTTCGAAACGAGCTGGGTAGGACAGCAATGACACATAGGAAGTTTGGGTGGATAGGTTAGATGATGTCACTATCAATTATGTCACTTACCCAGGCCATTAATGTACGCCGGACGCCACGACACCGGGGACTGCTGACGCTGAGTTCAGAGCAGATTGAAAACCATGAGAACTTTGCCTTTCGGATATGAAATTGAGCTAGATTTTTTTCATGGCTACATTATCAGATACCTCACCATAGAGAACCTGAATTGGCAAAAGTGGACCGCTAGAGATCTTTCTAAAAATCACTTATCATAGGCCACAAAGTAGCAATTGTTTTGGTAAAATCTTGCAATTTTATCGAAGATGTCTGGGTCCACCCGTGTTTCGAAACGAACTGGGTAGGACAGCAATGGCACATAGGAAGTTAGGGTGGATAGGTTAGATGATGTCACTATCAATTATGTCACCTACCTAGGTAATTAATGTACGTTGGACGCCACGACACCAGGGACTGCTGACGCTGATTTCAGGGCAGATTGAAAACCATGAGAACTTTGCCTTTCGGTTATGAAATTGAGCTAGATTTTTTTCATGGCTACATTATCAGATACCTCACCATAGAGAACCTGAATTGGCAAAAGTGGACCGCTAGAGATTTTTCTAAAAAGCACTTATCATAGGCCACAAAGTAGTCATTGTTTTGGTGAAATCTTGTAATTTTATCGAAGATGTCTGGGTCCACCCGTGTTTCGAAATGAGCTGGGTAGGACAGCAATGGCACATAGGAAGTTAGGGTGGATAGGTTAGATGATGTCACTATCAATTATGTCACTTACCCAAGCCATTAATGTACGCCGGACGCCACGACACCGGGGACTGCTGACGCTGATTTTAGGGCAGATTGAAAACCATGAGAACTTTACCTTTCGGATATAAAATTGAGCTAGATTTTTTTCATGGCTACATTATCAGATACCTCACCATAGAGAACCTGAATTGGCAAAAGTGGACCGCTAGAGATTTTTCTAAAAATCACTTATCATAGGCCACAAAGTAGCAATTGTTTTGGTAAAATCTTGCAATTTTATCGAAGATGTCTGGGTCCACCCGTGTTTCGAAACGAACTGGGTAGGACAGCAATGGCACATATGAAGTTAGGGTGGATAGGTTAGATGATGTCACTATCAATTATGTCACTTACCCAGGCCATTAATGTACGCCAGACGCCACGACACCGGGGACTGCTGACGCTGATTTCAGGGCAGATTGAAAACCATGAGAACTTTGCCTTTCGGATATGAATTTGAGCTAGATTTTTTTCATGGCTACATTATCAGATACCTCACCATAAAGAACCTAAATTGGCAAAAGTGGACCGGTAGAGATTTTTCTAAAAAGCACTTATCATAGGCCACAAAGTATCAATTATTTTGGTGAAATCTTACAATTTTATCGAAGATGTCTGGGTCCACCCGTGTTTCGAAACGAGCTGGGTAGGACTGCAATGGCACATAGGAAGTTAGGGTGGATAGGTTAGATAATGTCACTATCAATTATGTCACTTACCCAGGCAATTAATGTACGCCGGACGCCACGACACCGGGGACTGCTGACGCTGATTTCAATGCAGATTGAAAACCATGAGAACTTTGCCTTTCGGATATGAAATTGAGCTAGATTTTTTTCATGGCTACATTATCAGATACCTCACCATAGAGAACCTGAATTGGCAAAAGTGGACCGCTAGAGATTTTTCTAAAAAGCACTTATCATAGGTCGCAAAGTAGCAATTGTTTTGGTGAAATCTTGCAATTTTATCGAAGATGTCTGGGTCCACCCGTGTTTCGAAACAAGCTGGGTAGGACAGCAATGACACATAGGAAGTTTGGGTGGATAGGTTAGATGATGTCACTATCAATTATGTCACTTACCGAGGCCATTAATGTATGCCGGACGCCACGACACTGGGGACTGCTGACGCTGATTTCAGGGCAGATTGAAAACCATGAGAACTTTGCCTTTCAGATATGAAATTGAGCTAGATTTTTTTCATGGCTACATTATCAGATACCTCACCATAGAGAACCTGAATTGGCAAAAGTGGACCGCTAGAGATTTTTCTAAAAATTACTAATCATAGGCCACAAAGTAGCAATTGTTTTGGTAAAATCTTGCAATTTTATCGAAGATGTCTGGGTCCACCCGTGTTTCGAAACGAACTGGGTAGGACAGCAATGGCACATAGGAAGTTAGGGTGGATAGGTTAGATGATGTCACTATCAATTATGTCACCTACCCAGGTAATTAATGTACGCCAGAAGCCACGACACCAGGGACTGCTGACGCTGATTTCAGGGCAGATTGAAAACCATGAGAACTTTGCCTTTCAGTTATGAAATTGAGCTAGATTTTTTTCATGGCTACATTATCAGATACCTCACCATAGAGAACCTGAATTGGCAAAAGTGGACCACTAGAGATTTTTCTAAAAATCACTTATCGTAGGCCACAAAGTAGCAATTGTTTTGGTGAAATCTTGCAATTTTATCGAAGATGTCTGGGTCCACCCGTTTTTCGAAACGAACTGGGTAGGATAGCAATGGCACATAGAAAGTTAGGGTGGATAGGTTAGATGATGTCACTATCAATTATGTCACTTACCCAGGCCATTAATGTACGCCGGACGCCACGACATCGGGGACTGCTGACGCTGATTTCAGGGCAGATTAAAAACCATGAGAACTTTGCCTTTTGGATATGAAATTGAGCTAGATTTTTTTCATGGCCACATTATCAGATACCTCACCATAGAGAACCTGAATGGGCAAAAGTGGACCGCTAGAGATTTTTCTAAAAAGCACTTATCATAGGCCACAAAGTATCAATTATTTTGGTGAAATCTTACAATTTTATCGAAGATGTCTTGGTCCACCCGTGTTTCGAAATGAGCTGGGTAGGACAGCAATGGCACATAGAAGTTAGGGTGGATAGGTTAGATAATGTCACTATCAATTATGTCACTTACCCAGGCCATTAATGTACGCTGGACGCCACGACACCGGGGACTGCTGACGCTGATTTCAATGCAGGTTGAAAACCATGAGAACTTTGCCTTTCGGATATGAAATTGAGCTAGATTTTTTTCATGGCTACATTATCAGATACCTCACCATAGAGAACCTGAATTGGCAAAAGTGGACCGCTAGAGATTTTTCTAAAAAGCACTTATCATAGGCCGCAAAGTAGCAATTGTTTTGGTGAAATCTTGCAATTTTATCGAAGATGTCTGGGTCCACCCGTGTTTCGAAACGAGCTGGGTAGGACAGGAATGGCACATAGGAAGTTAGGGTGGATAGGTTAGATGATGTCACTTTCAATTATGTCACCTACCCAGGTAATTAATGTACGCCGGACGCCACGACACCAGGGACTGCTGACGCTGATTTCAGGGCAGATTGAAAACCATGAGAACTTTGCCTTTCGGTTATGAAATTGAGCTAGATTTTTTTCATGGCTACATTATCAGATACCTCACCATAGAGAACCTGAATTGGCAAAAGTGGACCGCTAGAGATTTTTCTAAAAAGCACTTATCATAGGCCACAAAGTAGCCATTGTTTTGGTGAAATCTTGTAATTTTATCGAAGATGTCTGGGTCCACCCGTGTTTCGAAATGAGCTGGGTAGGACAGCAATGGCACATAGGAAGTTAGGGTGGATAGGTTAGATGATGTCACTATCAATTATGTCACTTACCCAGGCCATTAATGTACGCCGGACGCCACGACACCGGGGACTGCTGTCGCTGATTTTAGGGCAGATTGAAAACCATGAGAACTTTGCCTTTCGGATATGAAATTGAGCTAGATTTTTTTCATGGCTACATTATCAGATACCTCACCAAAGAGAACCTGAATTGGCAAAAGTGGACCGCTAGAGATTTTTCTAAAAATCACTTATCATAGGCCACAAAGTAGCAATTGTTTTGGTAAAATCTTGCAATTTTATCGAAGATGTCTGGGTCCACCCGTGTTTCAAAACGAACTGGGTAGGACAGCAATGGCACATATGAAGTTAGGGTGGATAGGTTAGATGATGTCACTATCAATTATGTCACTTACCCAGGCCATTAATGTACGCCGGACGCCACGACACCGGGGACTGCTGACGCTGATTTCAGGGCAGATTAAAAACCATGAGAACTTTGCCTTTCGGATATGAATTTGAGCTAGATTTTTTTCATGGCTACATTATCAGATACCTCACCATAAAGAACCTGAATTGGCAAAAGTGGACCGGTAGAGATTTTTCTAAAAAGCACTTATCATAGGCCACAAAGTATCAATTATTTTGGTGAAATCTTACAATTTTATCGAAGATGTCTGGGTCCACCCGTGTTTCGAAACGAGCTGGGTAGGACAGCAATGTCACATAGGAAGTTAGGGTGGATAGGTTAGATAATGTCACTATCAATTATGTCACTTACCCAGGCAATTAATGTACGCCGGACGCCACGACACCGGGGACTGCTGATGCTGATTTCAATGTAGATTGAAAACCATGAGAACTTTGCCTTTCGGATATGAAATTGAGCTAGATTTTTTTCATGGCTACATTATCAGATACCTCACCATAGAGAACCTAAATTGGCAAAAGTGGACCGCTAGAGATTTTTCTAAAAAGCACTTATCATAGGCCGCAAAGTAGCAATTGTTTTGGTGAAATCTTATAATTTTATCGAAGATGTCTGGGTCCACCCGTGTTTCGAAACGAGCTGGGTAGGACAGCAATGGCATATAGGAAGTTAGGGTGGATAGGTTATATAATGTCACTATCAATTATGTCACTTACCCAGGCCATTAATGTACGCCGGACGCCACGACACCGGGGACTGCTGACGCTGATTTCAGGGCAGATTGAAAACCATGAGAACTTTGTCTTTCGGTTATGAAATTGAGCTAGATTTTTTTCATGGCTACATTATCAGATACCTCACCATAGAGGACCTGAATTGGCAAAAGTGGACCGCTAGAGATTTTTCTAAAAAGCACTTATCATAGGCCACAAAGTAGCCATTGTTTTGGTGAAATCTTGTAATTTTATCGAAGATGTCTGGGTCCACCCGTGTCTCGAAATGAGCTGGGTAGGACAGCAATGGCACATAGGAAGTTAGGGTGGATAGGTTAGATGATGTCACTATCAATTATGTCACTTACCCAGGCCATTAATGTACGCCGGACGCCACGACACCGGGGACTGCTGACGCTGATTTTAGGGCAGATTGAAAACCATGAGAACTTTGCCTTTCGGATATGAAATTGAGCTAGATTTTTTTCATGGCTACATTATCAGATACCTCACCATAGAGAACCTGAATTGGCAAAAGTGGACCGCTAGAGATTTTTCTAAAAATCACTTATCATAGGCCACAAAGTAGCAATTGTTTTGGTAAAATCTTGCAATTTTATCGAAGATGTCTGGGTCCACCCGTGTTTCGAAACGAACTAGGTAGGATAGCAATGGCACATATGAAGTTAGGGTGGATAGGTTAGATGATGTCACTATCAATTATGTCACTTACCTAGGCCATTAATGTATGCCGGACGCCACGACACCGGGGACTGCTGACGCTGATCTCAGGGCAGATTGAAAACCATGAGAACTTTGCCTTTCGGATATGAATTTGAGCTAGATTTTTTTCATGGCTACATTATCAGATACCTCACCATAAAGAACCTGAATTGGCAAAAGTGGACCGGTAGAGATTTTTCTAAAAAGCACTTATCATAGGCCACAAAGTATCAATTATTTTGGTGAAATCTTACAATTTTATCGAAGATGTCTGGGTCCACCCGTGTTTCGAAACAAACTGGGTAGGACAGCAATGGCACATAGGAAGTTAGGGTGGATAGGTTAGATGATGTCACTATCAATTATGTCACCTACCCAGGCAATTAATGTACGCCGGACGCCACGACACCAGGGACTGCTGACGCTGATTTCAGGGCAAATTGAAAACCATGAGAACTTTGCCTTTCGGTTATGAAATTGAGCTAGATTTTTTTCATGGCTACATTATCAGATACCTCACCATAGAGAACCTAAATTGGCAAAAGTGGACCGCTAGAGATTTTTCTAAAAAGCACTTATCATAGGCCACAAAGTAGCCATTGTTTTGGTGAAATCTTGTAATTTTATCGAAGATGTCTGGGTCCACCCGTGTTTCGAAATGAGCTGGGTAGGACAGCAATGGCACATAGGAAGTTAGGGTGGATAGGTTAGATGATGTCACTATCAATTATGTCACTTACCCAGGCCATTAATGTACGCCGGACGCCATGACACCGGGGACTGCTGACGCTGATTTTAGGGCAGATTGAAAACCATGAGAACTTTGCCTTTCGGATATGAAATTGAGCTAGATTTTTTTCATGGCTACATTATCAGATACCTCACCAAAGAGAACCTGAATTGGCAAAAGTGGACCGCTAGAGATTTTTCGAAAAATCACTTATCATAGGCCACAAAGTAGCAATTGTTTTGGTAAAATCTTGCAATTTTATCGAAGATGTCTGGGTCCACCCGTGTTTCGAAACGAACTGGGTAGGACAGCAATGGCACATATGAAGTTAGGGTGGATAGGTTAGATGATGTCACTATCAATTATGTCACTTACCCAGGCCATTAATGTACGCCGGACGCCACGACACCGGGGACTGCTGACGCTGATTTCAGGGCAGATTGAAAACCATGAGAACTTTGCCTTTCGGATATGAATTTGAGCTAGATTTTTTTCATGGCTACATTATCAGATACCTCACCATAGAGAACCTAAATTGGCAAAAGTGGACCGCTAGAGATTTTTTCTAAAAAGCACTTATCATAGGCCACAAAGTAGCAATTGTTTTGGTGAAATCTTGCAATTTTATCGAAGATGTCTGGGTCCACCCGTGTTTCGAAACGAGCTGGGTAGGACAGCAATGACACATAGGAAGTTTGGGTGGATAGGTTAGATGATGTCACTATCAATTATGTCACTTACCCAGGCCATTAATGTACGCCGGACGCCACGACACCGGGGACTGCGGACGCTGATTTCAGGGCAGATTGAAAACCATGAGAACTTTGCCTTTCGGATATGAAATTGAGCTAGATTTTTTTCATGGCTACATTATCAGATACCTCACCATAGAGAACTTGAATTGGCAAAAGTGGACCGCTAGAGATTTTTCTAAAAATCACTTATCATAGGCCACAAAGTAGCAATTGTTTTGGTAAAATCTTGCAATTTTATCGAAGATGTCTGGGTCCACCCGTGTTTCGAAACGAACTGGGTAGCACAGCAATGGCACATAGGAAGTTAGGGTGGATAGGTTAGATGATGTCACTATCAATTATGTCACCTACCCAGGTAATTAATGTACGCCGGAAGCCACGACACCAGGGACTGCTGACGCTGATTTCAGGGCAGATTGAAAACCATGAGAACTTTGCCTTTCGGTTATGAAATTGAGCTAGATTTTTTTCATGGCTACATTATCAGATACCTCACCATAGAGAACCTGAATTGGCAAAAGTGGACCGCTAGAGATTTTTCTAAAAAGCACTTATCATAGGCCACAAAGTAGCCATTGTTTTGGTGAAATCTTGTAATTTTATCGAAGATGTCTGGGTCCACCCGTGTTTCGAAATGAGCTGGGTAGGACAGCAATGGCACATAGGAAGTTAGGTTGGATAGGTTAGATGATGTCACTATCAATTATGTCACTTACCCAGGCCATTAATGTACGCCGGACGCCACGACACCGGGGACTGCTGACGCTGATTTTAGGGCAGATTGAAAACCATGAGAACTTTGCCTTTCGGATATGAAATTGAGCTAGATTTTTTTCATGGCTACATTATCAGATACCTCACCATAGAGAACCTGAATTGGCAAAAGTGGACCGCTAGAGATTTTTCTAAAAATCACTTATCATAGGCCACAAAGTAGCAATTGTTTTGGTAAAATCTTGTAATTTTATCGAAGATGTCTGGGTCCACCCGTGTTTCGAAACGAACTGGGTAGGATAGCAATGGCACATATGAAGTTAGGGTGGATAGGTTAGATGATGTCACTATCAATTATGTCACTTACCCAGGCAATTAATGTACGCCGGACGCCACGACACCGGGGACTGCTGACGCTGATTTCAGGGCAGATTGAAAACCATGAGAACTTTGCCTTTTGGATATGAAATTGAGCTAGATTTTTTTCATGGCTACATTGTCAGATACCTCACCATAGAGAACCTGAATTGGCAAAAGTAGACCGCTAGATATTTTTCTAAAAATCACTTATCATAGGTCACAAAGTAGCAATTATTTTGGTGAAATCTTGTAATTTTATCAAAGATGTCTGGGTCCACCCGTGTTTCGAAACGAGCTGGGTAGGACAGCAATGGCACATAGGAAGTTAGGGTGGATAGGTTAGATGATGTCACTATCAATTATGTCACTTACCCAGGCCATTAATGTACGGCGGACGCCACGACACCGGGGACTGCTGACGCTGATTTCAGGGTAGATTGAAAACCATGAGAACTTTGCCTTTCGGATATGAAATTGAGCTAGATTTTTTTCATGGCTACATTATCAGATACCTCACCATAGAGAACCTAAATAGGCAAAAGTGGACCGCTAGAGATTTTTCTAAAAATCACTTATCATAGGCCACAAAGTAGCAATTGTTTTGGTGAAATCTTGCAATTTTATCGAAGATGTCTGGGTCCACCCGTTTTTCGAAACGAGCTGGGTAGGATAGCAATGGCACATAGGAAGTTAGGGTGGATAGGTTAGATGATGTCACTATCAATTATGTCACTTACCTAGGCCATTAATGTACGCTGGACGCCACGACACCGGGGACTGCTGACGCTGATTTCAGGGCAGATTGAAAACCATGAGAACTTTGCCTTTTGGATATGAAATTGAGCTAGATTTTTTTCATGGCTACATTATCAGATACCTCACCATAGAGAACCTGAATTGGCAAAAGTGGACCGCTAGAGATTTTTCTAAAAAGCACTTATCATAGGCCACAAAGTATCAATTATTTTGGTGAAATCTTACAATTTTATCGAAGATGTCTGGGTCCACCCGTGTTTCGAAACGAGCTGGGTAGGACAGCAATGGCACATAGGAAGTTAGGGTGGATAGGTTAGATAATGTCACTATCAATTATGTCACTTACCCAGGCCATTAATGTACGCCGGACGCCACGACACCGGGGACTGCTGACGCTGATTTCAATGCAGATTGAAAACCATGAGAACTTTGCCTTTCGGATATGAAATTGAGCTAGATTTTTTATGGCTACATTATTAGATACCTCACCATAGAGAACCTGAATTGGCAAAAGTGGACCGATAGAGATTTTTCTAAAAATCACTTATCATAGGCCGCAAAGTAGCAATTGTTTTGGTGAAATCTTGCAATTTTATCGAAGATGTCTGGGTCCACCCGTGTTTCGAAACGAGCTGGGTAGGATAGCAATGGCACATAGGAAGTTTGGGTGGATAGGTTAGATGATGTCACTATCAATTATGTCACTTACCCAGGCCATTAATGTACGCCGGACGCCACGACACCGGGGACTGCTGACGCTGATTTCAGGGTAGATTGAAAACCATGAGAACTTTGCCTTTTGGATATGAAATTGAGCGAGATTTTTTTCATGGCTACATTGTCAGATACCTCACCATAGAGAACCTGAATTGGCAAAAGTGGACCGCTAGAGATTTTTCTAAAAATCACTTATCATAGGTCACAAAGTAGCAATTATTTTGGTGAAATCTTGTAATTTTATCGAAGATGTCTGAGTCCACCCATGTTTTGAAAAGAGCTGGGTAGGACAGCAATGGCACATAGGAAGTTAGGGTGGATAGGTTAGATGATGTCACTATCAATTATGTCACTTACCCAGGCCATTAATGTACGGCGGACGCCACGACACCGGGGACTGCTGACGCTGATTTCAGGGTAGATTGAAAACCATGAGAACTTTGCCTTTCGGATATGAAATTGAGCTAGATTTTTTTCATGGCTACATTATCAGATACCTCACCATAGAGAACCTGAATTGGCAAAAGTGGACCGGTAGAGATTTTTCTAAAAATCACTTATCATAGGCTACAAAGTAGCAATTGTTTTGGTGAAATCTTGCAATTTTATCGAAGATGTCTGGGTCCACCCGTTTTTCGAAACGAGCTGGGTAGGATAGCAATGGCACATAGGAAGTTAGGGTGGATAGGTTAGATGATGTCACTATCAATTATGTCACTTACCCAGGCCATTAATGTACGCCGGACGCCACGACACCGGGGACTGCTGACGCTGATTTCAGGGCAGATTGAAAACCATGAGAACTTTGCCTTTTGGATATGAAATTGAGCTAGATTTTTTCATGGTTACATTATCAGATACCTCACCATAGAGAACCTGAATTGGCAAAAGTGGACCGCTAGAGATTTTTCTAAAAAGGACTTATCATAGGCCACAAAGTATCAATTATTTTGGTGAAATCTTACAATTTTATCGAAGATGTCTGGGTCCACCCGTGTTTCGAAACGAGCTGGGTAGGACAGCAATGGCACATAGGAAGTTAGGGTGGATAGGTTAGATAATGTCACTATCAATTATGTCACTTACCCAGGCCATTAATGTACGCCGGACGCCATGACACCGGGGACTGCTGACGCTGATTTCAATGCAGATTGAAAACCATGAGAACTTTGCCTTTCGGATATGAAATTGAGCTAGATTTTTTTCATGGCTACATTATCAGATACCTCACCATAGAGAACCTGAATTAGCAAAAGTGGACCGCTAGAGATTTTTCTAAAAAGCACTTATCATAGGCCACAAAGTAACAATTGTTTTGGTGAAATCTTGCAATTTTATCGAAGATGTCTGGGTCCACCCATGTTTCGAAACGAGCTGGGTAGGACAGCAATGGCACATAGGAAGTTTGGGTGGATAGGTTAGATAATGTCACTATCAATTATGTCACTTACCCAGGCCATTAATGTATGCCGGACGCCATGACACCGGGGACTGCTGACGCTGATTTCAGGGTAGATTGAAAACCATGAGAACTTTGCCTTTCGGATATGAATTTGAGCTAGATTTTTTTCGTGGCTACATTATTAGATACCTCACCATAGAGAACCTGAATTGGCAAAAGTGGACCACGAGAGATTTTTCTAAAAATCACTGATCATAGGCCACAAAGTAGCAATTGTTTTGGTGAAATCTTGCAATTTTATCGAAGATGTCTAGGTCCACCCGTGTTTCGAAACGAGCTAGGTAGGATAGCAATGGCACATAGAAAGTTAGGGTGGATAGGTTCGATGATGTCACTATGAATTATGTCACTTACCCAGGCCATTAATGTACGCTGGACGCCATGACACCGGGGACTGCTGACGCTGATTTTAGGGCAGATTGAAAACCATGAGAACTTTGCCTTTCGGATATGAAATTGAGCTAGATTTTTTTCATGGCTACATTATCAGATACCTCACCATAGAGAACCTGAATTGGCAAAAGTGGACCGCTAGAGATTTTTCCAAAAATCACTTATCATAGGCCACAAAGTAGCAATTGTTTTGGTAAAATCTTCCAGTTTTATTGAAGATGTCTGGGTCCACCCGTGTTTCGAAACGAGCTGGGTAGAACAACAATGGCACATAGGAAGTTAGGGTGGATAGGTTAGATGATGTCACTATCAATTATGTCACCTACCCAGGTAATTAATGTACGCCGGACGCCACGACACCAGGGACTGCTGACGCTGATTTCAGGGCAGATTGAAAACCATGAGAACTTTGCCTTTCGGTTATGAAATTGAGCTAGATTTTTTTCATGGCTACATTATCAGATACCTCACCATAGAGAACCTGAATTGGCAAAAGTGGACCGCTAGAGATTTTTCTAAAAAGCACTTATCATAGGCCACAAAGTAGCCATTGTTTTGGTGAAATCTTGTAATTTTATCGAAGATGTCTGGGTCCACCCGTGTTTCGAAATGAGCTGGGTAGGACAGCAATGGCACATAGGAAGTTAGGGTGGATAGGTTAGATGATGTCACTATCAATTATGTCACTTACCCAGGCCATTAATGTACGCCGGACGCCACGACACCGGGGACTGCTGACGCTGATTTTAGGGCAGATTGAAAACCATGAGAACTTTGCCTTTCGGATATGAAATTGAGCTAGATTTTTTTTATGGCTACATTATCAGATACCTCACCATAGAGAACCTGAATTGGCAAAAGTGGACCGCTAGAGATTTTTCTAAAAAGCACTTATCATAGGCCACAAAGTAGCCATTGTTTTGGTGAAATCTTGTAATTTTATCGAAGATGTCTGGGTCCACCCGTGTTTCGAAATGAGCTGGGTAGGACAGCAATGGCACATAGGAAGTTAGGGTGGATAGGTTAGATGATGTCACTATCAATTATGTCACTTACCCAGGCCATTAATGTACGCCGGACGCCACGACACAGGGGACTGCTGACGATGATTTTAGGGCAGATTGAAAACCATAAGAACTTTGCCTTTCGGATATGAATTTGAGCTAGATTTTTTTCATGGCTACATTATCAGATACCTCACCATAGAGAACCTGAATTGGCAAAAGAGGACTACTAGAGATTTTTCTAAAAATCACTTATCATAGGCCACAAAGTAGCAATTGTTTTGGTGAAATCTTGCAATTTTATCGAAGATGTCTGGGTCCACCTGTGTTTCCAAACGAGCTGGGTAAGACAGCAATGGCACATAGGAAGTTAGGGTGGATAGGTTAGATGATGTCACTATCAATTATGTCACTTACCCAGGCCATTAATGTACGCCGGACGCCACGACACCGGGGACTGTAGACGCTGATTTCAGGGCAGATTGAAAACCATGAGAACTTTGCCTTTTGGATATGAAATTGAGATAGATTTTTTTCATGGCTACATTGTCAGATACCTCACCATAGAGAACCTGAATTGGCAAAAGTAGACCGCTAGAGATTTTTCTAAAAATCACTTATCATAGGTCACAAAGTAGCAATTATTTTGGTGAAATCTTGTAATTTTATCGAAGATGTCTGGGTCCACCCGTGTTTCGAAACGAGCTGGGTAGGACAGCAATGACACATAGGAAGTTAGGGTGGATAGGTTAGATGATGTCACTATCAATTATGTCACTTACCCAGGCCATTAATGTACGCCGGACGCCACGACACCGGGGACTGCTGACGCTGATTTCAGGGTAGATTGAAAACCATGAGAACTTTGCCTTTCGGATATGAAATTGAGCTAGATTTTTTTCATGGCTACATTATCAGATACCTCACCATAGAGAACCTGAATTAGCAAAAGTGGACCGCTAGAGATTTTTCTAAAAATCACTTATCATAGGCCACAAAGTAGCAATTGTTTGGGTGAAATCTTGCAATTTTATCGAAGATGTCTGGGTCCACCCATTTTTCGAAACGAGCTGGGTAGGATAGCAATGGCACATAGGAAGTTAGGGTGGATAGGTTAGATGATGTCACTATCAATTATGTCACTTACCCAGGCCATTAATGTATGCCGGACGCCACGACACCGGGGACTGCTGACGCTGATTTCAATGCAGATTGAAAACCATGAGAACTTTGCCTTTTGGATATGAAATTGAGCTAGATTTTTTTCATGGCTACATTATCAGATACCTCACCATAGAGAACCTGAATTGGCAAAAGTGTACCGCTAGAGATTTTTCTAAAAAGCACTTATCATAGGCCACAAAGTATCAATTATTTTGGTGAAATCTTACAATTTTATCGAAGATGTCTGGGTCCACCCGTGTTTGGAAACGAGCTAGGTAGGATAGCAATGGCACATAGGAAGTTAGGGTGGATAGGTTAGATAATGTCACTATCAATTATGTCAGTTACCCAGGCCATTAATGTATGCCGGACGCCACGACACCGGGGACAGCTAACGCTGATTTCAATGCAGATTGAAAACCATGAGAACTTTGCCTTTCGGATATGAAATTGAGCTAGATTTTTTTCATGGCTACATTATCAGATACCTCACCATAGAGAACCTGAATTGGCAAAAGTGGACCGGTAGAGATTTTTCTAAAAATCACTTATCATAGGCTACAAAGTAGCAATTGTTTTGGTGAAATCTTGCAATTTTATCGAAGATGTCTGGGTCCACCCGTGTTTCGAAACGAGCTGGGTAGGATAGCAATGGCACATAGGAAGTTAGGGTGGATAGGTTAGATGATGTCACTATCAATTATGTCACTTACCCAGGCCATTAATGTACGCCGGACGCCACGACACCGGGGGACTGCTGACGCTGATTTCAGGGCAGATTGAAAACCATGAGAACTTTGCCTTTTGGATATGAAATTGAGCTAGATTTTTTCATGGTTACATTATCAGATACCTCACCATAGAGAACCTGAATTGGCAAAAGTGGACCGCTAGAGATTTTTCTAAAAAGGACTTATCATAGGCCACAAAGTATCAATTATTTTGGTGAAATCTTACAATTTTATCGAAGATGTCTGGGTCCACCCGTGTTTCGAAACGAGCTGGGTAGGACAGCAATGGCACATAGGAAGTTAGGGTGGATAGGTTAGATAATGTCACTATCAATTATGTCACTTACCCAGGCCATTAATGTACGCCGGACGCCATGACACCGGGGACTGCTGACGCTGATTTCAATGCAGATTGAAAACCATGAGAACTTTGCCTTTCGGATATGAAATTGAGCTAGATTTTTTTCATGGCTACATTATCAGATACCTCACCATAGAGAACCTGAATTAGCAAAAGTGGACCGCTAGAGATTTTTCTAAAAAGCACTTATCATAGGCCACAAAGTAACAATTGTTTTGGTGAAATCTTGCAATTTTATCGAAGATGTCTGGGTCCACCCATGTTTCGAAACGAGCTGGGTAGGACAGCAATGGCACATAGGAAGTTTGGGTGGATAGGTTAGATAATGTCACTATCAATTATGTCACTTACCCAGGCCATTAATGTATGCCGGACGCCATGACACCGGGGACTGCTGACGCTGATTTCAGGGTAGATTGAAAACCATGAGAACTTTGCCTTTCGGATATGAATTTGAGCTAGATTTTTTTCGTGGCTACATTATTAGATACCTCACCATAGAGAACCTGAATTGGCAAAAGTGGACCACGAGAGATTTTTCTAAAAATCACTGATCATAGGCCACAAAGTAGCAATTGTTTTGGTGAAATCTTGCAATTTTATCGAAGATGTCTAGGTCCACCCGTGTTTCGAAACGAGCTAGGTAGGATAGCAATGGCACATAGAAAGTTAGGGTGGATAGGTTCGATGATGTCACTATGAATTATGTCACTTACCCAGGCCATTAATGTACGCTGGACGCCATGACACCGGGGACTGCTGACGCTGATTTTAGGGCAGATTGAAAACCATGAGAACTTTGCCTTTCGGATATGAAATTGAGCTAGATTTTTTTCATGGCTACATTATCAGATACCTCACCATAGAGAACCTGAATTGGCAAAAGTGGACCGCTAGAGATTTTTCCAAAAATCACTTATCATAGGCCACAAAGTAGCAATTGTTTTGGTAAAATCTTCCAGTTTTATCGAAGATGTCTGGGTCCACCCGTGTTTCGAAACGAGCTGGGTAGAACAACAATGGCACATAGGAAGTTAGGGTGGATAGGTTAGATGATGTCACTATCAATTATGTCACCTACCCAGGTAATTAATGTACGCCGGACGCCACGACACCAGGGACTGCTGACGCTGATTTCAGGGCAGATTGAAAACCATGAGAACTTTGCCTTTCGGTTATGAAATTGAGCTAGATTTTTTTCATGGCTACATTATCAGATACCTCACCATAGAGAACCTGAATTGGCAAAAGTGGACCGCTAGAGATTTTTCTAAAAAGCACTTATCATAGGCCACAAAGTAGCCATTGTTTTGGTGAAATCTTGTAATTTTATCGAAGATGTCTGGGTCCACCCGTGTTTCGAAATGAGCTGGGTAGGACAGCAATGGCACATAGGAAGTTAGGGTGGATAGGTTAGATGATGTCACTATCAATTATGTCACTTACCCAGGCCATTAATGTACGCCGGACGCCACGACACCGGGGACTGCTGACGCTGATTTTAGGGCAGATTGAAAACCATGAGAACTTTGCCTTTCGGATATGAAATTGAGCTAGATTTTTTTTATGGCTACATTATCAGATACCTCACCATAGAGAACCTGAATTGGCAAAAGTGGACCGCTAGAGATTTTTCTAAAAAGCACTTATCATAGGCCGCAAAGTAGCAATTGTTTTGGTGAAATCTTGCAATTTTATCGAAGATGTCTGGGTCCACCCGTGTTTTGAAACGAGCTGGGTAGGACAGCAATGGCACATAAGAAGTTAGGGTGGATAGGTTAGATGATGTCACTATCAATTATGTCACTTACCCAGGCCATTAATGTACGCCGGACGCCACGACACCGGGGACTGCTGACGCTGATTTCAGGGCAGATTGAAAACCATGAGAACTTTGCCTTTCGGATATGAAATTGAGCTAGATTTTTTTCATGGCTACATTATCAGATACCTCACCATAAAGAACCTGAATTGGCAAAAGTGGACCGCTAGAGATTTTTCTAAAAATCACTTATCATAGGCCACAAAGTAGCAATTGTTTTGGTGAAATCTTGCAATTTTATCGAAGATGTCTGGGTCCACCTGTGTTTCGAAATGAGCTGGGTAGGACAGCAATGGCACATAGGAAGTTAGGGTGGATAGGTTAGATGATGTCACTATCAATTATGTCACTTACCCAGGCCATTAATGTACGCCGGACGCCACGACACAGGGGACTGCTGACGATGATTTTAGGGCAGATTGAAAACCATAAGAACTTTGCCTTTCGGATATGAATTTGAGCTAGATTTTTTTCATGGCTACATTATCAGATACCTCACCATAGAGAACCTGAATTGGCAAAAGAGGACTACTAGAGATTTTTCTAAAAATCACTTATCATAGGCCACAAAGTAGCAATTGTTTTGGTGAAATCTTGCAATTTTATCGAAGATGTCTGGGTCCACCTGTGTTTCCAAACGAGCTGGGTAAGACAGCAATGGCACATAGGAAGTTAGGGTGGATAGGTTAGATGATGTCACTATCAATTATGTCACTTACCCAGGCCATTAATGTACGCCGGACGCCACGACACCGGGGACTGTAGACGCTGATTTCAGGGCAGATTGAAAACCATGAGAACTTTGCCTTTTGGATATGAAATTGAGATAGATTTTTTTCATGGCTACATTGTCAGATACCTCACCATAGAGAACCTGAATTGGCAAAAGTAGACCGCTAGAGATTTTTCTAAAAATCACTTATCATAGGTCACAAAGTAGCAATTATTTTGGTGAAATCTTGTAATTTTATCGAAGATGTCTGGGTCCACCCGTGTTTCGAAACGAGCTGGGTAGGACAGCAATGACACATAGGAAGTTAGGGTGGATAGGTTAGATGATGTCACTATCAATTATGTCACTTACCCAGGCCATTAATGTACGCCGGACGCCACGACACCGGGGACTGCTGACGCTGATTTCAGGGTAGATTGAAAACCATGAGAACTTTGCCTTTCGGATATGAAATTGAGCTAGATTTTTTTCATGGCTACATTATCAGATACCTCACCACAGAGAACCTGAATTAGCAAAAGTGGACCGCTAGAGATTTTTCTAAAAATCACTTATCATAGGCCACAAAGTAGCAATTGTTTTGGTGAAATCTTGCAATTTTATCGAAGATGTCTGGGTCCACCCATTTTTCGAAACGAGCTGGGTAGGATAGCAATGGCACATAGGAAGTTAGGGTGGATAGGTTAGATGATGTCACTATCAATTATGTCACTTACCCAGGCCATTAATGTATGCCGGACGCCACGACACCGGGGACTGCTGACGCTGATTTCAATGCAGATTGAAAACCATGAGAACTTTGCCTTTTGGATATGAAATTGAGCTAGATTTTTTTCATGGCTACATTATCAGATACCTCACCATAGAGAACCTGAATTGGCAAAAGTGTACCGCTAGAGATTTTTCTAAAAAGCACTTATCATAGGCCACAAAGTATCAATTATTTTGGTGAAATCTTACAATTTTATCGAAGATGTCTGGGTCCACCCGTGTTTGGAAACGAGCTAGGTAGGATAGCAATGGCACATAGGAAGTTAGGGTGGATAGGTTAGATAATGTCACTATCAATTATGTCAGTTACCCAGGCCATTAATGTATGCCGGACGCCACGACACCGGGGACAGCTAACGCTGATTTCAATGCAGATTGAAAACCATGAGAACTTTGCCTTTCGGATATGAATTTGAGCTAGATTTTTTTCATGGCTACATTATTAGATACCTCACCACAGAGAACCTGAATTGGCAAAAGTGGACCACGAGAGATTTTTCTAAAAATCACTTATCATAGGCCACAAAGTAGCAATTGTTTTGGAAAAATCTTGCAATTTTATCGAAGATGTCTAGGTCCACCCGTGTTTCGAAACGAGCTGGGTAGGATAGCAATGGCACATAGGAAGTTAGGGTGGATAGGTTCGATGATGTCACTATCAATTATGTCACTTACCTAGGCCATTAATGTACGCCGGACGCCATGACACCGGGGACTGCTGACGCTGATTTCAGGGCAGATTGAAAACCATGAGATCTTTGCCTTTCGGATATGAAATTGAGCTAGATTTTTTTCATGGCTACATTATCAGATACCTCACCATAGAGAACCTGAATTGGCAAAAGTGGACCGCTAGAGATTTTTCAAAAATCACTTATCATAGGCCACAAAGTAGCAATTGTTTTGGTAAAATCTTGCAGTTTTATCGAAGATGTCTGGGTCCACCCGAGTTTCGAAATGAGCTGGGTAGGACAGCAATGGCACATAGAAAGTTAGGGTGGATAGGTTCGATGATGTCACTATCAATTATGTCACTTACCCAGGCCATTAATGTACGCCGGACGCCACGACACCGGGGACTGCTGACGCTGATTTCAGGGCAGATTGAAAACCATGAGAACTTTGCCTTTCGGATATGAAATTGAGCTAGATTTTTTTCATGGCTACATTATCAGATACCTCACCATAGAGAACCTGAATTGGCAAAAGTGGACCGCTAGAGATTTTTCTAAAAATCACTTATCATAGGCCACAAAGTAGCAATTGTTTTGGTAAAATCTTGCAATTTTATCGAAGATGTCTGGGTCCACCCGTGTTTCGAAACGAGCTGGGTAGGACAGCAATGGCACATAGAAAGTTAGGGTGGATAGGTTAGATAATGTCACTATCAATTATGTCACTTACCCAGGTCATTAATGTACGCCGGACGCCACGACACCGGGGGACTGCTGACGCTGATTTCAGGGCAGATTGAAAACCATAAGAACTTTGCCTTTCGGTTATGAAATTGAGCTAGATTTTTTTCATGGCTACATTACCAGATACCTCACCATAGAGAACCTGAATTGGCAAAAGTGGACCGCTAGAGATTTTTTCTAAAAAGCACTTATCATAGGACACAAAGTAGCAATTATTTTGGTGAAATCTTGCAATTTTATCGAAGATGTCTGGGTCCACCCGTGTTTCAAAACGAGCTGGGTAGGACAGCAATGGCACATAGGAAGTTAGGGTGGATAGGTTAGATGATGTCACTATCAATTATGTCACTTACCTAGGCCATTAATGTACGCCGGACGCCACGACACCGGGGGACTGCTGACGCTGATTTCAGGGTAGATTGAAAACCATGAGAACTTTGCCTTTTGGATATGAATTTGAGCTAGATTTTTTTCATGGCTACATTATCAGATACCTCACCATAGAGAACTTGAATTGGCAAAAGTGGACCGCTAGAGATTTTTCTAAAAATCACTTATCATAGGCCACAAATTTGTAATTGTTTTGGTAAAATCTTGCAATTTTATCAAAGATGTCTGGGTCCACCCGTGTTTTGAAACGAGCTGGGGTAGGATAGCAATGGCACATAGGAAGTTAGGGTGGATAGGTTAGATGATGTCACTATCAATTATGTCACTTACCCAGGCCATTAATGTACGCCGGACGCCACGACACCGGGGACTACTGACGCTGATTTCAGGGCAGATTGAAAACCATGAGAACTTTGCCTTTCAGATATGAAATTGAGCCAGATTTTTTTCATGGCTACATTATTTGATACCTCACCATAGAGAACCTGAATTGGCAAAAGTGGACCGCTAGAGATTTTTCTAAAAATCACTTATCATAGGCCACAATGTAGCAATTATTTTGGTAAAATCTTGCAATTTTATCGAAGATGTTTGGGTCCACCCGTGTTTCGAAATGAGCTGGGTAGGATAGCAATGGCACATAGGAAGTTAGGGTGGATAGGTTAGATGATGTCACTATCAATTATTTCACTTACATAGGCCATTAATGTACACCGGACGTCACGACACCGGAACTGCTGATGCTGATTTCAGGGCAGATTGAAAACCATGAGAACTTTGCCTTTCGGATATGAAATTGAGCTAGATTTTTTTCATGGCTACATTATTAGATACCTCACCATAGAGAACCTAAATTGGCAAAAGTGGACCGCTAGAGATTTTTCTAAAAATCACTTATCATAGGCCACAAAGTAGCAATTGTTTTGGTAAAATCTTGCAATTTTATCGAAGATGTCTGGGTCCACCCGTGTTTCGAAACGAGCTGGGTAGGACAGCAATGGCACATAGAAAGTTAGGGTGGATAGGTTAGATAATGTCACTATCAATTATGTCACTTACCCAGGTCATTAATGTACGCCGGACGCCACGACACCGGGGACTGCTGACGCTGATTTCAGGGCAGATTGAAAACCATAAGAACTTTGCCTTTCGGTTATGAAATTGAGCTAGATTTTTTTCATGGCTACATTACCAGATACCTCACCATAGAGAACCTGAATTGGCAAAAGTGGACCGCTAGAGATTTTTCTAAAAAGCACTTATCATAGGACACAAAGTAGCAATTATTTTGGTGAAATCTTGCAATTTTATCGAAGATGTCTGGGTCCACCCGTGTTTCAAAACGAGCTGGGTAGGACAGCAATGGCACATAGGAAGTTAGGGTGGATAGGTTAGATGATGTCACTATCAATTATGTCACTTACCTAGGCCATTAATGTACGCCGGACGCCACGACACCGGGGACTGCTGACGCTGATTTCAGGGTAGATTGAAAACCATGAGAACTTTGCCTTTCGGATATGAATTTGAGCTAGATTTTTTTCATGGCTACATTATCAGATACCTCACCATAGAGAACTTGAATTGGCAAAAGTGGACCGCTAGAGATTTTTCTAAAAATCACTTATCATAGGCCACAAATTTGTAATTGTTTTGGTAAAATCTTGCAATTTTATCAAAGATGTCTGGGTCCACCCGTGTTTTGAAACGAGCTGGGTAGGATAGCAATGGCACATAGGAAGTTAGGGTGGATAGGTTAGGTGATGTCACTATCAATTATGTCACTTACCCAGGCCATTAATGTACGCCGGACGCCACGACACCGGGGACTACTGACGCTGATTTCAGGGCAGATTGAAAACCATGAGAACTTTGCCTTTCAGATATGAAATTGAGCCAGATTTTTTTCATGGCTACATTATTTGATACCTCACCATAGAGAACCTGAATTGGCAAAAGTGGACTGCTAGAGATTTTTCTAAAAATCACTTATCATAGGCCACAATGTAGCAATTATTTTGGTAAAATCTTGCAATTTTATCGAAGATGTTTGGGTCCACCCGTGTTTCGAAATGAGCTGGGTAGGATAGCAATGGCACATAGGAAGTTAGGGTGGATAGGTTAGATGATGTCACTATCAATTATTTCACTTACATAGGCCATTAATGTACACCAGACGTCACGACACCGGAACTGCTGATGCTGATTTCAGGGCAGATTGAAAACCATGAGAAATTTGCCTTTCGGATATGAAATTGAGCTAGATTTTTTTCATGGCTACATTATCAGATACCTCACCATAGAGAACCTAAATTGGCAAAAGTGGACCGCTAGAGATTTTTCTAAAAATCACTTATCATAGGCCACAAAGTAGCAATTGTTTTGGTAAAATCTTGCAATTTTATCGAAGATGTCTGGGTCCACCCGTGTTTCGAAACGAGCTGGGTAGGACAGCAATGGCACATAGAAAGTTAGGGTGGATAGGTTAGATAATGTCACTATCAATTATGTCACTTACCCAGGTCATTAATGTACGCCGGACGCCACGACACCGGGGACTGCTGACGCTGATTTCAGGGCAGATTGAAAACCATAAGAACTTTGCCTTTCGGTTATGAAATTGAGCTAGATTTTTTTCATGGCTACATTACCAGATACCTCACCATAGAGAACCTGAATTGGCAAAAGTGGACCGCTAGAGATTTTTCTAAAAAGCACTTATCATAGGACACAAAGTAGCAATTATTTTGGTGAAATCTTGCAATTTTATCGAAGATGTCTGGGTCCACCCGTGTTTCAAAACGAGCTGGGTAGGACAGCAATGGCACATAGGAAGTTAGGGTGGATAGGTTAGATGATGTCACTATCAATTATGTCACTTACCTAGGCCATTAATGTACGCCGGACGCCACGACACCGGGGACTGCTGACGCTGATTTCAGGGTAGATTGAAAACCATGAGAACTTTGCCTTTCGGATATGAATTTGAGCTAGATTTTTTTCATGGCTACATTATCAGATACCTCACCATAGAGAACTTGAATTGGCAAAAGTGGACCGCTAGAGATTTTTCTAAAAATCACTTATCATAGGCCACAAATTTGTAATTGTTTTGGTAAAATCTTGCAATTTTATCAAAGATGTCTGGGTCCACCCGTGTTTTGAAACGAGCTGGGTAGGATAGCAATGGCACATAGGAAGTTAGGGTGGATAGGTTAGATGATGTCACTATCAATTATGTCACTTACCCAGGCCATTAATGTACGCCGGACGCCACGACACCGGGGACTACTGACGCTGATTTCAGGGCAGATTGAAAACCATGAGAACTTTGCCTTTCAGATATGAAATTGAGCCAGATTTTTTTCATGGCTACATTATTTGATACCTCACCATAGAGAACCTGAATTGGCAAAAGTGGACCGCTAGAGATTTTTCTAAAAATCACTTATCATAGGCCACAATGTAGCAATTATTTTGGTAAAATCTTGCAATTTTATCGAAGATGTCTGGGTCCACCCGTGTTTCGAAATGAGCTGGGTAGGATAGCAATGGCACATAGGAAGTTAGGGTGGATAGGTTAGATGATGTCACTATCAATTATTTCACTTACATAGGCCATTAATGTACACCGGACGTCACGACACCGGAACTGCTGATGCTGATTTCAGGGCAGATTGAAAACCATGAGAACTTTGCCTTTCGGATATGAAATTGAGCTAGATTTTTTTCATGGCTACATTATCAGATACCTCACCATAGAGAACCTAAATTGGCAAAAGTGGACCGCTAGAGATTTTTCTAAAAATCACTTATCATAGGCCACAAAGTAGCAATTGTTTTGGTAAAATCTTGCAATTTTATCGAAGGTTTCTGGGTCCACCCGTGTTTCGAAACGAGCTGGGTAGGACAGCAATGGCACATAGGAACTTAGGGTGGATAGGTTAGATGATGTCACTATCAATTATGTCACTTACCCAGGCCATTAATGTACGCCGGACGCCACGACACCGGGGACTGCTGACGCTGATTTTAGGGCAGATTGAAAACCATGAGAACTTTGCCTTTTGGATATGAATTTGAGCTAGATTTTTTTCATGGCTACATTATCAGATACCTCACCATAGAGAACCTGAATTGGCAAAAGTGGACCGCTAGAGATTTTTCTAAGAAACACTTATCATAGGCCACAAAGTAGCAATTGTTTTGGTAAAATCTTGCAGTTTTATCAAAGATGTCTGGGTCCACCCATGTTTTCGAAATGAGCTGGGTAGGGACAGCAATGGCACATAGGAAGTTAGGGTGGATAGGTTAGATGATGTCACTATCAATTATGTCACTTACCCAGGCCATTAATGTATGCCGGACGCCACGACACCGGGGATTGCTGACGCTGATTTCAGGGCAGATTGAAAACCATGAGAACTTTGCCTTTCGGATATGAAATTGAGCTAGATTTTTTTCATGGCTTCATTATCAGATACCTCACCATAGAGAACCTAAATTGGCAAAAGTGGACCACTAGAGATTTTTCTAAAAATCACTTATCATAGGCCACAAAGTAGCAATTGTTTTGGTAAAATCTTGCAATTTTATCGAAGATGTCTGGGTCCACCCTTGTTTCGAAACGAACTGGGTAGGACCGCAATGGCACATAGGAAGTTAGGGTGGATAGGTTAGATGATGTCACTATCAATTATGTCACTTACCCAGGCCATTAATGTACGCCGGACGCCACGACACCGGGGAGTGCTGACGCTAATTTCAGGGCAGATTGAAAACCATGAGAACTTTGCCTTTCGGATATGAATTTGAGCTAGATTTTTTTCATGGCTACATTATCAGATACCTCACCATAAAGAACCTGAATTGGCAAAAGTGGACCGCTAGAGATTTTTCTAAAAATCACTTATCATAGGCCACAAAGTAGCAATTGTTTTGGTGAAATCTTGCAATTTTATCGAAGATGTCTGGGTCCACCCGTGTTTCGAAACGAACTAGGTAGGACAGCAATGGCACATAGGAAGTTAGGGTGGATAGGTTAGATGATGTCACTATCAATTATGTCACTTACCCAGGCCATTAATGTACGCCGGACGCCATGACACCGGGGACTGCTGACGCTAATTTCAGGGCAGATTGAAAACCATGAGAATTTGCCTTTCGGATATGAATTTGAGCTAGATTTTTTTCATGGCTACATTATCAGATACCTCACCACAAAGAACCTGAATTGGCAAAAGTGGACCGCTAGAGATTTTTCTAAAAATCACTTATCATAGGCCACAAAGTAGCAATTGTTTTGGTGAAATCTTGCAATTTTATCGAAGATGTCTGGGTCCACCTGTGTTTCGAAATGAGTTGGATAGGACAGCAATGGCACATAGGAAGTTAGGGTGGATAGGTTAGATGATGTCACTATCAATTATGTCACTTACCCAGGCCATTAATGTACGTCGGACGCCACGACACCGGGGACTGATGACGATGATTTCAGGGCAGATTGAAAACCATGAGAACTTTGCCTTTCGGATATGAATTTAAGCTAGATTTTTTTCATGGCTACATTATCAGATACCTCACCATAGAGAACCTGAATTGGCAAAAGTGGACCGCTAGAGATTTTTCTAAAAATCACTTATCATAGGCCACAAAGTAGCAATTGTTTTGGTGAAATCTTGCAATTTTATCGAAGATGTCTGGGTCCACCTGTATTTCCAAACGAGCTGGGTAGGACAGCAATGGCACATAGGAAGTTAGGGTGGATAGGTTAGATGATGTCACTATCAGTTATGTCACTTACCTAGGCCATTAATGTACGCCGGACGCCACGACACCGGGGACTGCTGACGCTGATTTCAGGGCAGATTGAAAACCATGAGAACTTTGCCTTTTGGATATGACATTGAGCTAGATTTTTTTCATGGCCACATTATCAGATACCTCACCATAGAGAACCTGAATTGGCAAAAGTGGACTGCTAGAGATTTTTCTAAAAATCACTTATCATAGGCCACAAAGTAGCAATTGTTTTGGTAAAATCTTGTAGTTTTATCGAAGATGTCTGGGTCCACCCATGTTTCAAAATGAGCTGGGTAGGACAGCAATGGCACATAGGAAGTTAGGGTGGATAGGTTAGATGATGTCACTATCAATTATGTCACTTACCCAGGCTATTAATGTATGCCGGACGCCACGACACCGGGGACTGCTGACGCTGATTTCAGGGCTGATTGAAAACCATGAGAACTTTGCCTTTCGGATATGAATTTGAGCTAGATTTTTTTTCATGGCTACATTATCAGATACCTCACCATAGAGAACCTGAATTGGCAAAAGTGGACCGCTAGAGATTTTTCTAAAAATCACTTATCATAGGCCACAAAGTAGCAATTATTTTGGTGAAATCTTGCAATTTTATCGAAGATGTCTGGGTCCACCCGTGTTTCGAAACGAGCTGGGTAGGACAGCAATGGCACATAAGAAGTTAGGGTGGATAGGTTAGATGATGTCACTATCAATTAAGTCACTTACCCAGGCCATTAATGTATGCCGGACGCCACGACACCGGGGATTGCTGACGCTGATTTCAGGGCAGATTGAAAACCATGAGAACTTTGCCTTTCGGATATGAAATTAAGCTAGATTTTTTTCATGGCTACATTATCAGATACCTCACCATAGAGAACCTGAATTGGCAAAAGTGGACCGCTAGAGATTTTTCTAAAAATCACTTATCATAGGCCACAAAGTAGCAATTGTTTTGGTAAAATCTTGCAATTTTATCGAAGATGTCTGGGTCCACCCGTTTTTCGAAATGAGCTGGGTAGGATAGCAATGGCACATAGGAAGTTAGGGTGGATAGGTTCGATGATGTCACTATCAATTATGTCACTTACCCAGGCCATTAATGTACGCCGGACGCCACGACACCGGGGACTGCTGACGCTGATTTTAGGGCAGATTGAAAACCATGAGAACTTTGCCTTTTGGATATGAATTTGAGCTAGATTTTTTTCATGGCTACATTATCAGATACCTCACCATAGAGAACCTGAATTGGCAAAAGTGGACCGCTAGAGATTTTTCTAAGAAACACTTATCATAGGCCACAAAGTAGCAATTGTTTTGGTAAAATCTTACAGTTTTATCAAAGATGTCTGGGTCCACCCATGTTTCGAAACGAGCTGGGTAGGGACAGCAGTGGCACATAGGAAGTTAGGGTGGATAGGTTAGATGATGTCACTATCAATTATGTCACTTACCCAGGCCATTAATGTATGCCGGACGCCACGACACCGGGGACTGCTGACGCTGATTTCAGGGCTGATTGAAAACCATGAGAACTTTGCCTTTCGGATATGAATTTGAGCTAGATTTTTTTTCTTGGCTACATTATCAGATACCTCACCATAGAGAACCTGAATTGGCAAAAGTGGACCGCTAGAGATTTTTCTAAAAATCACTTATCATAGGCCACAAAGTAGCAATTATTTTGGTGAAATCTTGCAATTTTATCGAAGATGTCTGGGTCCACCCGTGTTTCGAAATGAGCTGGGTAGGACAGCAATGGCACATAAGAAGTTAGGGTGGATAGGTTAGATGATGTCACTATCAATTATGTCACTTACCCAGGCCATTAATGTATGCCGGACGCCACGACACCGGGGATTGCTGACGCTGATTTCAGGGCAGATTGAAAACCATGAGAACTTTGCCTTTCGGATATGAAATTAAGCAAGATTTTTTTCATGGCTACATTATCAGATACCTCACCATAGAGAACCTGAATTGGCAAAAGTGGACCGCTAGAGATTTTTCTAAAAAGCACTTATCATAGGACACAAAGTAGCAATTATTTTGGTGAAATCTTGCAATTTTATCGAAGATGTCTGGGTCCACCCGTGTTTCAAAACGAGCTGGGTAGGACAGCAATGGCACATAGGAAGTTAGGGTGGATAGGTTAGATGATGTCACTATCAATTATGTCACTTACCTAGGCCATTAATGTACGCCGGACGCCACGACACCGGGGACTGCTGACGCTGATTTCAGGGTAGATTGAAAACCATGAGAACTTTGCCTTTCGGATATGAATTTGAGCTAGATTTTTTTCATGGCTACATTATCAGATACCTCACCATAGAGAACTTGAATTGGCAAAAGTGGACCGCTAGAGATTTTTCTAAAAATCACTTATCATAGGCCACAAATTTGTAATTGTTTTGGTAAAATCTTGCAATTTTATCAAAGATGTCTGGGTCCACCCGTGTTTTGAAACGAGCTGGGTAGGATAGCAATGGCACATAGGAAGTTAGGGTGGATAGGTTAGATGATGTCACTATCAATTATGTCACTTACCCAGGCCATTAATGTACGCCGGACGCCACGACACCGGGGACTACTGACGCTGATTTCAGGGCAGATTGAAAACCATGAGAACTTTGCCTTTCAGATATGAAATTGAGCCAGATTTTTTTCATGGCTACATTATTTGATACCTCACCATAGAGAACCTGAATTGGCAAAAGTGGACCGCTAGAGATTTTTCTAAAAATCACTTATCATAGGCCACAATGTAGCAATTATTTTGGTAAAATCTTGCAATTTTATCGAAGATGTCTGGGTCCACCCGTGTTTCGAAATGAGCTGGGTAGGATAGCAATGGCACATAGGAAGTTAGGGTGGATAGGTTAGATGATGTCACTATCAATTATTTCACTTACATAGGCCATTAATGTACACCGGACGTCACGACACCGGAACTGCTGATGCTGATTTCAGGGCAGATTGAAAACCATGAGAACTTTGCCTTTCGGATATGAAATTGAGCTAGATTTTTTTCATGGCTACATTATCAGATACCTCACCATAGAGAACCTAAATTGGCAAAAGTGGACCGCTAGAGATTTTTCTAAAAATCACTTATCATAGGCCACAAAGTAGCAATTGTTTTGGTAAAATCTTGCAATTTTATCGAAGGTTTCTGGGTCCACCCGTGTTTCGAAACGAGCTGGGTAGGACAGCAATGGCACATAGGAACTTAGGGTGGATAGGTTAGATGATGTCACTATCAATTATGTCACTTACCCAGGCCATTAATGTACGCCGGACGCCACGACACCGGGGACTGCTGACGCTGATTTTAGGGCAGATTGAAAACCATGAGAACTTTGCCTTTTGGATATGAATTTGAGCTAGATTTTTTTCATGGCTACATTATCAGATACCTCACCATAGAGAACCTGAATTGGCAAAAGTGGACCGCTAGAGATTTTTCTAAGAAACACTTATCATAGGCCACAAAGTAGCAATTGTTTTGGTAAAATCTTGCAGTTTTATCAAAGATGTCTGGGTCCACCCATGTTTTCGAAATGAGCTGGGTAGGGACAGCAATGACACATAGGAAGTTAGGGTGGATAGGTTAGATGATGTCACTATCAATTATGTCACTTACCCAGGCCATTAATGTATGCCGGACGCCACGACACCGGGGATTGCTGACGCTGATTTCAGGGCAGATTGAAAACCATGAGAACTTTGCCTTTCGGATATGAAATTGAGCTAGATTTTTTTCATGGCTTCATTATCAGATACCTCACCATAGAGAACCTAAATTGGCAAAAGTGGACCACTAGAGATTTTTCTAAAAATCACTTATCATAGGCCACAAAGTAGCAATTGTTTTGGTAAAATCTTGCAATTTTATCGAAGATGTCTGGGTCCACCCTTGTTTCGAAACGAACTGGGTAGGACCGCAATGGCACATAGGAAGTTAGGGTGGATAGGTTAGATGATGTCACTATCAATTATGTCACTTACCCAGGCCATTAATGTACGCCGGACGCCACGACACCGGGGAGTGCTGACGCTAATTTCAGGGCAGATTGAAAACCATGAGAACTTTGCCTTTCGGATATGAATTTGAGCTAGATTTTTTTCATGGCTACATTATCAGATACCTCACCATAAAGAACCTGAATTGGCAAAAGTGGACCGCTAGAGATTTTTCTAAAAATCACTTATCATAGGCCACAAAGTAGCAATTGTTTTGGTGAAATCTTGCAATTTTATCGAAGATGTCTGGGTCCACCCGTGTTTCGAAACGAACTAGGTAGGACAGCAATGGCACATAGGAAGTTAGGGTGGATAGGTTAGATGATGTCACTATCAATTATGTCACTTACCCAGGCCATTAATGTACGCCGGACGCCACGACACCGGGGACTGCTGACGCTAATTTCAGGGCAGATTGAAAACCATGAGAATTTGCCTTTCGGATATGAATTTGAGCTAGATTTTTTTCATGGCTACATTATCAGATACCTCACCACAAAGAACCTGAATTGGCAAAAGTGGACCGCTAGAGATTTTTCTAAAAATCACTTATCATAGGCCACAAAGTAGCAATTGTTTTGGTGAAATCTTGCAATTTTATCGAAGATGTCTGGGTCCACCTGTGTTTCGAAATGAGTTGGATAGGACAGCAATGGCACATAGGAAGTTAGGGTGGATAGGTTAGATGATGTCACTATCAATTATGTCACTTACCCAGGCCATTAATGTACGTCGGACGCCACGACACCGGGGACTGATGACGATGATTTCAGGGCAGATTGAAAACCATGAGAACTTTGCCTTTCGGATATGAATTTAAGCTAGATTTTTTTCATGGCTACATTATCAGATACCTCACCATAGAGAACCTGAATTGGCAAAAGTGGACCGCTAGAGATTTTTCTAAAAATCACTTATCATAGGCCACAAAGTAGCAATTGTTTTGGTGAAATCTTGCAATTTTATCGAAGATGTCTGGGTCCACCTGTATTTCCAAACGAGCTGGGTAGGACAGCAATGGCACATAGGAAGTTAGGGTGGATAGGTTAGATGATGTCACTATCAGTTATGTCACTTACCTAGGCCATTAATGTACGCCGGACGCCACGACACCGGGGACTGCTGACGCTGATTTCAGGGCAGATTGAAAACCATGAGAACTTTGCCTTTTGGATATGACATTGAGCTAGATTTTTTTCATGCCCACATTATCAGATACCTCACCATAGAGAACCTGAATTGGCAAAAGTGGACTGCTAGAGATTTTTCTAAAAATCACTTATCATAGGCCACAAAGTAGCAATTGTTTTGGTAAAATCTTGTAGTTTTATCGAAGATGTCTGGGTCCACCCATGTTTCAAAATGAGCTGGGTAGGACAGCAATGGCACATAGGAAGTTAGGGTGGATAGGTTAGATGATGTCACTATCAATTATGTCACTTACCCAGGCCATTAATGTATGCCGGACGCCACGACACCGGGGACTGCTGACGCTGATTTCAGGGCTGATTGAAAACCATGAGAACTTTGCCTTTCGGATATGAATTTGAGCTAGATTTTTTTTCATGGCTACATTATCAGATACCTCACCATAGAGAACCTGAATTGGCAAAAGTGGACCGCTAGAGATTTTTCTAAAAATCACTTATCATAGGCCACAAAGTAGCAATTATTTTGGTGAAATCTTGCAATTTTATCGAAGATGTCTGGGTCCACCCGTGTTTCGAAACGAGCTGGGTAGGACAGCAATGGCACATAAGAAGTTAGGGTGGATAGGTTAGATGATGTCACTATCAATTAAGTCACTTACCCAGGCCATTAATGTATGCCGGACGCCACGACACCGGGGATTGCTGACGCTGATTTCAGGGCAGATTGAAAACCATGAGAACTTTGCCTTTCGGATATGAAATTAAGCTAGATTTTTTTCATGGCTACATTATCAGATACCTCACCATAGAGAACCTGAATTGGCAAAAGTGGACCGCTAGAGATTTTTCTAAAAATCACTTATCATAGGCCACAAAGTAGCAATTGTTTTGGTAAAATCTTGCAATTTTATCGAAGATGTCTGGGTCCACCCGTTTTTCGAAATGAGCTGGGTAGGATAGCAATGGCACATAGGAAGTTAGGGTGGATAGGTTCGATGATGTCACTATCAATTATGTCACTTACCCAGGCCATTAATGTACGCCGGACGCCACGACACCGGGGACTGCTGACGCTGATTTTAGGGCAGATTGAAAACCATGAGAACTTTGCCTTTTGGATATGAATTTGAGCTAGATTTTTTTCATGGCTACATTATCAGATACCTCACCATAGAGAACCTGAATTGGCAAAAGTGGACCGCTAGAGATTTTTCTAAGAAACACTTATCATAGGCCACAAAGTAGCAATTGTTTTGGTAAAATCTTACAGTTTTATCAAAGATGTCTGGGTCCACCCATGTTTCGAAACGAGCTGGGTAGGGACAGCAGTGGCACATAGGAAGTTAGGGTGGATAGGTTAGATGATGTCACTATCAATTATGTCACTTACCCAGGCCATTAATGTATGCCGGACGCCACGACACCGGGGACTGCTGACGCTGATTTCAGGGCTGATTGAAAACCATGAGAACTTTGCCTTTCGGATATGAATTTGAGCTAGATTTTTTTTCTTGGCTACATTATCAGATACCTCACCATAGAGAACCTGAATTGGCAAAAGTGGACCGCTAGAGATTTTTCTAAAAATCACTTATCATAGGCCACAAAGTAGCAATTATTTTGGTGAAATCTTGCAATTTTATCGAAGATGTCTGGGTCCACCCGTGTTTCGAAACGAGCTGGGTAGGACAGCAATGGCACATAAGAAGTTAGGGTGGATAGGTTAGATGATGTCACTATCAATTATGTCACTTACCCAGGCCATTAATGTATGCCGGACGCCACGACACCGGGGATTGCTGACGCTGATTTCAGGGCAGATTGAAAACCATGAGAACTTTGCCTTTCGGATATGAAATTAAGCTAGATTTTTTTCATGGCTACATTATCAGATACCTCACCATAGAGAACCTGAATTGGCAAAAGTGGACCGCTAGAGATTTTTCTAAAAATCACTTATCATAGGCCACAAAGTAGCAATTGTTTTGGTAAAATCTTGCAATTTTATCGAAGATGTCTGGGTCCACCCGTTTTTCGAAATGAGCTGGGTAGGATAGCAATGGCACATAGGAAGTTAGGGTGGATAGGTTAGATGATGTCACTATCAATTATGTCACTTACCCAGGCCATTAATGTACGCCGGACGCCACGACACCGGGGACTGCTGACGCTGATTTTAGGGCATATTGAAAACCATGAGAACTTTGCCTTTTGGATATGAATTTGAGCTAGATTTTTTTCATGGCTACATTATCAGATACCTCACCATAGAGAACCTGAATTGGCAAAAGTGGACCGCTAGAGATTTTTCTAAGAAACACTTATCATAGGCCACAAAGTAGCAATTGTTTTGGTAAAATCTTACAGTTTTATCAAAGATGTCTGGGTCCACCCATGTTTCGAAACGAGCTGGGTAGGGACAGCAGTGGCACATAGGAAGTTAGGGTGGATAGGTTAGATGATGTCACTATCAATTATGTCACTTACCCAGGCCATTAATGTATGCCGGACGCCACGACACAGGGGATTGCTGACGCTGATTTCAGGGCAGATTGAAAACCATGAGAACTTTGCCTTTCGGATATGAAATTGAGCAAGATTTTTTTCATGGCTACATTATCAGATACCTCACCATAGAGAACCTGAATTGGCAAAAGTGGACCGCTAGAGATTTTTCTAAAAATCACTTATCATAGGCCACAAAGTAACAATTGTTTTGGTAAAATCTTGCAGTTTTATCGAAGATGTCTGGTTCCACCCGTGTTTCAAAACGAGTTGGGTAGGACAGCAATGGCACATAGGAAGTTAGGGTGGATAGGTTAGATGATGTCACTATCAATTATGTCACTTACCCAGGCCATTAATGTACGCCGGACGCCACGACACCGGGGACTGCTGACGATGATTTCAGGGCTGATTGAAAATCATGAGAACTTTGCCTTTCGGATATGAATTTGAGCTAGATTTTTTTCATGGCTACATTATCAGATACCTCACCATAGAGAACCTGAATTGGCAAAAGTGGACCACTAGAGATTTTTCTAAAAATCACTTATCATAGGCCACAAAGTAGCAATTGTTTTGGTGAAATCTTGCAATTTTATCGAAGATGTCTGGGTCCACCTGTATTTCCAAACGAGCTGGGTAGGACAGCAATGGCACATAGGAAGTTAGGGTGGATAGGTTAGATAATGTCACTATCAGTTATGTCACTTACCCAGGCCATTAATGTACGCCGGACGCCATGACACCGGGGACTGCTGACGCTGATTTCAGGGCAGATTGAAAACCATGAGAACTTTGCCTTTTGGATATGAAATTGAGCTAGATTTTTTTCATGGCTACATTGTCAGATACCTCACCATAGAGAACCTGAATTGGCAAAAGTGGACTGCTAGAGATTTTTCTAAAAATCACTTATCATAGGCCACAAAGTAGCAATTGTTTTGGTAAAATCTTGTAGTTTTATCGAAGATGTCTGGGTCCACCCGTGTTTCGAAACGAGCTGGGTAGGACAGCAATGGCACATAGGAAGTTAGGGTGGATAGGTTAGATGATGTCACTATCAATTATGTCACTTACCCAGGCCATTAATGTATGCTGGACGCCACGACACCGGGGACTGCTGACGCTGATTTCAGGGCTGATTGAAAACCATGAGAACTTTGCCTTTCGGATATGAATTTGAGCTAGATTTTTTTTCATGGCTACATTATCAGATACCTCACCATAGAGAACCTGAATTGGCAAAAGTGGACCGCTAGAGATTTTTCTAAAAATCACTTATCATAGGCCACAAAGTAGCAATAATTTTGGTGAAATCTTGCAATTTTATCGAAGATGTCTGGGTCCACCCGTGTTTCGAAACGAGCTGGGTAGGACAGCAATGGCACATAAGAAGTTAGGGTGGATAGGTTAGATGATGTCACTATCAATTAAGTCACTTACCCAGGCCATTAATGTATGCCGGACGCCACGACACCGGGGATTGCTGACGCTGATTTCAGGGCAGATTGAAAACCATGAGAACTTTGCCTTTCGGATATGAAATTAAGCTAGATTTTTTTCATGGCTACATTATCAGATACCTCACCATAGAGAACCTGAATTGGCAAAAGTGGACCGCTAGAGATTTTTCTAAAAATCACTTATCATAGGCCACAAAGTAGCAATTGTTTTGGTAAAATCTTGCAATTTTATCGAAGATGTCTGGGTCCACCCGTTTTTCGAAATGAGCTGGGTAGGATAGCAATGGCACATAGGAAGTTAGGGTGGATAGGTTAGATGATGTCACTATCAATTATGTCACTTACCCAGGCCATTAATGTACGCCGGACGCCACGACACCGGGGACTGCTGACGCTGATTTTAGGGCAGATTGAAAACCATGAGAACTTTGCCTTTTGGATATGAATTTGAGCTAGATTTTTTTCATGGCTACATTATCAGATACCTCACCATAGAGAACCTGAATTGGCAAAAGTGGACCGCTAGAGATTTTTCTAAGAAACACTTATCATAGGCCACAAAGTAGCAATTGTTTTGGTAAAATCTTATAGTTTTATCAAAGATGTCTGGGTCCACCCATGTTTCGAAACGAGCTGGGTAGGGACAGCAGTGGCACATAGGAAGTTAGGGTGGATAGGTTAGATGATGTCACTATCAATTATGTCACTTACCCAGGCCATTAATGTATGCCGGACGCCACGACACCGGGGACTGCTGACGCTGATTTCAGGGCTGATTGAAAACCATGAGAACTTTGCCTTTCGGATATGAATTTGAGCTAGATTTTTTTTCATGGCTACATTATCAGATACCTCACCATAGAGAACCTGAATTGGCAAAAGTGGACCGCTAGAGATTTTTCTAAAAATCACTTATCATCGGCCACAAAGTAGCAATTATTTTGCTGAAATCTTGCAATTTTATCGAAGATGTCTGGGTCCACCCGTGTTTCGAAACGAGCTGGGTAGGACAGCAATGTCACATAAGAAGTTAGGGTGGATAGGTTAGATGATGTCACTATCAATTATGTCACTTACCCAGGCCATTAATGTATGCCGGACGCCACGACACCGGGGATTGCTGACGCTGATTTCAGGGCAGATTGAAAACCATGAGAACTTTGCCTTTCGGATATGAAATTAAGCTAGATTTTTTTCATGGCTACATTATCAGATACCTCACCATAGAGAACCTGAATTGGCAAAAGTGGACCGCTAGAGATTTTTCTAAAAATCACTTATCATAGGCCACAAAGTAGCAATTGTTTTGGTAAAATCTTGCAATTTTATCGAAGATGTCTGGGTCCACCCGTTTTTCGAAATGAGCTGGGTAGGATAGCAATGGCACATAGGAAGTTAGGGTGGATAGGTTAGATGATGTCACTATCAATTATGTCACTTACCCAGGCCATTAATGTACGTCGGACGCCACGACACCGGGGACTGCTGACGCTGATTTTAGGGCATATTGAAAACCATGAGAACTTTGCCTTTTGGATATGAATTTGAGCTAGATTTTTTTCATGGCTACATTATCAGATACCTCACCATAGAGAACCTGAATTGGCAAAAGTGGACCGCTAGAGATTTTTCTAAGAAACACTTATCATAGGCCACAAAGTGGCAATTGTTTTGGTAAAATCTTACAGTTTTATCAAAGATGTCTGGGTCCACCCATGTTTCGAAACGAGCTGGGTAGGGACAGCAGTGGCACATAGGAAGTTAGGGTGGATAGGTTAGATGATGTCACTATCAATTATGTCACTTACCCAGGCCATTAATGTATGCCGGACGCCACGACACCGGGGATTGCTGACGCTGATTTCAGGGCAGATTGAAAACCATGAGAACTTTGCCTTTCGGATATGAAATTGAGCTAGATTTTTTTCATGGCTACATTATCAGATACCTCACCATAGAGAACCTGAATTGGCAAAAGTGGACCACTAGAGATTTTTCTAAAAATCACTTATCATAGGCCACAAAGTAGCAATTGTTTTGGTGAAATCTTGCAATTTTATCGAAGATGTCTGGGTCCACCTGTATTTCCAAACGAGCTGGGTAGGACAGCAATGGCACATAGGAAGTTAGGGTGGATAGGTTAGATGATGTCACTATCAGTTATGTCACTTACCCAGGCCATTAATGTACGCCGGACGCCATGACACCGGGGACTGCTGACGCTGATTTCAGGGCAGATTGAAAACTATGAGAACTTTGCCTTTTGGATATGAAATTGAGCTAGATTTTTTTCATGGCTACATTGTCAGATACCTCACCATAGAGAACCTGAATTGGCAAAAGTGGACTGCTAGAGATTTTTCTAAAAATCACTTATCATAGGCCACAAAGTAGCAATTGTTTTGGTAAAATCTTGTAGTTTTATCGAAGATGTCTGGGTCCACCCGTGTTTCGAAACGAGCTGGGTAGGACAGCAATGGCACATAGGAAGTTAGGGTGGATAGGTTAGATGATGTCACTATCAATTATGTCACTTACCCAGGCCATTAATGTATGTCGGACGCCACGACACCGGGGACTGCTGACGCTGATTTCAGGGTAGATTGAAAACCATGAGAACTTTGCCTTTCGGATATGAATTTGAGCTAGATTTTTTTTTCATGGCTACATTATCAGATACCTCACCATAGAGAACCTGAATTGGCAAAAGTGGACCGCTAGAGATTTTTCTAAAAATCACTTATCATAGGCCACAAAGTAGCAATTATTTTGGTGAAATCTTGCAATTTTATCGAAGATGTCTGGGTGCACCCGTGTTTTGAAACGAGCTGGGTAGGACAGTAATGGCACATAGGAAGTTAGGGTGGATAGGTTAGGTGATGTCACTATCAATTATGTCACTTACCCAGGTCATTAATGTACGCCGGACGCCACGACACCAGGGACTACTGACGCTAATTTCAGGGCAGATTGAAAACCATGAGAACTTTGCCTTTCGGATATGAAATTGAGCTAGATTTTTTTCATGGCTACATTATCAGATACCTCACCATAGAGAACCTGAATTGGCAAAAGTGGACTGCTAGAGATTTTTCTAAAAATCACTTATCATAGGCCACAAAGTAGCAATTGTTTTGGTAAAATCTTGCAATTTTATCGAAGATGTCTGGGTCCACCCGTGTTTCAAAACGAGCTAGGTAGGACAGCAATGGCACATAGGAAGTTAGGGTGGATAGGTTAGATGATGTCACTATCAATTATGTCACTTACCCAGGCCATTAATGTACGCCGGACGCCACGACAGCGGAGACTGCTAACGCTGATTTCAGGCCAGATTGAAATCCATGAGAACTTTGCCTTTCGGATATGAAATTGAGCTAGATTTTTTTCATGGCTACATTGTCAGATACCTCACCATAGAGAACCTGAATTGGCAAAAGTGGACCGCTAGAGATTTTTCTAAAAATCACCTATCATAGGCCACAAAGTAGCAATTGTTTTGGGAAAATCTTGCAATTTTATCGAAGATGTCTGGGTCCACCCGTGTTTCGAAATGAGCTAGGTAGGACAGCAATGGCACATAGGAAGTTAGGGTGGATAGGTTAGATGATGTCACTATCAATTATGTCACTTACCCAGGCCATTAATGTACGCCGGACGCCACGACACCGGGGACTGCTGACGCTGATTTCAGGGCAGATTGAAATCCATGAGAACTTTGCCTTTCGGATATGAAATTGAGCTAGATTTTTTTTCATGGCTACATTATCACATACCTCACCATAGAGAACCTGAATTGGCAAAAGTGGACCGCTAGAGATTTTTTCTAAAAATCACCTATCATAGGCCACAAAGTAGCAATTATTTTGGTAAAATCTTGCAATTTTATCGAAGATGTCTGGGTCCACCCGTGTTTCGACATGAGCTGGGTAGGATAGCAATGGCACATAGGAAGTTAGGGTGGATAGGTTAAATGATGTCACTATCAATTATGTCACTTACCCAGGCCATTAATGTACGCCGGACGCCACGACACCGGGGACTGCTGACGCTGATTTCAGGGCAGATTGAAAACCATAAGAACTTTGCCTTTTGGATATGAAATTGAGCTAGATTTTTTTCATGGCTACATTGTCAGATACCTCACCATAGAGAACCTGAATTGGCAAAAGTGGACTGCTAGAGATTTTTCTAAAAATCACTTATCATTGGTCACAAAGTAGCAATTGTTTTGGTAAAATCTTGCAGTTTTATCGAAGATGTCTGGGTCCACCCGTGTTTCGAAACAAGCTGGGTAGGATAGCAATGGCACATAGGAAGTTAGGGTGGATAGGTTAGATGATGTCGCTATCAATTATGTCACTTACCCAGGCCATTAATGTACGCCGGACGCCACGACACCGGGGACTGCTGACGCTGATTTCAGGGCAGATTGAAAACCATGAGAATTTGCCTTTCGGATATGAATTTGAGCTAGATTTTTTTCATGGCTACATTATTAGATACCTCACCATAGAGAACCTGAATTGGCAAAAGTGGACCGCTAGAGATTTTTCTAAAAATCACTTATCATAGGCCACAAAGTAGCAATTGTTTTGGTAAAATCTTGCTGTTTTATCGAAGATGTCTGGGTCCACCTGTATTTCCAAACGAGCTGGGTAGGACAGCAATGGCACATAGGAAGTTAGGGTGGATAGGTTAGATGATGTCACTATCAATTATGTCACTTACCCAGGCCATTAATGTACGCCGGACGCCACGACACCGGGGACTGCTGACGCTGATGTCAGGGCTGATTGAAAACCATGAGACCTTTGCCTTTTGGATATGAAATTGAGCTAGATTTTTTTCATGGCTACATTGTCAGATACCTCACCATAGAGAACTTGAATTGACAAAAGTGGACCACTACAGATTTTTCTAAAAATCACTTATCATAGGCCACAAAGCAATTATTTTGGTAAAATCTTGCAATTTTATCGAAGATGTCTGGGTCCACCTGTGTTTCGAAACGAGCTGGGTAGGACAGCAATGGCACATAGGAAGTTTGGGAGGATAGGTTAGATGATGTCACTATCAATTATGTCCCTTACACAGGCCATTAATGTACGCCGGACGCCACGACACTGGGGACTACTGACGCTGATTTCAGGGCAGATTGAAAACCATGAGAACTTTGCCTTTCGGATATGAAATTGAGCTAGATTTTTTTCATGGCTACATTATCAGATACCTCACCATAGAGAACCAGAATTGGCAAAAGTGGACCGCTAGAGATTTTTCTAAAAATCACTTATCATAGGCCACAAAGTAGCAATTATTTTGGTAAAATATTGCAATTTTATCGAAGATGTCTGGGTCCACCCGTGTTTCGAAACGAGCTAGGTAGGACAGCAATGGCACATAGGAAGTTAGGGTGGATAGGTTAGATGATGTCACTATCAATTATGTCACTTACCCAGGCCATTAATGTACGCCGGACGCCACGACAGCGGGGACTGTTGACGCTGATTTCAGGGCAGATTGAAATCCATGAGAACTTTGCCTTTCGAATATGAAATTGAGCTAAATTTTTTTCATGGCTACATTGTCAGATACCTCACCATAGAGAACCCGAATTGGCAAAATTGGACCGCTAGAGATTTTTCTAAAAATCACCTATCATAGGCCACAAAGTAGCAATTGTTTTGGTGAAATCTTGCAATTTTATCGAAGATGTCTGGGTCCACCTGTGTTTTGAAACGAGCTGGGTAGGACAGCAATGGCACATAGGAAGTTAGGGTGGATAGGTTAGATGATGTCACAATCAATTATGTCACTTATCCAGGCCATTAATGTACGACGGACGCCACGACACCGGGGACTGCTGACGCTGATTTCAGGGCAGATTGAAAACCATGAGAACTTTGCCTTTCGGATATGAAATTGAGCTAGATTTTTTTCATGGCTATATTGTCAGATACCTCACCATAGAGAACCTGAATTGGCAAAAGTGGACCGCTAGAGATTTTTCTAAAAATCACTTATCATAGGCCACAAAGTAGCAATTGTTTTGGTAAAATCTTGTAATTTTATCGAAGATGTTTGGGTCCACCCGTGTTTCGAAACGAGCTAGGTAGGACAGCAATGGCACATAAGAAGTTAGGGTGGATAGGTTAGATGATGTCACTATCAATTATGTCACTTACCCAGGCCATTAATGTACGCCGGACGCCACGACACCGGGGACTGCTGACGCAGATTTCAGGGAAGATTGAAATCCATGAGAACTTTGCCTTTCGGATATGAAATTGAGCTAGATTTTTTTCATGGCTACATTGTCAGATACCTCACCATAGAGAACCTGAATTGGCAAAAGTGGACCACTAGAGATTTTTCTAAAAATCACTTATCAGAGGCCACAAAGTAGCAATTGTTTTGGTAAAATGTTGTAATTTTATCGAAGATGTCTGGGTCCACCCGTGTTTCGAAACGAGCTGGGTAGGACAGCAATGGCACATAGGAAGTTAGGGTGGATAGGTTAGATGATGTCACTATCAATTATGTCACTTACCCAGGCCATTAATGTACGCCGGACGCCACGACACCGGGGACTGCTGACGCTGATTTCAGGGCAGATAGAAAACCATGAGAACTTTGCCTTTTGGATATGAAATTGAGCTAGATTTTTTTCATGGCTACATTGTCAGATACCTCACCATAGAGAACCTGAATTGGCAAAAGTGGACCACTAGAGATTTTTCTAAAAATCACTTATCATAGGCCACAAAGCAATTATTTTGGTGAAATCTTGCAATTTTATCGAAGATGTCTGGGTCCACCCGTGTTTCGAAACGAGCTGGGTAGGACAGCAATGGCACATAGGAAGTTAAGGTGGATAGGTTAGATGATGTCACTATCAATTATGTCACTTACCAAGGCCATTAATGTACGCCGGACGCCACGACACCGGGGACTGCTGACGCTGATTTCAGGGCAGATTGAAAACCATGAGAACTTTGCCTTTCGGATATGAAATTGTGCTAGATTTTTTTCATGGCTACATTATCAGATACCTCACCATAGAGAACCTGAATTGGCAAAAGTGGACCGCTAGAGATTTTTCTAAAAATCACTTATCATAGGCCACAAAGTAGCAATTGTTTTGGTAAAATATTGCAATTTTATCGAAGATGTCTGTGTCCACCCATTTTTCGAAACGAGCTGGGTAGGATAGCAATGGCACATAGGAAGTTAGGGTGGATAGGTTAGATGATGTCACTATCAATTATGTCACTTACCCAGGCCATTAATGTACGCCGGACGCCACGACACCGGGGACTGCTGACGCTGATTTCAGGGCAGATTGAAAACCATGAGAACTTTGCCTTTCGGATATGAATTTGATCTAGATTTTTTTCATGGCTACATTATCAGATACCTCACCATAGAGAACATGAATTGGCAAAAGTGGACCGCTAGAGATTTTTCTAAAAATCACTTATCATAGGCCACAAAGTAGCAATTGTTTTGGTGAAATCTTGCAGTTTTATCGAAGATGTCTGGGTCCACCCGTTTTTCGAAACGAGCTGGGTAGGACAGCAATGGCACATAGGAAGTTAGGGTGGATAGGTTAGATGATGTCACTATCAATTATGTCACTTACCCAGACCATTAATGTATGCCGGACGCCACGACACCGGGGACTGCTGACGCTGATTTCAGGGCACATTGAAAACCATGAGAACTTTGCCTTTCGGATATGAATTTGTGCTAGTTTTTTTTCATGGCTACATTATCAGATACCTCACCATAGAGAACCTGAATTGGCAAAAGTGGACCGCTAGAGATTTTTCTAAAAATCACTTATCATAGGCCACAAAGTAGCAATTGTTTTGGTGAAATCTTACAATTTTATCGAAGATGTCTGGGTCCACCCGTTTTTCGAAATGAGCTGGGTAGGATAGCAATGGCACATAGGAAGTTAGGGTGGATAGGTTAGATGATGTCACTATCAATTATGTCACTTACCCAGGCCATTAATGTACGCCGGACGCCACGACACCGGGGACTGCTGACGCTGATTTTAGGGCAGATTGAAAACCATGAGAACTTTGCCTTTCGGATATGAAATTGAGCTAGATTTTTTTCATGGCTACATTATCAGATACCTCACCATAGAGAACCTGAATTGGCAAAAGTGGACCGCTAGAGATTTTTCTAAAAAGCACTTATCATAGGCCACAAAGTATCAATTATTTTGTTGAAATCTTACAATTTTATCAAAGATGTCTGGGTACACCCGTATTTCGAAACGAGCTGGGTAGGACAACAATGGCACATAGGAAGTTAGGGTGGATAGGTTAGAAGATGTCACTATCAATTATGTCACTTACCCAGGCCATTAATGTACGCCGGACGCCACGACACCGGGGACTGCTGACGCTGATTTCAATGCAGATTGAAAACCATGAGAACTTTGCCTTTCGGATATGAAATTGAGCTAGATTTTTTTCATGGCTACATTATCAGATACCTCACCATAGAGAACCTGAATTGGCAAAAGTGGACCGCTAGAGATTTTTCTAAAAAGCACTTATCATTGGCCGCAAAGTAGCAATTGTTTTGGTGAAATCTTGCAATTTTATCGAAGATGTCTGGGTCCACCTGTGTTTCGAAACGAGCTGGGTAGGACAGCAATGGCACATAGGAAGTTTGGGTGGATAGGTTAGATGATGTCACTATCAATTATGTCACTTAACTAGGCCATTAATGTACGCCGGACGCCACGACACCGGGGACTGCTGACGCTGATTTCAGGGCAGATTGAAAACCATGAGAACTTTGCCTTTCGGATATGAATTTGAGCTAGATTTTTTTCATGGCTACATTATCAGATACCTCACCATAGAGAACCTGAATTGGCAAAAGTGGACCGCTAGAGATTTTTCTAAAAATCACTTATCATAGGCCATAAAGTAGCAATTGTTTTGGTGAAATCTTGCAATTTTATCGAAGATGTCTGGGTCCACCTATTTTTCGAAATGAGCTAGGTAGGACAGTAATGGCACATAGGAAGTTAGGGTGGATATGTTAGATGATGTCACTATCAATTATGTCACTTACCTAGGCCATTAATGTATGCCGGACGCCATGACACCGGGGACTGCTGACGCTGATTTTAGGGCAGATTGAAAACCATAAGAACTTTGCCTTTCGGATATGAATTTGAGCTAGATTTTTTTCATGGCTACATTATCAGATACCTCACCATAGAGAACCTAAATTGGCAAAAGTGGACCATGAGATATTTTTCTAAAAATCACTTATCATAGGCCACAAAGTAGCAATTGTTTTGGTGAAATCTTGCAATTTTATTGAAGATGTCTAGGTCCACCCGTGTTTCGAAACGAGCTGGGTAGGATAGCAATGGCACATAGGAAGTTAGGGTGGATAGGTTTGATGATGTCACTATCAATTATATCACTTACCTAGGCCATTAATGTACGCCAGACGCCATGACACCGGGGACTGCTGACGCTGATTTCAGGGCAGATTGAAAACCATGAGAACTTTGCCTTTCGGATATGAAATTGAGCTAGATTTTTTTCATGGCTACATTATCAGATACCTCACCATAGAGACCCTGAATTGGCAAAAGTGGACCGCTAGAGATTTTTCTAAAAATGACTTATCATAGGCCACAAAGTAGCAATTGTTTTGGGAAAATCTTGCAGTTTTATCGAAGATGTCTGGGTCCACCCGTGTTTCGAAACGAGCTGGGTAGGACAGCAATGGCACATAGGAAGTTAGGGTGGATAGGTTCGATGATGTCACTATCAATTATGTCACTTACCCAGGCCATTAATGTACGCCGGACGCCACGACACCGGGGACTGCTGACGCTGATTTCAGGGCACATTGAAAACCATGAGAACTTTGCCTTTCGGATATGAAATTGAGCTAGATTTTTTTCATGGCTACATTATCAGATACCTCACCATAGAGAACCTGAATTGGCAAAAGTGGACCGCTTGAGATTTTCCTAAAAATCACTTATCATAGGTCACAAAGTAGCAATTGTTTTGGTAAAATCTTGCAATTTTATCGAAGATGTCTGGGTCCACCCGTGTTTCGAAACGAGCTGGGTAGGACAGCAATGGCACATAGGAAGTTAGGGTGGATAGGTTAGATAATGTCACTATCAATTATGTCACTTACCCAGGTCATTAATGTACGCCGGACGCCACGACACCGGGGACTGCTGACGCTGATTTCAGGGCAGATTGAAAACCATGAGAACTTTGCCTTTCGGATATGAAATTGAGCTAGATTTTTTTCATGGCCACATTATCAGATACCTCACCATAGAGAACCTGAATTGGCAAAAGTGGACCGCTAGATATTTTTCTAAAAAGCACTTATCATAGGCCATAAAGTAGCAATTGTTTTGGTGAAATCTTGCAATTTTATCGAAGATGTCTGGGTCCACCCATTTTTCGAAACGAGCTGGGTAGGACAGTAATGGCACATAGGAAGTTAGGGTGGATAGGTTAGATGATGTCACTATCAATTATGTCACTTACCCGGGCCATTAATGTATGCCGGACGCCATGACACCGGGGACTGCTGACGCTGATTTTAGGGCAGATTGAAAACCATGAGAACTTTGCCTTTCGGATATGAATTTGAGCTAGATTTTTTTCATGGCTACATTATCAGATACCTCACCATAAAGAACCTGAATTGGCAAAAGTGGACCGCAAGAGATTTTACTAAAAATCACTTATCATAGGCCACAAAGTAGCAATTGTTTTGGTGAAATCTTGCAATTTTATCGAAGATGTCTAGGTCCACCCGTGTTTCGAAACGAGCTGGGTAGGATAGCAATGGCACATAGGAAGTTAGGGTGGATAGGTTCGATGATGTCACTATCAATTATGTCACTTACCCAGGCCATTAATGTACGCTGGAAGCCATGACACCGGGGACTGCTGACGCTGATTTCAGGGCAGATTGAAAACCATAAGAACTTTGCCTTTCAGTTATGAAATTGAGCTAGATTTTTTTCATGGCTACATTATCAGATACCTCACCATAGAGAACCTGAATTGGCAAAAGTGGACCGCTAGAGATTTTTCTAAAAATCACTTATCATAGGCCACAAAGTAGCAATTGTTTTGGTAAAATCTTGCAATTTTATCGAAGATGTCTAGGTCCACCCGTGTTTCGAAACTAACTGGGTAGGACAGCAATGGCACATAGGAAGTTAGGGTGGATAGGTTAGATAATGTCACTATCAATTATGTCACTTACCCAGGTCATTAATGTACGCCGGACGCCACGACACCGGGGACTGCTGACGCTGATTTCAGGGCAGATTGAAAACCATGAGAACTTTGCCTTTCGGATATGAAATTGAGCTAGATTTTTTTCATGGCTACATTATCAGATACCTCACCATAGAGAACCTGAATTGGCAAAAGTGGACCGCTAGATATTTTTCTAAAAAGCACTTATCATAGGCCATAAAGTAGCAATTGTTTTGGTGAAATCTTGCAATTTTATCGAAGATGTCTGGGTCCACCCGTTTTTCGAAACGAGCTGGGTAGGACAGTAATGGCACATAGGAAGTTAGGGTGGATAGGTTAGATGATGTCACTATCAATTATGTCACTTACGCAGGCCATTAATGTATGCCGGACGCCATGACACCGGGGACTGCTGACGCTGATTTTAGGGCAGATTGAAAACCATGAGAACTTTGCCTTTCGAATATGAATTTGAGCTAGATTTTTTTCATGGCTACATTATCAGATACCTCACCATAGAGAACCTGAATTGGCAAAAGTGGACCGCAAGAGATTTTACTAAAAATCACTTATCATAGGCCACAAAGTAGCAATTGTTTTGGTGAAATCTTGCAATTTTATCGAAGATGTCTAGGTCCACCCGTGTTTCAAAACGAGCTGGGTAGGATAGCAATGGCACATAGGAAGTTAGGGTGGATAGGTTCGATGATGTCACTATCAATTATGTCACTTACCCAGGCCATTAATGTACGCTGGACGCCATGACACCGGGGACTGCTGACGCTGATTTCAGGGCAGATTGAAAACCATAAGAACTTTGCCTTTCGGTTATGAAATTGAGCTAGATTTTTTTCATGGCTACATTATCAGATACCTCACCATAGAGAACCTGAATTGGCAAAAGTGGACCACTAGAGATTTTTCTAAAAAGCACTTATCATAGGACACAAAGTCACAATTATTTTGGTGAAATCTTGCAATTTTATCGAAGATGTCTGGGTCCACCCGTGTTTCAAAATGAGCTGGGTAGGACAGCAATGGCACATAGGAAGTTTGGGTGGATAGGTTAGATGATGTCACTATCAATTATGTCACTTACCTAGGCCATTAATGTACGCCGGACGCCACGACACCTGGGACTGTTGACCCTGATTTCAGGGTAGATTGAAAACCATAAGAACTTTGCCTTTCGGATATGAATTTGAGCTAGATTTTTTTCATGGCTACATTATCAGATACCTCACCATAGAGAACTTGAATTGGCAAAAGTGGACCGCAAGAGATTTTTCTAAAAATCACTTATCATAGGCCACAAAGTAGCAATTGTTTTGGTAAAATCTTGCAATTTTATCGAAGATGTCTAATTCTAACCTATCCACTCTAACTTCCTATGTAGCCATGAAATATCTAATTCTGTAGCCATGAAAAAAATCTGGCTCGATTTCATATCCAAAAGGCAAAGTTCTCATGGTCTTCAATCTACCCAGAAATCAGCGTCAGCAGTCCCCGGTGTCATGGTGTCCAGTGTACATTAATGGCCTAAGTAAGTGACATAATTGATAGTGACATCTTCTAACCTATCCACTCGAACTTCCTATGTGCCATTCCTGTCCTACCCAGCTCGTTTCGAAACACGGGTGGACCCAGACATCTTCGACGAAATTGTAAGATTTCACCAAAATAAATGCTACATTGTGGCCTATGATAAATGACTTTTAGAAAAATCCCCAGTGATTCTATTTTGACAATTTAGGTTATCTAGGGTGAGGCATGTGATTCTACAGCTGTGAAAAAAATCTAGCTCGATTCCATATCCGGAAGGCAAAGTTCTCATGGTTTTTAATCAACGCTGAAATGAATGTCGGTAGTCCCCATTGTCATGGCCTCCACCATACATTAATGGCATGGGTAAGTGACATAATTGATAGTGACATCATCTAACCTATCCACCCGAAATTCCTATGTGCCATTCCTATCCTGCCCAGCTCATTTCGGAACAATGGTGGACCCAGACTTCTTCGATAGAATTGTATGATTTGACCGAAACAAATGCTACTTTTTTCCTATGATAAATGATTTTTAAAAAATCTCCAGTGGTCCACTTTTGCTAATTTAGGTTCCCTAGGGTGAGGCAGGTGATTCTATAGCAGTGAAAAAAAATATATCTTGATTCCATATCTAGAAGGCAAAGTTCTTATGGTTTCTTATCTGCCTTGAAATTAGTGTCGGCGGTCCCTGATATCGTGGCCTCCAGCAAACATTAATGGCTAGGGTAAGTGATGTAATTGATAGTGACATTCATCTAACTTGTGTGCCCTAACTTCCTATGTGCCATTCCTATCCTACCTAGCTCATTTCGGAACACAGGTGGACCCAGACATCTTCGATAAAATTGCAAGATTTTACCAAAACAATTGCCATTTTGTGGCCTATGATAAGTGATTTTTAGAAAAATCTCTAGGGGTCCACTTTTTCCAATTCAGGTTCTCTATGGCGAGGTATCTGATTCTATAGCCATGAAAAAAATCTAGCTCAATTTCATATCCGAAAGACAAAGTTCTCATGGTTTTCAATCTGCCTAGAAATCAGCGTCAGCAGTCCCCGGTGTTGTGGCATCCAGTGTACATTAATGGCCGGGGTAAGTGACATAATTGATAGTGGCATCATCTAACCTATCCACCCTAACTTCCTATGTGCCATTCCTGTCCTACCTAGCTCGTTTCGAAAAACAGGTGGACCCAGACATCTTCGATAAAATTGTAAGATTTTACCAAAACAATTGCTACTTTGTGGCCTATGATAAGGGATTTTTAGAAACAATCTCTAGGGGTCCACTTTTGCCAATTTAGATTCTCTATGGTGAGGTATCTGATTCTATAGCCATGAAAAAAATGGGCTCGATTTCATATCCGAAAGGCAAAGTTCTCATGGTTTTCAATCTGCCCTGAAATCAGTGTCAACAGTCCCCGGTGTTGTGGCATCCAGTGTACATTAATGGTCTAGGTAAGTGACATAATTGATAGTGACATCTTCTAACCAATCCACTCTAACTTCCTATGTGCTATTCCTGTCCTACCCAACTCGTTTCAAAACACGGGTGGACCCACACATATTCGATGGAAATGTAAGATTTCACCAAAATAAATGCTACATTATGGCCTATGATAAATGACTTTTAGAAAAAATTCCAGTGATTCTATTTTGTCAATTTAGGTTATCTAGGGTGAGGCATGTGATTATGCAACTGTGAAAAAAAATCTTGCTCGATTCCATATCCAGAAGGCAAAGTTCTCATGGTTTCTAATCAGCCCTGAAATGAACGTCGGTAGTCCCCGTTGTCATGGCCTCCACCATACATTAATGGCTAGGGTAAGTGACATAATTGATAGTGACATCATCTAACCTATCCAACCTAAATTCCTATGTGCCATTCCTATCCTACCCAGCTCATTTTGGAACAATGGTTCACCCAGACTTCTTCGATAGAATTGTATGATTTGACCGAAACAAATGCTACTTTTTTTTCCTATGATAAATTATTTTTAAAAAATCTCTAGTGGTCCACTTTTGCTAATTTAGGTTCTCTAGGGTGAGGCATGTGATTCTATAGCCGTGAAAAAAAATCTATCTCTATTCCATATCCGGAAGGCAAACTTCTCATGGTTTCTAATCTGCCTTGAAATTAGTGTCGGCGGTCCCTGATATCGTGGCCTCCATCATACATTAATGGCTAGGGTTAGTGATGTAATTGATAGTGACATCATATAACTTGTGTGCCCAAACTTCCTATGTGTCATTCCTATCCTACCCAGCTCGTTTTGGAACACAAGTGGACCTAGACATCTTCGATAAAATTGCAAGATTTTACCAAAACAATTGCCATTTTGTGGCCTATGATAAGTGATTTTTAGAAAAAATCTCTAGGGGTCCACTTTTGCCAATTCAGGTTCTCTATAGTGAGGTATCTGATTATGTAGCCATGAAAAAAATCTAGCTCAATTTCATATCTGAAAGGCAAAGTTCTCATGGTTTTCATTCTGCCTAGAAATCAGCGTCAGCAGTCCCCGGTGTCGTGGCGTCCAGCATACATTAATGGCCTAGGTAAGTGACATAATTAATAGTGGCATCATCTAACCTATCCACCCTAACTTCCTATGTGCCATTCCTGTCCTACCTAGCTCGTTTCAAAACACGGGTGGACCCAGACATCTTCGATAAAATTGCAAGATTTTACCAAAACAATTGCTACTTTGTGGCCTATGATAAGTGATTTTTAGAAACAATCTCTAGGGGTCCACTTTTGCCAATTTAGGTTCTCTATGGTGAGGTATCTGATTCTATAGCCATGAAAAAAATCTGGCTCGATTTCATATCCGAAAGGCAAAGTTCTCATGGTTTTCAATCTACCCTGAAATCAGCTTCAGCAGTCCCTGGTGTCATGGCGTCCAGTGTACATTAATGGCCTAGGTAAGTGACATAATTGATAGTGACATCTTCTAACCTATCCACTCTAACTTCCTATGTGCCATTCCTATCGTACCCAACTCGTTTCGAAACACGGGTTGACACAGACATATTCGACGGAAATGTAAGATTTCACCAAAATAAATGATACATTATGGCCTATGATAAATGAATTTTAGAAAAATTTCTAGTGATTATATTTTGTCAATTTAGGTTATCTAGGGTGAGGCATGTGATTCTGCAACTGTGAAAAAAAATCTAGCTCGATTCCATATACGGAAGGCAAAGTTCTCATGGTTTTTAATCAGCCCTAAAATGAACGTCGGCAGTCCCCGTTGTCATGGCCTCCACCATACATTAATGGCTAGGGTAAGTGACATAATTGATAGTGACATCATCTAACCTATCCACCCTAAATTCCTATGTGCCATTCCTATCCTTCCTAGCTCATTTCAGAACAATGGTGGACCCAGACTTCTTCGATAGAATTGTATGATTTGACCGAAACAAATACTACTTTTTTTCCTATGATAAATGATTTTTAAAAAATCTCAAGTGGTCCACTTTTGCTAATTTAGGATCTCTAGGGTGAGGCAGGTGATTCTATAGCCATGAAAAAAAAATATCTCGTTTCCATATCTAGAAGGCAAAGTTCTCATGGTTTCTTATCTGCCTTGAAATTAGTGTCGGCGGTCCCTGATATCGTGGCCTCTATCATACATTCATGGCTAGGGTAAGTGATGTAATTGATAGTGACATCATCTAACCTATCCACCCAAACTTTCAATGTGCCATTCCTATCCTACCCAGCTCGTTTCGGAACATAGGTGGACCCAGACATCTTCGATAAAATTGCAAGATTTTACCAAAACAATTGCCATTTTGTGGCCTATGATAAGTGATTTTTAGAAAAAATATCTATGGGTCCACTTTTGCTAATTCAGGTTCTCTATGGTGAGGTATCTAATTCTGTAGCCATGAAAAAAATCTAGCTCGATTTCATATCCGAAAGGCAAAGTTCTCATGGTTTTCAATCTGCCGTAAAATCAGCATCAGCAGTCCCCGGTGTCGTGGTGTCCGGTGTACATTAATGGCCTAGGTAAGTGGCATAATTGATAGTGACATCTTCTAACCTATCCACTCTAACTTCCTATGTGTCATTCCTGTCCTACCCAGCTCGTTTCAAAACACGGGTAGACCCAAACATCTTCGACAGAATTGTAAGATTTCACCAAAATAAATGCTATGTTATGGCCTATGATAAATGACTTTTAGACAAATCTCTAGTGATTCTATTTTGTCAATTTAGGTTATCTAGGGTGACGCATGTGATTCTACAGCTGTGAAAAAAAATCTAGCTCGATTCCATATCCGGAAGGCAAAGTTCTCATGGTTTTTAATCAGCCCTAAAATGAACGTCGGTAGTCCCCGTTGTCATGGCCTCCACCATACATTAATGGCTAGGGTAAGAGACATAATTGATAGTGACATCATCTAACCTACCCACCCTAAATTCCAATGTGCCATTCCTATCCTGCCAAGCTCATTTCGAAACAATGGTGGACCCAGACATCTTTGATAGAATTATATGATTTTTAGAAAAATATTTAGGGGTCCACTTTTGAGAATTTAGGTTCTCTATGTTGAGGTATCTGATTCTGTATCCATTAAAAAAATCTAGATCGATTTCATATCCGAAAGGCAAAGTTCTCATGGTTTTCAATCTGCCCTGAAATCAGCGTTAGCAGTCCCCGGTGTCGTGGCGTCCAGCGTACATTAATGGACTGGGTAAGTGACATAAATGATAGTGACATCATCTAACCTATCCACCCTAACTTCCTATGTGCCATTCCTAACCTACCCAGCTCATTTTGAAACACGGGTGGACCTAGACATCTTCGATAAAATTGTAAGATTTTACCAAAATAATTACTACTTTATGGCCTATGATAAGTGATTTTTAGAAAAATCTCTAGGGGTCCACTTTTGCTAATTCAGGTTCTCAATGGTGAGGTATCTGATTCTATAGCCAAGAAAAAATCAAGCTCGATTTCATATCCGAAAGGCAAAGTTCTCATGGTTTTCAATCTACCTAGAAATCAGCGTCAGCAGTCACCGGTGTCATGGTGTCCTATGTACATTAATGGCCAAGGTAAGACACATAATTGATAATGACATCTTCTAACCTATCCACTCTAACTTCCTATGTGCCATTCCTATCCTACCCAGCTCGTTTCGAAACACGGGTGGACCCAGACATCTTCGATGGAATTGTAAGATTTCACCAAAATAAATGCTACTTTATGGCCTATGATAAATGACTTTTAGAAAAATCTCTAGTGATTCTCTTTTGTCAATTTAGGTTATCTAGCGTGAGGCATGTGATTCTATAGCTATGAAAAAAAAATCTAGCTCGATTTCATATCCGAAAGGCAAAGTTCTCATGGTTTTTAATCAGCCGTGAAATGAATGTCGTCAGTCCCCGTTGTCATGGCCTCCACCATACATTAATGGCTAGGGTAAGTGACATAATTGATAGTGACATAATCTAACCTATCCACCCTAAATTCCTATGTGCCATTCCTATCCTACCCAGCTCATTTCAGAACAATGGTGCACCCAGACTTCTTCGATAGAATTGTATGATTTGACCGAAACAAATGCTACTTTTTTTCCTATGATAAATGATTTTTAAAAAATCTCCAGTGGTCCACTTTTGCTAATTTAGGTTCTCTAGGGTGAGGCATGTGATTCTATAGCTGTGAAAAAAATCTATCTCGATTCCATATCCAGAAGGCAAAGTTCTCATGGTTTCTAATCTGCCTTGAAATTAGTGTCGGTGGTCCCTGATATCGTGGCCCTATCCTACCTAGCTCGTTTCGGAACACAGGTGGACCCAGACATCTTCGATAAAATTGCAAGATTTTACCAAAACAATTGCTATTTTGTGGCCTATGATAAGTGATTTTTAGAAAAATCTCTAGGTATCCACTTTTGCCAATTCAGGTTCTCTGTGGTGAGGTATCTAATTCTGTAGCCATGAAAAAAATATAGCTCAATTTCATATCTGAAAGGCAAAGTTCTCATGGTTTTCAATCTGCCCTGTAATCAGCGTCAGCGGTCCCCGGTGTCGTGGCGTCCAGCGTACATTAATGGCCTGGGTAAGTGACATAATTGGTAGTGACATCATCTAACCTATCCACCCTAACTTCCTATGTGCCATTCCTATCTACCCAGCTCGTTTCGAAACACGGGTGGACTCAGACATCTTCGATAAAATTGCAAGATTTTACCGAAACAATTGCTACTTTGTGGCCTATGATAAGTGATTTTTAGCAAAATATTTAGGGGTCCACTTTTGAGAATTTAGGTTCTCTATGGTGAGGTATCTGATTCTGTAGCCATTAAAAAAATCTAGCTCAATTTCATATCCGAAAGGCAAAGTTCTCATGGTTTTCTATCTACCCTGAAATCGGCGTCAGCAGTCCCCAGTCTTGTGGCGTCCAGCGTACATTAATGGCCTGGGTAAGTGACATAATTGATAGTGACATCATCTAACCTATCCACCCTAACTTCCTATGTGCCATTCCTATCCTACCCAGCTCGTTTCGAAACACGGGTGGACCTAGACATCTTCGATAAAATTGTAAGATTTTACCAAAATAATTGCTACTTTATGGCCTATGATAAGTGATTTTTAGAAAAATCTCTAGGGGTCCACTTTTGCAAATTCAGGTTCTTTATGGTGAGGTATCTGATTCTGTAGCCAAGAAAAAATCAAGCTCGATTTCACATCCGAAAGGCAAATTTCTCATGGTTTTCAATCTACCCAGAAATCAGCGTCAGCAGTCACCGGTGTCGTGGTGTCCTATGTATATTAATGGCCAAGGTAAGACACATAATTGATAGTGACATCTTCTAACCTATCCACTCTAACTTCCTATGTGCCATTCCTGTCCTACCCAGCTCGTTTCAAAACACGGGTGGACCCAGACATCTTCGATAAAATTGCAAGATTTTACCAAAACAGTTGCTACTTTGTGGCCTATGATAAGTGATTTTTAGAAAAATATTTAGGGGTCCACTTTTGAGAATTTAGGTTCTCTATGGTGAGGTATCTAATTCTGTAGCCATTAAAAAAATCTAGCTCGATTTCATAGCCGAAAGGCAAAGTTCTCATGGTTTTCAATCTGCCCAGAAATCAGCGTCAGCAGTCACCGGTGTCGTGGCGTCCAATGTACATTAATGGCCTGGGTAAGTGACACAATTGATAGTGACATCATCTAACCTATCCACCCTAACTTCCTATGTGTCATTCCTATCCTACCCAGCTCGTTTCAAAACACGGGTGGACCTAGACATCTTCGATAAATTTGTAAGATTTTACCAAAATAATTGCTACTTTATGGCCTATGATAAGTGATTTTTAGAAAAATCTCTAGGGGTCGACTTTTGCTAATTTAGGTTCTCTATGGTGAGGTATCTGATTCTGTAGCTAAGAAAAAATCAAGCTCGATTTCATATCCGAAAGGCAAAGTTCTCATGGTTTTCAATCTACCCAGAAATCAGCGTCAGCAGTCACCGGTGTCGTGGTGTCCTATGTACATTAATGGCCAAGGTAAGACACATAATTGATAGTGACATCTTCTAACCTATCCACTCTAACTTCCTATGTGCCATTCCTGTCCTACCCAGCTCGTTTCGAAACACGGGTGGACCCAGACATCTTCGATGGAATTGTAAGATTTCACCAAAATAAATGCTACTTTATGGCCTATGATAAATGACTTTTAGAAAAATCTCTAGTGATTCTCTTTTGTCAGTTTAGGTTATCTAGCGTGAGGCATGTGATTCTATAGCTATGAAAAAAAAATCTAGCTCGATTTCATATCCGGAAGGCAAAGTTCTCATGGTTTTTAATTAGCCTCGAAATGAATGTCGGCAGTCCCCGTTGTCATGGCCTCCACCATATATTAATGGCTAGGGTAAGTGACATAATTGATAGTGACATCATCTAACCTATCCACCCTAAATTCCTATGTGCCATTCCTATCCTGCCCAGCTCATTTTGAAACAATGGTGCACCCAGACTTCTTCGATAGAATTGTATGATTTGATCGAAACAAATGCTACTTTTTTTGCTATGATAAATGATTTTTAAAAAATCTCTAGTGGTCCACTTTTGCAAATTTAGGTTCTCTAGGGTGAGGCATGTGATTCTATAGCCATGAAAAAAAATCTATCTCGATTCCATATCCAGAAGGCAAAGTTCTCATGGTTTCTAATCCGCATTGAAATTAGTGTCAGCGGTCCCTGATATCGTGGCCTCCATCATACATTAATGGCTAGGGTAAGTGATGTAATTGATAGTGACATCATCTAACTTGTGTGCCCTAACTTCCTATGTGTCATTCCTATCCTACCCAGCTCGTTTTGGAACACAGGTGGACCCAGATATCTTTGATAAAATTGTAAGATTTTACCAAAACAATTGCTATTTTGTGGCCTATGATAAGTGATTTTTAGAAAAATCTCTAGGTGTCCACTTTTGCCAATTCAGGTTCTCTATGGTGAGGTATCTAATTTTGTAGCCATGAAAAAAATCTAGCTTGATTTCATATCTGAAAGACAAAGTTCTCATGGTTTTCAATCTGCACTATAATCTGCGTCAGCGGTTCCCGGTGTCATGGCGTCCAGCGTACATTAATGGCCTAGGTAAGTGACATAATTGATAGTGACATCATCTAACCTATCCACCCTAACTTCCTATGTGCCATTCCTATCTACCCAGCTCATTTTGAAACACATGTGGACTCAGACATCTTCGATAAAATTGCAAGATTTTACCAAAACAATTGCTACTTTGTGGCCTATGATAAATGATTTTTAGAAAAATATTTAGGGGTCCACTTTTGAGAATTTAGGTTATCTATGGTGAGGTATCTGATTCTATAGCCATTAAAAATATCTAGCTCGATTTCATATCCGAAAAGCAAAGTTCTCATGGTTTTCAATCTGCCCTGAAATCAGCGTCAGCAGTCCTCAGTGTCGTGGTGTCCAGCGTACACTAATGGCCTGGGTAAGTGACATAATTGATAGTGACATCATCTAACCTATCCACCCTAACTTCCTATGTGCCATTCCTATCCTACCTAGCTTGTTTTGAATCACGGGTGGACCTAGACATCTTCGATAAAATTGTAAGATTTTACCAAAATAATTGCTACTTTATGGTCTATGATAAGTGATTTTTAGAAAAATCTCTAGGGGTCCACTTTTGCTAATTCAGGTTCTCTATGGTGAGGTATCTAATTCTGTAGCCAAGAAAAAATCAAGCTCGATTTCATATCCGAAAGGCAAAGTTCTCATGGTTTTCAATCTTCCTAGAAATCAGCGTCAGCAGTCACCGGTGTCGTGGTGTCCTATGTACATTAATGGCCAAGGTAAGACACATAATTGATAGTGACATCTTCTAACCTATCCACTCTAACTTCCTATGTGCCATTCCTGTCCTACCCAGCTCGTTTCAAAACACGGGTGGACCCAGACATCTTCGATGGAATTGTAAGATTTCACCAAAATAAATGCTACTTTATGGCCTATGATAAATGACTTTTAGAAAAATCTCTAGTGATTCTCTTTTGTCAATTTGGGTTATCTTGCGTGAGGCATGTGATTCTATAGCTATGAAAAAAAATCTAGCTCGATTTCATATCCGGAAGGCAAAGTTCTCATGGTTTTTAATCAGCCTTGAAATGAATGTCAGCAGTCCCCGTTGTCATGGCCTCCACCATACATTAATGGCTAGGGTAAGTGACACAATTGGTAGTGACATCATCTAACCTATCCACCATAAATTCCTATGTGCCATTCCTATCCTGCCCAGCTCATTTCGAAACAATGGTGCACCCAGACTTCTTCGATAGAATTGTATGATTTGACCGAAACAAATGCTACTTTTTTTCCTATGATAAATGATTTTTAAAAAATCTCTAGTGGTCCACTTTTGCTAATTTAGGTTCTCTAGGGTTAGTCATGTGATTCTATAAGTCGTGAAAAAAAAATCTATCTCGATTCCATATCCAGAAGGCAAAGTTCTCATGGTTTCTAATCCGCCTTGAAATTAGTGTCGGCGGTCCCTGATATCGTGACCTCTATCATACATTAATGGCTAGGGTAAGTGATGTAATTGATAGTGACATCATCTAACTTGTGTGCCCTAACTTTCTATGTGTCATTCCTATCCTACCCAGCTTGTTTCAGAACACAGGTGGACTCAGACATCTTCGATAAAATTGCAAGATTTTACCAAAACAATTGCTATTTTGTGGCCTATGATAAGTGATTTTTAGAAAAATCTCTAGGTGTTCACTTTTGCCAATTCAGGTTCTCTATGGTGAGTTATCTAATTCGGTAGCCATGAAAAAAATCTAGCTCGATTTCATATCTGAAAGGCAAAGTTCTCATGGTTTTCAATCTGCCCTGTAATCAGCGTCAGCGGTCCCCGGTGTCGTGGCGTCCAGCGTACATTAATGGCCTGGGTAAGTAACATAATTGATAGTGACATCATCTAACCTATCCACCCTAACTTCCTATGTGCCATTCCTATCTACCCAGCTCGTTTCGAAACACGGGTGGACTTAGACATCTTCGATAAAATTGCAAGATTTTATCAAAACAATTGCTACTTTGTGGCCTATGATAAGTGATTTTTAGAAAAATATTTAGTTGTCCACTTTTGAGAATTTAGCTTCTCTATGGTGAGGTATCTGATTCTGTAGCCATTAAAAAAATCTAGCTCGATTTTATATCCAAAAGGCAAAGTTCTCATGGTTTTCAATCTGCCCTGAAATCAGCGTCAGCAGTCCCCGGTGTCGTGGCGTTGAAAGGTCTTGATGGCTAGAGGGGGGGTGAATAGCCTATTAAAAAATTTCTACAAAGACAAGCTAAACAAGTTTATCAATAAAATAAATAGCGAGATGCGAGTTTTGCTTAGCCTACGGGGTGTTTGCAAGCCACCTAACCAATTCACAATTCTAGTATATTTGCACTCAACCGCACTAGTCAAACCGCACAATTTAACTACAACTAAAGCTAGCTAGCTACTCAAGCTAAGAGATACACTAACAAGCTAGCAAGGTAACTAAGAAATTGATACAAGAGAGAGTTAGGAGGGTATCACCGAGGGGCGAAGTATTGAGCCAACCAATCAATATGATCAAGAGATGAATACCACAATATACAACCACCGGGATCGATCAAACACAATAAGAATGATGGCACGAAGATTTATCCCGAGGTTCACGTGCTTGCCGGCACGCTAGTCCCCGTTGTGTCCCTCTTCACCACGTGGTTCGGTGGCTAATCGGTCACACACCGAGCCTCTCAAAAGGTGCCACAAGAACCTACCAAATGGAAAAAGGTTGCAATGACACGAAGCAATTTACTAATGTTGCCTTTGGCGCTTCGCCGAGGTAGGCACAAACCCCTCACAATCACCGGAGGTGGCTAAGAACAATCACCAACTCTTGCCAACGCCTCCAAGCTGCTCCAAGCCGTCTAGGTGGCGGCAACCACCAAGAGAAACAAGAATCCCGCAGCAAATCAACCACCAAGTGCCAACTAGATGCAATCTCACAATGCAAATGCACTTGGATCACTCAATCTCACTTCGAATATGCAAAGAAGCAAGAGAGATGAGTGGGAGGGGAGTTGCTTAGCTCAAAGTGCTCACAAGTATATCAAATGTTCGAGAGAGAGAGCCTTGAGCCGGCCAACGAGTATTTATAGACGTACCCCTTTGAATATAGCCGTTAGAAACTTAAACAGCCAAAATCGGGCTGACCGGACGCGCTGGTCCAACTGACCGGACGCGCTGGTCGCCCAACGGCTAACTCGTGAAGTACTGACCGAACGCGCTGGTCCAAACGACCGGACGCGCTGGGAACGACCGGACGCGCTGGTCCCGTGAAGGACCAGACGCGCTGGTCGCCTGAGCAGTGCTCAACAAAATAGTGAACGGACGCGCTGAAGAAAATGACCGGACGTGACAGTGCCAGCGTCCGGTTATAGTCCAGTAAGCTCCCTGAACGACCGGACACGTCCGATCATCAGTGACCGGACACGTCCGATCATCAGTGACCGGACGCGCCTCGCGTCCGATCATCGAACTGCAACACGTGCAGACACTGAACACTGACCGGACGCGTCCGGTCATGCAAGGACCGCGTCCGGTTCAGCGTCCAGTCACCTCTGTGACCTCCGTTCGCCTCCGTTTCTTTTCTGGACTTCCGGCATAGTGGAAAATAATCGTTTCAACTTCTCGAAAACGCCTGAATCCCGCCTCGCAAGCTCGGCGGGAGGGAGAGAGGAACCCAAACCCTCTCTACCGCTCAAACTCCACCGCCGTCACAAACGTGCTAACATCACCAAGTGATCTCGTCATGTGTGAGTGTGTTAGCATTTTCACAATCATTTTTCGAGGCGATATTAGTTCTATCCAAATGCATATGATCATGAAATGCACATCTAGAGGCACTTAGGAGTTCAATAGCCGCGTCATTCCCCTCTTTATAGTACGGCTATCTATCCTATAATGTAACCACACCTGCTAGGTGTCTTGGTTACTAAAACACAACCCTTAAGCATATACCTTTGCCTTGATCACGTAGGGTTGCGTCCAAATCCAAGTGTGGCCATCATGATCACCATATCCATCTTGCCACCAACCTTGGAATGTACTAATCCTCATATGCTACATACAACTTAGGCATAGGATTAGTACTTAGGCATTGCCACTAATTACCAACACCAAACATAGGACTTTCAGGCGTCCAGCGTACATTAATGGCCTGGGTAAGTGACATAATTGATAGTGACATCATCTAACCTATCCACCCTAACTTCCTATGTGCCATTCCTATCCTACCCAGCTCGTTTCGAAACACGGGTGGACCTAGACATCTTCGATAAAATTGTAAGATTTTACCAAAATAATTGCTACTTTATGGCCTATGATAAGTGATTTTTAGAAAAAATCTCTAGGGGCCACTTTTGCTAATTCTGGTTCTCTATGGTGAGGTATCTGATTCTGTAGCCAAGAAAAAATCAAGCTCGATTTCATATCCGAAAGGCAAAGTTCTCATGGTTTTCAATCTACCCAGAAATCAGCGTCAGCAGTCACCGGTGTCATGGTGTCCTATGTACATTAATGGCCAAGGTAAGTCACATAATTGATAGTGACATCTTCTAACCTATCCACTCTAACTTCCTATGTGTCATTCCTGTCCTACCCAGCTTGTTTTGAAACACGGGTGGACCCAGACATCTTCAATGGAATTATAAGATTTCACCAAAATAAATGCTACTTTATGGCCTATGATAAATGACTTTTAGAAAAATCTCTAGTGATTCCCTTTTGTCAATTTAGGTTATCTAGCATGAGGCATGTGATTCTATAGCTATGAATAAAAATCTAGCTCGATTCCATATTCGGAAGGCAAAGTTCTCATGGTTTTTAATCAGCCTTGAAATGAATGTCGGCAGTCCCCGTTGTCATGGCCTCCACCATACATTAATGGCTAGGGTAAGTGACATAATTGATAGTGACATCATCTAACCTATCCACCCTAAATTCCTATGTGCCATTCCTATCCTGCCCAGCTCATTTCGGAACAATGGTGCACCCAGACTTCTTCGATAGAATTGTATAATTTGACCAAAACAAATGCTACTTTTTTTCCTATGATAAATGATTTTTAAAAAATCTCTAGTGGTCCACTTGTGCTAATTTAGGTTCTCTAGGGTGAGGCATGTGATTCTATAACCTTGAAAAAAAATCTATCTCGATTCCATATCTGGAAGGCAAAGTTCTCATGGTTTCTAATCTTCCTTGAAATTAGTGTCGGCGGTCCCTGATATCATGGCCTCCATCATACATTAATGGCTAGGGTAAGTGATGTAATTGATAGTGACATCATCTAACTTGTGCGCCCTAACTTCCTATGTGTCATTCCTATCCTACCCATCTCGATTCAGAACACAGGTGGACCTAGACATCTTCGATAAAATTGCAAGATTTTACCAAAACAATTGCTATTTTGTGGCCTATGATAAGTGATTTTTTGAAAAATCTCTAGGTGTCCAATTTTGCCAATTTAGGTTCTCTATGGTGAGGTATCTAATTCTATAGCCATGAAAAAAATCTAGCTCAATTTCATATCTGAAAGGCAAAGTTCTCATGGTTTTCAATCTGCCCTGTAATCAGCGTCAGCGGTCCCCGGTGTTGTGGCGTCCAGCGTACATTAATGGCCTGGGTAAGTGACATAATTGATAGTGACATCATCTAATCTATCCATCCTAACTTCCTATGTGCCATTCCTATCTACCCAGCTCGTTTCGAAACACGGGTGGACTCAGACATCTTCGATAAAATTGCAAGATTTTACCTTAACAATTGCTACTTTGTGGCCTATGATAAGTGATTTTTAGAAACATATTTAGGGGTCCACTTTTGAGAATTTACCTTCTCTATGGTGAGGTATCTAATTCTGTAGCCATTAAAAAAATCTAGCTCGATTTCATATCCGAAAGGCAAAGTTCTCATGGTTTTCAATCTGCCCTGAAATCAGCGTCAGCAGTCCCCGGTGTCGTGGCGTCCAGCGTACATCAATGGCCTAGGTAAGTGACATAATTGATAGTGACATCATCTAACCTATCCACCCTAACTTCCTATGTACCATTCCTATCCTACCCAGCTCGTTTCGAAACACGGGTGGACCTAGACATCTTCGATAAAATTGTAAGATTTTACCAAAATAATTGCTACTTTATGGCCTATGATAAGTGATTATTAGAAAAAATCTCTAGGGGTCCACTTTTGCTAATTTAGGTTCTCTATGGTGAGGTATCTGATTCTATAGCCAAGAAAAAATCAAGCTCGATTTCATATCCGAAAGGCAAAGTTCTCATGGTTTTCAATCTACCCAGAAATTAGCGTCAGCAGTCACCGGTGTCATGGTGTCCTATGTACATTAATGGCCAAGGTAAGTCACATAATTGATAGTGACATCTTCTAACCTATCCACTCTAACTTCCTATGTGCCATTCCTGTCCTACCCAGCTCGTTTTGAAACACGGGTGGACCAAGACATCTTCAATGGAATTGTAAGGTTTCACCAAAATAAATGCTACTTTATGGCCTATGATATATGACTTTTAGAAAAATCTCTAGTGATTTTCTTTTGTCAATTTAGGTTATCTAGCATGAGGCATGTGATTCTACAGCTATGAAAAAAAAATCTAGCTCGATTCCATATCCGGAAGGCAAAGTTCTCATGGATTTTAATCAGCCTTGAAATGAATGTCGGCAGTCCCCGTTGTCATGGCCTCCACCATACATTAATGGCTAGGGTAAGTGACATAATTGATAGTGACATCATCTAACCTATCCACCCTAAATTCCTATGTGCCATTCCTATCCAGCGCAGCTCATTTCGGAACAATGGTGCACCCAGACTTCTTCGATAGAATTGTATGATTTGACCGAAACAAATGCTACTTTTTTTCCTATGATAAATGATTTTTAAAAAATCTCTAGTGGTCCACTTTTGCTAATTTAGGTTCTCTAGGGTGAGGCATGTGATTCTATAGCCGTGAAAAAAAATCTATCTCGATTCCATATCTGGAAGGCAATGTTCTCATGGTTTCTTATCTGCCTTGAAATTAGTGTCGGCGGTCCCTGATATCGTGGCCTCCAGCATACATTAATGGCTAGGGTAAGTGATGTAATTGATAGTGACATCATCTAACTTGTGTGCCCTAACTTCCTATGTGCCATTCCTATCCTACCCAGCTCGTTTCGGAACACAGGTGGACCCAGACATTTTTGATAAAATTGCAAAATTTTACCAAAGCAATTACTATTTTGTGGCCTATGATAAGTGATTTTTAGAAAAATCTCTAGGGGTCCAATTTTGCCAATTCAGGTTCTCTATGGTGAGGTATTTGATTCTATAGCCATGAAAAAAATCTAGCTCGATTTCATATCCGAAAGGCAATGTTCTCATGGTTTTTAATCTGCCCAGAAATCAGCGTCAGCAGTCCCCGGTGTCGTGGCATCCAGCGTACATTAATGGCCTGGGTAAGTGACATAATTGATAGTGGCTTCATCTAACCTATCCACCCTAACTTCCTATGTGCCATTCCTGTCCTTCCCAACTCGTTTTGAAACACCGGTGGACCTAGACATCTTCGATAAAATTGCAAGATTTTACAAAAACAATTGCTACTTTGTGGCCTATGATAAGTGATTTTTAGAAAAAAATCTCTACAGGTCCACTTTTACCAATTCATGTTCTTTAGGGTGATGCATGGGACTCTGCAGCCATGAACAAAAATCTGGCTTGATTCCATATCCAGAAGACAATGTTCTCATAGTTTTCAATGTGCCCTGAAATCAGCGTCGGCATTCCTCGGTGTCGCGGCCTCCAACATACATTAATGGCATATGTAAGTGATGTAATTTATAGTGACATCATCTAACCTATCTACTCTAATTTCCTATGTGCTATTCCAACATACAAGCATAGCACATAGGAAATTACGGTAGATATGTTAGATGATGTCACTATAAATTACATCACTTACATAGGCGATTAATGTATGTTGGAGGCCGTGACCCCATGGACTGCCGACGCTAATTTCGGGGCACATTGAAAACCATGAAAACATTGTCTTCTGAATATGGAATCGAGCCAGATTTTTGTTCATGGCTGCAAAGTCCCATGCCTCACCCTAAAGAACATGAATTGGTAAAAGTGGACCCGTAGAGATTTTTCTGAAAATCACTTATCATAGGCCACAAAGTAGCATTTGTTTCATGAAATCTTGCAATTTCATCGATGATGTCTGGGTCCAGCCATGTTCCGAAACGAGCTTGGTAGGACAGGAACGGCACATAGGAAGTTAGGGTGGATAGGTTAGATGATGTCACTATCAATTACATCACTTACCCTAGCCATTAATGTATGGTGGAGGCCGTGACAACGGGGACTATCAACGTTCATTTCAGGGCTGATTAAAAACCATGAGAACTTGGCCTTCCAGATATGGAATCGAGCTAGATTTATTTTCATAGCTGCAGAATCACATGCCTCACCCTAGATAACCTAAATTGACAAAAGAGAATCACTAGAGATTTTTCTAAAAGTCATTTATCATAGGCCATAAAGTAGCATTTATTTTGGTGAAATCTTACAATTCCGTCGAAGATGTCTGGGTCCACCCGTGTTTCGAAATGAGCTGGGTAGGACAGGATTGACACATAGGAAGTTAGAGTGGATAGGTTAGATGATGTCACTTACCCATGCCATTAATATACACTGGACGCCACGACACCGGGGACTGCTGACGCTGATTTCAGGGCAGATTGAAAACCATGAGAACTTTGCCTTTCGGATATCAAATCAAGCTAGATTTTTTTCATGGCTATAGAATTGGATACCTCACCATATAGAACCTAAATTGGCAAAAGTAGGCCCATAGAGATTTTTATAAAAATAACTTGTCCTAGGCCATGAAGTAGCAATTGTTTTGGTAAAATCTTGCAATTTTATCGAAGATGTCTGGGTCCACCCGTGTTCCGAAACGAGCTAGGTAGGACAAGAATGACACATAGGAAGTTAGGAAACACAAGTTAGATGATATCACTATCAATTACATCACTTACCCTAGCCATTAATGTATGCTGGAGGCCACGATATCGGGGACCACCGACACTAATTTCAATGTAGATTAGAAACCATGAGAACTTTGCCTTCTGGATATGGAATGTAGATAGATTTTTTTTCATGGCTACAGAATCACATGCCTCACCCTAGAGAACCTAAATTAGCAAAAGTGGACCATACAAGATTTCTCTAAAAATCATTTATCATAGGACAAAAAGTAGCATTTGTTTTGGTCAAATCTTACAATTCTGTCGAAGAAGTCTGGGTCCACCTTTGTTCCGAAACGAGCTAGGCAGGATAGGAATAGCACATAGGAAATTAGGGTAGATATGTTAGATGATGTCACTATAAATTACATCACTTACATAGGTGATTAATGTATGTTGGAGGCCACGACACCATGGACTGCCGATGCTGATTTCGGGGCACATTGAAAACCATGAGAACATTGTCTTCTGGATATGGAATCGAGCCAGATTTTTGTTCATGGCTGCAGAGTCCCATTCCTCACCCTAAAGAACATGAATTGGTAAAAGTGGACCCATAGAGATTTTTTGGAAAATCAATTATCATTGGCCATAAAGTTGCATTTGTTTCATGAAATCTTGTAATTTCATCGAAGATTTCTGATTCCAGCCATGTTCTGAAATGAGCTAGGTAGGACAGGAATGACACTTAGGAAGTTAGGGCGGATAGGTAGATGATGTCACTATCAATTACATCACTTACCATAGTCATTAATGTATGGTGGAGGCCGTGACAACGGGGACTGCCGACGTTCATTTCAGGGCTGATTAAAAACCATGAGAACTTTGCCTTCCGGATATGGAATCGAGCTAGATTTTTTTTCACAGCTGCAGAATCACATGCCTCACCCTAGATATCCTAAATTGACAAAAGAGAATCACTGGAGATTTTTCTAAAAGTCATTTATCATAGGCCATAAAGTAGAATTTATTTTGGTGAAATCTTATAATTCTATCGAAGATGTCTGGGTCCACCCGTGTTTCGAAATGAGCTGGGTAGGATAGGATTGGCACATAGTAAGTTAGAGTGGATAGATTAGATGATGTCACTATCAATTATGTCACTTACCTAGGCCATTAATGTACACTGGACGCCATGACACCAGGGACTGCTAACGCTGCCCTAAAGAACATGAATTGGTAAAAGTGGACCCATAGAGATTTTTCTGAAAATCACTTATCATTGGCCACAAAGTACCATTTTGTTTCATGAAATCTTGCAATTTCATCAAAGATGTATGATTCCAGCCATGTTCTGAAATGAGCTAGGTAGGATTGGAATGGCACTTAGGAAGTTAGGGTGGACAGGTTAGATGATGTCACTATCAATTACATCACTTACCATAACCATTAATGTATGGTGGAGGTCGTGACAACGGGGACTGCCGACGTTCATTTCAGGGCTGATTAAAAACCATGAGAACTTTGCCTTCCGGATATGGAATTGAGCTAGATTTTTTTCACAGCTGCAGAATCACATGCCTCACCCTAGATAACCTAAATTGACAAAAGAGAATCACTGGAGATTTTTCTAAAAGTCATTTATCATAGGCTATAAAGTAGCATTTATTTTGGTGAAATCTTATAATTCTATCGAAGATGTCTGGGTCCACCTGTGTTTCGAAACGAGCTGGGTAGGATAGGATTGGCACATAGAAAGTTAGAGTGGATAGATTAGATGATGTCACTATCAATTATGTCACTTACCTAGGCCATTAATGTACACTGGACGCCACGATACCGGGGACTGCTGACGCTGATTTCAGGGCAGATAGAAAACCATGAGAACTTTGCCTTTCGGATATGAAATCGAGCTAGATTTTTTCTTGGCTATAGAATTAGATACCTCACCATAGAGAACCTAAATTGGCAAAAGTGGACCCCTAGAGATTTTTTAAAAAATCACTTATCATAGGCCACAAAGTAGCAATTATTTTAGTAAAATCTTGCAATTTTATCGAAGATGTCTGGGTCCACCCGTGTTTCGAAATGGGCTGGGTATTACAGGAATGGCACATAGGAAGTTACGGTGGATTGGTTAGATGATGTCACTATCAATTACATCACTTACCCAGGCCATCAATGTACATTGGAGGCTGCGACACCGGGGACTATCGATGCTGATTTCAGGGCAGATTGAAAACCATGAGAACTTTGCCTTTCGGATATGAAATCGAGCTAGATTTTTTTCACAGCTACAGAATCAGATACCTAAATTGGCAAAGTGATACTATAGCCATCAAAAAAATCTAGCTTGATTCCATACCCGAAAGGCAAAGTTCTCATTGTTTTCAATCTACCCTGAAATCAGCATCGATAGTCCCCGGTGTCGCAGCCTCCAATGTACATTGATGGCCTAGGTAAGTGATGTAATCAATAGTGACATTATCTAACCAATCCACCATAACTTCCTATTAGCCATTCCTGTCCTACCTAGCTCGTGTCGAAACATGGGTGGACCCAAACATCTTCGACAAAATTGCAAGATTTTATCAAAACAAATGCTACTTTATGGCCTATGATTAGTGATTTTGAGAAAAATCTCTAGGGGTCCACTTACCAAATTAGGTTCTCTAGGATGAGGCATGTGATTCAGTAGCCATGAAAAAAAATCTAGCTCGATTCCATATCTAGAAGCCAAGTTCTCATGGTTTTCAATCTGCCCTGAAATCAGCGTCGGTAGTCCCTGGTGTCACGACCTCTAGCGTGCATTAATGGCCCAGAAAGGTGATGTAATTGATAGTGACATCATCAAACCTATCCACCCTAGCCTCTTATGAACCCATCTCATTTCAGAACATAGGTGGACCCAAACATCTTCGACGGAATTACAAGATTTCACCGAAACAAATGCTACTTTGCGGCCTATGATAAGTGATTTTTAGAAAAATCTCTAGTGGTCCAATTTTGCCAATTTAGTTTATCTAGGGTGAGGCATGTGATTCTACAGCCTTTTAAAAAATCTAGCTTGATTCCATATCCAGAGGGCAAAGTTCTCATGGTTCTCAATCTGCCCTGAAATCAGCGACGGCAGTCCCGGGTGTCATGGCCTCCAGGCTACATTAGTGGCCTAGGGAAGTGATGTAATTGATAGTGATATCATCTAGCCTATCCACCCTAACTTCCTAGGAGCCGTTCCTATCCTACCCAGCTCATTTCGGAACACGGGTGAACCCAGACATCTTCGACATAATTACTAGATTTCACCGAAACAAATGCTACATTGTGGCCTATGATAAGTGATTTTTAGAAAAATATTTAGGGGTCCACTTTTGCCAATTTAGCTTCTCTAGGATGAGGCATGTGATTCTACAGCCATGAAAAAAATCTAGCTTGATTCCATATTCGAAAGGAAAACTTCTCATGGTTTTCAATCTGCCCTGAAATCAGCATCGGTAGTCCCGGGTGTCACAGCCACCAGCGTACATTAACGGGCTAGGTAAGTGATGTAAATAGTCATGAAGTCATCTAACCTATCCAACCTAAGATCCTATATGTCATTCCTGTCCTACCCTACTTGTTTTGGAAGACGGGTGGACCAAGGCATTATCGATGAAATTGCAAGATTTCACCGAAACAAATGCTAGTTTGTGGCCTATGATAAGAGATTTGTAGAAAAATCTCTAGGGCTCCACTTTTGCAAGTTCATGTTCTTTAGGGTGAGGCATGTGATTCTACAACTGTGAAAAAGAAATCTAGCTTGATTCAATATCTAGAAGGTAAAGTTTTTATGGTTTTTAATCTGCCCTGAAATCAGCATCGGCAGGCCCCGGTGTCGCGGCCACCAGCATACATTAATAGCCTAGGTAAATGATGTAATTGATAGCGACATCATCTAACCTATTCACCCTAACTTCCTATGTGCCATTCCTATCCTACCCAGCTCGTTTCGGAACACGGGTGCACCCAGACATCTTCGACGAAATTAAAAGATTTCACCGAAGCAAATGCTACTTGGTCGCCTATGATAAGTGATTTTGAGAAAGTTCTCTAGTGGTCCACTTTTGCTAATTCAGGTTCTCTAGGATGAGGCATATGATTCTACAACCATGAAACTAATTTAGCATGACTCCATATCTGGACGACAAAGTTCTCTTGGTTTTCAATCTGCCCTGAAATCAGCGTAGGCAGTCCTAGGTGTCGCGGCCACCGGCATACATTAACAGTCTGGGTAAGTAATGTAATTGATAGTGACATCATCTAACCTATCCTCCCTAACTTCCTATGTGCCATTCCTGTCCTACCCAGCTCGTTTCGAAACAGGGGTGGACCCAGACATCTTCAACAAAACTAAAAGATTTCATAGAAGCAATTACTACTTTGTGGCCTATGATAAGTGAATTTTAGAAAAATCTCTAGGGGTCCACTTTTGCTAATTTAGGTTCTCCAGGGTGAGGCATATGATCCTACAGCTATAAAAATAATTTGGCTCGATTCCATATCTGGAAGGCAAAGTTCTCTTGGTTTTCAATCTGCACTGAAACCAACGTCGACAGTCCCTGGTGTCGCGGCCTCCAGCGTACAATAAAGGCTAGGGTAAGTGATGTAATTGATAGTGACATGATCTATGCTATCCACTCTAACTTTCTATGTGCCATTCCTATTCTACCTTGCTTGTTTTGAAACATGGGTGGACCCAGACATCTTCGACGGAATTACAAGATTTCACCGAAACAAATGCTACTTTGTGCCCTATGATAAGTGATTTTTAGAAACATCTCTAGGTGTCTACTTTTGCCAATTTAGGGTATCTAGGGTGAGGCATGTGATTCTATAGCCATGAAAAAATCTCTGTCGATTCCATATCCGGAAGGCTAAGTTCTCATGGTTTTCAATCTGCCCTGAAATCAGCGTCGGTAGTCCACAGTGTCGAGGCCTCTAGCGTACATTTATGGCCAAGAAAAGTGATGTAATTGATAGTGACATCATCTAACTTTTCCACCCTAACTTCCTATGAGCAATTCTAGTCCTACCTAGCTTATTTCGAAATATGGGTGGACCAAGATATCTTCGACGAAATTACAAGATTTCACCAAAATAAATGCTACTATGTGGCCTAAGATAAGTGATTTTAGAAAAATCTCTAGGGTCCACTTTCGCTAGTTGAGGTTCTCTAGGGTGAGGCATTTGATTTTGCAACTATGAAAAAAAATCAAGCTTGATTCAATATCCAAAAGTTGAGGTTCGCTAGTTGAGGTTCTCATTATTTTCAATCTGCCCTGAAATTAGCGTCGGCAGTCCCCGGTGTCATGGCCTCTAGTGCACTTTAGTTCCCTAGGTAAGTGATGTAATTGATAGTGACATCATCTAACCTATCCACCCTAACTTCCTATGACTTATTCCTGTCCTACCCTACTCATTTTGGAACACGGGTGGACCCAGACATCTTCGATGGAATTGCAAGATCTCATTAAAACAAATGCTACTTCATGGCCTATGATGAGTGATTTTTAGAAAAAAAATCTAGCTCAATTGCATATCTAGAAGAGAAACTTCTCATGGTTTTCAATCTGCCCTAAAATCAGCGTTAGTAGTCCCCAGCGTCATGGCCTCTAGCATACATGAATGGCCTAGGAAAGTGATGTAATTGATAGTGACATCATCTAACCTGTCCACCCTAACTTCCTATGAGTCATTCTAGTCCTACCTAGCTCATTTCGGAACACAGGTGGACCCAGACATCTTCAATGGAATTGTAAGATTTCATCGAAACAAATGCTACTTTATGGCCTACGATAAGTGATTTTTAGAAAAATCTCTAGGGGTTCACTTTTTCCAATTTAGGTTTTCTAGGGTGAGGCATGTGATTATGTAGATATGAAAAAAATTCTAGCTCGATTCCATATCTGAATGGTAAAGTTCTCATGGTTTTCAATCAGCCTTGAAATCAGCGTCGGCAGTCCCCGGCGTTGTGGCCACCAGCTTACATTAATGGGCTAGGTAAGTGATATAATTGATAGCGACATTATCTAACCTACCCAACCTAACTTCCTATGTGCCATTCTTGTCCTACCCTGCTCGTTTCAGAACACGGGTGGACCTAGACATTATCGACGAAATTGCAAGATTTCACCGAAATAAATGCTACTTTATGGCCTATGATAAGAAAAATCTCTAGGGCTCCACTTTTGATAATTGATGTTCACTAGGGTGAGGTACGTGATTGTACAACTATGAAAAAAATCTAGCTCGATTCGATATCCAGAAGGTAAAGTTCTCATGGTTTTCAATTTGCCTTGAAATCAGCGTCGGCAGTCCCCGGTGTCATGGCTTTCAGTGTACTTTAATGGCCTGGGTAAGTGATGTAATTGATAGTGACATCATCTAACCTATCCACCCTAACTTTCTATGACCCATTCCTATCCTACCCTACTCGTTTTGGAACATGGGTGGACCCAGATATCTTCGACGGAATTGCAAGATTTCACCGAAACAAATGCTACTTCATGGCCTATGATAAGTGATTTTTAGCAAAATATCTAAGGGTCCACTTTTGGCAATATAGGTTCTCTAGGTCAAGGCATGTGATTGTACAGCTATGAAAAAAATCTAGCTCGATTGCATATCTAGGAGGCAAAGTTCTCATAGTTTTCAATCTGCCCTAAAATCGGCGTCGGCAGTCCCCGGTGTCACGGCCTCCAACAACATTGATGGCCTAGGAAAGTGATGTAATTGATAGTGACATAATCTAACCTATCCACCCTAACTTACTATGAGCCATTCCAATCCTACCCAACTCATTTCGAAACATAGGTGGACCCAGATATCTTTGATAGAATAGTAAGATTTCACCGAAACAATTGCTAAGTGATTTTTAGAAAAATGTTTAGTGGTCCATTTTTTCCATCTTCGGTTCTCTAGGGTGAGGCATGTGATTCTACAGTCTTGAAAAGAATCTAGATCGATTCCATATTCGAAAGGCAAAGTTCTCATGATTTTCAATTTTCCCAAAAATCAGTCTTGGTAGTCCCCAGTGTCGAGACCACCAGCGTACATTAACAACCTAGCTAAGTGATGTAATTGAGAGTGACATCATCTAACCTATCCACCCTAACTTCCTATGTGCTATTGCCATCATACCTAGCTCATTTCGAAACATGGGTGGACCCTAACATCTTTGATAAAATTACAAGATTTCATCAAAACAAATGCTACTTTGTGGCCTATGATAAGTGATTTTTAGAAAAATCTCTAAGGTCCACTTTTGCCAATTTAGGTTCTCTAGGGTGAGGCATGTGATTCTACAACCATGAAAAAAATCTAGCTCGATTGCATATCTAGAAGGCAGAGTTCTCATGGTATTCAATCGGCCCTGAAATCAGCGTCGGTAGTCCCCGATGTCACCGCCTCCAGCGTAAATAAAAGGCCTGGGAAATGTAATTGATAGTGACATCATCTAACCTATCCACCTTAACTTCCTATGAGCCATTCCAGTCCTACCCCGCTTGTTTTAGAAGACGGGTGGACCCAAACACATTCGACAGAATTGCAAGATTTCACCAAAATAAATGCTACTTTGTGGCCTATGATATTTGATTTTTAGAAAAAATCTCCTAGTGTATACTTTTGGCAATTTAGGTTCTCTAGGTTGAGGCATGTGACTCTGCAGCTGTGAAAAAAATTCTAGCTCAATTCCATATTCGGAAGACAAAGTTCTCATGGTTTTCAATTTGCCCTAAAATCAGTGTTGGCAGTCCCTGGTGTCGCAGCCACCAGCATACATTAATAGCCTAGGTAAGTGATGTAATTAATAGTGACATCATCTGACCTATCCATCCTAACTTCCTATGTGTCATTCCAATCCTAGCCAGCTCGTTTCGTAACACTGGTGGACCCAGACATCTTTGCCAGAATTAGAAGATTTCACCGAAACAAATACTACATTATGTCCTATGATAAGTGATTTTTAGAAAACTATTCAGTGGTCCACTTGCTAACTCAAGTTCTCTGGGGTGAGTTATGTGATTCTACTATCATGAAAAAAATTTGGCTCGATTCCATATTCGGAAGGCAAAGTTCTCATGATTTTCAATTTGCCCTAAAATCAGTATCGGCAGTCCCTGGTGTCGAGGCCACCAGAGTACATTAATAGCCAAGGTAAGTGATGTAATTTATAGTGACATCATCTAACCTATCCACCCTAACTTGATATGTGCTATTCCCATCATACCCAGCTTGTTTTGAAACATGGCTGGACCTAGACATCTTTGACGAAATTACAAGTTTTCACTGAACCAAATGCTACATTTTGGCCTAAGATAAGTGATTTTTAGAAACATCTCTAGGGGTCCACTTTTGCCAATTTAGGTTCTCTTTGGTAGGGTATGTGATTCTACAGTCATGAAAAGAAATCTAGCTTGATTGCATATCCCAAAGGAAAAGTTCTCATGGTCTTCAATTTGCCCTAAAATCAGTGTTGGCTGTCCCTGGTGTCAAGGCCACCAGCATACATTAACAGCCTAGGTAAGTGATGTAATTGATGGTGACATCATCTAACCTATCCACCCTAACTTCCTATGAGCCATTCCTGTCCTACCTAGCTCGTTTCAGAACATGGGTGGACCTAGACATCTTCGACGGAATTGCAAGATTTCACCAAAACAAATGCTACTTTGTGACCTATGATAAGTGATTTTTAGAAAAATCTCCTGGTGTACACTTTTGCCAATTTAGGTTCTCTAGGGTGAGGCATGTGATTCTATAGCCATGAAAAAATTAGCTTGATTCAATATCCAAAAATTAAAGTTGTCATGGTTTTCAATCTGCCCTAAAATCAGCATCGGTAGTCCCCGGTGTCGTGGCCACTAGCATATATTAATAGCCTGGGTAAGTGATGTAATTAATAGTGACATCACCTAGCCTATCCACCCTAACTTCCTATGTGCCTTCCTGTCCTACCTAGCTTGTTTCGAAACATGGGTGGACCTAGACATCTTCGATGAAATTACAAGATTTCACTGAAGCAAATGTTACCTTATGACTAATGATTTGAGATTTTTAGAAAAATCTCTAGGGGTCCACTTTTGCCAACTCATGTTATCTAGGGTGAGTCATGTGATTCTACAGCCATGAAAATAATTTTGCTCAATTCCATATCCGAAAGGCAAAGTTCTCTTTGTTTTTAATCTGCCCTGAAATCTACGTCGGCAGTCCCCGGTGTCATGGCGCCTAGTGTACATTAATGGCCTAGGTAAGTGATGTAGTTAATAGAGACATCATCTATATTGTCTACCCAAACTTTCTATGTGCCATTCCTGCCCTAACCAGCTCATTTTGGAACACGGGTGGATGCAGACATCTTCAACGAAATTGTAAGATTTCACCAAAACAAATGCTACTTTGTGGCCTATGCTAAGTAATTTCTCAAACAAATCTCTAGGGGTCAACTTTCACCAATTTAGGTTCTCTAGGGTGAGGCATGTGATTCTGTAGCTATGAAAAAAATCTAGCTCAATTCCATATCCAGAAGGAAAAGTTCTCATGGTTTTCAATCTACACCGAAATCAGCGTCGGTAGTCCCCGGTGTTGCGGCCTCTAGCATAGTTTAATGGCCTAGGTAAGTTATGTAATTGATAGTGACATCATCTAACATATCCACCCTAGCTTCCTATGACCCATTCCTATCCTACCCTGCTTGTTTCGGAACACGGGTGGACCCAGACACCTTCGATGGACTTGCAAAATTTCACCGAAACAAATGCTACTTTGTCACCTATGATAAGTGATTTTTTGAAAAATCTCCAAGGGTCCACTTTTGCTAATTTAGGTTCTCTAGGGTGAGGCATGTGATTCTATAGCTGTGAAAAAAATCTAGCTGGATTGCATACCCAGAAGGGAAAGTTCTCATGGTTTTCAATTTGCCCTGAAATCAGCGTCGGTAGTCCCCGGCGTCACGACCACTAGCATACATTAATGGCATAGGAAAGTGATGTAATTGATAGTGACATCATCTAACTTGTCCACCCTAACTTCCTATGTGCCATTCTTGTCCTACCTTGCTCGTTTCGGAACACGAGTGGACATAGACATCTTTAACAGAATTGCAATATTTCACTAAAACAAATGCTACTTTATGGCCTATGATAAGTAATTTTTAGAAAAATATCTAGAGGTCAACTTTTCTCAATTTAGGTTCTCAAGGGTGAGGCATGTGATTCTACATCTATGAAAAAAATCTAGCTCGATTCCATGTCTGAATGGCAAAGTTCTCATGGTTTTCAATTTGCCCTGAAATCAGCATCGGCAGTCCCTAGTGTCACGGCCGCCAACGTACATTAACAGATTAGGTATGTGATGTAATTAATAGTAAAATCATCTGATCTATCCACCCTAACTTCCTATGTACCATTCCTATTCTACCCAGCTCATTTTGGAACATAGCTGCACCCAAACATCTTCGCTAGAATTCCTAGATTTCACCGAAACAAATGCTACATTATGTCATATCTTAAGTGATTTTTAGAAAAATGTTTAGTGGTCCACTTTTGCCAACTTAGGTTCCCTAGGGTGAAGCATGTGATTCTATATCCATTAAAAAAATATCTCGATTCCATATCTGAAAGGCAAAGTTGTCATGGTTTTCAATTTGCCCTGAAATCAGCATCGGCAGTCCCCGGTGTTGAGGCCACCAGTGTACATTAACACCCTATGTAAGTGATGTAATTCTTAGTGACATTATCTAACCTATCCATCCTAACTTCCAATGTATTATTCCCATCGTACCCAGCTTTTTTTGAAACACGGGTGGAACCAGACATCTTCGATGAAATTGCAAGATTTCATCAAAACAAATGCTACTTTGTGGCCTATGACAATTGATTTTTAGAAAAATCTCTAGGGGTCCACTTTTTCAAATTCAAGTTCTCTAGGGTGAGGCATGTGATTCAACAGCCATGACAAAAATCTAGCCTGATTCTATATCTGGATGGCAAAGTTCTCATGGTTTTCAATCTGTCGTAAAATGAGCGTCGGCAGTCCCCGGTGTCACGACCTCTAGCATACAATAATGGCCTAGGTAAGTGATGTAATTGATAGTGATATCATCTAATCTATCCACCCTAACTTACAATGTGTCATTCCTATCCTACCTAGCCCATTTCAGAACACGGGTGGACCTAGACATCTTCGAAGGAATTGTAAGATTTCACTGACACAAATTCGACTTTGTGGCCTATGATAAGTGATTTTTAGAAAAATATTTATGGGTCCACTTTTGCCAATTCAAGTTCTCTAGGATGAGGCATGTGATTCTATGACTGTGAAAAAAATCTAGCTTGATTCCATATCTGGTAAGCAAAGTTCTCATGGTTTTCAATTTGCCCTGAAATCAACGTCGGCAGTTGTTGACGGTAATTAACCATCAACTTTATAAGTCAACAAGAATCAAAAGAAGGGTTAAAATGAGCTTCACCTTAGACTTAGGGGTTTAAAACTAATAATTTCTATAGGGGGTTATCAGGAAAAGAACAAAGGAGACCCATATATCAGATTTACATAGAGAGAAATCAACCCTACTATGAAAAAGAATAATCTAGAAGACTCAGGAAGGCACCACCTCGAAGGGGAGGGCCATTTGGGCTGATAGGTGGGGCGGCCACCCCAGGCCCTAGGCGCCTGCCCTAGTGGTTTGACCAATTAGGTGCAAGCTCGTGGATCCTGCCTCCACCGCCTTTGAGGATGAATAAAAACCATAGATCAAGGTCAGTTTGATCTGAGGGCTGTGGTGCTTCCTAGAGGGCTATATAAGCAAGGCCCCTCACCCCAGAAGAAACCCTAATTCATTAGCAATTCATTAGTAGAGGGATTCATCAGCATAGCTAGGGTTTAGAGAGTTTCTCTCCACCAGAGAATTAGAATAGCTACTCCAATTCTTCAACTTCTACATAGGTTTAGACTAGATAGAGGAAGAGTCGGGCGACTTATGCTCGAGATTCGGATCTTTGTCATCAAAGTATTAGTACTATTTTGTATCTTTGCTCTATGACTTTATTCTAATATGATTATGTTTCTATTTATTATGTTCCTAGTTTGCTCTAGTAGTACATTTGATTTGGTTATGATCGATAATGAGTTTATGTATATGTTTGCAAAGCGCTTAGCTCTCTTCACGAGCCGGTTAAGTGGTAGATCACATGTAAGCCTGGTGCTTAGATGCTATTTACCTGCAAATGCACCCTATTGGTTGGGTCGTGTGGTAGTTCGTGGAAGTGACAGTTCTATTGAGTCTTATATAGTCCACCCCATGTAGATAGGATAGGCAGAAACAACATTACGTATGAAGTCATGCTATGTCCTGGCTTTCTTCAGTAATATTCCTTATACATAGATGAAGAGTCTTTTATGCTATATATGATGGTGTGTTTGCTAGAGTAGATGAATGACTTAGTGGATTAGAACCTACCTAGAATTCAATCTCTTGAACTAATCAGACGTCAACCTAACTTTATGATGAGTAGTCTATCTCTAATCTCTGTGTGATTTATTCCCTATGCTTTACAATTCAATTATATTTATTTATCATGGTTTATCCCCCTACCAAAGTAAGTGACTGTGTGATTGATTTCTCGTAAGTAGTCGTATTTTGCAAATCCATCCCTTTAGGTTTAAGTCCTTAGTTCTTTCCCTTGAGCTAAATATAAATTAACGATACCTAGAATATTTCCCGATGAAGTGCTATGATGGTATTTTATCTATACGCTTGTGGATCCCATTTTTATTCTAAGAGGAGCAGTTCTATACCAACACTTTTGGCACCATGCTAGGGATGACAAATTAGCTTAAGTGGTGTTAGAAGTGTCAACAAGCATTTCTGGTGCTGTTGCCGGGGAAGGAATAAACCTTTGAGAAAAATTGTGTAAATAGATACTTAGGAAATGAGAAATCATAACAAGGCACCTCTGCTTTGGCAGGTTCACCCCTGTTGTTTTTTATTTGTTTATATTTTATACAAGGTATTAGCAGGATTGATTCAGATTCACTCAACTCTCCATCATCAGAATCGGATCAACCCAAGAAGGAGCTTATCACCAATTCCTAAAGCTATGACTACAAAAACCCTACATGAATTCTCTGCTCCTACAGTTGAGAATATCCGTATAGGTCTAGCACTAGAAACAAACAATCTTGAGTTTGAGCTCAAGCCAAGCCTCATTAATATGGTGCAAGCTACCCTATTCAGTGGAAAGGTACATGAAGATGCAAGTACACATTTGTAGAATTTCCTAGAAATTGGAAGCACTATCATCATCAAAGAAGTTAATCAAGATATCATACTACTTCACCTTTTTCCATTCTCACTAGTGGGAAGAGCGAAGCAGTGGTTTTATGCCAATAAATAAGACATCAACACATGGGCTAAGTGTTCAAAGGTCTTTCAAGCAAAATTCTTCCCAAAAGGCAAGACCAATGCCTTAAGAGAAAAGATTACCAATTTTCAACAGCAGAAGATAGAAACCATTTTCAGAAGCATGGGAGCGTTTGCAAGAATACATCTCAGATTGTCCTCATCATGGAATGGAAGAATGGTTACTCATGCAAGGCTTTTATCATGGATTAACTCAGAAGGCACATGAGCACCTAGATGCAACTGCTAAAGGATCATTTTTGTCACTTACAGTTGGAAAAGCCATGTTACTTATGGAGAAGATATCAGAAAATCAAGGCTGGTACCAAGACTATACTCAATATTATTATCAGAGTGAAGAAACGGTTGAAGAAGTGAATGCACTGTCTACCAAGATGGATGATTTGCTCAACTGGCTTGACCAGAGGGCTAAATACAAGGAAGATCATAGGGCGATTGAAGCAGCATACAAACAGGATACAAACTTTGCAGATAAGAAGCCTTTATATCAGCCAAATTGGAGATAGCAACAAAATCAAAAATCGAGTCAACAACCTACATTAAGGGATTTAGTCGCGCAGTAGATCAGAATGAATAGTGAAATGAAGGTAAAGCTTGCCACCAATGACAGAATCCTTGAGGATATAAATGTCAAATTGGATAATTTCTCAGCTGCCATTGAAGATCAGCTCAAGTTTAACAAGAAGATAGAAGAGAAGAGAAAACAGCTAGCTACGGTATTGCCTACTACCACTAATCCTGAGCAAGTAAGATCTATTACTACGAGAGGAGGGAGATCCACCAAGGATCCTCCCTATCCAAAAGGAGCAAGAAGAGCACCAGCAGTACTACCAGTGGCAGAAGAAGAGAATAATCCTAAAGCTGAGCAAGATGTACAACCTCAAGACATATTGCAAGATCATGAGATGAGACAAAATTTTCATGATACAAATTATATACCATTTCCTCATAGAATTAGAAGATCACAATCGGATGAGCAGTTTAGCAAGTTCGTGGAGGTCATTCAGAAGCTATATGTCAACATACCTCTATTGGATGCCATATAAGTTCCTACATATGCTAAGTATATCAGAGATATTTTAAACAAGAAGAGACCATTGCCCTCCACTGAAGTGATCAAGCTGACAGAAGAGTGTAGTGCAGCTATCCTGAATAAATTACCAGAGAAGAAGAAAGATCTAGAATGCCCCACTATTGATTGCTCAATTGAAGATCAACATTTCAACAATACACTATATGACCTTGGAGCAATTGTTAGTGTGATGTCTGCTGTAGTCTATCACAAGCTTGACCACTCAGCATTAGAGCCAACATTAATGTGCCTACAGTTAGCAGATCAATTAGTTCGGTACCCATTGGGCATTGCTAAGAATATCCTAGTCAAGATACGAGAATTCTTTGTTCCAGTAGACTTTGTGGTACTGGATATGCATCTAGACTCAAAAGTGTCACTCATCCTTGGGAGAACCTTTTTGAGCACCACTAATGCACACATTGATGTCGGGAAAGGAGAAATCAAGTTCACCATAAATGGGCAAGAAGAACAATTTGCATTCAAGTCAACACAGGAACTCAATGCCTCTACAAAGATGGTCAATCAAGACAAGAAAGAAATATCATCAGAACCATCATCTCTGGGATCATTAGAAAATAAAATATTGGAAGGTCCAGTTCGAATAACTCTAAAAATTCGAACCCTTGCCGGAAGGTAACTCGGTATTTATCTGCATATTTTTTCTTAAGCATACTTACATTCTCAAGTACTACATTATAAAAAAATTCTAGCCCCATGTAAATAATTTTTACAGTGTGTAAAAACTCATAAAAAGTTTTTTTACCGTGGTGGTACAAAAATATTTATTCCATGCATTTTAAGCATTTTAGTTTCTACTCTTTAATCTCCTGCATTTTATTTATATATATAGTGCATAGTGGACCCACCACCATGGGACTCACATGTCATACACTCCACCTCACATACATCACATCACATTATTTCATCCACTTCCACTCACCTCCACCATTTTCTCTTTTCCACCGCCAAATCCACCCACACACCTATTTTTCATACTTAACCATGAAGCAAGGTGGAGAGTTGAAAGTTTCAGCCAGAAAGGGGATAGAGGCGGGGCGGCTGCCCCCTCCACTTGGGCGCCCGCCTAGCCATCTCCTCCTCTATAAAAGCCCCTTCTCCCATTGCTTCTATGCACCACCAATATTTAGAATTTTTAGTGTACAAGCTGTTTTTAGTTTCGAGTTTCCTGCAAGAGCATAGGAGAGAAGGAAGAAAGTGGAAACAAAAAAGAGAAAAGAGGGAATAGAGGAGAGTGTCCTAGATCTTAGAGTTGAGAGAAGGAAGGTTTTATTTAGTGTTGCTATAATCTTTTATTTAGTGTTAACGATGCCCAAGTAAAGCTAGAGCAATTAAAATTTGAGAGGAGGTTCTGTCAGAAAACCAACTGAAAATAATCTCTTAGATGACTAACCTCTAGACCGCTAACTCTGGACGGCTAACCAACTAACCCCTTCCCTAATTCTTTCCATGAGTTTTGCCTTTGTCAGTTTTGTAGGATGAGCAGATTAAACAAGCTTACCAAGGGAGTTGTGGGGACAATCAAGAAGGAGTTCGACCTGAGCATCATCAAGAGCTAGCTCCAACATGAGCATCGACCCTCCTACTACCCCTGCACCTGCTTGCTCTTCATCACCAGCACCCAAGATCCTTCTCAAGCCAAATCAGCTTGGCTTGGGTGATTTTCACGAGAAGGATGTGTACAAGAAGATCAAGGACAAAGAGTTCACCCATACACCTACATTTGATCTAGCACTACTCCAAGAGGCAGGTATGAGTACTGAATTTGATACTATTTTCTCATTACTAGGATGGGCTTCTGCTTGGGATGTCACTGAAATAGGATCTAAGTTGTTAACCATAGAATTTCTTTGCACCCTAAGGACCACAGAGTCAGGAGTTTACTTTAGGCTTTTTAAGCAAGAGTTTTACCCCACATGGAGAGAGCTTAGTGACCTCCTTAATTTTCCTTCCAACATCCCAGTAGATATTGATGAAGCTTTAGGAGATTTTGAGAAGCACAAGTTTTGGACTGAGATTTCTAAGCATATAGTTTTCTACTCGCATCGTACTAGTGACATAGAACATCCAACGCTTAGATTTTTCCATAAATGGTTGGGCTTTACTTTCTTTCCACGTGATGATACTAGCATGGTCAGGGTTGCAGACTTACAGCTGATGTATGCAGTCGTGAAAAAAGATCAAAGTCTCACCTGTCCGTCTTTTAGTAGCCCATTGGTTGGTTGTTCCCTCTTACCAAATAGGACATATTGCTATCTGTTCGCTTGTTACTCGCATTGCTGCTAAATTAAACATGTTGCAAGGAGCCTCTCTTAATTTTATTGAAGATCATCATGATACTTTTGGCTATGAACATTTTTATCATGCTCACCTTTTGAAAAGAATAAATAATGAACTTTTTATGACATATGGTGAGACCAAGCTCTGATTACCTAACCCGGAGTTGGCCCTTTATTCTGTTCGAACTTTTCATATTGAGTTACAGGCTCAACCAGTGAACACTAGAGTGCCCCAGAGAACCGCCTATGAAAGAATCACACGTCATCATCAAGAACCAGTTTGACGTGGTGCTGACCCTGAACCAGAACAGCTAGCTCATGCCAGCTATGATGAGTGGATGGATCACAACTATCGCGTTCTGAACCCGTGGGAGTATCCTCCTCATCAGCCGCATGATAGCTATGAGCAGCCACCACCATCGACTAGACCATTCCATCCCTATGGAGAGGGAACTTCATCAGGGGGTGCTAGGCACTCGTTTGATTACCAAGGTGGAAGAACATCATCTGGTGGAGCACGTCAAGAATTTGAGCGTGGACGTAGGTCCAATGCTACTGGGTTCCACTACACCCCGCAGTACCATGAAGAACATATGGCATACCACCAGTGCACTGACAACGCTCTCTAGACCCTCCAACAAGGCCAAGCACGCCATGACCAAATGTGGGAGGAGCAGCGCGAGTGGAACTACAACACCACCCAGACCTTAACCAACATTCGAGAAAGTCAAGAACAAGAGGCCAAGGACATTGAAACATTGTTGGGATTTTTTCCTCTCAATTGAACGACTACGGCAAAATCTAGCTTGGGGGAGGACCCCTGTTATCTAAGATAAGTTTTCTTTTCCTTTTTACAATTTCCTTTTGTTATTGTTATGCATCTAAAAAATCAGCAAAACCTGAAAACAAAATAAATATTTACTACTTTTTAGTGTGCTTGTTTTAAGTTTGTTCTAAAAACATAAAAACCAATTAAAAAGAGTGTGTATAAGAGTGTGTTTTTAATCTTGTTAATTTAATTTGTTAATAAGTTTATAGACTTGAAGAATGCATGATGGAAATGATGAACAGTTGCTCTGTTGTAATTCTTTTCAAGTACCTAGTTTTCAACCTGTGGGAGCATATGCTTAATCTAAGTCTAGGTAGACATGATATGATATAGTATGAGCTACTATTTATCTTGTTCCTAGTGACACTAAATTCTGGAGATTTATTTTGAAAACTCAAAATGCCACATGATGAGTTTCTTATATGACGAGTGTTAAATTCCTACCATAGCCATACATGATTATTAGAATAGGAAACCTTCCATATATTTACTGCTTGTAATTGTGTTAAGTTTAGTTGGGCTATGTCGACCCTTAGGGGCTTGTCATGCGGTTAAAATCAAGATTTGCACACACATCATGCATCGTTGCTACTTCTACCCTAGAAGTATGCACCACATATTTGTCCCATTTAGATCCACCAAAAATGTTCTACTCTTACACTGAGAGTAAACACCAAAAATTTTCCCCATAGGATTCCTTTTTTTGCTAGCCAAATACCTTTATAATTGCTCCAAGTTTTTCATTATCATTTCTCTTGTATCAATTTAGTTCTTCGTATAAGAGACTTGTTATCTATTTTCTATGTAAAAAAGAGAAGAGAAGCAAAAGCAAAAGAAAAAGATGGATAAGGGTCCCAATAAAAAAAGAGAAGAAAGAAAGAAAGAAAAGAAAGATATTTATGCAGCCAAGTTTCCATTTATTTTCAAGATTCAGAAAAGATAAGTTATTTTCAAGTATGGACCATTGTAGAATTAGACTTTCACCTCTTTCTTTCTATCTCATTTATTCCCCATCATTTTAGCCACCATATCAAACCACACATGCACATCTTGATTTGATTGTATGATGAGTTCCTCTAGATCCATAGTTTGACTAGGCAACATATGCATTACAAGTATGTATGAGCTATCTCCATACCCCTGAACTCCACATAAGCCTTATTAGTTATAGGGTGAGAAAGAGAAGGCATACCCAAGATTTGCCTTGAGCCAAAAATACTACATATTTTGAGAGGAGAGACAAGGCATAACCTTTCAAATGCCTTAGTGAGGATCCAAAAATACCACATATTGAGAGACTTATGAGAGTCATATTCAAGGAACTCTAAGTTTTATTTGCAAATATTTATGAAAACTCTAGGACAGAGGTGGAACAAATAGCATGAGACATAGTGCTTGACTAAATTGTTCTATCTTTCAATTACTCAAGACCCAAGTGCAGGTAAAAGCCCCATGGTTAGAAGAAACATAAGTTTGAAAGTCAGTGCAGTCCACTCTAGTCAAAAGAAGAATTCTTGTTTGAATGCATTTATACTTTCAAGGCATGAAAGCATTGCAGCAGCTCCTGATCCATCTTAGGTTTAGCTATTTGCTCAGGGACGAGCAAAAGGTAAGCTTGGGGGAGTTTGTTGACGGTAATTAACCATCAACTTTATAAGTCAATAAGAATCAAAAGAAGGGTTAAAATGAGCTTCACCTTACACTTAGGGGTTTTAAACTAATAATTTCCATGAGTTTTGGTGAATGTCTATTTCTGCAGGGGGGTTATCAGGAAAAGAACAAAGGAGACCCACATATCAGATTTACATAGAGAGAAATTAACCCTACTATGAAAAAGAATAATCTAGAAGACTTGGGAAGGCACCCCCTCGAAGGGAAGGGTCATTTGGGCTGACAGGTGGGGCGGCCGCCCCAGGCCCTGGGCGCTCGCCCCAGTGGTTTAACCAATCAGGTGCAAGCTCATGGATCCTGCCTCCACCGCCTTTGAGGATGAATAAAAACCATAGATCAAGGTCGGTTTGATCTGAGGGTTGTGGTGCTTCCTAGAGGGCTATATAAGCAAGGCCCCTCACCCCAGGAGAAACCCTAATTCATTAGCAATTCATAAGTAGAGGGAGCCATCAGCAGAGCTAGGGTTTAGAGAGTTTCTCTCCACCAGAGAATTAGAATAGCTACTCCAATTCTTTAACTTCTACATAGGTTTAGACAGATAGAGGAAGAGTCGGGCGACTTGTGCTCGAGATTTGGATCTTCATCATCAAAGTATTGGTACTATTTTGTATCTTTGCTCTACGACTTTATTCTAATATGATTATGTTTCTATTTATTATATTCCTAGTTTGCTCTAGTAGTACATTTGATATGGTTATGATCGATAATGAGTTTATGTATATGTTTGCAAAGCGCTTAGCTCTCTTCGCGAGGGGGTTAAGTGGTAGATCACATGTAAGCGTGGTGCTTAGATGCTATTTACCTGCAAATGCACCCTATTGACCGGGTCATGTGGTAGTACATGGAAGTGACTGTCCACTTTTGCCAATTTTGGTTCTCGAGGGTGAGGTATGTGATTCTATAGTCATAGAAAAAAATCTAGCTTGATTACATATCCAGAAGGCAAAGTTCTCTTGGTTTTTAATCTTCCCTAAAATCAGCGTCGGCTATCCCCGGTGTCACGGCCTCCAACGTACATTAATGGCCTAGGTAAGTGATGTAATTGTTAGTGACATCTTCTAACCTGTCCAACCTTACTTCCTATGGGCCATTCCTGTCCTACCGAGCTCGTTTCAGAACACAGGTGGACCTAGACTTCTTCGATAAAATTGCAAATTTTTGCAAAAACACATGCTACTTTATGGCCTATGATAAGTGAGTTTTAGAAAAATACCTAGGGTCCAATTTTGCCAATTTAGGTTCCCTAGGGTGAGGCATTTGATTCTGCAGCTGTGAAAAAAATCTAGCTCGATTCCTTATCCGGTAGGCAGTGTTATCATGGTTTTCAATTTGCTCAGAATTCAGCGTCGGAAGTCGCTAGTGTCACAGCCACCAACATACATAAATGGCTAGGGTAAGTGATGTAATTGATGGTGACAGCATCTAACCTATCCTCCCTAACTTAATATGTGTCATTCTTGTCCTACCTAGCTCGTTTTAGAACACGGGTGGACCTAGACATCTTCGACGGAATTATTGTGGTCCACTTTTGCCAATTCAAGTTCTCTAAGGTGAGGCATGTGATTCTATAGCTGTGAAAAAAAATCTAACTCAATTCCATATCCAAAAGGCAAAGTTCTCATGGTTTTCAATTTGCCCTGAAATCAGCGTCCGTAGTCCCAGGTGTCACGGCCACCAGTGTACATAAATGGCCTAGGTAAGTGATGTAATTGATAGCGACATCATCTATCCTATCCACCTGAACTTCTTATGTGCCATTCCTATCCTACCCAGCTCATTTTGGAACACGGGTGGACAGACATTTTCAACGAAATTGCAAGATTTCGCTGAAACAAATGCTACTTTATGGCCTATGAAAATTAATTTTTAGAAAAATCTCTAGTGGTCAACCTTTCCTAATTCAGGTTCTCTAGGGTGAGTCATGTGATTCTACAACTATAAAAAAAATCTAGCTCGATTCCATATTTGAAAGGCAGAGTTCTCATGGTTTTTAATTTGCCCTAAAATCAGCATCGGCAGTCCCTGGTGTCATGGCCACCGGCATACATTAATAGCCTATGTAAGTGATTTAATTAATAGTGATATCATCTGACCTATCCATCCTAACTTCTTATGTACCATTCCTATCCTACCCAGCTCGTTTCGGAACATAGCTCGACCCAAACAACTCTGCCAGAATTGCATGATTTCACTGAAAAACAAATGCTACTTTGTGTCCTATGATAAGTGATTTTTAGAAAAATGTTCAGTGGTCCACTTTTGCCAACTCAAGTTCTCTAGGGTGAAGCATGTGATTCTATAGCCATGAAAAAAAATCTATCTCGATTCCATATCCGAAAGGCAAAGTTGTCATGGCTTTCAATTTACCCTGAAATCAGCGTCGACAGTCCCCGGTGTCGAGGCCACTAGTGTACATTAACAACCTAGGTAAGTGATGTAATTGATAGTGACATTATCTAACCTATCCACCCTAACTTCCTATGTGCTATTCCCATCGTACCCAGCTTGTTTTGAAACATGGGTGGACCCAGACATCTACGACGAAATTGGAAGATTTAACCGAAATAAATGCTACTTTGTGGTCTATGATAATTGATTTTTATAAAAATCTCTAGGGGTCCACTTTTGCCACTTCAAGTTCTCTTGGGTGAGGCATGTGATTCTACAGTCATGAAAAAAATCTAGCCCAATTCTATATCTGGAGGGCAAAGTTGTCATGGTTTTCAATCTGCCCTAAAATGAGCGTCCGCAGTCCCTAGTGTCGCGGCCTCTAGCATACATTAATGGCCTAGGTAAGTGATGTAATTGATAGTGATATCATCTAATCTATCCACCCTAACTTACATTGTGCCAATCCTATCCTACCTAGCTCATTTCGAAACACGGGTGGACCTAGACATCTTCGACGGAATTGCAAGATTTCACCGATACAAATGCTTCTTTGTGGCCTATGATAAGTGATTTTTGGAAAAATCTTTTGGTGTCCACTTTTTCCAATTCAAGTTCTCTAGGATGAGGCATGTTATTCTGCGACCGTGAAAAAAATCTTGCTCGATTCCATATCCGGTTGGCAAAGTTCTCATGGTTTTCAATTTGCCCTGAAATCAGCATCGGCAGTCCCCTGTGTCACTGCCACCTACGTACATAAATGGCCTGGGTAAGTGATGTAATTGATAGTGACATCATCGAAACTATCCACCTAGCTTTCTATGTGCCATTCTTGTCATACCCAGCACGTTTCAGAACATGGGTGGACCCAAACAACTTCGACGGAATTACAAGATTTCACCGAAACAAATACTACTTAGTGGCCTATGATAACTGATTTTTAGAAAATCTTCATAGGTCCACTTTTGCTAATTCAAGTTCTTTGGGGTGAGGCATGTGATTCTATAGCTGTGAAAAAAATTTAGCCCGATTCTATATCCGAAAGGCAAAGTCCGCAGGGTTTTAAATTTGTCCTAAAATCAGCGTCGGCAGTCCCTGGTGTCACGGCAACCAGCATACATGAACAGCCTAGGTAAGTGATGTAATTAATAGTGACATCATCTAACCTATCCATCCTAACTTCGTATGTGCCATTCCTTTCCTACCCAGCTCGTTCCGGAATGTGGGTGGTCCCAGACATCTTCGACAAAATTGCAAGATTTCACTAAAAACAAATGCTGCTTTTTGGCCAATTCAGGTTCTCTATGGTGAGGCATGGGATTCTGTAGCTATGAAAAAAAATCTAGCTTGATTCTATATTCGAAAGGCAAAGTTCTCATGATTTTCAATCTAACCTGAAATCAGCGTTGGTAGTCTCTGGTGCCACGGTAATAAGCGTACATTAACAGCCTAGGTAAGTGAGGTAATTGATAGTGACATCATCTAACCTATCCACCATAACTTCCTATGTGCCATTCCTGTCCTTCCCAGCTCATTCCGAAACACGGGTGTACCCAGACATCTTCGACAAAATTGCAAGATTTCATCAAAATAAATGTTACTTTGTGGCCTATGATAAGTGATTTTTAGAGAAATCTTTAGGGATCCACTTCTGCCAATTCAGGTTCTCTAGGATGAGGCATGTGATTCTACAATCATGAAAAATATATAGCTCTATTGCATATCCGATAGGCAAAGTTCTCATTATTTCCAATTTGCTCTAAAATCAGCGTCGGCAGTCCCCGGTGTCATAGCTACCTACATACGTAAATGGCCTAGGTAAGTGATGTAATTGATAGTGACATCATTGAACATATCCACCTAACTTTCTATGTGCCATTCCTACCCTACCCAGCTCATTTCGAAACACAGGTGGACCCAGACAACTTCGATGGAATTGCAAGATTTCACCGAAACAAATGCTACTTTGTGACCTATGATAAGTGATTTTTAGAAAACCTTCATAGCTCCACTTTTGCAAATTCAAGTCCTTTAGGGTGAGGCATGTGATTCTATAGCCTTGAAAAAAATCAATCTTGATTCCATGTCCGGAGGACAAAGTTCTCATGGTTTATATTGTGCCCTAAAACCAGCGTCGACAGCCCCTAGGGTCACGACCTCCAGCATACATTAATAGCCTAGGTAAGTGATGCAACTGATAGTTACATCATCTAACCTATCCACCCTAACATCCAATGTGCCATTCGTATCCTACCCAGCTCATTTCGGAACACGGGTGCACCTAGACATCTTCGATGGAATTGCAAGATTTCACCGATACAAATGCTGCTTTGTGGCCTATGACAAGTGATTTTAGAAAAATCTCTAGAGGTCCACTTTTGTCAATTCAGGTTTTCTAGGGTGAGGTATTTGATTCTATAGTCATGAAAAAAAAACTAGCTTGATTTCATATCCGAAAGGCAATGTTCTCTTGGTTTTTAATCTACCCTAAAATCAGCGTCGGCAGTCCCTAGTGTCACGGCCTCCAGCGTACATTTACGGCCCAGGTAAGTGATTATTGGCATTTCTTAGCATTACTACCAAGAATAGAATTAAAATTCATCCCCGACAATGGCGTCAGAAAATGCTTGTTGGCATTCCTTAGCGTCACTACCAAGAATATAATTAAAATTCATCCCCAGCAATGGCGCTAGAAATGCTTGTTGGCAGTTCTTAGTTCTGTCATTAAGAACGGGGTTGAATCCATCCTTAGCAACGGTGCTAAGAATGCCTCGGTTAGTAGTAGTTGGATTCTACTAATTATAACTGTGATAGTTCCTTGTCCATTTTAGATTATTAATCCGCAAGCGCATGGAGCTATCGTTGCAGCATTTCACCCATAGAGTATTCGAGTATCGTTCATTTATATTTTTCCCATGGGAAGGCATTTGATTAAGATCCTAGTATGGATATGGACTTCAGTAATAATGCGATGTAAGATTATCCATGGTTAATGCAGGGGTAACAACGGTGATATTCAAGATAGTGGACACAAACATGGCATTCCTCAAAGGATAAATAAGAAAAGAAATAAAGAAACAAGATTCCTAAAGCGAGCAGGCATTGATCTAGTATAGTCACATCATTATTAGTTGATGATCATACAACTTTACATAATTAGAATTAGGACTAAGGATGAAGCAGGTTGGGAGACCACTCGAGTACTAGTCTGCCAGTAACTTCAGTGACAATTTAGACTCCTACACCCCAATCAAACGTGGGGGAATACAAAGGACGGACAGGGATGTCACCACCTGCCGCCTACCCCTCATTCCATAGAAATGGACAATGCAATCACCTGTTCCTCCATACCCAAGCACCATGCTTGCGTATGCAGCAACTACCCAAAATCCCCCACAGTCCCTGACCCTATGGATCGATAGGTAAAGGAAATGGGCACACCTTATGGCATGATGAACCGTCACCTCAACTTAGCTCTAATCCCGATTACATATGTTATATGATTTATTAAGCATAAAGTTAAGCATGTTATTCCCATGACACACAAACTATAGACTAGTTCATATATCAAGATCATAACAGCAAAACTATACTCTAATTCATAAGTATGACTATAAATATATAATGAGAGCAAGACTTTGGAAGAACTCATAATTCAATTCATACCCAAGAATGTCTTCTTCCAAGGAGCGAAGCTCTCCAAGGTAGCTCTGCATTGCTCTAAAATAACTAAGTAAAGTAAAGCTACAACTAGGAAATAGAGAGTGGGGTAATGCTTGATGTGGTTGTGTGTGTTGAGTTAAGGGGCTTGGCTCTCTATTTATGCAGGGAGAAAGGCGGTGCTCCTCCCTATTCTTGGCGTGAGGCACCCTGGGAACCGACGTTGCATGCTTCCATGCCACCGCCAGAGAAAGACCGGGGATGATGGCGGTTCTAGGGGGGTGGCCACCCCTAGGGCTGGCCGACCCACCAAGGGGCCCAAATGGCCACTTACTTTGTGAGGTAGACTCTGGTTGGGCTCGGAATACTACTGTGTGGTGTTTTGTCCCATTGGTGTTCTGATGTTTGGTGCCTTCTCCATTCTTTGCGCGAATCAACATTGGAAAGCACCTTTTGATGGTTTATTCCATGTATTTGTGTTTATGACCTACAAAGTGATATACTCCAAATACATGTGGAACTCAATTAATAGTAAAAGCATATGTGACCAGAGTTTGCTAATTCCTCCTTTTATGAGCTTATTAACGGTCGAATTTCATCGTTAGTGACCTTTAACAACTCCCCAATCTTAAGCTTTGCTCATCCCGAGCAAATAGCTAAGTATTTTGGTTGTTGATCAGGAGTTGCTACTATTCTAATATAATTCGAAAAGTGTCATGCCTATAATAGAGTATTCTTCCGCAATTCAAATAAGTTGGCATTTTAGCCACCCTTTTAACTTAATCCCTGTGGGGCTTATTGCTTTTCCAAGTCTTAGGCGGTTGCAAGATAGAACAGAATAACAGAATAACTAATCATTCATTCTTTGGTCAACCTTCTATCCGGAGGTTTTATGAGTTTGCAAAAAGAAAGTAAGTTCCTCAATTGATCAACTCATTCGCTCAATGTGTATGATCCTCACCAAGGCATTTTGAGATTTTTGCCTTACTTTCCATAGCCTACTTCTAAGGCTTTGAGTGGAGTTTTGGGTAGGTATGAGAAGTGGGCATACTTGTATCACATATATTGCTAAGTCAAAAATTGGATCCAAGGAGATGCAAGTCATACACTTTGATCAAGATGTGCAAGTGTGTGGAAAATTTTCCTATCCTATTTTTTTCGTGTGTACTCCAATGTGGTCATGAATGTTTTCTCCTTGAAAACTGCCTTAGGAGTAGGGGCTATTCTTTATTCTCACTGGTGGGCATCAAAGTACCCATTGTTTTCTCTCTTTTTTCAATACTTTGGAACCTTCATGTGTTCCATTTTTTGCTATTTTGAGAGCTTCATATGTCTCTCTTTTTCTTCTTCTTCTTTTTTTGGAGTAACCCCATACTCTTTCTTGGCAAATGAAAATATTGGAGAGAAAAACTCATGTTTGATGTATGGAGTATATATATATATTTTTGGTGGATGGAAAAGGCATGTTTTACGTAGCTCTCAGTGCGAGCGTTAGCATTTTATTTGTGGTGTGCAACGTGAATCTTGATCATGGGTGCATGACTAGTATCTCAACAAGGGTCACATCAATTTGACAAAACTCAATGTAAGTACAAGCAGCATATGACTGAGGCTTGTATTTGAATATTGTCATATGGCCTCGTAGGAATTCATAATAATTGAGGAACTTTGGGTTTTGTTATTTTTAAAAGAAAACTCCAGATGTCAGGTTTCTCTTAGAACAAAATCATAGCATATCTTATTTACCATCTCATATCTTGCAACAACTTAGAAAAGGATCATGCTTTTGCAACCCACAAGTTTCAAGTTTTTAGGATGAGACATTTTTAGCCAAAAAAAAATAAATCTTGGGGAATACTAAGTTATAACTTAGGCATAGATGAATTATAGACAAAGCAACTATTCATCATTTAAACAAAAGATAACTTACGTATTCCTGAATCACATGAGGTTGGAAAAAATATTTTTGTTGTTTAATTTTTTTTTGGAATTTAATTGCAGAAATTTAAATGTGGAAAATTTAAAACAGAAATTAAAGTGCGGAATTTAAAACTTACCTTTGTGGGGGTCCTCCCCCAAGCTTATTTGCTGCTCAAGGTCTGGGGTAAAAACCCATGTGATGCCAGAAGGCCTTCTGCTGCTCGTGCTGCTGCTGTAGTCTTGCGTTTATTTGAGCCATCTCCTGCTGTTTCTCCCCGTTCCAGTGGGTCATATTCTGCACATGAGTATTGAGGGTGTTTTGGATATTACCTGTGTAAATCTCCAGTCTTTCGAGGCGTCTGTTCATATCCTCCCATCCTGAGACTGAATGTTGTGGTGGTACGGGTGGGGGCATATCGTCGGAGTCGGACGACTGTGCTGCCCATGCCCCGGCTCCGCTGGATTCTCCAGTCGTGTGTACTTGTGGGGTAGACACCCATCTAGGGTGGTGCATGGGAACAAACCCAAGCATGTCCCCTATAGGGAACATCCTCGAAGGGAATGCTTGTGGTGCAGCGGAAGAAGGTTGTGCTAGAGCTTGTGAGCTGCTTCCCTCATTTCTTGTTCTACTCCTTGTTGTCCTGCCAGGTAAAGAACCCAAACGAGCTTTCTCTTGCGGAATGAGCTCGAAGGTCAGTGCAGGGGATGTATACAAACGATGGCCCAGGTTAGGTAATGGGATTTCATTTGCATACCCCTAAAAGAAATATACAAGTTGTCCTTCTGTATTATGTTTTAAGTGATGTCCTTGCAATAAGTAATGTTCATTGATGAGCAGGCGTGGAGTTGAAATATAAGTTATATCCTAATTTTCCAAAGCATTTACACCATTGGCAATACAAGTAATAAGAGATGTGCATGTTGTGGCAGTGGAGAAACCTTTTATCATTCTTAACCAATGGTCGACAATTTCATTAACAGGAGCAATTTTAGTCTTTCTTATTATGGCATACATTATTTTCAACTCATCACTAAGGACCTTATGAGTGTCAAATCTAGGGAACAAGGTCATGGCAATTCAACAATGCATAAATCTTAGAGTGGGATGTTGGATGTTCATGTTGAGGGGTGAGAATTTCCCAATTACATTTAGACCTAAAATTTCTGGCCAAAATTTATGACGATCAAACCCTCTGACAGCCGGATCTAAATCAAGCTTGCATCTAGTGTTGAAACCAAAGTGTGTAGCAAGATCCCGCCAAGTGCAAAAATATTGTTTTTGAAAAAGGTGGAAAGAAATTCCCTCATCATGTTTTCTTAGCGAGCAAAGGAATTGGATGGTGAGAAGATGAGAACCTAATTTATCTATAGGATCAATATTTTCCAATCCAATAGCTTCCTAGATGGAGATGAATTCGGTATCCATACCTATGGCTTTGAGGAAGTCGGCGTCATACATTGGTGTATGGTTGAACTTGCGGTCTTTGATGAGGTGATATGACTCTATATCTCGGCCTCTCTCCAAGTCAAGGTGGGGTTCATCTTCTTCCTCTACTTCCTGAGCATGGTGCACGTGCTCCTCCTCTTGCTCCTCCGTGTGATCGACTTCTTCATGCATCGGGCTCTCTTCTTGCTCGGTGTAGCTTGAGCTTGAGCTTGCACGAGAGCGCTTAGAGCTTGATCCGGTGATCTTTTTGGCCGCATCGGCGATGGTCTTCCTAAAACTACCCATGGTGAGAAACAAAGCAACACAAGCGAAACTAGAGCGCGGGTTATGGGTTAGCATAGAAACAAACTTATGAACCCATGAAGTGGCTTGAGCTTGAGATTTCTGCAGGGCTAGTGTAGAGAAACCTTGTTGGAAATGCTTAAGAGAGATTGTGGAAGCAAGAGAGTGAGTGAGAGAGTGAGAATGTGAGAGTGTGGGAGGGGTGGAGAGCTCTCCCGGCCACCCTCTGCATTTATAGGAGCAAGGCACATTGGAAACCGACAAGAGGCAACTGTCAGCAGCTACTGCAAAAAGTTTAGGGCCAACGGCCACCTAAGGGGGGCGGTCGCCCCTAGGGCTGGGAGGTGGTAACGGCTATTTCAAAATTGGATCCATGGTGGTTTCGTCCAGATGCCAAACGGTCTTCTCGGAAATATTTTTTTCATGATTGTTATGTGCAACTACCATAAATATATTTTATTACTTACCATTTTGTCCTTGGTCTGTTGGGTAAGACCTCTCCTCTTTCACTGATCTACAGCTGCATCATCATTTTTGCTGGGTTGCTTCGACTCATTGACAAGAATTGCAGCGGCAATTTGGGCTAGTTGTGTTTCAATCATTTTGTTGAAGCTCAATTGATTGTGAATAGAGGAGGTTAAATTTTCTAATTTAGAATTAATATTTTCTAGGCTCTTATCATGATAGGCAAGTTTCTTTGTAAGGTTTTCATTTATCTTGGCTTGGCCTAGCACCAATTCTTTTAGCGAAGGTTTGTTTGAATTGTAATTCGAATTGTAATTGGAATTGTAATTCAAATTACCTTGTAGGCGGGATTGGTTGTTCCACCCATTATTACCTGGTTGGCGAAACCTGTTATTGATGTAGGCGACTTCTTCATGAGTTTCGGGGCAATCATTCCCCTAATGGCCAACGTTCCCACAGACTTCACACGTGATGTGAGAGTCCATGGGCCTGGACGGTGCCGTTCATTGCTTCTTTTTCTTGGGCCCGTTCTTCCAACCTTTTCATCAAAAGATCCATTTTCATGGAAAGCATATCTACTTCTTTTACGGTATGCATACCTTTTTGGGATCTTCTTTCCTCCCCCCAGCTTTGATTCATTACCATTTTATTGATGAGAGCCGTAGCTCCATCAATGGTGAGGGAGAGAAAAGCTCTTCTAGCTGCAGCGTCGATGTGGCCCTTTGACATAATTGTTAATCCATCATAAAAATTTTGGAGCACTAACCAGTTTTCAATGCCATGATGTGGGCAGGCATGAATGTAGTCTTGAAGTGTAACACCACGAAATTCAAAAAAAATACCTTGGGATATTACTAAACTTCACAAACAGCAGCCGCACGCAACGAATAGAGATTTCAGCAACACCTTCTTTGTATATTAAAAAAACATGGAAGAAAGATATATAGATAACTAAAAACACCAAACCAGCATTAATGAATATCCTAACATATATGAGCTGCTCCAACAAGAATAAGTTTAACATCCACACCTTAAACACCCACTTTCAAGTCTAATTAACATAACCAAATTATTTTGTATTAAATCACTAAGACTCTAAAAGATGGAGTGTGTGATGTGCAGCTAATTTCCTTCCCTTCCAAGTAAGCATCAAGTACCTGGATTGAGTAAAGCAAGGGTGAGATGAAACATCTCAGCAAGCAAACTTGTTTTGACTAGCCATTTAAATCACAAGTTGAATTAAACATCAATTTAACATAGAGTTTCCACTTGACATGATATCAAAAATAAAATGAGACTTCCAATTTGAATCATAGCCAAGTGATAGAGCTTCATAACAACATGGATAGGTCACTTCAATAATATACTTCGTGAATGCATATGAATGCAATGCAAAATGACTCTTGCTTGCACACCCAACAAGGTGTGGAGCTGCATCCCATGATGTTGTACCAGTACGGTCGTGACCATAGGTCCACGACATAACTTCCAATGCAAATGAATGATGCAATGCACTTGGCATGCTGCAATAAAATTAATATACACCACCAATGATACTTCAACTTCACCTTCACGGTTGTGGGCCAGCCACATATAGCAATATGGAAGAATAACATCACCATTAATAAATGAATAAGACCACATTCAAATAAGGTTGAATAAACCAAGTTCACAAGTCATGGATATTAGTGGTATGACATTATTATAGACATTAAGCTGTAGGTGATGAAAATAACAAGCCAAAACGGTAGCAAACCACCGCTACATTCACTTGCCTCTTTACCGAAGGAGATCAAAAGAACTAGCGATGTTCCGAAGTGCTACCACCTGACCACAAGCAATACTCAGTACAAACATAAAAACACCAGCAATCCAACAACAAAAACGCACTAGAATGCCGCAAACCCGACATTTAAGCATCTACCGTTTGCGCTACCGATCAAGACAGCAGCACTAACTCTTCTCTTTTTCGTAGACTTTAGACCACATAACCAAAAACTCCAAAAATTTACCAGATTATGTAAAACTCTGTTATATACAACTTTTGTATTACATGGTTTCGCATCAGAGGTCTCCAAGATGGTGTAATTAACCATGGAACATAACTAAATATTTCTAACGTCCAACACAGAACATCAAACTTCAAAAATTCATAACTGGAGATATACTAATTCAGAAATTATAAAAATTTACCAATATGGAAAACTTAACAAACACCCTACAACTTTTGGTCATATCAAAAGATCAAATTATTAAACTAAGACAGTGAAAAACTGCTTAGATCTAAAACTGTCCAGATTTTACTCACTTAAAAATAGTCAAACTGTAACAGCTATATCTCCCAAAATATAGATGCTATGAAGATGTTCTTGGTGTCCAGAGAAAGATATGGAAGTCATCTACAACATTGTCTACAGGACCAAAATTTATTAAAGCTTCTAAGATGCCCAAACATAATGATGAATAGGGACTGCTCAGTCTGACGGAAATTTCAGAATATGGACGAATTGATTTCGAGAATTACTCCACTAAACCCAACCCAAATAAGCACTTTAATCCACAAAACTTGATCAAAAGAAGGGGATTAATATTTGACTTCTCACCTAGGGGAAACCGCAGCGAGAGTGATGATGAAAACCCTGATGACTACTTGTTTTATCCCCTTCTCTTCTCCTTCCCGTGATCTCCAACTCACGATGATGCCCGCTGCTACAAACGTCTTGATGTTCCAATCTATGCCAAACATGGCGAATCCCTCATGGACAGGAAGAGAAGTAGCAGATTGCTGCCATAACCAAGATACGAGATAGACCCTAACCGGTTTTGCAGGAGGAAGAAAGGCCACCACAGACGGCACCGACGATGGCGGCGGCGGCGAAACCCTAGACCCTTATCTCCTTTCTTTTTTTCCTTGGACATGGCACTGCAGGGTAGGGCAGGTCTGGGCAGGGAGCACACGTGGTTTGAGGACGAGGAAAACAAAAGGACTCGACCAGGCATCCTCGGGTTACTATTCATGGTACTGTAGCAGTCTTTTTTTATTCCATTAAACCTTGTAAAAATTATATCTTGATCATCTAACCTCCAAACTATGCATATGAGTAGTCAAACGGAAAGAATTCGACGAGATCTATGCATCTGTGGTCTCTGATTGTCCATCTGAGTGATGGATAAAAAAATAATTTTTTGCCACTCACTAAACCTCATGTTTAAACTTTTATCACATTACGTTTTCCAGCACATGAAACATATTCTAGGTGTTACATGAAGCCTTTCCCATGCCTTGGGAATGGACTCCGTGGCACTCTGCTACAAGTTGGAGATTCGTCCCCTCAGGGCATTGGTTTTGCCCATGGGGAAGAATTTAGCGAGGAACGCCGTGGAACATTTGTCCCATGATTTGACAGCTTCCTTTTCTTTGTAGAACCACTGTTTCGCCTTCCCTGAAAGGGAGAAATGAAACAAGTGGAGCCTGATACTCTCTGGTGCGACGTCCTTGATGACGATTGTGTCGCACAGTTCAAGGAAGTGTTGGAGATGTGCGTTCACGTCCTCGCAAGGCAAACCATGGAATTGGTTTGCCTGCACCATCGTGATGAGACCAATATGCAGTTCGAAGTTTCTGTTCCCAACATTGATAGCGGGCCCAACGGGCACATTGGCAACGGTGGGAGTGGAGTAGTCATGGAGGGTCTTGGCCATGATTGGAATGGTGGATGGTGCGAGAGTGACTGTTTCAACTATCGGTGGAGCGGACAGGGAATGAGGGACAAGGGTCCTCTTCTTCCTTAGGAGTGCTTTCTGGATTTGAATGGTAGTTTTCCGGCAGGTCAAAACCGGTCATACACTATCCTGTTTTCATCCACAATAGAGAAAATAAGCAAGGTTACCCTGCATAAACAATGGCTACACCTACATGCATATTACCATGAACATATCATACTAGATCTTTTAATCAGTTATGCCTTTCCCACCAACGGCGCCAGAAATGCTTGTTGGCATTTCTTAGCGTCACTACTAAGAATAGAATTAAAATTCATCCCCGGCAATGGCGCTAGAAATGCTTGTTGGCATTTCTTAGCGTCACTACCAAGAATAGAATTAAAATTCATCCCCGGCAATGACGCCAGAAATGCTTGTTTGCAGTTCTTAGTTCCGTCATTAAGAACGGGGTTGAATCCATCCTTAGCAACGGCGCCAAGAATGCCTCGGTCAGTTGTAGTTGGATTCTACTAATTATGACCATGATAGTTCCTTATCCATTTTAGATTATTAATCCACAAGCGCACGGAGCTATCATTGTAGCATTTCACCCAGAGAGTATTCGGGTATCGTTCATTTAAATTTTTCCCATGGGAAGGCATTTGATTAAGATCCTATTATGGATATGGACTTGGGTAATAATGCGATGTAAGATTATCCATGTTTAATGCAGGGGTAACAACGGTGATATTCAAAATAGTGGACACACACATGACATTCCTCAAAGGATAAATAAGAAAAGAAATAAAGAAACAAGATTCCTAAAGCGAGCATGCATTGATCTAGTATAGTCACATCATGATTAGTTGATGATCATACAACTTTACATAATTAGAATCAAGACTAAGGATGAAGCAGGTTGGGAGACCACTCGAGTACTGGTTTGCTAGCAACCTCAGTGACAATTTAGACTCCTACACCCCAATCGAACATGGGAGAATACAAAGGACGGACAGGGCTATCACCACCTACTGCCTACCCCTCATTCCACAGAAATGGATAATGCAATCACCTGTTCCTCCATACCCAAGCACCATGCTTGCGTATGCAGCAACTACCCAAATCCCCCGCGGTCCCCAACCCTACGGATCGACAGGTAAAGGAAATGGGCACACCTTGCGGCACGATGAACCACCACCTCAACTTAGCTCTAATCCTGATTACATATGTTATATGATTTATTAAGCATAAAGTTAAGCATGTTATTCCCATGACACACAAACTATAGACTAGTTCATATATCAAGATCATAATAGCAAAACTATACTCTAATTCATAAGTATGACTATAAATATATAATGAGAGCAAGACTTTGGAAGAACTTATAATTCTATTCATACCCAAGAATGTCTTCTTCCAAGGAGCCAAGCTCTCCAAGGTAGCTTTGCCTTGCTCTAAAATAACTAAGTAAAGTAAAGCAACAACTAGGAAATAGAGAGTGGGGTAGTGCTTGATGTGGTTGTGTGTGTTGAGTTGAGGGGCTTGGCTCTCTATTTACGCAAGGAGAAAGGTGGTGCTCCTCCCTATTCTTAGCATGAGGCACCCTAGGAACCGACGTTGCATGCTTCCATGCCACCGCCAGAGAAAGACTAGGGATGACCAAGGGGCCCAAATGGCCACCGCCTTTGTGAGGTAGACTCTGGTTGGGCTTGGAATACTACTGTGTGGTGTTTTGCCCCGTTGGAGCCTTCTCCATTCTTTGCGCGAATCAACATTGGAAAGTGCCTTTTGCTGGTTTATTCCATGTATTTGTGTTTGTGACCTGCAAAGTGATATACTCCAAATACATGTGGAACTCAGTTAATAGTAAAAGCATATGTGACCAAAGTTTGCTAATTCCTCCTTTTATGAGCTTATTGACGGTCGAATTTCATCGCTAGTGACCATCAACAGTGATATAATTGATAGTGACATAATCTAACATGTCCAACCTTACTTCCTATGTGCCATTCCTATCCTACCCAGCTTGTTTTAGAACACGGGTGGACCCAGACATCTTCGATAGAATTGCAAGATTTCATCGAACAAATGCTACTTTGAGGCCTATGATAAGTGATTTTTAGAAAAATCCCTAGGGGTCCACTTTTGTCAATTTAGGTTTTCTAGGGTGAGGCATTTGATTCTACAGCTATGAAAAAAATCTAGCTCAATTCCTTATCCGATAGGCAAAGTTATCATGATTTTTAATTTGCTTCGAATTTAGCGTCGGCAGTCCCTAGTGTCACGGCCACCAGTGTACATAAATGGCTTGGGTAAGTAATGTAATTGATGGTAACATTATCTAACCTATCCACCCTAACTTCCTCTGTGCCATTCCTATCCTACCTAGCTCATTTTAGAACACGGGTGGACCTAGACATCTTCGATGGAATTATAAGATTTCATCGAAACAAATGCTACTTTTGTGGCCTATGATAAGTGATTTTTAGAAACAAAATCTTTAGCAGTTCACTTTTGCCAATTCAAGTTCTCTAGGGTGAGGCATGTGATTCTACAGCTGTGAAAACTAATCTAGCTCGATTCCATATCCAAAAGGCAAAGTTCTCATGGTTTTCAATTTGCCCTAAAATCAGCATTGGCGGTCCCGGTGTCACGGCAACCAGCGTACATGAATAGCTTGGGTAAGTGTTGTAATTGATAGTGACATCGTCTAACCTATCCACCCTAACTTCCTATGTGCCATTCCTGTCCTACCTAGCTCATTCTAGAACGCGGGTGGACCCAAACATCTTCGACAAATTTGTAAGATTTCACTGAAACAAATGCTACCTTTTGGCCTATGGTAATTGATTTTTAGAAAAATCACTATGCTTCCACTTTTGCTAATTATAGTACTCTAGGGTGAGGCTTGTGATTCTACTACTGTGAAAAAAATCTAGCTCAATTCCATACCTAGAAGCAAAGTTCTCATGGTTTTCAATCTGCCCTAAAATCAACGTCGGTAGTCCCCGGTGTCATGGCCTCCAGCGTACATTAACATACTGGGTAAGTGATGTAATTGATAGTGACATTGTCTAACCTATCGACCCTTACTTCCAATGTGCAATTCCAATCCTACCCAGCTCATTTTAGAACACGGGTGGACCCAGACGTCTTCGACGGAATTGCAAGATTTCACTTAAACAAATGCTGCTTTGTGGCCTATGATAAGTGATTTTTAGAAAAATCTCTAAGGGTCCACTTTTTCCAAATAGGGTTCTCTTGGGTGAGGTATGTGATTCTACAATCATTAAAAAAATCTAGCTTGATTTCATTTCCGAAAGGCAAAGTTCGCTTGGTTTTTAATCTGCCCAAAAATTAGCATCGGCAGTCCCAGTGTCGTGACACCCAGCCTACATTAACGGCCTAGGTAAGTGATGTAATTAATAGTGACATCATCTAACTTGTCCAACCTTACTTCCTATGTGTCATTCCTATCCTACCCAGCTCATTTCAGAACACGAGAGGACCCAGACATCTTCGATAGAACTGCAAGATTTCAACGAAACAAATGCTACTTTGTGGCCTATGATAATTGATTTTAAAAAATCCCCAAAGGTCACTTTTTCCAATTCAAGTTCTCTAGGGTGAGAAATTTGATTCTACAGTTGTGAAAAAAAAATCTAGCTCGATTCCTTATCCGGTTGGCAAAGTTATCATGATTTTCAGTTTGCTCTGAATTCAGCGTCAGTAGACCCCAGTGTCGCAGCCACTAGCGTACATAAATGGCTTGAGTAAGTGCTGTAATTGATGGTGACATCATCTAACCTGTCCACCCTAACTTCCTATGTGCCATTCCTATCCTACATAGCTCGTTTCAGAACACGGGTGGACCCAGACATCTTCAATGGAATTAAAAGATTTCACCAAAACAAATGCTACATTGTGGCCTATGATAAGTGATTTTTAGAAAAATATTTAGTGGTTCACTTCTACCAATTCAAGTTCTCTAGTGTGAGGCATGTGATTCTACAACCATGAAAAAAATCTAGTTTGATTCCATATCCGGAAGGCAAAGCTCTCATGGTTTTCAATTTGCCCTGAAATCAGCGTCGGCAGTCCCCGGTGTCACAACAACCAGAGTACCTGAACAGCCTAGGTAAGTGTTGTAATTGATAGTGACATCATCTAACCTATCCACCCTAACTTCCTATGTGCCATTCCTATCATACTCAGCTCATTTCGAAACACGGGTGGACCCAGACATCTTCGACAAAATTACAAGATTTAATTGAAACAAATGCTACTTTTTGTCCTATGGCAAGTGATTTTTAGAAAAATCTCTATGAGTCCACTTTTGCCAATTCTAGTACTATAGGGTGAGGCTTGTGATTCTATAGCCATAACAAAATCTAGCTCAATTCCATATCAGAAAAGCAAAGTTCTCATGGTTTTCAATCTGCCCTAAAATCAGCATCGGCAGTCCCCAGTGTCACGGCCTCCAGTGTACATGAACAACCTAGGTAAGTGATGTAATTGATAGTGACATCATCCAACCTATCCACCATAACTTCCAATATGCCATTCCTATCCTACCCAGCTCGTTTCGGAACACGGGTGGACCTAGACGTCTTCCACGGAATTGCAAGATTTGACTGATACAAATGCTGCTCTATAGCCTATGATAAGTGATTTTTTTAAAAAATCTCTAGGGGTCCACTTTTTCCAAATAGGGTTCTCTATGGTGAGGTATGTGATTCTACAGTCATGAGAAAAAATCTAGCTTGATTTCATATCAGGAAGGCATAGTTCTCTTGGTTTTTAATCTGCCCTAAAATCAGCGTCAGTAGTCCCTAATGTCACAGCCTCCAACGTACATTAATGGTCTAGGTAAGTGATGTAATTAATAGTGACATCCTCTAACCTGTCCAACCTTACTTCCTATGTGCCATTCGTGTCCTACCCAGCTCGTTTCAGAACACGAGAGGACCCAGACATCTTCGATAGAATTGCAAGATTTCACCGAAAAACTGCTACTTTGTGGCCTTTGTTAAGTGGTTTGCAAAAAATCCCTAGGGGTCCAATTTTGCCAATTCAAGTTCTCTAGGGTGAGGCATTTGATTCTGTAGCTGTGAAAAAAAATCTAGCTCGATTCCATATCCGGTAGGCAAAGTTATCATGGTTTTCATTTTGCTCTGAATTCAGCGTCGACAGTCCCTAGTGTTGCGGCCACTAGCGTACATAAATGGCTTGGTTAAGTGATGTAATTGATGGTGACATCATCTAACCTGTCCACCCTAACTTCCTATGTGCTATTCCTATCCTACCTAGCTCGTTACAGAACGCGGGTGGACCCAGACATCTTCGATGGAATTACAAGATTTCACCGAAATAAATGCTACTTTGTGGCCTATGACAAGTGATTTTTGGAAAACTCTTTAGTGGTTCACTTTTGCCAATTCAAGTTCTCTAGGGTGAGACATGTGATTCTATAGCTGCGAAAAAAAATCTAGCTCGATTCCATATCCGAAAGGCAAAATTCTCATGGTTTTCAATTTGCCATGAAATCAGTGTTGGTAGTCACTGGTGTCATGGCAACTAGAGTACATGAACAGCCTGGGTAAGTGTTGTAATTGATAGTGACATCATCTAACCTATCCACCCTAACTTTCTATGTGCCATTCCTATCCTACCCAGCTCATTTTAGAACACGGGTGGACCCAGACATCTTCGACAAAATTGTAAGATTTCACTGATACAGATGCTACATTTTGTCCTATGGTAAGTGATTTTTAGAAAAATCTCTATAGATCCACTTTTTCCAATTCTAGTACTCTAGGGAGAGGCTTATGATTCTACAACCATAAAAAAATCTAGCTCAATTCTATGTCCGAAACGCAAAGTTCTCATGGTTTTCACTCTGCCCTAAAATCAGTGTCAGAAGTCCCCGTTGTCACTGCCTCTAGCTTATATTAACAGCCTGGGTAAGTGATGTAATTGATAGTGACATCGTCTAACCAATCCACGTTAACCTCCAATGTGCCATTCCTATCCTACCCACCTCATTTCGGAACACGGGTAGACCTAGACGGGTTCGACGGATTTGCAAGATTTCACCAATACAAATACTGCTTTGTGGCCTATGATAAGTGATTTTTTGAAAAATCTCTAGGGGTCTACTTTTATCAAATAGGGGTTCTCTTGGGTGAGGTATGTCATTCTACAGTTATGAAAAAAATTTAGCTTGATCTCATATCTGGAAGGCAAAGTTCTCACGGTTTAGAATCTACCATGAAATCAGCGTCTGCAGTCCCTTGTGTCGTGGCCTCTAGCGTACGTTAATGGCCGAGGTAAGTGATGTAATTGATAGTGACATTATCTAACCTATCCAACCTTTCTTCCTATGTGTCATTCCTGTCCCACCTAGCTTGTTTCGGAATACGGGTGGACCCAGACATCTTCGATAGAATTGCAAGATTTCAGCGAAACAAATGCTACTTTGTGACCTATGATAAGTGATTTCAATTTGCCCTAAAATCAGTGTTGGTAGTCCTCGATGTCGCAGCAGCCAGCTTACAAGAACAGCCTGGGTAAGTGTTGTAATTGATAGTGACATTATCTAACCTATCCACCCTAACTTACTATGTGCCATTTCTGCCCTACCTAGCTCATTCCGGAATGCGGGTGGACACAGACATCTTCGATAAAATTGCAAGATTTCACTGAAACTAATGCTACTTTTTGGCCTATGATAAGTGATTTTTAGAAAAAAATCTTTAGGGGTCCACTTTTTCCAATTCAGGTAGTCTAGGTGAGGCTTGTCATTCTACAACTATGAAAAAAATCTAGCCCGATTGCATATCTAGAAGGCAAAGTTCTCATAGTTTTCAAATCTACACTAAAATCAGCGTCGGTTGTCCCCGGTGTCACGACCTCTAGCATACATTAGCAGCCTTGGTAAGTGACGTAATTGATAGTGACATTATCTAACCTATCCACCCTAACTTCCAATGTGCCATTCCTATCCTACCCAGATCGTTTCAGAACATGGGTGGACACAGACATCTTCGACGGAATTACAAGATTTCACCGAAACAAATGCTACTTTGTGGCCTATGATAAGTGATTTTTCAAAAAAATCTCTAAGGGTCCACTTTTGCCAATTTGGGTTCTCTTAGGTGAGGTATGTGATTGTACAGTCATGAAAAAATCTAGCTTGATTCCATATCTAGAAGGCAAAGTTCTCATGGTTTTTAATATGCAATGAAATCAGTGTCGGCAGTCCCTGGTGTCACGGCCACTAGTGTACATAAATGGCCTAGGTAAGTGATATAATTGATGATGACATCATCTAACCTACCCACCCTAACTTTCTATGTGCCATTCCTGTCCTACCCAGCTCATTTTGAAACACGGGTGGACTCAGACATCTTCGACGGAATTATAAGATTTCACCAATACAAATGCCACTTTATGGCCTTTGATAAGTGCTTTTTAGAAAAATATCTAGGGGTCCACTTTTGCTAATTTAGGTACTATAGGGTGACGCTTGTGATTCTATAGTCATGAAAAAAATCTAGCTAGATTCCATATCCGAAAGGCAAAGATCCCTTTGTTTTTAATCTACCCTAATATCAGCATCGGCAATCCCCGGTGTCGCACCCACCAGTGTACATAAATGGCCTAGGTAAGTGACGTAATTGATGGTGACATCATCTAACCTATCCAACCTAACTTCCTATGTGATATTCCTATCCTACCCAGCTCGTTTTAGAACATGGGTGGGCCTAGACATCTTTGTCGAAATTGTAAGATTTCACCAAAATAAATGCTACTTTGTGGCCTATGATATGTGATTTTTAGAAAAATATTTAGTGGTCTACTTTTGCAAATTCAAGTTCTCTAAGGTAAGACATGTGATTCTACAGTTGTGAAAAAAATCTAGCTCGATTCCATATCCAGAAGATAAACTTCTCAAGGTATTCAATTTGCCCTGAAATCAGCGTCGGTAGTCCCCGGTGTCACGACAACTAGCGTACATTAACAACCTAGAGAAAGGATGTAATTGATAGTGACATTATCAAACCTATCCACCCTAACTTCCTATGCGCTATTACTGTCCTACCTAGCTCGTTCCAGAACACGGGTGGACCTAGACATCTTTGATAAAATTGCAAGATTTCGCTGAAACAAATGCTACTTTTTAGCCTATGATAAGTGATTTTTAGAAAAATCTTTATGGGTTTGCTTTTGGCAATTTAGGTACTCTAGGGTGCGGCATGTGATTCTATAGCCGTGAAAAAAGATCTAGCTCGATTCTATATCTAGAAGATAAAGTTCTCATGGTTTTCAATCTGCACTATAATGAGGGTTGGCAGTCCCTGGTGTCGTGGCCTCCAGTGTATATTAACAGCCTAGGTAAGTGATGTAATTGATAGTCACATCATCTAACCTGTCCACCATAACTTCCTATGTGCCATTCTTATCCTACCCAGCTCGTTTCAGAACATGGGTGGACCCAGACATCTTCAACAGAATTGCAAGATTTGACCAAAACAATTGCTACTTTGTGGCCTATGATAAGTGATTTTAGAAAAATCTCTAGGGTCCAATTTTGCCAATTCAAGTTCTCTAGGGTGAGGTATGTGATTCGAGAGCTATGAAAAAAAATCTAGCTTGATTCCATACCTGAAAGGTAGAGTTCTCTTGGTTTTTAAACTACGCTAAAATCAGCGTCAGCAATCTCCGGTGTCGCGGCCTTCAATGTATATTAACGGCCTAGGTTAGTGACATAATTGATAGGGACATTATCTAACATGTCCACCCTAACTTCCTCTGTGCCAGTCCTATCCTACCCAGCTCATTTTGAAACAAATGCTACTATGTGGCCTATGACACGTGATTTTTGGAAAAATCTTTATAGGTCCACTTTTGCCAATTTAGGTTCTCTAGTGCGAAGCATGTGATTCTGTAGCCATAAAAAAATCTAGCTCAATTCCATATCTGGTAGGCAAAGTTCTCGTGGTTTTTAATTTGCCCTGAAATCAGCATCGGCAGTCCCCGGTGTCACGACCACAAGCGTACATAAATGGCCTAGGTAAGTGATGTAATTGATAGTGACATGATCTAACCTTTCCACCCTAATATCCTATGCGCCATTCCTATCGTACCCAACTCATTTCAGAACACGGGTGAACCCAGACATCTTCGACAAAATTGCAAGATTTCACCAAAACAAATGCTACTTTTAGCCTATGATAAGTTCTCTTGGGTGAGGCATTTGATTCTGTAGCTGCAAAAAAATCTATCTCGATTCCATATCCGGTAGGCAAAGTTATCATGGTTTTCATTTTGCTTTGAATTCAGCGTCAGTAGTCCCCAGTGTCGCGGCCACCAGTGTACATAAATGGCTTGGTAAGTGATGTAATTGACAGTGACATCATCTAACCTATCCATCCTAACTTCCTATGTGCTATTCCTATCCTACCCAGCTCGTTCCACGGTGTGGGTGGACCAAGACATCTTTGACAAATTACAAGATTTCACTAAAACTAATGCTAACTTTTGGCCTATGATATGTGATTTTTGGAAAAAATCTCTAGTGGTCCACTTTTGACAATTCAGGTACTCTAGGGTGAGGCATGTGATTCCACAGCCGTGAAAAATAATCTAGCTTGATATCATCTCTAGAAGGCAAAGTTCTCATGGTTTTCAATCTGCCTAGAAATTAGCGTCGGTAGTCCCCGGTGTCGTGGCCTCCAGCGCACATTAACAGCCTAGGCAAGTGATGTAATGGATAGTGACATCATCTAACATGTCCACCCTAACTTCCTATGTGTCATTCTGGTCCTACCTAGCTTGTTTTAGAACACGAGTGGACCCAGGCATCTTCGACGAAATTACAAGATTTCACCAGAACAAATGCTACTTTCTGGCATATGTAAGTGAATTTTAGAAAAATCTCTTGGGGTGCACTTTTGCCAATTTAGGTTCGCTAGGGTGAGGCATGTGATTTTGTAGCCATAAAAAATCTAGCTCGATTCCATATCCGGTGTCGTGGCCACCAGCGTACATTAATAGCCTAGGTAAGTGATGTAATTGATAGTGACATGATCTCACCTATCCACCCTAACTTCTGATGTGCCATTCCTGTCCTACCTAGCTTATTTCGGAACGCGGGTGGACCCAGACATCTTTGATGAAATTAAATGGTTTCACAGAAACAAATGCTTCTTTTTAGCCTATGATAAGTGATTTGTTGAAAAATCTCTAGGGGTCCACTTTTGCCAGTTTAGGTACTTCATGGTGAGGCATGTGATTCTATAGCCATGAAAAAAATCTAGCTTGATTCCATTTCTGGAAGGCAAAGTTCTGATGGTTTTTAATCTGCATTGAAATCAGCGTCAGTGGTCCCCGTGTTGTGGCCTCCAGCTTACATTAATGGCCTAGGTAAGTGATGTAATTGATAGTGACATCATCAACCCTATCCACCCTAACTTCCTATGTGCCATTCTTGTCCTACCCCACTCATTTTGGAACACGAGTGGACCCAGAAATCTTCGACAGAATTGCAAGATTTCAACAAAACAAATGCTACTTTGTGGCCTATGATAAGTGATTTTGGAAAAATCACTAAGTGTCCACTTTTGCCAATTCAAGTTCTCTAGGGTGATGTATGTGATTCTGTAGCCATAAAAAATCTAGCTTGATTCCATTTTAGAAAGGCAAAGTTCTGTTGGTTTTCAATCTGCCCTGAAATCAGCGTCGGCAGTACCCGGTGTTACGGCCCCCAGCGTACATTAATGGCCTGGGTAGGTGATATAATTGATAGCAACATCATTTAACCTATCCATCCTAACTTCCTATGTTCCATTCCTAATCTATCCATCTCGTTTTGGAACACGGGCGGACCTAGACATCTTCGACGAAATTGCAAGATTTCATCGAAATAAATGATACTTTGTCACCTATGATAAGTGATTTTTAGAAAAATAACTATCGGTCCACTTTTGCCATTCGGGTACCCTAGGGTGACGCATGTGGTTCTACAGCCACAAAAAAAATGTAGCTCGATTCCATATCTGAATGGCAAAGTTCTCGTAATTTCCATTCTGCCCTGAAATCAACGTCGGTAGTCCCCGGTGTCATGGCCTCCAGCATGCATTAATGGCCTAGGTAAGTGCTGTAATTGATAGTGACATCATATAACCTATCCCCCTAACTTTCTATGTGTCATTCCTTTCCTACCCAGCTTGTTTCGAAACACGGGTGGACCTAGACATCTTCGACGAAATTGCAAGATTTCATCGAAATAAATGATACTTTGTCACCTATGATAAGTGATTTTTAGAAAAATAACTAGGGGTCCACTTTTGCCATTCAGGTACCCTAGGGTGACGCATGTGATTCTACAGCCACAAAAAAAATGTAGCTCGATTCCATATCCGAATGGCAAAGTTCTCGTAATTTCCATTCTGCCCTGAAATCAGCATCGGTAGTCCCCGGTGTCGTGGCCTCCAGTATGCATTAATGGCCTAGGTAAGTGATGTAATTGATAGTGACATCATTTAACCTATCCCCCTAACTTTCTATGTGTCATTCCTTTCCTACCCAGCTTGTTTCGAAACACGGGTGGACCTAGACATCTTCGATGGAATTACAGGATTTCACCGAAACAAAAGCCACTTTGTGGCCTATAATAAGAGAGTTTTAGAGAAATCTCCATTGGTGCACTTTTGCCAATTTAGGTTCTCTAGGGTGAGGCATATGATTCTATAGCCATGAAAAAAAATCTAGCTCAATTCCATATCCGGAAGGCAAAGTTCTCATAGTTTTCAATCTACCCTGAAATCAGCGCCGACAGTCCCTAATGCCGTGGCCACCAGTGTCCATTAACAGCCTGTGTAGATGATGTAATTGATAGTGACATCATCTAACCTATCCACCCTAACTTCCTATGTGGCATTGCTATGCTACCTAGCTCGTTTCGAAACACGGGTGGACCCAGACATCTTTGACGGAATTGCAAGATTTTACCAAAACAAATGCTACTTTGTGGCCAATGATAAGTGATTTTTAGAAAATCTCTAGGGTTCCTCTTTTGCCAATTCAGGTTCTTTAGGGTGAGGTATGTGATTCTATAGCTGTGAAAAAAAATCTAGCTTGATGCCATATCCGGAAGGCAAAGTTCTCTTAGTCTTCAATCTACCCTAAAATTAGCGTCGGTAGTCCCCGGTCTCACGGCCTCTAGCATATATTAATAGCCTAGGTAAGTGATGTAATTGATAGTGACATCATCTAACTAGTCCACCCTAACTTTCTATGTTCCATTCCTGGCCTACCCAGCTCGTTTTAGAACACGGATTGACCCAGGCATCTACGACAGAATTGCAAGATTTCACTGAAACAAATGCTACTTTGTGGCCTATGACAAGTGATTTATAGAAAAATCTCTAGCGGTCCACTTTTGCCAATTCAGCTTCTATAGGGTGAGGCATGTGATTCTACAGCCTTGAAAACAATTCTAGCTTGATATCTTATCCAGAAGGCAAGGTTCTCATGGTTTTCAATTTGCCCTAAAATCAGCATCGGTAGTCCCCGGTATCGCAACCACAAGCCCACATTGATAGTCTGAGCAAGTGATGTAATTCATAGTAACACCATCTAACCTATCCACCCTAACTTCCTATGTGCCATTCCTATCCTACACAGCTCCTTTCGGAACACGGACGGACCAAGACATCTTCGACAACATTGCAAGATTTTACCAAAACAAATGCTACTATGTGACCTATGATAAGGTATTTTTAGAAAAATCTTCAGTGGTCCACTTTTGCCAACTCAAATTCTCTAGGGTGAGGCATGTGATTCTATAGTAGTGAAAAAAATTTATGTCGATTCCATATCCGAAAGGCAAAGTTCTCATGGTTTTTAATTTGCCCAGAAACCAGTGTTTGCAGCCCCCCGATGTCACAGCCACTAGCGTACGTTGACAGCTTGGGTAAGTAATGTAATGGATAGTGATACTATCTAACCTACCCACCCTAACTTCCTATGTGCCATTGGTGGACCTAGACATCTTCAATTAAATTACAAGATTTCACCTAAACAAATGCTACTTTGTGGCCTATGATAAGTGATTTTTATACAAATATTTAGTGGTCCACTTTTGCCAATTTAGGTTCTTTGGGGTGAGACATGTGATTTTGTAGTCATGAAAAAAATCTAGCTTGATTCCATATACAGAAGGCAAAGTTCTCATGGTTTTCAATCTACCTGGAAATCAGCGTCAGCAGTCCCTGGTGTCGCGGCCACCAGCGTACATTAATGATCTAGGAAAGTGATGTAACTAATAGTGACATCATCTAACCTATCCACTCTAACTTCCTATGTGCCATTCCTATCCAATCCATCTCGTTTCGAAACACGAGTGGACCCAGACATCTTCGACGGAATTGCAAGATTTCACAGAAACAAATGCTTCTTTGTGGCCTATGATAAGTGATTTTTAGAAAAATCTCCTAGGTTCAACTTTTGGCATTTTAGGTTATTTAGGCTGAGGCATGTGATTCTACAACCATGAAAAAAGTCTAGCTCGAGTCCAAATCCAGAAGGGAAAGTTCTCATGGTTTTCAATCTGCCCTGAAATCAGCGTCGACAGTCCCCGGTGTCGTGGCCACCAGCGTACATTAATGACCTGGGTAAGTGATGTAATTGATAGTGACATTGTCGAACCTATCCACCCTAACTTCCTATGTGTCACTCCTATCCTACCCAACTCATTTCAGAACACGAGTGGACCCGAACATCTTCGATGGAATTACAAGATTTCACCAAAACAAATGCAACTTGGTGGCCTATGATAAGTGATTTTTATAAAAATTTCCAAGGGTCCACTTTCCAATTTAGGTTCTCTTGGGTGAGGTATGTGATTCTATAGTCATAAAAAATCTAGCCTAATTTCATATAAAAAAGGCAGAGTTTTCAATCTGCCCTAAAATCAGCGTCGGAAGTCCCTAGTGTCACAGCCCCTGTCGTACATTAACGGTCTAGGTAAGTGATGTAATTGATAGTGACATCATCTAATATATCCACCCTAACTTCCTATGTATCATTCCTGTCGTACCCAGCTCATTTCGGAATGCGGATGGACCCAGACATCTTCGCTGGAATTGCGACATTTCAACGAAACAAATGCTACCTTGTGGCCTATGATAAGTGATTTTTAGAAAAATCTTCAATGGTCCACTTTTGCTAATTTAGGTTCTTTAGGGTGAGACATGTGAGTCTACATCCATGAAAAAAAATCTAGCTCGATTCCATATCTAGAAGGCAATGTTCTCACGGTTTTTAATGTGCCCTGAAATCAGCGTCGGCAGTCCCAGGTGTCACGACCACCAGCGTACATTAACACCATGGCTAAGTGATGTAATTGATAGTGACATCATCTAACTTGTCCACCATAACTTCCTATGGGCCATTCATATCCTATCTAGCTCATTTCAGAACATAGGTGGACCCAAATATCTTCTTCAGAATTGCAAGATTTCACCGAAACAATTGCTACTTTGTAGCATATGATGAATGATTTTTAGAAAAATCTCTAGTGGTCCACTTTTAATAATTCAGGTTCTCTTGGGTGAGACATGTGATTCTGCAGTTGTGAAAAAAATCTAGCCGATTCCATATCTAGAAAGCAAAGTTCTCATGGTTTTCAATCTGCCCTAAAATCAGCATCGACAGTCCCCGGTGTCGCAGCCACCAGCGTACATTAACAGCCTAGGAAATTGACATAATTAATAGTGACATCATCTAACCTATCCACCCTAACTTTCTATGTGCTATTCTTGTCCGACCTAACTCATTTCGAAACACGGGTGGACCCAGACATCTTTGATGGAATTGTAAGATTTCACCGAAACAAATGCTACTTTGTGGCCTATTATAAGTGATTTTTAGAAAAATCTCTTGGGGTACACTTTTGCCAATTCAGGTTATCTAGGGTGAGGCATGTGATTTTGCCACCATGAAAAAATCTAGCTTGATTCCATATCCAGAAGGCAAAGCTCTCATAGTTTTCAATCTGCCCTAAAATCAGCGTTGGCAGTCCTCTGTGTCATGGCCACCAGCGTACATTAATAGCCTAGGTAAGTGTTGTAATTGATAGTGACATAATCTAGCCTATCCACCCTTTCTATGTGACATTCCAATCCTACCCAGCTCATTTCGGAACACGAAAGGACCCAAACATCTTCGACAGAATTAGAAGATTTTACCAAAATAAATGCTACATTGTGGCCTATGATAAGTGATTTTTAGAAAGATCCCTATGGGCCCCATTTTGCCAATTCAGGTTATCCAGGGTGAGGCATTTGATTCTGTAGCTATGAAAAAAAATCTAGCTCGATTTCATATTCGGAAGGCAAAGTTCTCATGGTTTTTAATTTGCCCTAAAATTAGCGTTGGCAGTCCCCGGTGTCATGGCCACCAGCATACTTTAACAGCCTAGGTAAGTGATATAATTGATAGTGACATCATCTAACTTGTCCACCTAACTTTCTATGTGTCATTCCTGTCCTACTAGCTCGTTTCGGAACTCGAGCGGACTCAGATATCTTTGACGGAATTGCAAGATTTCACCGAAACAAATGCTATTTTGTGGCCTATAAGTGATTTTTAGAAAAATCTCTAGGTGTCCACTTTTACCAATTTTGGTTCTCTAGGATGAGGCATGTAATTTTGCTACCATGAAAAAAATCTAGCTCGATTCCATATCCGAATGGCAAAGTTCTCATAGTTTTCAATCTGCCCTAAAATCAGCGTCAGTAGTCCCCGGTGTCATGGCCACTAGCGTATATTAACGACCTGCGTAAGTGATGTAATTGATAGTGACATCATCTAACTTATCCACCCTAACATCCTATGTGTTATTCCTATCCTACCTAGCTCGTTTCGGAACACGAGTATACCCAGACATCTTGGAAGGAATTGCAAGATTTTATCGAAACAAATGCAACTTTGTGGCCTATGATAAGCAAATTTTAGAAAAATCTCTGAGGGTCCACTTGTTCCAATTTAAGTTCTCTAGGGTGAGGTATGTGATTCTACAGCCGTAAAAAATCTAGCTTGATTCCATATCAGAAAGGCAAAGTTCTTTTGGTTTTCAATCTGCCCAGAAATTAGTGTTGGTAGTCCCCGGTGTTGCGGGCCTTAGTGTACAATAATGGCTTGGGTAAGTGACATAATTAATAGTGACCTAATCTAACCTATACACCCTAACTTCCTATGTGTCATTTCGAAACATGGGTGGACCAAGACATCTTCGATGAAATTATAAGATTTCACCGAAACAATTGCTACTTTTTCGCCTATGATAGGTGATTTTTAGAAAAATCTCTAGGGGTCCACATGTGCCAATTTAGGTACTCTAGAGTGAGGCATGTGACTCAATAGCCGTGAAAAAAAATCTAGCTCGATTCCATACCCGGAAGGCAAAGTTGTCATGGTTTTCAATCTGTCCTGAAATCAGCGTCGGTATTCCCCAGTGTCGTGGCCACCAGCATACCTTAACGGCCTAGGTAAGTGATGTAATTAATAGTGACATCATCTAACCTACCCTCCCTAACTACCTATGTGCCTTTTCTATCCTAACTTGCCCATTTCAGAACACGGGTGGTCCTAGACAACTTCGACAGAATTGTAAGATTTCACCAAAACAAATGCTACTTTGTGGCCTATATTAAGTGATTTTTAGAAAAATCTCTAGGGGTTAACTTTTGCAAATTTAGGTTCTCTTAGGTGAGGCATGTGATTCTACAGTCGTTAAAAAAAGTTAGCTCTATTCCATATCTGGAAGGCAAAGTTCTCATGGTTTTCAATTTGCCTTGAAATTAGCGTCGGTAGTCCCCGATGTCGCGGCCACCAACATACATAAACAGCCTAGGTAAGTGATGTAATTGATACTGACATCATCTAACTTATCCACCCTAACTTCCTATTTCCATTCCTGTCCTACCTAGCTCGCTTCAGAACACGGGTGGACCTAGACATATTTGACAGAATTGCAAGATTTCACTGAAACAAATACAACTTTGTGGCCTTTGATAAGTGATTTTTAGAAAAAATTCTATGGGTTCGCTTTTGCTAATTTAGGTTCTCTACTGTGAGGTATGTGATTCTACGATCATGAAAAAAAATCTAGCTCGATTCCATATCCGAAAGGCAAAGTTCTCATGGTTTTCAATCTGCCATGAAATCAGCGTCGGTAGTCCCCGGTGTCACGGCCACCAGCATACATTAACAACCTAGGTAAGTGACATAATTAATAGTGACATTATCTAACCTATTCATCCTAACTTGCTATGTGCCATTCCTGTCCTACCTAGCTCATTTCGAAACACGGGTGGACCCAAACATCTTTAACGGAATTACAAGATTTCACCGAAACAAATGCTACTTTGTGGCCTATGATAACTGATTTTTTGAAAAATCTTTAGTGGTCCACTTTTACCAATTTGGGTTCTCTAGGATGAGGCATGTGATTCTCCAACTATGAAAAAAAATTTGCTTGATTCCATATCCGAAAGGTAAAGTTCTCATGGTATTCAATCTGCCATAAAATCAGCATCGATAGTTCTCGGGGTCAGGGCCACCAGCATACATTAACAACCTGGGTAAGTTATGTAATTGATAGTGACATCATCTAAGCTAGCCACCCTAATTTCCTATGTGCCATTCCTATCCTACCCTGCTCGTTTTGGAACATGGGTGGACCCAGACATCTTCGACAGAATTGCAAGATTTCACCGAAAAAATGCTAGTTTATGGCCTATGATAGTTGATTTTTAGAAAGATCTCTAAGGGTCCACTTTTGCCAATTCAGGTTCTCTATGGTGAGGCATGTGATTCTACAATCATGAAAAAAATCTAGCTAGATTCCATATCTAGAAGGCAAAGTTCTCATGGTTTTTAATTTGCCCAAAAATTAGCGTCGGCAGTCCCTGGTGTCACAGCCACTAGTATACATTAACAGCCTAGGTAAGTGATGTAATTGATAGTGACATCATATAACCTGTCCACCTAAATTCCTTAGTGCCATTTCTCTCCTACCCACCTCATTTCAGAACACGTGTGGACCCAGACATCTTCGATGGAATTGCAAGATTTCGCTAAAACAACTGTTACTTTGTGGCCTATGATAAGTGATTTTCAAAAAAAAATTGAGGTTTCCACTTTTGCCAATTTAGGTTCTCTATGGTGAGGCATGTGATTCTGTAGTCATAAAAAAATTCTAGCTTGATTCCATATCTGGAAGGCAAAGTTCTCATGGTTTTGATTCTGCCCTAAAATCAGCGTCGGCAGTCCCCGGTGTCGTGACCACCATCGTACCTTAACTGCCTAGGTAACTGATGTAATTGATAGTTACATCATCTAAGCTATCCACCTTAACTTTCTATGTGCCATTTCAGTCCTACCCAACACATTTCAGAACACAGGTGGTCCCAGACATCTTCGACAGAATTACAAGATTTTACCGAAACAAATGCAACTTTGTGGCCTATGATAAGTAAATTTTAGAAAAATCTCTTGGAGCCCACTTTTTCCAATTTAGGACCTCTAGGGTGAGGCATCTGCTTCTACAATTATGAAAAAATCTAGCTTGATTCCATATCCAGAAGGCAATGTTCTCATGGTCTTCAATTTGCCCTGAAATCAGCGTCAGCAATCCCCGGTGTCACAACCACTGGCATACATTAATAGCCTGGGTAAGTGATGTAATTGATAGTGACATTGCCTAACCTATCCACCCTAAGTTTGTATATGCTATTCCTATCCTACCCATCTCGTTTTGGAACACGGGTGGACCTAGACATCATCGATAGAATTGCATGATTTCACCGAAACAATAGCTACTTTGTGGCCTATGATAAGTGATTTTTAGAAAAAAAAACTCAAGGGGTCCACTTTTCCAATTTAGGTTCTCTAGGATGAGGCATGTGATTCTGCAACTGTGAAAAAAAAATCTAGCCCGTGTCCATATCCGGAAGGAAAATTTCTCACGGTTTTCAATCTGCCCTGAAATCAGCGTGGGTAGTCCCCAATGTCACGGCCACCAGCGTACATTAATGGCCAGGGTAGCTGATATAATTTATAGTGACATCATCTAAGCTATCCACCATAACTTCCTATATGCCATTCCTGTCCAACACAGCTCATTTCAGAAAACGGGTGGGCCCTGACATCTTCGACAGAATTAAGAGATTTTACCAAAACAAATGCAATTTGCGGCCTACGATAAGTGATTTTCAGAAAAATCTCTAGGGGCCCACTTTTGCCAATTATGTCCTCTATAGTCAGGCATCTACTTCTACAATCATGAAAAAAATCTAGCTTGATTCCATATCCGGAAGGCAAAGTTCTCATGGTTTTTAATTTGCCCTAAAATCAGCGTCGGCAATCCCCGGTCTCGTGGCCACCAGCATACATTAATATCCTAGGTAAGTGATGTAATTGATAGTGACATCACCTAACCTATCCACCCTAAGTTTCTATGTGCCATTCCTGTCCTACCCAGCTCGTTTTGGAACACGGGTGGACCTAGACATCATCGACGTAATTGCATTATCTCACCGAAATAATGGCTACTTTGTGGCCTATGATAAGTGATGTTTAGAAAAATCTCAAGGGGTCCACCTTTTCCAATTTAGGTTCTCTAGGGTGGGGCATGTGATTCTGCAACTATGAAAAAAATATCTAGCTCGAGTCCATATCCGGAAGGCAAAGTTCTCATGGTTTTCAATATGCCCTAAAATCAGCGTGGGTAGTCCCCGGTGTTGCGGCCCCTAGTGTACAATAACGGCCTGGGTAAGTGATGTAATTGATAATGACATCATCTAAGCTTTCCACCCAAACTTCCTACGTGCCACTTCTATCCAACCCAGCTCATTTCGGAACACGGGTGGACCCAGACATCTTCGATAGAATTACAAGATTTTACCGAAACAAATGTGACTTTGTGGCCAATGATAAGTTATTTTTAGAAAATATCTAGGGGTCCACTTTTGCCAAATTAAGTTCTGTAGGGTGAGGTATGTGATTCTACAGCTATGAAAAAAATCTAGCTCGATTCCATATCCAGATGGCAAAGTTCTCATGGTTTTGAATCTGCCAAGGAAACAGTGTCAGTAGTCCAGTGTCACGGCCACCAGTGAACATTAATGGCCTAGGTAAGTGATGTAATTGATAGTGACATCATCTAACCTATCCAACCTAACTTTCTGTATGCCATTCCTGTCCTATCCAGCTCGTTTTAGAACATGGGTGGACCCAGACATCTTCTATGGAATTGCCAGATTTCACCAAAATAAATGCTACTTTGTGGCCTATGATAAGTGATTTTTAGAAAAATCAGTAGGGGTCCACTTTTGCCAATTTAGGTTCTCTAGGGTGAGGCATGTGATTCTGCAACCGTAAAAAAATCTAACTCGATTCCATATTCGGAAGGCAAAGTTCTCATGGTTTTCTATCTGCCCTGAAATCAATGTCGGCAGTCTCCAGTGTTGCGGCCCCTGGCGTACAATAACATCCTAGGTAAGTGATGTAATTGATAGTGACATCATCTAAGCTATCCACCCAAACTTCCAACGTGCCATTCCTATCCAACCCAGCTCGTTTTAGAACATGGGTGGACCCAGACATCTTAGTCGGAATTGCAAGATTTTACCGAAATAAATGCTACATTGTAGCCTATGATAAGAGATTTTTAGAAAATCTCTAGGGGTCCAATTTTTGCCAAATCAGGTTCTCCATGGTGAGGTATGTGATTCTGCAGCTGTCAAAAAAAATCTAGCTAGATTCCATATCCGGATGGCAAAGTTCTCATGGTTTTGAATTTGCCCTGAAAACAGCGTCGATAGTCCCCGGTGTCACGGCCACTAGCATATATTAGTGGCCTAGTTAAGTGATGTAATTGACAGTGACATCATCTAACCTGTCCACCCTAACTTCCTATTTGCTATTCCTATCGTACCCAGCTCGTTTCGAAACACGGGTGGACCCAGACATCTTCAATGGAATTGCAAGATTTTATCGAAATAAATGCTTCTTTATGGCCTATGATAAGTGATGTAATTGATAGTGACATCATCTAACCTATCTATCCTAACTTCCTGTATGTCATTCCTATCCTACCCAGCTCATTTTAGAACATGGGTCGACACAGACATCTTCGATGGAATTACAAGATTTCACCAAAATAAATGCCACTTTGTGGCCTATGATAAGTGATTTTTAGAAAAATTTCTAGGTGTCCACTTTTGCCAATTCAGGTTCTCTAGATTGAGGCATGTGATTCTATAATTGTGAAAAAAAATCTAGCTCGATTCCATATCCGAAAGGCAAAGTTTTCACGGTTTTCAATCTACCCTGAAATCAGCGTCAGCAGTCCCCGGTATCGCAGCCACCGGCATACATTAACGACCTAGATAAGTGATGTAATTGATAGTAACATCATCTAACCTGTCCTACCTAGCTCGTTTCGGAACAGGGGTGGACCTAGACATCTTCGACGGAATTTCATGATTCCACCAAAATAAATGCTACTTTGTGGCCTATGATGATTGATGTAATTGATAGTGACATCATCTAACCTATCCACCCTAACTTCCTATATGCCATTCCTATCCTACCCAGCTCATTTTGGAACACGGGTGGACACAGATATCTTTGATGGAATTGCAAGATTTCACCAAAATAAATTCTATTTTGTGGCCTATGATAAGTGATTTTTTGACAAATTTCATGGGGTCCAATTTTGCCAATTTAGGTTCTCTAGAGTGAGGCATGTGATTCTATAGCCGTAAAAAAATCTAGCTCGATTCCATATTTGGAAGGCAAAGTCCTCAAGGTTTTCATTTTGTCCTGAAATCAACATCAGAATGTCCCTAGTGTCATGATCACCAGCATACATTAATGGCCTCGGTAAGTGATGTAACTAATACTGACAATAGCTAAGCTATCCACCATGACTTCCTATGTGTCATTCCTGTCCTACCCAGCTCGTTGCGGAACATGAGTGGACACAAACATCTTTGAGGGAATTCCAAGATTTCACCAAAATAAATCTTACTTTATGGCCTATGATAAGTGATTTTTAGAAAAATCTCTAGGAGTCCACTTTTGCTAATTGAGGTTCTCTAGCATGAGACAAGTGATTCTATAGCCATCAAAAAAATCGAGCTCGATTCCATATCCGAAAGGCAAAGTTCTCGTCATTTTCAATTTGCCCTGAAATCAGCATCGGCAGTCCCCGGTGTCACGGCCACTAATGTACATTAATGACCTGGGTAAGAGATGTAATTGATAGTGACATCATCTAACCTATCCACCCTAATTTATAATGTGGCATTCCTATTGTACCCAGCTCATTTTGGAACACGGATGGACCCAGACATCTTTGACATTATTGAAAGATTTCATCAAAACAAATGCAACTTTGTGGCCTATGATAAGAGATTTTTAGAAAAATCTCTAGGGGTCCACTTTTGCCAATTTAGGTTCTCTAGGGAGAGGGAAGTGATTATGTAGTCATAAAAAAGCCTAGCTCGATTCCATATCTGGATGGCTAAGTTCTCATGGTTTTCAATCTGTCCCGAAATCAGTGTCGGCAGTCCCCGGTGCCGTGGCCTCCAGCATACATTAACGATGTGGGTAAGTGTTGTAATTGATTGTGACATCATCTAACTTATCCACCCTAACTTCCTATGTGTCATTCCTGTCCTACCCAGCTCATTTCAGAACACGAGTGGACCTAGACATCTTCGATGGACTTGCAAGATTTCACCGAAACAAATGCTACTTTGTGGCTGATGATAAGTGATTTTTATAAAAATCTCCAAGGGTCCACTTTTGTTAATTCAGGTTCTCTAGGGTGAGGTATGTGATTCTACAGCCATAAAAAAATCTAGCTTGATTCCATATCAGAAAGGCAAAGTTCTTTTGGTTTTCAATCTGCTTTGAAATAAGCGGCAGTAGTCCCCATTTTCGCGGCCCCTGGCTTATAATAATGGCATGGGTAAGTGATGTAATGAAAAGTGAAATCATCTAACTTATCCACCCTAACTTCCTATGTGCAATTCCTATCCTACCCTGCTCATTTCGAAACACGGGTGGACCCAGACATCTTCGATGAAATTACAAGATTTCCCCAAAACAATTGTTACTTCTTAGCATATGATAAGTGACTTTTTAGAAAAATCTCTAAGGGTCCACATTTGCCAATTTAGGTACTCTAGGGTGAGGCATGTGATTCTATAGCCATAAAAAATCTAGCTCGATTCCATATCCGGAAGGCAAAGTTCTCATGGTTTTCAATCTGCCCTGAAATCTACATGGGCAGTCCCCGGTATCATGGCCTCCAACGTACATTAACGACCTGGGTAAGTCATGTAATTGATAGTGACATCATCTAACTTATCCACCATAACTTCCTATGTGTCATTCCTATCCTACCCAGCTGATTTCGGAACATGAGTGGACCCAGACATCTTCGATGGACTTGCAAGATTTCACCGAAACAAATGCTACTTTGTGGCCGATGACAAGTGATTTTTATAAAAAATCTCCAAGGGTCCACTATTGCCAGTTTGGGTTCTCTAGGGTGAGGTATGTGATTCTATAGTTGTAAAAAAATCTAGCTTGATTCCATATCAGAAAGGCAAAGTTCTTTTGGTTTTCAATCTGCCTTGAAATAAGTGGCGGTAGTCCCCGTTGTCGCGGCCCCTGGCTTATAATAATGGCCTGGGTAAGTGATGTAATAAATAGTGACATCATCTAAATTATCCACCCTAACTTCCTATGTGCAATTCCTATCCTACCCTGCTCATTTCAAAACACGGGTGGACCCAGACATCTTCGACGAAATTACAAGATTTCCCCAAAACAATTGCTACGTCTTAGCGTATGATAAGTGATTTTTAAAAAAATCTCTAGGGGTCCACATTTGCCAATTTAGGTACTCTAGGGTGAGGCATGTGATTCTATAGCCATAAAAAATCTAGCTCGATTCCATATCTGGAAGGCAAAGTTCTCATGGTTTTCAATCTGCCCTGAAATCTACATGGGCAGTCCCCGGTATCATGGCCTCCAGCGTACATTAACGGCCCAGGTAAGTCATGTAATTGATAGTGACATTATCTAACCTATCCTCCCTAACTTCCTATGAGCCATTCTGTCCTAACCAGCTCGTTTCAGAACACGGTTGGTCCCAGACATCTTCAATAGAATTACAAGATTTCACTGAAATAAATTCTACTTTGTGGCCCATAATAAGTGATTTTTAAAAAAATCTCTAGGGGTCCACTTTTGTGAATTTAGGTTCTCTCGGGTGAGGCATGTGATTCTATAGTCGTGAAAAGAAGTTAGCTCAATTCTATACCCAGAAGGCAAAGTTCTAATGGTTTTCAATTTGCCTTGAAATTAGCGTCAGCAGTCCATGGTGTCACGGCCACCAGCATACATAAACAGCCTTAGTAAGTGATGTAACTGATAGTGACATCATCAAACCTATCCTCCCTAACTTCCTATGTGTCATTCCTGTCCTTCCCAGCTCGCTTCAGAACACAGGTGGACCTAGACATCTTCGATAGAATTTTAGGATTTCACTAAACCAAATACTACTTCGTGGCCTAGGATAAGTGATTTTTAGAAAAATCTCTAGGGGTCCTCTTTTGCCAATTTAGGTTCTCTATGGTGAGGCATATGATTCTACAACCATGAAAAAGAAATCTAGCTCAATTCCGTATCTGAAAGAAAAAGTTCTCATGGTTTTCAATCGGCCCCAAAATTAGCGTCGACAGTCCCCGGTGTCGCGGCCACCACTAGAATACACAAATGGCCAAGGTAAGTGATGTAATTGATAGTGACATTATCTAACCTATCCACCCTAACTTTCTATGTGCCATTCCTATCATACCCAGCTTGTTTCAGAACACAGGTGGACCTAGATATCATCAATGGAATTGCAAGATTTTGCCGAAACAAATGCTACTTTGTGGCCTATGATAAGTGATTCTTAGAAAAATCTCCATGGGTCTACTTTTACCAATTCAGGTTCTCTAGGGTGAGGCATGTGATTCTACAACCGTGAAATTTTTTTGCTCGATTCCATATCCGGAAGTCAAAGTCCTCATGGTATTCAATCTGCATGGATATCAGCGTCGATAGTCCCCGGTATCGGGGCCACCAGCGTACATTAACAGCCTTGATAAGTGATGTAGTTGATAGTGACATCATCTAAGCTATCCACCCTAACTTACTATGCACCATTCCTATTCTACCCAACTCGTTTCGAAACACGGGTGGACTCAGACATCTTTGATGGAATTGCAAGACTTCACTGAAACAAATGCTACTTTGTGGCCTATGGTAAGTGATTTTTAGAAAAATATTTAGGGTTGCACTTTTGCCAATTTATATTCTCTATTGTGAGGCATGTGATTATATGGCCATGAAAAAAAATCTTGCTCGATTCCATATTCGGATGGCAAAGTTCACATGGTTTTCAATCTACCCTGAAAACAGCATCGGCATGCCCCGGTGTCATGGCCACCAGCGTATATTAACAGCCTGCGCAAGTGATGTAATTGATAGTGACATCATCTAACCTATCCACCCTAACTTCCTATCTACCATTCTTGTGGTACCTAGCGCGTTTCAGAACATAGGTGGACCCAGACATCTTCGACGGAATTGCAAGATTTCACCGAAACAAATGCTACTTTGTAGCATATGATAAGTGATTTTAAAAAAAATATCTAGGGGTCCACTTTTACCAATTTAGGTTCTCTAGGGTGAGGCATGTGATTATATAGCCATGAAAAAAATCTAGCTTGGTTTCATATCTAGAAAGCAAAGTTCTCATGGTATTCAATCTGCCCTGAAATTAGCGTCGACAGTCCCCGGTGTCGCAGCCACCAGTGTATATTAATAGCCTGGGTATGTGATGTAATAGATAGTGACATCATCTAACCTACCCATCCTAACTTCCCATGTGCCATTCCTATCCTACCCAGCTCATTTTGGAATACGGGTGGACCTAGACATCTTCGATGGAATTACAAGATGTTACCGAAATAAATGCTACTTTGTGGCCTATGATAACTGATTTTTAGAAAGATCCCTAGGGGACCACTTTTGTCAATTCAGTTTCTCTATGGTGAGGCAAGTGATTTTACAACCGTGAAAAAAAATCTAGCTCAATTTCATATCCAGAAGGCAAAGTTCTCATGGTTTTTAATTTGCCCTAAAATAAGTGTCAGCATTTCCCGATGTCACCACCACCAGCATACATTAACAGCCTAGGTAAGTGGTGTAATTGATAGTGACAACATTTAACATATCCACCTAACTTCCTATGTGCCATTCCTCTCCTACCGAGCTCGTTTCGAAACACGGGTGGACCCAAACATCTTCGATAGAATTGCAAGATTACGCCAAAACAAATGCTACTTTGTGGCCTATGATAAGTGATTTTCAAAAAAATCGCTAGGTGACCACTTTTCCCAATTCAGGTCCTCTAGGGTGAGGCATGTGATTCTATAGTCATGAAAAAATCTAACTCGATTCCATATCCAGAAGTCAACGTTCTCATGGTTTTAAATTTGCCGTGAAATCAGCATCGACAATCCCCATTATCATGGCCACCGGCATACATTAATAGCCTGGGTAAGTGATGAAATTGATAGTGACATCACCTGCAACGTAACTTCCTATGAGCCATTCCTATCGTACTCAGCACGTTTTGGAACACGGGTGGACCCAGACATCATCGATGAAATTGTAAGATTTCACCGAAATAATGGCTACTTTGTGGCCTATGATAATTGATTTTTAGAAAGATCTCTAGGGGTCCACTTTTGCCAATTTAGGTTCTCTAGGGTGGGGCATGTGATTTTGCAGTCGTGAAAGAAATCTAGCCTAATTTCATATCCAAAAAGCAAAGTTCTCATGGTTTTTAATCTGCCTTGAATCAGCGTCGGTAGTACCCGGTGTTGCGGCCACCAGCGTACATTAATGGCTTCGGTAAGTGATGTAATTGATAGTGACATCATCTAACCTATCCACCCTAACTTCTGATGTGCCATTCCTATCCTACCCAGCTCGTTTTGCAACACGGCTGGACCCAGACATCATCGATGGAATTATAAGATTTGACCAAAACAAACGCTACTTTGTGGCCTATGATAAGTGATTCCTAGAAAAATCACTAGGGGTCCACTTTTACAAATTCAGGTTCTCTAGGGTGAGGCATGTGATTCGGCAACCATGAAAAAGAAATCTAGCTCGATTCCTTATCCGGAAGACAAAGTTCTCATGGTTTTCAATCTACCCTGAAATCAGCATCGACAGTCCCTAGTGTTGTGGCCCCCGGCGTACAATAACGGCCTGGGTAAGTGATGTAATTGATAGTGACATTATACAAGCTATCCACCCAAACTTCCTACATGTCATTCCAATCCAACCCAGCTCATTTTGGAACATGGGTGGACCCAAACATATTCGACTGAATTGCAAGATTTTACCAAAACAAATGCTACTTTGTGGCCTATAAGAGATTTTTAGAAAATCTCTAGGGGTCCACTTTTGCCAAATCAGGTTCTCTAGGGTGAGGTATGTGATTCTACAGTTGTGAAAAAATCTAGCACGATTCCATATCCAGATGTCGTTAGTCACCGGTGTCATGGCCACCAGCATATATTAATGGCCTAGGTAAGTGATGTAATTGATAGTGACATCATCTAACCTGTCCACCCTAACTTCCTATGTGTCATTCCTGTCATACCCAGCTCGTTTTGGAACACGGGTGGACCTAGACATCTTCGACGGAATTGCAAGATTTTACCAAAACAAATGCTACTTTGTTGCCTATGATAAGTGATTTTTAGAAAATCTCTAGGTGTCCACTTTTGCCAAATCAGGTTCTCTAGGGTGAGGTATGTGATTCCGCAGCTGTGAAAAAATATAGCTCGATTCCATATCCAGATGGCAAAGTTCTCATGGTTTTTCTATCTGCCTTGAAAACAGCGTCGATAGTCCTCGGTGTCATGGCCACCAACATATATTAATGGCCTGAGTAAGTGATGTAATTAATAGTGACATCATTTATCGTGTCCACGCTAACTTCCTATGTGCCATTCCTGTCCTACCTAGCTTATTTCAGAACACTGGTGGACTCAGACATCTTCGATGGAATTGCAAGATTTTACCAAAATAAACGCTACTTTGTGGCCTATGATAAGTGATTTTTAGAAAAATCTCTAGGGGTCCACTTTTGCCAATATTAGTTCTCTAGATTGAGGCTTGTGATTCTATAATCGTGAAAAAAATCTAGCTCAATTCCATATCCGGAAGGCAAAGTTTTTATGGTTTTCAATCTACCCTGAAATCAGCGTCGACAGTCCCTAGTGTCATGGCAACCAGCATGCATTAATAGCCTAGATAAGTGACATAATTGATAGTAACATCATCTAACCTGTCCTACCTAGCTCGTTTCGAAACATGGGTGGACTCAGACATCTTTGATGAAATTGCAAGATTTCACCAAAATAAAAGCTACTTTGTGGCCTATGATAAGTGATGTAATTAATAGTAACATCATCTAACCTACCCACCCTAACTTCTTATACACCATTCCTATCCTACCCAGCTCATTTTGGAACACGCGTGGACTTAGACATCTTCGATGGAATTGCAGATTTCACCAAAACAAATACTACTTCGTGGCCTTTGATAAGTTATTTTTAGAAAAATAACTAGGGGTTCGCTTTTGCTAAGTTAGGTTCTCTATGGTGAGGCTTGTGATTCTATGGCCATGAAAAAAAATCTAGCTCGATTCCATATCCGAAAGGCAAAGTTCTCATGGTTTTCAATCTGCCCTGAAATCAGCGTCGACAGTCCCCGGTGTCGCAGCCACCAGCATATATTAACATCATGGGTAAGTGATGTAATTGGTTGTGACATCATCTAACCTGTCCACCTAATTTCCTATGTGCCTCTCCTCTCCTACCCAGCTCGTTTCGGAACATGGGTAGACCCAGACGTCTTTGACAGAATTACAAGATTTCACCAAAACAAATGCTACTTTTGGCCTATGATAAGTGATTTTTAGAAAGATCTCTATGGGTCCACTTTTGCCAAATTAGGTTCTCTAGGGTGAGGCATGTGATTCTACAGTCATGAAAAAAAGTCTAGCTCGATTCCATATCTGAAGGCAAAGTTCTCATGGTTTTCATTCTGCCCAGAACTCAGCGTCGGCAGTCTCCGGTGTCGTGACCACCATCTTACATTAATGGCCTGGGTAAGTGATGTAATTAATAGTGACATCATCTAAGCTATCCACCTTGACTTCCTATGTGCCATTCCTATCCTACCCAGCTCATTTCAGAACACGAGTGGACCAAGACATCTTCAACGGATTGTCAAGATTTTAACGAAACAAATGCAACTTTATGGCCTATGATAACTAAATTTTAGAAAAATCTCTTGGAGCCCACTTTTGCCAATTTAGGTCCTCTAGGGTGAGGCATTTGCTTCTACAATCATGAAAAAATCTAGCTTGATTCCATATCCGGAAGGCAAAGTTCTTATGGTTTTCAATTTGCCTTAAATTCAGCGTTGGCAATCCCCGGTGTCATGACCACCGACATACATTAATAGCCTAGGTAAGTGATGTAATTGATAGTGACATTACCTAACCTATTCGCTCTAACTTTCTATGTGTCATTCCAGTCCTACCTAGCTCGTTTCAGAACACGGGTGGACCTAGACATCATCGATGGAACTGCATAATTTCACCAAAACAAATGCTACATTGTGGCCTATGATAAGTGATTTTTAGAAAAATCTCTAGGGGCCCACTTTTACCAATTCAGGTCCTCTAGGGTGAGGCATGTGATTCTATAGTCATGAAAATAATCTAGCTCGATTCTATATCTAGAAGGCAAATTTCTCATGGTTATCAATTTGCCCTGAAATCAGCGTCGGCAGTCCCTAGTATCATGGCCACTAGCATACATTAACAGCCTAGGTAAGTGATGTAATTGATAGTGATGTCACCTACAACCTAACTCCCTAGCTACCATTCCTGTCCTAGTCAGCATGTTTTGGAACATGGGAGGAACCAGACATCATTGATGGAATTGCAAGATTTCTAGGGGTCCACTTTTGCCAATTTAGGTTCTCTATGGTGAGGCATGTGATTCTGTAGCCGTGGAAAAATCTAGTTCAATTCCATATCCAAAAAGCAAAGTTCTCATGGTTTTTAATCTGTCTTGAAATCAGCGTCGGCAGTCCCCGATGTCATGGTCACCAGTGTACATTAATGGCCTGGGTAAGTGATGTAATTGACATAATCTAACCTATCCACCCTAACATCCTATGTACCACGCCTATCCTACCCAGCTCGTTTTGGAACACGGGTGGACCTAGACATCTTTGACGGAATTGCATGTTTCACCAAAATAAATGCTACTTTGTGGTCTATGATAAGTGATTTTTTTAAAAATATCTAGGGCTTTGCTTTTGCCAATTTATGTTCTCTAGGGTGAGGCATGTCATTTTGTATCCATGAAAAAAAGTCTAGCTCGATTCCATATCCGGAAGGCAAAGTTCTCATGGTTTTCAATCTTCCCTAAAATTAGCGTCGGCAGTCCCCAGTGTCATGACCATTATCATACATTAATGGCCAGGGTAAGTGATGTAATTGATAGTGACATCATCTAACTTGTCCACCCGAACTTCCTACGTGCCATTCCTATCCTACCCAGCTCGTTTCGGAATATGGGTGGACCCAGACATCTTCGATGGAATTACAAGATTTCACATAAATAAATGCTCAGAAAAATCTCTAGGGTTTCACTTTTGCCAACTCAGGTTCTCTAGGGTGAGGCATGTGATTCTACAACCGTGAAAAAAACTAGCTCGATTCCATATCCAGAACGCAAAGTTCTCATGGTTTCCAATCTGCCCTGCAATCAGTGTCGGTAGTCCCCGGGGTTGCGGCCACCAGCGTACATTAATGGCCTAGGTAAGTGATGTAATTTATAGTGACATCATCTAAGCTATCCCCCCTAACTTTCTTTGTGCCATTCCTATCCTACCTAGCTCATTTCAGAACACGGGTGGACCCAGACTTCTTCGACAGAATTGCAAGATTTTACTAAAACAAATGCTACTTTGTGGCCTATGTTAACTAAATTTTAGAAAAGTCACTAGGGGCCCACTTCTACCAATTTGGGTCCTCTAGGGTGAGGCATGTGATTCTACAATCATGAAAAAAATCTAGCTTGATTCCATATCCGGAAGGCAATCATGGTTTTCAATTTGCCTTTAAATCAGCGTCGGCAGTCTCCGGTGTCTTACCCACCGGCATACATTAATAGCCTAGGTAAGTGATGTAATTGATAGTGACATCACCTAACCTATCCACCTAACTTCCTATGTGCCATTTCTATCCTACCCAGCTCATTTCTGAACACAGGTGGACCTAGACATCATCGACGGAATTACATGATTTCATTGAAATAATGGCTACTTTGTGGCCTATGATAAGTGATTTTTAGAAAAATCTCAAGGGGTCCACTTTTTCTAATTTAGGTTATCTATGGTGAGATGAGTGATTCTGTTGCTATGAAAAAAATCTAGCTCGATTTCATATCTGAAAGACAAAGTTCTCATGGTTTTTAATTTGCCCTAAAATTAGCGTCTGATGTCCCTGGTGTTGTGGCCACCAGCATACATTAACAGCCTAGGTAAATGATGTAATTGATAGCAACATCATTTAACCTATCCACTAAACATCCTATATGCCATTCCTGTCATGCCCAACTCGTTCTGGAACACAGGTGGACCCAGAAATCATCGACGGAATTGTAAAATTTCACCGAAACAATGGCTACTTTGTGGCCTATGATAAGCAATTTTTAGAAAGATTTATAGGGGTCCACTTTTACCAATTTAGGTTCTCTTGGGTGAGGCATATGATTCTACAGTCGTGAAAAAAATCTAGTTCGATTCCATATCTGAAAAGCAAAGTTCTCATGGTTTTCAATCTGGCTAGAAATCGGCATCGACAGTCCCTAGTGTCACAGCCACCAGCGTACATTAATGGCCTAGGTAAGTGATATAATTAATAGTGACATTATCTAACCTATCCACCCTAACTTCCTATATACCATTCCTATCCTATCTAGCTTGTTTTGGAACACGGGTGGACCCAGACATCTTCGATGAAATTGCAAGATTTCACCAAAACAAACGCTACTTTGTGGCCTATAATAAGTGATTTTTTAGAAAAATCACTAGGGGTCCACTTTTTCTAATTTGGGTTCTCTAGGGTGAGGCATGTGATTCTGCAACTATGAAAAAAAATCTAGCTTGATTATATATCCGGAAGGCAAAGTTCTCATGATTTTCAGTATGCCCTAAAATCAGTGTCGGTAGTCCATGGTGTCGTGGCCACCAGCGTACTTTAATAGCCTAGGTAAGTGATGTAATTGATAGTGACATCATCTAAGCTATCCACCAAAACTTTCTATGTGCGATTCCTATCCTACCCAGCTCATTTCAAAACATGGGTGGACCTAGACATCTTCGATGGAATTGCAAGATTTTACTGAAACAAATGCTACTTTGTGGCCTATGATAAGTGATTTTTAGAAAATCTCTAGATATCCAATTTTGCCAATTTAGGTTCTCTAGGGTGAGGGATGTGATTCTATAGCTGTAAAAAAAATTAGCTTGATTCCATATCCAGATGGCAAAGTGATGGAAAATAACATCGGTAGTCCCCGGTGTCACGGCCACCAGCATATATTGATGGCCTGGGTAAGTGATGGAATTAATAATGACATCATCTAACTAATTCACCCTAACTTTCTATGTGCCATTCCTGTCGTACCTAGCTTGTTTTGGAACACGGGTGGACCTAGACACCTTTGATAGAATTGTAAGATTTCACTGAAACAAATGCTACTTTGTTGCATATGATAAGTTATTTTTGAAGAAATCTCTTGGGGTCCACTTTTACCATTTTAGGTTCCCTAGGGTGAGGCATGTGATTCTACAGCTATGAAAAAATTAGCTTGATTCCATATCTAGAAAGCAAAGTTCTTATGGTTTTCGATTTGCCCTGAAATCAGCGTCGGTAGTCCCCGGTGTCATGACCACCAGTATTCTTTAATAGCTTGGGTAAGTGATGTCATTGATAGTGACATCATCTAACCTATCCACCCTAACTTCCTATGTGCCATTTCTATCCTACCCAGCTCATTTCGGAACACGGGTGGACCCAGACATCTTCGATGGAATTGCAAGATTTTACCAAAATAAATGCTACTTTGTGTCCCATGATAAGTAATTTTTATAAAAATCTATAGGGTTCCACTTTTGCTAATTCAGGTTCTCTTGATTGAGGCATGTGATTATGCAATCGTGAGAAAAAAATCTAGCTTGATTCCATATCTGGAAGGCAAAGTTCTCATGGTTTTCAATCTACCCTAAAATTAGCGTCAGTAGTCCCTGGTGTCACAACCACTAGCATACATTAATAGCCTTGATAAGTTATATAATTGATAGTAACATCATCTAACCTATCTAGCCTAAGTTCATGTGTCCCATTCCTGTCCTACCTAGCTCGTTTCGGAACTCGGGTGGACCCAGACATCTTTGATGGAATTGTAGGATTTCACCGAAATAAATGCTACTTTGTGGCGTATGATAAGTGATTTTTAGAAAAATCTCTAGGGCTCCACATTTGCCAATTAAAGTTCTCTAGATTGGGGCATGTGGTTCTGTAATTGTGAAAAAAAATCTAGCTCGATTCGATATCCGGAAGGAAAAGTTCTTATGGTTTTCAATCTACCCTGAAATCAGCTTCGGTTGTCCCCGGTGTCACGGCCACCAACGTACATTAATAGCCTGGGTAAGTAATGTAATTGATAGTAACATCTTCTAACCTATTCATCCTAAGTTCCTATGTGCCATTCTTGTCCTACCTAGCTCATTTCGGAAGACGGGTGGACCCAGACATCTTCGACGGAATTGCAAGATTTCACCAAAACAAATGCTACTAGTGGCATATGATAAGTGATTTTTTGAAAAATATCTAGGTGTCCACTTTTGCAAATTTAGGTTCTCTAGAGTGAGGCATGTGATTCTATAGCCATAAAAAATCTAGTTCAATTCCATATCTGGCCCGAAAATCAGTGTCTGCAGTCCCCACTATCGTGGCCACCAGCATACATTAATAGCCTAGTTAAGTGGTGTAATTGATACTGACATCATCTAACCTATCCACCCTAATTTCCTATGTGCCATTCCTATCCTACCCAGCTCATTTTGAAACACGGGTGGACCTAGACATCTTTGATGGAATTACAAGATTTCACCAAAATAAATGCTACTTTTGGCATATGATAAGTGATTTTTAGAAAAATCTCTAGGGCTCCGCATTTGCCAATTCAAGTTCTCTAGAGTGAGGCATGTGATTCTGTAATCATGAAAAAAATCTAGCTCAGTTTTATATCTGGAAGGCAAAGTTCTCATGGTTTTCAATCTACCCTAAAATTAGCGTCAGCAGTCTATGGTGTCATGGCCACAAGCGTACTTTAATTGCCTAGGTAAGAGATGTAATTGATAGTAACATCATCTAAGCTATCCACCCAAACTTCCTATGTGCGATTTCAGGTCAGATTAAGAACCATGATAACTTTGCCTTCCAAAAAGAGAATTGAGCTAGATTTTTTCATGGCTGTAGAATCACATGCCTGACCCTAGAGAACCTAAGTTAGCAAAATTTAGATATATTTCCAAAAATCATTTATCGTAGGCCTCAAAGTAGCATTTATTTCGGTGAAATCATGCAATTCCATCGAAGATGTCTGGGTCTACCCGTTTTCTGAAATGAGCTAGGTAGGATAGGAATGGCACATAGAAAGTTAGGTTGGATAGGTTAGATGATGTCATTATCAATTACATCACTTACCCAGGCCATTAATGTACGTTAGTGGCCACGACACCGGGGGACTATCGATGTTGATTTCAGTGCAAATTAAAACCATGAGAACATTGCCTTTCGGATATGGAATCGAGCTAGATTTTTTTCATGACTGTAGAATCACTTGTCTCACCCTCGAGAACATGAATTGGCAAAAGTGGACTCCTAGAGATTTTTCTAAAAATCACATATCATAGGCCACAAAGTAGCATTTGTTTTGGTGAAATCTAAATTCCGTCGAAGATGTCTGGGTCCACCTATGTTCCGAAACAAGCTGGGTGGGACAGGAATGGCACAAAGAAAGTTAGGGTAGAAAGCTCAGTTGATGTTAGTATCATGTACATCACTTAACTAGGCAATTAAAGTTCACTGGTGGCCGCGACACCAGGGACTGTCGACGCTAATTTCAGGCTAAAACAAAAACCATGAGAACTTTGCCTTCTGGATATGGAATTGAGCTAGATTTTTTTTCATGGCTGCCAAATCACATACCTCACACTAGAGAACTTGAATTGGCAAAAGTGGACACCATGATATTTTTTCCAAAAATCACTTATCATAGGCCTCAATGTAGCATTTGTTTTGGTGAAATCTTACAATTTTGTCAAAGATGTCTGGGTCCACTCGTATTTTGAAACAAGTTGGGTTGGATAGGAATGACATATAGGAAGTTAGGGTGAATAGGTTAGATGATGTCACTATCAATTACATCACTTACCCATGCCGTTAATGTACGCTGGTGGTCATGACACCGAGGACTGCCGACGCTGATTTTAGGGCAAATCGAAAACCATGAGAACTCTGCCTTGCGGATATGGAATCAAGCTAGATTTTTTTTCACAGCTATAGAATCACTTGTCTCACCATAGAGAACCAGAATTGGTAAAAGTGTACCCCTAGAGATTTTTTGAAAACTCACTTATCATAGGCCACAAAGTAGGATTTGTTTCGTTGAAATCTAGTAACTCCATCAAAGATGTCTAGGTCCACCCGTGTTACGAAAAGAGCTGGGTAGGATAGGAATGGCATATAGAAAGTTAGGGTGGACTGATTAGATGATGTCACTATCAATTACATCACTTACCCAGGCTGCTCATGTACACTGGTGGCCGTGACACCCGGGATAGCCGATGCTAATCTCAAGTCAAATCAAAAACCATGGGAACTTTGTCGTCTAAAATGGAATTGAGCTAGATTTTTTCATGGCCATAGAATCACATGCCTCACCCTAGAGAACCTGAGTTAGCAAAATCTAGAGATATTTTCAAAAATCATTTATCATAGGCCATAAAGTAGCATTTGTTTCAGTGAAATCTTGTAATTTCATCGAAGATGTCTGGGTCCACCCATGTTCCGAAATGAGCTGGTAGGATAGGAATGGCACATAGGAAGTTAGGTTGGATAAGTTAGATGACGTCATTATCAATTACATCACTTACCCAGGCCATTAATATATGCTAGTGGCCACGACACTGGGGACTACCGACGCTGATTTCAGGGTAAATTAAAACCATGAGAACATTGCCTTCCGGATATGGAATTGAGCTAGATTTTTTCATGACTGCAGAATAATTTGTCTCACCCTCAAGAACATGAATTGGCAAAAGTGGACTCCTAGAGAATTTTGTAAAAATCACATATCATAGGCCACAAAGTAGCATTTGTTTCGGGGAAATCTAATAATTCCATCGAAGATGTCTAGGTCCACCTATGTTCTGAAACGAGCTAGGTAGGATAGGAATGGCACATAGGAATTTAGGGTAGAAAGCTTAGATGATGTTAGTATCAAGTTCATCACTTAACCAGGCGATTAAAGTTCACTGATGGCCGTGACACCGCGGACTGTCGACGCTGATTTTAGGGCAAAACGAAAACCATGAGAGCTTTGCCTTCTGAATATGGAATCGAGCTAGATTTTTTTCATGACTACCAAATCACATGCCTCACCCTAGAGAACTTGAATTGGCAAAAGTGAACCCCTTGACATTTTCCAAAAATCACTTATCATGGGCCTCAATGTAGCATTTGTTCTGATGAAATCTTACAATAGTGTCAAAGATGTCTTGGTCCACTCGTATTCTGAAAAGAGCTAGGTAGGATAGGAATGACATATAGGAAGTTAGGGTGAATAGGTTAGATGATGTCACTATCAATTACATCACTTACCCATGCTATTAATGTACGCTGCTGGCCGTGACACCGGGGACTGGCGACGCTGATTTTAGGGCAAATCGAAAACCTTAAGAACTCTGCCTTGCGGATATGGAATCGAGCTATATTTTTTTTCAGGGCTGCAGAATCACTTATCTCACCCTAGAGAACCAGAATTGGCAAAATTGGACCCCTAGAGATATTTTTAAAAATCACTTATCATAGGCCATAAAGTAGGATTTGTTTCGTTGAAATCTAGTAACTTCATCAAAGATGTCTTGGTCCACCCGTGTTCCAAAACAAGCTGGGTAGGATAGGAATGGCACATAGAAAGTTAGGGTGGATTGGTTAGATGATGTCTCTATCAATTACAACACTTACCCAGGCTGTTAATGTACACTAGTGGCCGTGACACCAGGGATAGCTGACGCTGATTTCAGGGCAAATTGAAAACGATGAGAATTTTGCCTTCCAGATGTGGAATCGAGCTAGAACTTTTTTTTATGGTAGCAGAATCACATGCCTCACCCTAGAGAACCTAAATTAGCAAAAGTGGAGCCCTATAGATTTTTCTAAAAATCACTTATCATAGGCCACAAAGTATCATTTATTTCGTTAAAATCTTGCAATTCCATCAAAGATATGTGGGTCCACCCGTGTTCCGAAACGAGCTAGGTTGGACAGGTATGGCACATAGGAAGTTATGGTAGATAGCTTAGATGATATTAGTATCAATTACACCACTTACCCAGGCCGCTAATGTACACTAGTGGCCGTAACACCAGGGATTGCTGATGCTGATTTTAGGGCAAATCGAAAACTATGAGAACTTTGTCTTCTGGATATTGAAGTGGGCTAGATTTTTTTAATGATAGTACAATCACATGCCTCACCCTAGAGAACCTAAGTTGGAAAAATTGGACCCCTAGAGATTTTTCCAAAAATCACTTATCATTGGCCACAAAGTAGCATTTGTTTCGGTGAAATCTTGCAATTCCGTCAAAAATGTCTAGGCCCACCCGTTCGACATGAGCTAGGTAGGATAGGAATGGCCCATAGGAAGTTAGGGTGGATAGGTTAGATGATGTCATTATCAATTACATCACTTACCTAGGCTATCAATGTACGCTGATGGCTGCGACCCCGGGGACTGCCGACGTTGATTTTAGGGAAATTGAAAACCATGAGAACTTTGCCTTCCGGATACGGAATAGAGCTAGACTTTTTTTCATGGCTGCAGAGTCACTTGTCTCACCCTAGAGAATGTAAATTGGTAAAAATGGACCCCTAGAGATTTTTCTAAAAATCACTTATCGTAGGCCACAAAGTGGTGTTTGTTTCCGTAAAATCTTATAGTTCTGTCGAAGATATCTGGGTCGACCCATGTTCCTAAATGAGCTGGGTAGGGTAGGAATGACACATGAGGGAGGGAGGCCGGTCATCCATTATGGAGAGAGTAGAGGCGCTATAGAGGAGCTGTGACGCGCGTCGTCCATGATGGGGGCGCGGCCGGCGCATGGAAACCGCGTGGCATTCCATCGAGCACGTGGCGTGCGGTGAAACGAGCAAGGTGGGGCACTGATTTGGGCTTCGTCCCGGCCGAATCAGACAGTGGGCCGAAAATGAAGTTTGCTCAACTCTGATTACTCTCCAACTTTTATTAAGGCCGCATGGTCATTAGAGCTCTGTAACAGCGGGTAAATAAGCCTCAAAATGACAGTGTCAACATGTTGATAACGGTCACGGGAACTCGCCTTCAGAGGTCAAAACTCGATCAAACTCAGTGCAACTTTTTGCATGCTCTTCTCCATAATATTTACTCCAACTTTTGTATTTTCCTCAACTTGAGTTGCTTAACAAAAACATGAGAACGCGACGTGCCAACCGTCTTGTCCTTGTCGGTCCAAGTCCATGAGTATGATGAAACTAGCAGTTTTGGGAATTAATTTCGAAGGTCCAAATGAGCTCCAAATCCATTCAAACTTCTCTGAGCTCTTCTCCACTCTAAACACTCCAACTTTTATAAAGAGTCCAACTTCAGTTATTTAACAAAATTTTGAGAACGCAATGTGCTCACCTGTCAATGTCAGTCCACAATTCCATGACTTAGAATATTTTCCAAGGCTGAAAAACAGCAGCTAATCCAATCTTTGAGCCTCTATTTGACTAGGTTAGAGACCAAACTAGCTCTTGACCATTAAACAAAGTTTCTTCTACATGAAGTGAACTACAACTCTCATTTAAGGTTCAACCTCAAAACTGATATAGAAACTACTGTTATACTTTAACCAAAGTAGGATCACGATAAAGCTTAAATTATCCTTTTTGATCAATTGGAGCATTTTCTGGGCATTTGCTCAACACGAACCTTTCTTGACTTTTGTTATAGAGTCCATCTAGAGTCATTTGGGCAAGGTTACAAGGTTTGGTTGATGACCTATATTTCCATCCACTTAATAATGCAATTCCAGCACTTAGTAAAGTCATTCCAACAAGCATATAACTTATCATTTCATGTGACTTTTTGATTCCAAACGTCATGAAACTTTTCCAGTGACCAATATAAATAGGTACTAAGGTGAGACATATGAAGATATTGCAATAACTCCACCCAAGCATATATCCTGAAAATGGCCTATATATAAAGTAAGGGTGCAACATCCAAGTTTAGGTTGGGGCTTGCTTCCATAGGTTTGACCTTGACATCATCATCTCCACTTAATCTACCATGTTTGAGCTCAAACCCACTGCTTAACTGGTGGCAAACACCTGGGGTGTTACAGCCCTCCCCCCTTAAAAGAATTGCGTCCCGAGATTCGGTGCGAAGAACTTTCTAAGGGAAGAGAAGCATGTTATTCAATTCCAACATCTGCAAGCGCATCAGGCTACTTAGCTTCAAGCTTCAGAGAGGCTAATTTGGAAGACAACTTTCTGATACTCGCTCAAAGTAGAAACTTTGGTCTGGATAATTTCCTTCACTGACTTCCATGAAGCATTGTTACTTTGGGAGGAATCCAAGACAATGCGGTACTTCGTTCATGGTGCACGGAGAGTACTGCGAGCAGGGACTAACTTACTCACTCAGACGCCAACTGATGGAAAACTATATATTGTTCCACGTGTGCAGTTCTCTTTCTCTGATGCCAACACTGTATTATCTGAGTCTGCTGAGGGAACAGTGAGTGTGATAGCTGACTCTGTCGGTTCTGGATTTCTGCCAACGGTTATCTAAGAAGATTCTCTTATACAAAGGCAACAGTTATCTGGGTTGAATTAGATGCAATCTCTTAGGTAAAAACACATATAAAGTACCAGAGACACATCAGCACTAGAGAACCATTACCGCAAAAGGTTGATAGCTAGGTCTGAAAGACAACAAAAGTTGCAAGTATCCACCAAAATAGTTCTGTTTTGAAATGGCAGCCAAACAAGCTGACATGACATCTCTCAAATCCTATGTTTTACTCAACCAATACTCATATCAACTTAAGACATTGAAGGGTCCTAAGCAAGGAATGAGGTTACCAAGTTTGGGTCAATCCAACTTCGTTTGAGTCACTAACCATTAGTTTGAAGATAACCGGTGTAGTGTCACAAAATTCTGGACAAATTTCGTGTTCTTCCTTTTCTTTTGCTTCACATGTTGAGGCATGTGTTTTGCACTCTCTGATCTTTCTCATAGTAGCAGAAGCCTTTCTCTAGCTGAGGATGGAGGCAATAGTCTTCCTGACATGTTCCTTAGGGAACAATTTCAACCGTTGATCTATACACCAATCTTGACGATGCACAAGCATTGGACTTGTGGGCTATTTTCATAGAGCACAAAGCATTATTCCACACGGAGGGCATCCCTACGTAGATAAGGAGTCACACCAGAGAGAGTTGATTTCATCTGTATGACTGTCATCTACACAAGGATCAAGACTTTTGATAACTAGGTCAAATGCACAATGTGACGATAAATTCTTATCCCACGGATAACTTATCCAATATTAAGTGTTATTTGCCCTTTTTATCCAACGGGGATGACATATGTTGCTCACTCGATGACCGACGTCATACAAGAACACTTGGGAAGAGTCACTTGTCTACCACCTCTTGCAGTCTGTTAATGTTCATGCCGGTGACTGTCCTTCAAAGGTTATCCTCTTAGCAACTTCAGGAAGGAAGCTCTACTACATAAGGTCTAAGATATGAATCTTTAGATAAGATATAGGGAGATAACCAAGGAAAACGGTCATGAGAAATAACACATCGGTTGTTGTTTCATAATGGATCATGAATAGCAACCCTGATACCAGCGTGTGCCGAGCAGCACAACCTTGTGTGCGCGCCCACAGGAGGCTCTCGGTTTCATCACGGCACCATAGAATGCTAATCAGAACACCATTATTAAACGCACAAACAAAGTGAAATTTCAAGTGGCACCGATTAGGTGGTAAGAACAAGCACCAGACCAGGGAGGAGTAGCAAGCAAGGGTAGTTACAAGGTTTAGAGTCAACAAGGAGGCGATTCAAAGATTAAAACACAGCGCAAGGGAACATAGCTTAATTGCCGAAGACAACTGAGCAAGGGTTCTCGGTCACGTTGGACAACAACATGAGATCAAGATTAATAACGTTGAGAGACTTCAGAAGTTAAGATGGACTTAGCAGACTTCTAGAACAAAATGATACACCGATCAGAGATTGGGTTGATAAGATAGCCACCTGATTTCACAAGCAAAGATTTCTAGATTAGACAATGAGAGATTAGCGTTGCTCGGATCATCTGTAGGAGAGACAATCGGGAGGTCCAACATGGAATTGGATATGGTCTCCAAAACTTGGTAAGCAACAACTATGGTTAAGATCGACATTCGTTAGGACTTAACTTGGTTGGTCAATCGACAAGGGCATTCTCCAAAAGGTAGCGGATGTCCAAGGCCTAAGCAAACATATAAGGGGACTACGCTAGGGCCTATGGTTCAAGCAAGGCACGGATACACAAACATTCAAGGGCTAGCAACCACGTCTAAGGCTCTGGCTCCTACGAGAATCTAATTAGAGACGACAACCAGGCGATTACGTAACATGAGCGTTGATCTAGGATAAAGCATCTTCGATACTCACATGCTCACCGAGGACAAAGAGAGGTCAACTATGACACTACCTAGATAACAAGCATCTACACAACATCACAGTTTTAAGCGGACACTTGAGATAATTAGTCAGGTTAACTTAAGCACTCGATACTAAGCAGAAGGCTCACACCTAACAAGAATTTATCCAACAAGAACTAACTACAAGTTTAGCTAAAACAAAAGCATGCTAAAGTAATCAAATTAGTGCATGCACATCAATCACAAGTTACTTATTTATTAGGACAAAGGTGGAAGGAGCATAGTTATATGCACAAAGCAACAATCATGATGATGCATGCTTCATCCTATTCGTCCTCACAAGATTGCCAGCCTAAGGTGGCAATCACGTTCTATGTCGGTGGCATAACACGTATTCTCTCGATATAGAGCTAGTCGTTAGCTACATTCAACTTACGCATTCATGGTTAGCGTACCTACAGAAAATTCCATTGCAGCCCAACAATTCCCAATATAGCACACAATGAAAGTAGTAAACTAAATACTCTCCTTACATACATCCCCTGATGCATATACTTCGGTATCATAACTACCCAACAAATGTACCCATAATTAAGTACTTTCATAATTATATGGTTAAACATGTAATTATGTCAGTAACCATAGCTAACTCTCCCCTAGACCGATGGTTGAACGGTCATGCTCTCCCAACTCACACTTACCTTGGCGTAGGTGCGACGTTGCAAAAATGTAACTCTAGCGACATATATGGCTATTTCATATATGAAGGTTACCACTACCATTCGACCACAGGGTAATAGTGCGGTCAAGTTATCACTCATACATACCTTGGCTTGGGCATAGATGCAAAAATTTAAAACCCCCAAGTTAGTACTTAATTAAGCCACCTAAGGGTCCTTAATTGGGCATAAAGGAAATGACCACTGGCATACTTAGATTTAAAATTCAGATTTGAACAAACCTATATATGTAGTAGCTATAAGTTGTCAAAAACTGATTTTTGCAAACAAAACCTTTGTTTTTCAATACACATGTGACATGTTTAGTGTTGAACCTTGCTCCGATACCAGCTGTCACGGAACCGCCCAAATTATAAGAACAAAAGTACAAAAACAATCGCCGGAGCAATTAAATTCCCGTACTTAAGCTCCTATAACTCCGGTAGTCCAATAAAATCACGAGGGATTTCAAACCAACCAACATACAAGCCAAGATCGTAGTGGTCCAACATAACAGGTCATATGTTACATCCATTTCATAAGTAATTCAACATATATCGGAGTTCGGTAGAGTTATTACAACTCAAGTTCAAAAGTAGCGGAAGCAAAGTAGTTTGAAAACTAATATCACCTTTAATTTAAATACATGCCAGTACCAAAGTCAAATTCCCATAAAAGCAAGAGAGACAAGATAGCGTAGACGGATCATGCCCATGAACTCCGCCACTACAGCCGGAGTCTTCCAATTCTTGCAGTAGCTATGTTATATCACAACCTGCAACAAGTGGGAATAAACCCTGAGTACGAGAAGGTACTCAGCTAGACTTACCCGTCATAAACTAGAAATAATGACACCAAGGAGTATGCAAGGCTTTCTTTCAGTGGGCTAGCTTGACTCATTTGCGAAAAGCATAAGTTATCATGAATAAACTAATTTAAGTATTTTTGCATCATCTTTATTATAATCTATTCAATCTAGGTAAGCACCTATGCTAAAGCAATCACTTGATTAACCATTAACATCAAAGGTTACCATTTTAGGTTTTAGCATTTCCAACATCATCCACATAACCATCCGTGTTCTATAATCATTACTACGATGCAGTAGCTCGAGTCAAGTGCTCACTAACCGGGAGCGACGACGATTCGAATCGAATTCCTATCCAATTGGAGATTTATTCCTCACACAAACCTCACTCACCCACTAAAGTGAGGTGTTGGTCACCGAGTCAACCATTCAGGTAAAGTCGCGAGCTTGCCAGGAACCACTTGTACCCGGGGGCCGTCCGACTGCTCTTTGGCCTTATCATCGCGCCCCCGTTTCCTGCCACTACTGCTTCGGTACAGTGCGTTGCGGGCAATCCACTCGGCCCGAATAATCTCCCAGCTTCGCGGTCGAAAGGTACCTTATTCGGCCAGCTAAATGTGAGGCATGCGTTCAACATGACCCGAGGGACAACAACGGACGGTCCTTAATCGACACAGGTGGAAACTACAAGAACCCCAGAACCCTGTCTGGTTGCCCAATACTTATTCCGCCCGGTCTCCAATTATTCATCAACGCTTGGTTATTTCCAGGATAACATCCATTCCATAGCTAAAGTATTCCCGTAACCACCTATAATTTCAGGTGACAGGAAATCACCGATCTCTACCGGTCTAAGCAGGGCTAAGCAATATTTTTGATCCTGAACTAAAATAGGATTTCAGGCATATCTACGGGACAAGGAAAGGATATATATGCAGCAAGTGTTTTCAATCAACTCCTATAACTTAATGCAACAATACATATATAACATATATATATACTCAATTGCTTTTGTAAAGTAGGAGGCTTAGAATGCTCCGGGGCTTGCTTGGGATCCGACACAAGTCAGTATTTGTCAGATGACACTCGCTGAGTACTTCCATCTTCGGGATAGTTCCACCAAACACTGTCTTCAGGTTTGGCTTCAACATCTCATCCTTCACGTGGTGCATCTAGCGAACCTAAATGAGATGCAAGATGCATGCGTATGAATATGATGAATGGTAACACAAGATGCATCACATAATCAATTAAAGAGGGCAAGCACATTAAGAATAACACAAGTTTAACAAGATCACAAGTATCTTAACTTGACTATCATCAAGGGTATAAGCCACACTTAGCAACACATGGAGTAAACAACCATAACTAGCATCTGACAATTCCTAAACTGCAAACAACATCTACATGTTTGGATCATAACTGGAGTTATACAAATCCAATAGCCATGCAACAAGACATTCTGGAAAGCTTATGAAATTGTCTATGATTCATCTTTAATCATGTTAGCATGATTCTCAAGTTAACCAAGTCAAACATGCATAATTACAGAATCTGGTCTAGAGATTCCAGAGAATAACTATTTCTGGAACCCAACTTGAAACAGTCATTACTCACAAACTATAAGGCCAAATGCCACCAAAATTTAACACAAGCTAGATTAATGAGTTATTTACAACTTTTTTATAAGCATGTTTCTCATCAAACCTCATTTTCATGTTGCAATTACCAAAGTCTCAGAAACTGTCCAGGAAAGCATCAATTGCAAGAATAAATATTAACTTAGATTCCAAACATACATTTGGCTACAACCAATGTAACCATCAAAAAGTGCATGTTAAATGATCACCAAAAAGTATAGTGCTCATCATTAAATAATTTCTTTTAATGCATTTCTTAATTTATTTAAATAGCAAGGTGAAATAATAAACATATACCAAAAGTCCATGATAAAATCTATAGAAATTACAGTAGCTCTTACATACACCCAATAGTCTACTGTACAAATTTCAAGTTATTTGGACATGTATATCAACCTCTATGAAAAAGACAAATTGCTATTGCAAGAATTCATGTGAGAGCAAGATGCACTAATACATCACTCAAATGGCAACCAAAATTCATGAAATAATTACCACACATTAAACATCATATGAGTAGCATGCCACAAAAATTTCACTTCATTTGGAGCCCTAGATCTACAGTTATGAAAATGACAAATACATCTAGCATTAAAAACCTAGCTGCACAAATCCATTTTTACAGAGAAAACTTTAAACTAAAACATGACATATTATAGATCTACTGCATAGAGAATTTCAGAAGGATTCCAAAAAGTCATCATTTACTATTTTACGATGTTTCTACGATTTACTATGAATTTCCAAAGTTCCTGCAAAATAATTACAAACCAGTCCTTACGGCACTATTCATATGAGTCACTGACTTCGCAAAAAGGCCACTTCCTTTCTTCAAATTCCCGCGCGAAGCCCCTGGTCACGATTTCAGCAGGGAGGGTCGTCGGGAGCTCACTGTTCCGGCGAAGGAGGCCACGCCGGTGGCCGGGGAGTGACGGCGAAGGACCTAGGGCCTCGTGCGCACCCGTGGGTGTCCGCAGCTCGGCCAGAGGTGGGCCGTGGCGCCCTGGCCACACACGCCGGCGGCATGCAGCCGAGCGGTAAGGCGGCAGCATTGCTTCGGAGGCCAATAGCTCGGGCGAGCAAGCGTGTGAGATGCAACATGACTTGGTGAAGGCGGTGGTGCATGTGGATGCGGCCATGGGGGCCTAGAGCGGCGAGGACACGGGCGGCGGCGAGCTTGGCTGGCCGTCCATGGCGGGCGGCGCTCTGCGTGCACGAGAGCACTAGCAGAGAGGGGAAACGAGCGAGGAGGAGAGCTGAGGCGAGGGAGGGAGGCCGGTCATCCATTATGGAGAGAGTAGAGGCGCTATAGAGGAGCTGTGACGCGCGTCGTCCATGATGGGGGTGCGGCCGGCGCATGGAAACCGTGTGGCATTCCATCGAGCACGTGGCGTGCGGTGAAACGAGCAAGGTGGGGCGCTGATTTGGGCTTAATCCCGGCCGAATCAGACAGTGGGCCAAAAATGAAGTTTGCTCAACTCTGATTACTCTCCAACTTTTATTAAGGCCGCATGGTCATTAGAGCTCTGTAACAGCGGGTAAATAAGCCTCAAAATGACAGTGTCAACATGTTGATAACGGTCACGGGAACTCGCCTTCAGAGGTCAAAACTCGATCAAACTCAGTGCAACTTTTTGCATGCTCTTCTCCATAATATTTACTCCAACTTTTGTATTTGCCTCAACTTGAGTTGCTTAACAAAAACATGAGAACGCGACGTGCCAACCGTCTTGTCCTTGTCAGTCCAAGTCCATGAGTATGATGAAACTAGCAGTTTTGGGAATTAATTTCGAAGGTCCAAATGAGCTCCAAATCCATTCAAACTTCTCTGAGCTCTTCTCCACTCTAAACACTCCAACTTTTATAAAGAGTCCAACTTCAGTTATTTAACAAAATTTTGAGAACGCAATGTGCCCACCTGTCAATGTCAGTCCACAATTCCATGACTTAGAATATTTTCCAAGGCTGAAAAACAGCAGCTAATCCAATCTTTGAGCCTCTATTTGACTAGGTTAGAGACCAAACTAGCTCTTGACCATTAAACAAATTTTCTTCTACATGAAGTGAACTACAACTCTCATTTAAGGTTCAACCTCAAAACTGATATAGAAACTACTGTTATACTTTGACCAAAGTAGGATCACGATAAAGCTTAAATTATCCTTTTTGATCAATTGGAGCATTTTTTGGGCATTTGCTCAACACGAACCTTTCTTGACTTTTGTTATAGAGTCCATCTAGAGTCATTTGGGCAAGGTTACAAGGTTTGGTTGATGACCTATATTTCCATCCACTTAATAATGCAATTCCAGCACTTAGTAAAGTCATTCCAACAAGCATATAACTTATCATTTCATGTGACTTTTTGATTCCAAACGTCATGAAACTTTTCCAGTGACCAATATAAATAGGTACTAAGGTGGGACATATGAAGATATTGCAATAACTCCACCCAAGCATATATCCTGAAAATGGCCTATATATAAAGTAAGGGTGCAACATCCAAGTTTAGGTTGGGGCTTGCTTCCATAGGTTTGACCTTGACATCATCATCTCCACTTAATCTACCATGTTTGAGCTCAAACCCACTGCTTAACTGGTGGCAAACACCTGGGGTGTTATAGGTATTCGCATTGGCGAGAGTCGCTTTCATCTTGAAGGTCGACAACTCGGCACAGAGGCCACAGAAGAGATAGTAGAGCCTACAATGGAGACAGTGGATGCCCCTGTAGACCAGCCTATAGAGGATCCACAGGAGACTGAGGAGCAGACAGTATAGACTCCACAGCGTCGTCGCTCAGGACGTACGCGAGCTCAGGTGACTCCCAGGCCAGAGGGACAGCGTCGTGGAGGTCGTCCACCTCCCAGGGCTAGAGGTCACCCCCAGTTGAACACTTTGACCTCAGGGGTGCTACAGCCAGACAGGTCCAGGCCCTCAGGTTTGTTGAGGTCACTCGGTGGTTCCCACCCCAGCAGGATCCCCGGGCGTCAGAGGGCTTCTACACACCTCTGCACGAGGATTTCTATAGGGCCTATGTCGACAGTGGGATAGCTTTCAGACCACAGAGAGTCTGTCGACTAGAGGCATTAGTTGAGGTGGTTGGTGAGCAGCTTCGTCCACATCTATCTTTCCTGCCTAGACTATCAGTTGGACGGACTAGAGCATACTACGGAACCTGTGTCAGAGAGTTTTACTCGTCACTGTGGATTGACCCTGCACATCAGTTCATCCACTTTGCCTTCAGAGGTCGTGACCGCAGGTTATACAGCACCAAGGTGCAGGAGATTCTCAGACTCCCTGCTTCAGAGACCAAGATCCATCAGTTGTGCTTTGGACAGACTGCTCCTCCGAGACGCCCTCACGGCGGGACAGTGCCTCCTACTGACTTGATTCGACCCTGCTTCCGTGAGCCTTTTGGTGAAGGGTCTCGATGCACACCAGCCAGCCTGACCCCCATAGCGAGAGTACTAGATGCTATAGTGAGGAGGACACTTCTTCCAAGGCTTGGATACAGAGAGGGTCTCACTCGCATGCAGCTATGGGTGGTACATCACCTCGTCTCACAGACCCCGTTTGACCTTTGGGATCTGATGCTTTATGAGATGGAGGATACCTTGGCAGAGGGGTTCAAGGGACACAGGCAGCTACCTTATGCACACTGGATCTGCTTCATCATCAGGACTGCTTGTGAGTTGCCTGCAGAGATTAGAGCTGAAATCTCTGATACTACCATAGCCTTCCCAGAGTATGACATCCGCTAGCTGTGGGCATCAGTGACTAGAGAGCAGGCACCTGGCCCAGGATAGAGACAGAGGCCAGAGGTACCAGAGACAGCTGCTGAGCAGGACGAGACCATTGAGTTTCTTGCCGAGGCAGAGCTTGCAGATTTAGATGCTCAGCCGGCTGATTAAGCCGAGGATGTGGCCACTGACAGCACAGATGAAGACTACCAGCCCATCCCCCGGTACCGTTCTCCTCGGCCTCACGACCATGAGGCCGGTGGCTCTGGCTCAGCCTCCCGCTCAGATCCAGCCATGGTGGCCATACTTGAGAGGTTGACCCAGGCCCAAGAGCGACATGAGATACAGATGCAACGATAGGCATAGGACTCAGCTGCAGCATTTGCACAGATTCAGGCTCGTTAGGACGAGCTTCAGAGGCAGCAGCTCGAGTTTCAGCGTCAGTAGTTCGAGATGCAGAGGCAGCATGCAGCCACTCAACAGTAGTATTTAGAGCTCCTGTGCCACCTTGTCACTGTGGGAGTTCCGCCACCGCCGTCTGTTCTGACTCCAGCCTTACAGTCTAGTGGACCTCAGAGTCAGGGGCAGCCAAGTTTTCAGTATACCTCCCCTCAGCAATAGATACCTCAGACATTTCAGTCTCCGAGCTACATGCCTATTCAGACAGGTTTTACTCCACCAGCTCAGCCGGGACCACACTTTCTCTCAGGACCAGCATTTCCTGATTTCAGTTCTACATACAGTGAGCTGACTAGACAGCCGACACCGTCCTATTCGACTTTTGTGACTACCTCAGACATGTCGGCTTTAGAGATTGCTGCGTTTCCAGTGACAGGGGCTGCTACCACAGATACTTTGTCTTCCTCAGTTGCATCTATAGATCCCCCCACTCTTGGTATCTTTCAGGCTCAGGCGACAGTGACCGATCTGATAGTTGCTTCTACACCTTCAGTCACTGCACCGCTTCTACAGACCCAGACTACTTCACTGCCATGTTTAGCTTCAGAGGGTCAGCCTGATAGTTTAGAGTCTGAGGAGGATGCTACGTAGTTTGTGATCACTCCGTGCTCCTCAGCACTAGACACGACAGCTTATGTTCCCCCGTCAGATCCCTAGATTAGTTTTTGGCGGTTGATGCCAAAGGGGAGAGAAAGCATAGATTCAGGGGGAGTGGTGTTAGAGGGTTTCATTTTTTGTGTGTGCTACTTTCATGCATCATGTTTTCTTTTCTCGCCCTGCATTGTGTGACTATGAGTTTGTGAGACTATATTTTGTTTTATGTCACTTAATGGTGTTTAGCTCATAAGGTTGTGCTTCCATGCCTTACTCCGATTTCATATGAGCTATGTTTTATGTGTACTAACTCTTCGTGTTTTATCTTATGAGTACACTCAGTTGGCTTGGAACACATAAGCAATGACTAACCCCTTGTACTTACAACTTTATGCTTATGTGAACCAAGCATGATCGAAAACCTCAACTCATATCTTCTGAATCTAAGTGTTGTCATCAATCACCAAAAAGGGGGAGATTGAAAGCATCTAGGCCCCGATGTTGGTTTCGGCAATTAATGACAACATATAATTACCATGACTAACGTGTGTTTTAAAGAAACGTTGGTAAGTTAGGTCATGGAGATGATAACTGCTTTGGGCAATATGGTATTCATGTCCCTTGATGCAAATCATTTCGGTTTTCAAAGGATCAATGACAAGATTAAGGACGGTTAGTTCTGGATGTCAAGGTGTTGAGTTACATCTGGAATTGTCGTTAGGATATTTGTTTCTTCCTTTGACCATACTATAATGGGGGGCATGAGCTAGTAGCTTGACCTAAGTGAGTCTTGAGTTTAGGTGTGGTGCACACTTGTCAAACTTAGCACTAGGTAGCTCAAGAAAAGCTCAGAGTTTAGTTGGAAGCAACTTGGTTCAAGTTGTGTCGCGTTTAGAAGACGTTTGAGCCGTTTACCTATGACCGGACGCAGTCCTGGTCATGACCGGACGCGTCCGATCAGGACTAACACTTCACTGCGGTTTCAACTGATCGACCAAACGCGGTCCTTGAGAGGACCAGACGCGGTGGTCAGTCTGACACATGTTCCAGAGGGTAAACAGCGTAATCGGACGTGACTGTGAAGTGATTGGCGCGTCCGGTCATGTTCCAGTAAGGTCCCGTGGTGACCTGACGCGTCCGGTCACCTATGATCGGACGCGGTCTTGCGTTAGGTCACTTTTCCAGTAAGCTCTTGCATGATCGGACGCGTCCGGTCATCCCTGATCGGCGTGTCCGATCATCTCAGACCAGCGCGTCGGTCATCACAGATCGGTGCATCCGGTCACTCAGCGTAGCTTTCGGTTTTCGACCGTTGCACCTGACCGGCGCGTCCGGTCATGTCGACAGGCGCGTCCGGTCAGTGCGCGTTTGGCTGTTTCAAAAGGTAACAGTTGGATTTGTTTGAGGGGTGTATAAATACATCCCCTCCACCTCTTTTAGAGGTCTCTTGCTCATTTGTTCAGCTAAGAAACACCTTTAGAGTGCAAGGGAGTGCAAGAGCCCTAGTGAGGATAGAGATTTGCGAATCAAAGTTTGAGAATCCTCTCTAGTGACAAGAGTCTAGCAAGTGAGCATCCATCTTCTCATTAGGCTTGTTGTGGTCAAGTGAGAGTTCTAGCTTGTTACTCTTGGTGATTGCCATCACCTAGACGGTTTGGTGGTGATTGGGAGTTTGGTGATCATCCGACGAGATTGTGGGTGACCCAACTCAAGTTGTGAGCGGTTTTGGGTGATTCGCCGCGACGGAGTGTCGAAGAATCAACCTGTAGAGAGCACTTGATCCTTGCGCGGATCAAGGGGGAGCTACACCCTTGCGTGGGTGCTCCAACGAGGACTAGTGGGGAGTGGCGACTCTCCGATACCTCGGCAAAACATCATCATGTTCCTAACCCCTACTTTCAAGCATTTACTTTCTTGCATTACTTTCATTGCTTGTTTACTTTCCTAGAATTGCCTTGCTAGTCTAGGATTGGAACTTAGGGTGCAAAACTTTTATCGGTAGAATCACAAGGAACACTAGTAGGCACTAGGGATGAAGTTTGGCATGTAGGATTTAATTCTTGCAATTAATTTTTTTAGAAAAGCCCAATTCACCCCCCCCCCTCTTGGGCATCTTGATCCTTTCAATTGGTATCGGAGCCATGTTGCTCTCAATTTAGGCTTCACCGCCTAGAGCAAGATATCTAATGGGGAAGGACCACCTCCCACTTTTGAGGGAGACGATTTTCCATATTGGAAAATTTGTATGGAGGCGTACCTCGAAGCCATAGATATTGGGTGCCTTAGAGCCACAACCGAAGGGCTTCCTCCTATAAGGGATCCCGCTAACCCAAGTGATGACGAGGAGAAATACGACCGGTGGAATGCAAAGGCAAAAAATGCAATCTACCGGGCACTAGGCAAAGATATCTTCAATCGTGTGCAAAATGCCAAAAACGCTCATGAATTGTGGGAAAATCTTTGTGCTCTCCATGAGGGAACTAAGAGTGAGCATGAGGAACACTATTATATTGCTTTAAAGAAAATTAATTCTTTTGAGATGCTTCCCAAAAAAAGTGCTAATGAAATGTACACTCGTTTAAATGTTCTTGTAGAAGATCTCAATGCTCTTGGACTCACTAAAATGAGTCAATCGGATGTTGCAAGGAGGATCTTGAGTGTTCTTCCCGTTGAGAAGTATGGACACATTGTCACCGTACTTCACCAAAGTGATCTCTCCACCGCAACACCAACTCAAGTATTGGGAAAGATCAACGCACATGAGATGTACATGCACATCACTCCAGAAGAGGGCTCATCATCTTCCAAGAAGAAAGACTTGGCCTTCAAAGCTAGCCATGAAAAGAAAAAGAAGAAGAGCCAAGCCATGATTGTGCAAGAAAGCTCTAGTGAAAGTGACATTGACGATGCATCATATGGAGTGGCATCCATGGTGAGGAAGACCACCAAGATGCTAAAGAAGCTCAATAAGAGTGGCATCAAGTTCGATGGCAAGAAGAAGAAATTCTTCACTAGTAGCAAAAGGAAGCCAATCTCCGAAATGGATTGCTTCAATTATGGAGAACTTGGCCATCTAGCTCATCAATGCCCAAAGCCTCCAAAAGACAAGTACAAGAACAAGTACAAGGGCAAGAAAGATGATTCAAGTGATGATGAAGATGATAAAAGAAAGAACAAGCCATACAAGAAGAAAGATGGCAAGAAAAGAGAGTTCTACAAGAAGAAGAAGGGAGGCAAGGCTTATATTGTTGGTGATTGGCTCACCGACATTGAATCATCATGTGAGTCCTCCGGCGATGAAAGTGACAATGAAAAAGATAAGATCACCGCACTTGTAATTGGGCCATCATCTTCACCGACATCTTCATCACCACCTTCACCGCCACCTTCACCATCATCTTCTACTACTCATCTATGCCTTATGGCTAAGGGTGATTGAAAGGTACAAAATAGTGATAGAGATGATGATGATGATAATGATAGTGACGATGAATATGATGCACCCTCCTATGATGAACTAGTAAAATTGTTAAACAAATATTCTAAAATCATAAGGAGGACTAGAAATGAAAATGATGAGCTTCAACATGAAAATAAATCACTCTCATCTAAGCTTGAAAGTGCACATAAGACTAGGGATGAGCTCATAGATCAAAATGAAACTATGTCTTCTTCTCTCAAAGAGCTCAAAACTTCTAACAAGGAGCTTAGAGATAAACATGATAAAATTGAGAAGAAGCATGGTGAACTCATCACTAGGCTAAACTTGCTAAAAGATGAATACACCGCATTGAAAATCAATTATGATACTCTTATTGTTGCTAATGAGCTTGCCCTTGAGACACATGATGCTACTAACCAAATTGTTAAGATTGATATAGCTACATCATGTGATGATTTGATTGTTGAGAACTTTGAGCAAGGCTCTAGCAGCAAAGGCAAGAGTGTGGTTGAGGCCAATGACTATGATGAGTATGTCAAGCTCAAGAGTGAAAATGAGATGCTTAAAGTTGAGAACAAGAAGTTGTTGGCTCTTGAAAAGCAAGCTTCAAATGAGTCACTTATTGAAGAAAACAAGAAGCTCAAGCAAGAGAAAGAGCATCTCAAGACCGGCCTAAACAAGTTCACAAGAGGCCAACATTTGCAAAGTGAGCTACTCATGAACACCGTCATGAAGTTGGATAGGAGTGGCATTGGCTACTTGGCAAATCAAGAAAAGAAGGTAAAGGCTAAACAACAACAAAGCAAGACAAAGCCCAAGCCAAAGAGATGTGTTGAGTGTGGACAAGAAGGCCATATTGCTCATGAATGCAAAAATCTACCACCACAACCCTTGCCCAAGCATGCTAGACCCTTTGCCTTCAATGCTCATTACATGCTTAGAAAGGACTCAAGTGGAAAGATGAAAGTCATGTTCTTGGGTCCTCCTAACAAGAATAGGCCAAATAAAATTTGGGTTGCCAAGTCACTAGTTGAGAAAGTTAAGGGTCCCTCTCAAGTTTGGGTCCCTAAACAAAAGCTTGATCTCTTGTGTGTAGGTGAACTACAAGACCGGTGGATCTCATTGGGTGATTGATAGTGGTTGCACACAACATATGACCGGTGATCCTCGTATGTTCACCTCACTTGAAGAGGATGGGGTATGTCAAGACAAGATCACATTTGGGGACAATTCAAAGAGCAAAGTCAAGGGTATAGGCAAGGTTGCAATATCAAATGATCACTCCCTCTCAAATGTGCTCTATGTTGCTTTATTGAGTTTCAACTTACTATCCGTTGGGCAACTTTGTGATCTTGGCTACCAATGCTTGTTTAGTCCAAATGAAGTGGTTGTTACAAAGATAGATGACAAGCAAGTGATTTTCAAGGGTTTTAGATACAACAATCTCTATCTAGTTGACTTCACCTCCGAAGATGCAAACTTGATGACATGCTTGTTTACCAAGACTTCACTTGGATGGCTTTGGCATAGGAGGCTTGCTCATGTTGGAATGAACACTCTCAACAAGCTATTGAAGAAAGAATTAGTGAGAGGTTTAAAGGATGTAAAGTTTGAAAAGGACAAACCTTGTAGTGCATGTCAAGCTGGCAAACAAGTTGCAAACACTCATCCAACCAAAGCCTATATGTCAACATCAAGAGTACTAGAACTTCTACACATGGATTTGTTTGGTCCTACAACTTACAAGAGTTTGGGTGGAAATCTCTATTGCCTAGTAATTGTGGATGATTACTCAAGATACACTTGGACCTTCTTTCTACATGACAAATCCAAAGTGGCAAATTGCTTCAAGAAGTTTGCAAAGAGGGCTCAAAATGAATTTAAAGTCAAGATAAAGAAAATTAGAAGTGATAATGGCAAAGAGTTTGACAACACCAACATTGAAGCTTATTGTGATGAAATTGGAATCAAGCATGAAGTTTCATCAACCTACACTCCTCAACAAAATGGTGTAGTTGAGAGAAAGAACCGGACCTTGATCACTCTTGCAAGAACAATGCTAGATGAGTACAATACACCGAAAAAATTGTGGGCCGAGGCAATCAACACCGCATGCTATGCTTCAAATTGCCTCTTCCTACAAAAGTTCCTTTGCAAGACCCCTTATGAGTTGCTAAATGGGAAGAAGCCGGATGTCTCATTCTTTTGGGTGTTTGGTTGCAAATGCTATATCTACAAGAAGCGTCAACACCTAGGGAAGTTCCAAAGACACTGTGATATTAGTTTTCTTGTTGGCTACTCATCAAAGTCCAAAGCATATAGAGTATTTAACCATGCCACCGGTTTGGTTGAAGAAACATATGATGTGGAATTTGATGAATCTAACGGCTCCCAAGGAGCAATTGAGAATTGTGATGATGTAGGTGATGAACCATTGAGAGAGGCCATGAAGAACATGCCGGTGGGAGACATCAAGCCTAAAGATGATGAAGACGATGTACAAATTGTCAATCCACCATCTTCATCATATGTGCCTCAAGATGGTGACAAGAATGAGAGAGTTGAAAATGAAGACACCCATGTCTCTCATCATCAAGCCGAGACACAAGCACAAGATGTTGATGCTCCCCATCCTACTCCTCAAATGGTTGATCAAAGAAACTCACCTCTACTTCAAGCACATCCACAAGATCTCATCATAGGGAGTCCTACAAAGGGTGTAATGACTCGATCTCAAAAGTTTAATTCTTTTATTGAACATCACTCTTTTGTCTCTTGTCTTGAACCTAAGAATGTAGAAGAAGCTCTTCAAGATCCGGATTGGGTGAATGCCATGCATGAAGAATTGAACAACTTCACCCGCAATCAAGTATGGACACTTAAAGAGCATCCAAAAGGTGCAAGAGTCATTGGAACCAAGTGGGTGTTCCGCAACAAGCAAGATGATCAAGGGGTAGTAGTAAGAAACAAGGCAAGACTAGTAGCAAAAGGGTTCTCTCAAGTTGAAGGTCTTGATTTTGGAGAGACTTTTGCACCTGTTGCAAGTCTTGAAGCCATTCGTATCCTTCTTGCATATGCATTACATCATGATATGAAACTATATCAAATGGATGTGAAAAGTGCATTCTTAAATGGTTTCATAAATGAACTAGTCTATGTTGAACAACGTCCTGGGTTTGAAGACCCTAGATATCCTAATCATGTTTATAGGTTGTCCAAGGCGCTATATGGGCTCAAGCAAGCCCCTAGAGCGTGGTATGAGCGCCTCTGGGACTTCCTCATTGAGAAGGGCTTCACTATTGGGAAGGTTGACACCACACTATTCACCAAGAAATTTAATGAAGAGATCTTCATTTGTCAAGTCTATGTTGATGATATCATCTTTGGGTCAACAAATGAAGACTATTGCAAAGAATTTGGTGAATTGATGTCAAAAGAGTTCGAGATGTCAATGATTGGTGAGCTAACATTCTTCCTTAGGTTTCAAGTCAAGCAAATGAGAGAAGGGATTTTTATCTCTCAAGAAAAGTATACCAAGGATCTTCTCAAAAGATTCAAGATGGAAGAATGCAAGCCAATCAAGACCCCAATGCCAACTAATTGACATCTTGACCTAGATGAGGGAGGTAAACCAATCGATCAAACTCTTTACCGTTCTATGATTGGTAGCTTGTTGTACCTTACCGCATCTAGGCCCGACATCATGTTTAGTGTGTGTATGTGTGCCCGCTTTCAAGCGTGGCTAAAGAACCTCACCTAAGTGCCATAAAAAGAATCCTAAGATACCTTAAGTATACCCCAAGCATTGGACTTTGGTACCCCAAAGGAGCTAGATTCCAACTAGTTGGCTACTCCGATTCGGATTATGCCGGTTGCAAAATTGATAGAAAAAGCACATCTGGAGGATGCCATTTGCTTGGGAGATCCTTAGTATCTTGGTCTTCTAAAAAGCAAAATAGTGTGGCTTTGTCCACCGTCGAGGCGGAATACATTGCCGCGGGGGCTTGTTGTGCACAAATCTTATACATGAAACAAACCCTCCTAGACTATGGAGTTGTTCTTGAAAAGGTGCCGCTTTTGTGTGACAATGAAAGTGCGGTTAAAATTGCTAATAATCCGGTACAACACACTTGCACCAAGCACATTGATATCCGCCACCACTTTCTAAGAGATCATGTTGCTAAAAATGATATATCACTAGAAGGTGTAAGAAGTGAAAATCAATTAGTGGATATCTTCACTAAACCTTTAGATGAGGCTACCTTTTGTAGATTGAGAAGTGAACTAAATGTGCTTGATTCTAGTAACTTTAAAAGATGAGCTTGTGTTGTCCCTTGCATTGCATTGTACTTTATGCCATGTTTATTTTCCCGCAATGCATCTAGGACTTGTCTAACACGGTTACGATAACCCTCCTTTGGAGGAGTGAAAAAACCTAACCATGGATCAAACTTGACAAGCAACCTAGCCTTCCTTTCTCGTTTTGCATCGCATATGCATGGTTGTTGCTTTGTCGTTTCTTTTTGGTTTAGCTTTGAGTAACCTCTGTGTTCGACCATGAATAGAGAGAGCATTTGAAGCTCCCAAGGGTTCATAAACTCTATTGCATGGCCATACGTTGCTCTTCGGGTGTTTATTGAATATTTTCTTAAAAATAATACTAGCCTAAGGCAAAATATTTTGAAAATTTTGAGGGTTTGAGTGAGGTCACTCATATTAGGTTCCAATTGGTGTTTATTTTAGTCTCTTTGAATTGGAACTTGATTGGGAGAAGTCGCGTCGAAAAACGGTTTGAAAAAGAGCTTTTTACAGCGACCGGACGCTGGACCGGACGCTGCATCGGACGCGGTTCTGTTTCACCACCGCGTCCGGTCTTAGCGTCCACCAGCGCGTCCGGTCATTCCCGAAGTTTTTCTTCGAAACCTCTAATCGGACGCTGCACCGGACGCGCCCCTGTCGACCACCGTGTCCGGTCCCGGTAACCACCACCGCGTCCGGTCATCCGTTCAAAATTTCTGGGCTATGTCAAACCGGACGCTGTCAGCGTCCGATCGTGGATAATCGGACGCGTCCGGTCATTCCAGGAGCTTACTAGAATGTGACCGGACACTGCCTCCACTGCGTCCGGTCATTCGACCACCGCGTCCGGTCATCACGCAAAAAGCGGATCTCACCCTTTTAACCGTACGATTGGATCTCGTCTCGGCCTCGTTCTTTTCTCCGCCGCCTTCCATCTCGTCGTTTCGCCACGTCCAACCGCCGCGCCCGCGCCATAGCTGCCACGCCCTCACCTCCGCCATAGCCACGCCCTCGTCTGCGCCAAGCCGCTGCGCCAGCCACCGAGCAACACCGCCACCGCCGCGCCCGCGCTCACGCCAGCGCCCACGCTCGCCACCGCGCCCGCGCTCGCGTGCTCCTCGCCGGAGCTACGCCGTCGTAGCCTCGCCGCTAGAGACCTCCCCCGCGCCCTAGCTTCTCCTCGAAGATCTTTTGTCGTGCACGCTCTTCGAAGTCCTTGCGAAGTTCACCCCTAACCCTAACCCTAGATCGCAAGGTTCACCAAAAGCCCTAACCCTAGGTCGCTAGGTTTTCATCTTTGAAATCATCTCCATCCTCGCGATCGTCTCCGTCTCCGCAAGGTGACATCTTCTCCTTAGATTAGGGTTTACCGTTGATTTTTCAGTGAATTACTAATTCAATTGTCGTTCGATCGTCGATTGTATTCCAGGGTTTCAGTCATCGTCTTCGGGTAACCCTAATACGTCGAGATCGTCTTCTGGTCATCGGATCATCGCTCGTCGAGGTAGCTATCGCGGTCATCTCATATCTTACCTCACCTACTTGCTCTTACTAGGATCTCGCTTATCTTTTAGATATATATGTTGCTTATAGTAGATCCATCTATGCTATCGTTTCAGTTTGTCCTATCAGTGCTGAGTGGTTCAGGTGATCAGTTGTGAATCCGAGGCCAAGCCTGTGGATACAGATTAAGGCCAAGCCTCACAAGGTTTAGTACATCATCTGCCTTTTCAGTATGTCTCAGTACATCCTCTTGTCAGTATGGTTCGATGCAAGAACACTGGTGGGGCACCTAGTGACGGGGATGACAGTCCCCCCAGGAGGACAGAGGTAGCTCGTGGGAAGCGAGTTAAGATTGCTACCAAGAAAAGGAAGAGAACTCTTACAAAGGCAGAGATAGCTCAGGCAGTGACAGATGCAGCAGAGAGGGGTGGCAAGAGCAGTGGTATTCGCATTGGCGAGAGTCGCTTTCATCTTGAAGGTCGACAACTCGGCACAGAGGCCACAAAAAGAGATAGTAGAGCCTACAGAGGAGACAGTGGATGCCCCTGCAGACCAGCCTACAGAGGATCCATAGGAGATTGAGGAGCAGACAGTATAGACTCCACAGCGTCGTCGCTCAGGACGTACGCGAGCTCAGGTGACTCCCAGGCTAGAGGGACAGCGTCGTGGAGGTCGTCCACCTCCCATGGCTAGAGGTCACCCCCTAGTTGAGCACTTTGACCTCAGGGGTGCTACAGCCAGACAGGTCCAGGCCCTCAGGTTTGTTGAGGTCACTCGGTGGTTCCCACCCCAGTGGGATCCCCGGGCGTCAGAGGGCTTCTACACACCTCTGCACGAGGATTTCTATAGGGCCTATGTCAATAGTGGGATAGCTTTCAGACCACAGAGAGTCTGTCGACTAGAGGCATTAGTTGAGGTGGTTGGTGAGTAGCTTCGTCCACATCTATCTTTCCTGCCTGGACTATCAGATCTACTTGGACGGACTAGAGCATACTGCGGAACCTGGGTCAGAGAGTTTTACTCGTCACTGTGGATTGACCCTGCACATCAGTTCATCCACTTTGCCTTTAGAGGTCGTGACCGCAGGTTATACAGCACCAGGGTGTGGGAGATTCTCAGACTCCCTGCTTCAAAGACCAAGATCCATTAGTTGTGCTTCGGACAGACTGCTCCTCCGAGACGCCCTCACGGTGGGACAGTGCCTCCTACTGACTTGATTCAACCCTGCTTCCGTGAGCATTTTGGCGAAGGGTCTCGATGCACACCAGCCAGCCTGACTCCCATAGCGAGAGTACTGGATGCTATAGTGAGGAGGACACTTCTTCCAAGGCTTGGATACAGAGAGGGTCTCACTCGCATGCAGCTATGGGTGGTACATCACCTCGTCTCATAGACCCCGTTTGACCTTTGGGATCTGATGCTTTGTGAGATGGAGGATACCTTGGTAGAGGGGTTCAAGGGACACAGGCAGCTACCATATGCATATTGGATCTGCTTCATCATCAGGACTGCCTATGAGTTGCCTGCAGAGATTAGAGCTGAAATCTCTGATACTACCATAGCCTTCCCAGAGTATGACATCTGCCAGCTGTGGGCATCAGTGACTAGAGAGCAGGCACCTGGCCCAAGATAGAGACAGGGGCCAGAGGTACTAGAGACAACTACTGAGCAGGACGAGACCATTGAGGGTCTTGCCGAGGCAGAGCTTGCAGATTTAGATGCTCAGCTGGCTGATCAAGCCGAGGATGTGGCCACTGACAGCACAGATGAAGACTACCAGCCCATCCCCCGGTACCACTCTCCTCGGCCTCACGACCATGAGGCCGGTGGCTCTGGCTCAGCCTCCCGCTCAGATCCAGCCATGGTGGCCATACTTGAGAGGTTGACCCAGGCCTAGGAGCGACAGGAGATACAGATGCAACGATAGGCACAGGACTCAGCTGTAGCATTTGCACAGATTCAGGCTCATCAAGATGAGCTTCAGAGGCAGCAGCTCGAGTTTTAGCGTCAGCAGTTCGAGATGCAGAGGCACCAGGCAGCCACTCAGCAGTAGTTTTTAGAGCTCCTGTGCCACCTTGTCACTGTGGGAGTTCCGCCACCGCCGTCTATTCTGACTCCAGCCTTACAGTCCAGTGGACCTCAGAGTCAGGGGCAGCCGAGTTTTTAGTATACCTCCCATCAGCAACAGATACCACAGACATTTTAGTCTCCGAGCGACATGCCTATTCAGACAGGTTTTACTCCACCAGCTCAGCCAAGACCACACTTTCTCTCAGGACCAGCATTTCCTGATTTTAGTGCTACATACAGTGAGCTGACTAGACAGCCGACATAGTCCTATTTGACTTTTGTGACTACCTCAGACATGTCGGCTTTAGAGATTGCTGCATTTCCAGTGACAGGGGCTGCTACCACAGATACTTTGTCTTCCTCAGTTGCATCTATAGATCCCCCCACTCTTGGTATCTTTCAGGCTCAGGCGACAGTGACCGATCCAATAGTTGCTTCTACACCTTCAGTCACTGCACCGCTTGTACAGACCCAGACTACTTCACTACCACATTCAGCTTTAGAGGGTCAGCCTGATAGTTCAGAGTCTGAGGAGGATGCTACGTAGTTTGTGATCACTCCGTGCTCCTCAGCACTAGACACGACAGCTTCTCTTCCCCCGTCAGATACCTAGATTAGTTTTTGGCGGTTGATGCCAAAGGGGAGAGAAAGCATAGATTCAGGGGGAGTGGTGTTAGAGGGTTTCATTTTTCGTGTGTGCTACTTTCATGCATCATGTTTTCTTTTCTCGCCCTGCATTGTGTGACTATGAGTTTGTGAGACTATATTTTGTTTTATGTCACTTAATGGTGTTTAGCTCATAAGGTTGTGCTTCCATGCCTTACTCCGATTTCATATGAGCTATGTTTTTATGTGTACTAACTCTTCGTGTTTTATCTTATGAGTACACTCAGTTGGCTTGGAACACATAAGCAATGACTAACCCCTTGTACTTACAGCTTTATGCTTATGTGAACCAAGCATGATCGAAAACCTCAACTCATATCTTCTGAATCTAAGTGTTGTTATCAATCACCAAAAAGGGGGAGATTGAAAGCATATAGGCCCCGGTGTTGGTTTCGGCAATTAATGACAACATATAATTACCATGACTAACGTGTATTTTGTAGAAACGTTGGTAAGTTAGGTCATGGAGATGATAACTGCTTTGGGCAATATGGTATTCATGTCCCTTGATGCAAATCATTTCGGTTTTCAAAGGATCAACGACAAGATTAAGGACGGTTAGTTCCGGATGTCAAGGTGTTGAGTTACATCTGGAATAGTCGTTAGGATCTTTGTTTCTTCCTTTGACCGTACTATAAAGGGGGGCATGAGCTAGTAGCTTGACCTAGGTGAGTCTTGAGTTTAGGTGTGGTGCACACTTGTCAAACTTAGTACTAGGTAGCTCAAGAAAATCTCAGAGTTCAGTTGGAAGCAACTTGGTTCAAGTTGCGTCGCGTTTAGAAGACGTTTGAGCCATTTACCTATGACCGAATGCGGTCCTGGTCATGACCGGACACGTCCGGTCAGTAATAACACTTCACTGTGGTTTCAACTGATCGACCGGACGCGGTCCTTGAGAGGACCAGACGCGGTGGTCAGTCTGACACGTGTTCCAGAGGGTAAACAGCGTAATCGGGCGTGACTGTGAAGTGATCGGCGCGTCCGGTCATGTTCCAGTAAGGTCCCATGGTGACCTGAAGCGTCCGGTCACCTATGATCGGACGCGGTCTTGCGTCAGGTCACTTTTCCAGTAAGCTCTTGCATGATCGGACGCGTCCGATCATCCCTGATCGGCGCGTCCGGTCATCTCAGACCAGCGCGTCCGGTCATCACAGATCGGCGCGTCCGGTCACTAAGCGTAGCTTTCGGTTTTCGACCATTGCACCTGACCGGCGCGTCCGGTCAGTGCGTGTTTGGCTGTTTCGAAAGGTAATAGTTGGATTTGTTTGAGGGGTGTATAAATACATCCCCTCCACCTCTTTTAGAGGTCTCTTGCTCATTTGTTCAGCTGAGAAACACCTTTAGAGTGCAAAGGAGTGCAAGAGCCCTAGTAAGGATAGAGATTTGTGAATCAAAGTTTGAGAATCCTCTCTAGTGACAAGAGTCTAGCAAGTGTGCATCCATCTTCTCATTAGGCTTGTTGTGGTCAAGTGAGAGTTCTAGCTTGTTACTCTTGGTGATCGCCATCACCTAGACGGTTTGGTGGTGATTGGGAGTTTGGTGATCATCCAACGAGATTGTGGGTGACCCAACTCAAGTTGTGAGCGGTTTTGGGTGATTCGCCGCAACGGAGTGTCAAAGAATCAACCCGTAGAGAGCACTTGATCCTTGCGCGGATCAAGGGGGAGCTACACCCTTGCGCGGGTGCTCCAACGAGGACTAGTGGGGAGTGGCGACTCTCTGATACCTCGGCAAAACATCGTCGTGTTCCTAACCCCTACTTTCAAGCATTTACTTTCTTGCATTACTTTCATTGCTTGTTTACTTTCCTAGAATTGCCTTGCTAGTCTAGGATTGGAACTTAGGGTGCAAAACTTTTATCGGTAGAATCACAAGGAACACTAGTAGGCACTAGGGATGAAGTTTGGCTTGTAGGATTTAATTCTTGCAATTAATTTTTTTAGAAAAGCCCAATTCACCCCCCCCCCCCCTCTTGGGCATCTTGATCCTTTCACACCCTTAAACAAAGTTGTAGAAAATTTGTTTGGGAACAAAAGTTGGTTTAGAGTCATCTCATGAAAATGGATAGAACATGCTCAAATAGGGCCCACAAGTCAATAGAAGTGCTGTCCAACACCTAGAAATTTTGCTAAGTCTGAAAAATTCAGTTTACAGTTTCATGTACCCACTTTTGGAGCTTTGTAACTCACAAACTAGGCTAAACCAGCTCAAGGTCCAGTTGACAATCTTGTAGACCTCATGTCACTCTATAATTTTGCTAATTATGGCTCACACCAGATCGGCCTGGATTAGGAGTAATAGGACGCCAAAGTTTCCCTATGAGTCACTCCTATCGGGCTTCGATTCAGAAAATGCAGACGTAGTCGTGGCTGACCGGTTTAGAGTCGAGCCACCGTGTGGCGTTCATGCCTTGCTAGCACCTCCACATCACGGGCGAGCGCTCACATGTGAAGGTCAAGTCAATGCCGTAATCCCTCCCCCTCTCTCACCATTCCATTCCCTCCCGGTTCTTCTCCACCGAGCGGAGCAGCAACCGGAGGAGAGCCAGCAGCCGCCACCAAAAAATCCATCATGCCTGAGCACCATCGCCCAATTCCTTGTAGCCATAGCCACACCTTGAGCTCCCCTACATCCCTGACCTCACCGTGCAACCCCTTTTGGCCTCAAGTAGAGCTCACCGAGCTTGCGGCTCTACCTCGATCGCCATTGTTGCCGCCAAGCCGAGCTCGCATGTGGCCGTGCCTCTCTGGGCCCTTACCACCTCTCCTCTTTGATGCTCTATGTTCGCCTTGAGCTGCTGATGCTCACGGGGTAGGCCATTAGGGCCGAGCCGCTGCTATCTCGCCGGAGTTGGCAAGCCCGTGGTCATGGGCTGCCATTGCCACCGCCACCCCTAGCTACTGCAATAGTGTTAATTAGCTACACAACTTGATGCGCACAGTCAAGGTGAGCACATCAGTGCCCTTGGCCTCGTCGGAGTCATCATCGGCAGCAAGCTCTCATCGTCGCCTCTTCTCCCCTGTCCTGTCTCTCTCTGACGTGTGGGTCCCCGCCGTTAGCGCGCGCGCGGGAGAGCGACCATGGGTCGCACAGGCCGAGTGGGCCACGCAGGTTTACCGGGCTGGCCTACTAGCCATGGGGGGAAGTTTGTTTAGGGTTTCATTTTTTATTTGTTTTATTCTTTTTCACATATTTGATGCTAGATTCAAAATTTCTTATCTCCTGAATGGTAGATGATGAATACTGGCCCGATCTTCCGAGAGGTAACCGGTAAGTTCGATTTGTGGAGATCTCGATGTTGGCGATCCGGCTTCAAATCAGACACGATTCGAACCCTGCAACCATTACACCACTGCTCCGTTGGTTATCAACCAAGCACAACTTGATTGACCTCGCCAAGAAGGCTTTTCCTGCAAGCGAATCGAAGAACACAAGCAAGAAGGTAAAACACGCAATCTAAAATTGCAAATATGAATGATGCGAATTTCAATAGAGGGTTCAAGAACTCGGTTCCAAAGGACTAATCAACACAGTGGAGGAGATCAAGAACAGGGGCCCTGGATCACTGTAAAAGGATTTGTCACCACAGTTACAATGAACGATTTAGTTTCTCGATGGAAAACTAAACTCTAAACAAAACTCGATTGTCTAACAGTGGTGGCGGCTGTGTTTATAGTCTAAGACTCGACCTAGGGTTGGAAACGGCCAGGGGTTGGGCATCCACAACTTGGGCTTAAGGCCCGACATGATACATGGCCAAGTTGGCCCAAATAGGTGACGCAGCACCTTGATGTGGTCACATAGAATGATCCACGGACCTTCTAGAGCTGGGACCAGATCCAAAATGATGGCGTCGTCGTCCCCTTTCCAACGCATCCAAGAACACCCCGTTTTGATGTCGTATGAGAGAGTTATGACCAAAACAGTGATGACGTGTCTGCTGAATCCGAGGGTGACGTGGTAGCTGAGTTGGGGACGAATTACAACTTGGGAAAGACCATAACGTCGGTGTGTCCAGCGTGGCGATGTCCTCATCATCCTCCCCTTCTTGAATTGGAGTCGTCCTCGACTCCATCTTGGCGATGTCCTCATCATCCCCTCCTTCTAGAATTGGAGTCGTCCTCGACTTCATCCCATCATCAGCGAACTCCTGCAAAAGGTTAGTGACAGTAGGCAATGCACCAGACAGAATAGGTTGACAAAACATAGTATAACATGGTGCATCAGGATTATCACATAACTCAGCAGTAGCAGAAGTTGTAGCAAGAAAAGTACCTCCTTTTAACTTAATCCCATTATTTTTATCAATGTGAGTTGGAGGTTTATTTTTAATCTCATTAGCATGTTTAATAATATCCGTAGGAGACAAAGGTAGCAATGTAATTTTCTTGTCCTTATGTATGATAGTGTATGCATTAGTTCTACCATAGTGTAAAGCATCATTATCGAATTCCCATGGGCGACCTAATAAAATGGAACAAGCTTGCATAGGAACAACATCAAAATCAGCAGTATCATGATAAGAGCCTGTAAAAAAACTAATGCGTGCTGATTTAGTTACCTTAGTCTTACCACTATTATTGAACCATTGAAGTTTATATGGATACGAATGTTGTCGTGTGGGCAAACCAAGCTTGTCAACAAAATCTGAACTCACCAAGTTATTGCAACTCCCGCTATCAATGATAGTGAGAACACGACAACCCTGCACAATGAAATACATGTGGAACAAATTGTGGCATTGGATCATCATCTCTTCTTCATGTCCCACACGTGTACTCAACACACGCTGCACAAGAAGGCTAGGGTAGTTTGCGGCAGCAGCCATGGAGTCAATGATGATGGCCTCCTTGTCTTGATCGCCCTCGGTGGAATCTGCATCAATGTTAGCAACAAGGGCTAAATCATCTTCAACATCACTAGCACTTACATATCCATCCTCGGTAGCAATGAAAGCACGACGACTGGGGCAATCCTTCATGACATGTCCCATGCCTTTGCATCGATGGCAAATGATTTTAGAGCTGGACGAGGAGGAGCGAGGGGAAACACTTGGAGTGGCACTTTTGTTTTGCACATTAGACAATTTACTTACCCTGGAAGGTGTAGACGGCTGTGATGCAACAGGAATCTTGGGCGTCTCTGGCTCTGAACGGTGCTGAAAAGTCCTCCCATTGTTAGACCTGAAAGGCTGGTGTTGTTTGTGTCCCTGTACTTCACGTTCTTCCTTAATAGCAAGATGATACAATTGGGAAAAAATTACGCCATTCTTTATAATCTAGGATGTTCTGTATATCATGGTTTAAACCACCAAAAAATCTAGCACTAGAATCATTATCATCTTCATTTATACCACAACGGGCTAAACCAATAAGCAATTTTTGATAGTATGCTTCGACTCCTTTATCACCTTGTTTTAAAGTTTGTAGTTTCAAACGTAAATCACGTTGGTAATAAGAAGGAACAAAATGAGATTTCATACGTTGCTTTAAAGCATTCCAAGTTTGAGGCACAGCAGCAGCATTATTAGCATTGCATAGATCACTCCACCAGAACAAAGTAAAATTAGTAAACTCACTAGTAGCAAGTCTAACTCTATGCTCAGCAGGAACATTATGAGAATCAAATTTTTGTTGAACAGCAAGCTCCCAATCTAAATAAGCCTCTGGATCAACATTACCAGCAAAAGGAAGAAGGCTAAATTTAATTTTAGCAAAAGGATCATTATTACCTTGAATATTACCTCCCATACCGCGATGGTTGAAGTTGAGGCGGCGACGGGCATAACCGTCAGCATCTGCATCTTCATCACCAAAATCATTTGCATCTACATCATTAGCACGATGAGGTGGAGGGCGGTGCTCGAGTTGTTCAATGCGGGTGACCAAATTGTTCACATTGCGCGTCAGCTCGGTCATAAGATTGTGTTGTTCAGTCATGAACGTTGTAAGCTCACCCTTGGACACGCACTCATTGAAGTCCGTCGGAGATCCTAACATGGTTAGAAGATAGAAAAAGACAACACCAAAGTATTATCCCTATCAACTAAAAGGAAACAAGTGGTGGTTGTAGTGAAAGTGGAATGCAAAATCACAAGCGGCTTACCACCGTCTTGCCTGTATTCTTACCAACACCAAACAGGAGCCAAACCAAAGTGGCAAATTAATCTGTTGTGGAGCATGGGTACAGTTGCAAGATGAACCTGTGCTGACAGAAGAATATGTGGAGCTATGGGTAGGCACACAAGATGACAGCAAGGATTAGCAATTAACGAATGCAGATTAACAATTGTTCAATCCGGATCCAAAGTACAAATCACAGCTGCTGGCTAAGACGTGTCGAGACATAGCGCAACAAGGTGAAAGCAAAGGATGATGGAAAGAACTCATAGAACAAGCAAATAACCCGAATTTTTCCTTTTTCTGAATTTTTCCCGGAAATTTCCCAAAAGGCACTAGTAGGAATCAAACTTTTTTATTATTTGCTATTTTTTATATTTTTCTCTGAACAAGGATCACAAAAGATGCAACCACAAAAATTGGCACCTACAACTGAGGTGGGATGTGGTCTACAGAAATACAGCAAGTTCTCTGAAAAGCGTGCAAAAACTTTGACAATTTTTTTTCTTTATTTTCCTGAATTTTTTGGCAATTTTGATGAAACCAAACAGGGCGAAGCCAAGTTTGGGTCGGCCTCAAATGGTGTTAAGAAGCTGCTCACAAAAATTTCAGATTTTTCTGATAAACGAGCGAAAAGTTATGCCTGTTTTACCGAAGGTATCTGAAGTTATGTTTTTCCAGAAGGCACAATACGGCAGTTAGGGCAAAACATCCCTAAACTCCAACACCGATCATAAGATGGTTCCTGTGACTAACAGCAATAGGTATTCGCACCGATCACAAGATGGTTCCTGTGACTAACAGCAGTAGGTATTCGCCTGATGATGTAAGGAGGGCTGCGATGCAGGCAAAATAAGAGCGGCTGACAACCTATCTAGGGTTTGCGCGGTGGCGAGAAGTTACACAAGGCGGCTAGCGGGGCAAGTCGAGTAATGTGGTGGCGTCGACTTGTTGTTTGGAAACGGTGGATGGGATAGCGGCAGAAAATAAAAATCATAGCAATGGGCGATTAAACTACGACGAACACAATCCTAAACCAGCAACAAGACTCGACCACGGACACAAACTCAACAAACGCGAATCTGAAACGAAATTGCAAAGGCATAAAGGTGATAGGACAGCGGAAATTGAAATAGTATTGGGCTTTTTGTGGACTCTAGGTAATGAACAAATATGAATCTAAGGCAAACGAGAGTATACCTCGCGGTAAACCTGAAATATCCGATACCAATTGATGAATACTAGCCCGATCTTCCGAGAGGTAACCGGTAAGTTTGATTTGTGGAGATCTCGACGTTGGCGATCCGGCTTCAAATCAGACACGATTCGAACCCTGCAACCGTTACACCACTGCTCCGTTGGTTATCAACCAAACACAACTTGATTGACCTCGCCAAGAAGGCTTTTCCTGTAAGCGAATCGAAGAACACAAGCAAGAAGGTGAAAACACGCAATCTAAAATTGCAAATATGAATGATGCGAATTTCAATAGAGGGTTCAAGAACTCGGTTCCAAAGGACTAATCGACACAGTGGAGGAGATCAAGAACAGGGGCCCTGGATCACTGTAAAAGGATTTGTCACCACAGTTACAATGAACGATTCAGTTTCTTGATGGAAAACTAAACTCTAAACAAAACCCGATTGTCTAACAGCGGCGGTGGCTGTGTTTATAGTTTAAGACTTGACCTAGGGTTGGGAACGGCCAGGGGTTGGGCATCCACAACTTGGGCTTAAGGCCAGACACGATACATGGCCAAGTTGGCCCAAATAGGTGACGCAGCACCTTGACGTGGTCACACAGAATGATCCACTGACCTTCTGGAGCTAGGACCAGATCCAAAACGACGGCGGCGGCGTCCCCTTTCCAACGCATCCAAGAATGCCCCGTTTTGATGTCGTATGAGAGAGTTATGACCAAAACAGTGATGACGTGTCTGCTGAATCCGAGGGTGACGTGGTAGCTGAGTTGGGGATGAATTGCAACTTGGGAAAGACCATAACGTCGGTGTGTCCAGCGTGGCGATGTCCTCATCAGTAGATCTAAACGATATGGTTTCTAATTTTGTGGTATTCCTAGTAAAGTCTAGTTTTTATTAAAAATATAAAATATGCTATGTTCCATTATGGAAATTGAAGCTTTAAATTATCTCTTTTATTCATAAAGAATTAGGAGGAAATTGTATCTACTATTGTATAGTTCCAAATGACTTGAAATTTTGATGTGGTGCGGTTTATGCCTCGAATAGCTTGTGGTTTAAATTTCATCAATTTTGGATAATGTATCATAGAGTTATTTAATTATCTTGTTTGCTTGGGTGAATCTTGTGTGAATTTTCATAATTTATCTATAGATCGAGTAAGGGTTAAATTTGGTGAGTGTTATTCTTATGATAGTAAGAACCCAAGAAAAATATGAAATCTATTTTTTGACATTTTTCAATAGGGTTTCTTAATTATGCCAAAATCAGCCTTTCCGTCTGTTATTTTTGGTATAGAAAAATATACTTTCTCAATTAGCATGAAATTTTATTGTAGGCTCCTGGATGTATGTGTGAGCCACTGTAATTTTTATAGAATTAATTGAGGAGTTTTGATATAGGTTCCTTTATTCACTTAATTATCTAGATCAATTAATAAAGCACCGTAAAGAAATTATTTAGATATTGGCACCACACTTTCTAGTGTTCTTTTGATATGTGTAATAAGTTGGTAAACTTGGTTTAGCTCAAATGTGCTTTTGTTACATCATTAAATATTTAATTTAGTGAATCTGCCATTTCTAGACAGATTTAGAGGTGTTGTTAATTACTCTATGTAAATGATGTTTTCATGTCTTGTGGTCTATAACAAAGTTGTTGGGAATTTCATGGTCTAGGTGCTGTTAAATTTTGGTAGCATTTGGCTTTATAGTTTAAGAGTTATAGCTGTTTAAAGTTGGTTCTCAGCTTTAGTTGTTCTCTATTTACACAGAACAGATTCTATGTTTGCTTTAATTCGACCTAGTAAACTTTAGAATCATGCTTTGATGTTTATAAATAAATTATAGAGAGTTTCATAACCTTTCGAGAATATCCTCTTGCAAGTCAATTGGATTTGTAGAACTCCTGTTGTGATTGATTTAATAAACTACTCATTTCTATGTTTAACCTGAAGCTTTCGGATTTAAGTGTGTCCCTACTATACTTAAACAAGTTTCGATGTATTAGGAGTTGAAATTGATTAAGGTAAGTTTAGGTGCAGGTGTTAGGCCTTTAACTGAAGATGAACATCTTTATCTTAGGTTATGCAAGTTAGGTAAGTTTGATCTTGTTCTTTCGAGTTAAGATAGATACATGTTTTAAAGTGATTTAAATAGAGCTATTCTTACTCGATAAACGAGTGTCCAGTAATGTCTTACTATTCTCTTACTTGTTATTCATCCATCATGAGCATCATGTCAATCCTTATGCATCCATGATATTCATCATGTGCATGTGCATGCAATAGATGTACCGGAGGGCGTGACTTTGCTGGAGTTTGATAGGGCGAGTCAAGAAGCTCCTGAAGTGCAGCAGCCCGAACTTGAAGCTCAGAATGTGTAGCTCGCAGTCAAGGAGCCAGGAGACGTGGTGGTTGAGTGCCCGGATCACAAATCATGCAACTTTGTGAAAGGCAAGCCCCGGAGCATTATAAGCCTACTAATTTCTGACACACAATTAAGTACTATGTTATCTATATTGTTGCATTAAGTGGTAGGTGTTGGATAAAAACACTTGTTGCATTGATATCCAATCCTTATCCAGATATTACTACCTGAATCCTATGTAGCTCAGGATCGAGTAGAATGCTTAGCCTACTTTAAGCGGTAGAATTCGGGTGATTTCCTATCACTTGCGAGCTATAGGACTAAACATTTGGTACGGTTGGCTATATTTGCTATCATGGAAAGGAACCTGATACAATTTGAATAAATACTAGGCAGAGGCTTGCCGGTTTGCAGTGACTCCATCTGTGTCGATTAAGGACCGATTCTTGGAGCCTTTTATGTTCATGTTGAACGCATGCCTTTCTCTTAGCTGGCCAGACTTGAGTGTCTCTGACTGCGAATTCAAGTAGCTCAACTCAGGCTGGGCTCCGGCAAGTATAAAGTATGCCTCGGAAAGGAGTCATAGGCGTGAGTCTAAGGGCAGGTGATTTAAAAGTCCTGATCATCCTAGCAGAAAGGTAATCCCTAAGAGTGCTGGCGCTGACCGAACCCGTGAAGTTGGTTCCTAAGTTGTACTAAAGGTGACCCATGGCTACCCTTGCAAAGTATGCCAGGGTGAGAGTTAGGAATACCCCTTCAGCTGAGTTGTAATTCAATTCGAGTCGCCATCTCTCACCGGTTAGTGAGAACTTGACGGGCATATCTCCACAGTAGATACACTAAATAACATGATGGTTCAGCAATGATGATTTGATGATGACAGCCTTATTATACTTGCTATGATTAATATTGTTTGCTCCTAATAAGTGAGTGCTCTAGGACAGGTGCTAATATAGTTGACAGGTAAAGGATAAAGAACTTGATGCTAAGTTTAATTGGTTACTTATGCTCATAAGCTCTTTTATGCAAATGTGTCAAGCTACCCACCTTATAAGCCTTGCATGATCCTTGGTGTCCTTTATTTCTGGTTTTTGATGAGTAAGTCTAGATGAGTACCTTCTCATACTCAGGATTTATTTCTCACCTATTGTAGATGACCTGTTCTATTCTGGGTGCTGCAAGTACTGCCTCCTCCCTGCCGAAGATGAGGACTAGATCGTTGGGCATGATCTCTGCTAGTTATCTTCTCTAAGATGCTTTTGTGGGACCTGACTACTATATGGCAATGTATTTAAACTTATGAAGTTATGTATCAAACTATGTTGCTTCCGTGAAACAAACTTGGTTTGTAATATTTTATTTTGGACTCCGATGGATGAAATCCGTATGCTACTTGTGAAATGTTGTAACAGATGATGTGTTGTGATGAATCATTATGATCTAGGTTTGTATGTCAAAAATTGTTTGAAATCCCTTGAGATTTTTAGACTACCAGGATTATGGGAGCTTAAGTATAAGAATTTGATCACTGTGGTTATTGTTTTTGTACTTACGTTCTTATAATTTGGTCGGTTCTGTTACAGCTGGCATCGAAGCAAGGTTCAACACTAAACATGTCATTTGTGCATTTAAAACAAAAGTAATTGTAAAAACTCTAAATAAAATACTAAGTGTTGCTAGTGGTCATATCCTTTATGCCCAAACAAGGACTCTTAGGTGGCTTATTAAAGTACTAACTTGGGGGTTCTTGCTTGTTTTCTGTTTCGTTGTCCATATGGCGTGATATTGTATTGATGCCATCTGCTTGGGTGGTAATGTATGGATCAAATACCTCTATGCTCTGGTAAGTGTGAGTTGTGAGAGCATGACCGTCCAACCATCGGTCTAGGGGAGAGTAGTTGTGGTTACTAGCATACTTACATGTTCAATCATGTATCTATAAGAGTACTTAATTGTGTGTATATTTGTCGGGTAGCTGTGATACTGAAGTATATACATCAGGGGGATGTATGTATAGAAAATATTTAGTTTACTGCTTTCTTTGCATGCCTTATTGGGAAATTGTTGGGCTAAAATGAAATTTTCTGCAGGTACACTAACAACGCATCATTGTAGATCGACTAGTTACAATATATAAGAGAACGTATGTATGCCATCGTATATTATGTTAGCCTTTAATTTTTCTAGGTTTGTGAGAACGTATGGATCGTGCATGCATCATGTTCAAGCATACATGGCATTTCTTGCATTACTCCCTCCCTTAAAAATTTGATTGTCCCAACTAATTAAATTTTGTATATCTTAAATGATCCTCACCTTAAGTTACAATCTTTTGCTATAGATGGCCCGCATAAAGACCACTGCTCGCAAGTCCACCAGAGGTAGGGCTCCTTGTCACTAGTTAGCTCCTCGTGAGCCCTGCCCTGAGCCTACTATAGAGGAAAGGCTAAGGGCTGAGTTGACCGAGGTGACTACTACGAGGAATGCAGTCCAGCAACATTTAGAGCAGGTTACGCGGGAAAGAGACCAAGAGGTGCTGGAGGTTCAGAGGTTGACTATGCTCACTGCAGCTATGAGCATATGTTGGTTCATGTGATGAATTAGTAGAATGAAGCCTAGCACAAAGAGAATTTGTTGAGGACTTGACAGGTTGAGCTTAAGCAGCAGTTGGCAACTGCAAAGGAGTACAACGACAACCTCCATGAGGAAGTTCATCTGCTACACAATCAGCTCCATCCGATCCTTCCTCATGATGATGATGACATGGGCTCTAGTGTCATCATGGCTGAAGATGATGATAACATTAAGATTAATGGACCTGAGGACGTTCCGCTTGAAGAAGAGAAAGATGAGGAGTTGGAGCCTGCTAGCGATGAGGATAGAGGAGAGATCTTTGACACCAACTCGGAGGACGATGCGTAGTTTAGCTCACCACTTAGCTAATGCGCTAGAGTTAGTCTTTTGTTGACCCTCATGCATGAATGAGTAGTGTTGTAGTAAGCTGATCTTTGGGATGTAACATCAACTCTATGTTATCTTCAATGTAAGGTTGGAACCTTGATGGTTTGGATGTGACCTATCAGACATGCTTGTGCTCCATGTTATGTAAGTTCTTAATAATTTCCGTCTTTGTTGTTGGTAAACATCATTGTTTGTTAAGTACATCGCATTAATGCGTCAATTGATGTGCTTGATGGTGTTGTGTGATTGTGATGAACTATTGTGCCTCTGTTTATTGTATGAATTTATTCTCTTCAATAGAATCAGCTTGACATAATTACACAATTCATCTACAAATTTTCCACATCATCAGTACTCATTGGCTATGCATTTTGCAGATGGCGTACAATCTTTGACGTGGTCATGGTGTTGGGGATGAGGAACAACCACCACCTCCTCCGCCACCACCCACACTAGCAGAGCTCATGTAGACGGTTGTTGAAAGTTAGCGCATGTTAGCTGAGCAAATTTGTCAATTGGTCAACTGTGATGAGCGACATGTCTGCCAGGGACCCGAATCGAATCAGTATAGCAGCTTTAAGGACTTCATGGATATGAAGCCTCCTATCTTTAGAGAAGTAGAAGAATAGCTTCAAGCTGATGAGTGGCTAAACACCATAGAGCAAAAGTTTCAATTGCTTAGGGTAACTGAAGGTATGAAGGCATCATATGTTGGACATTAGCTCCACGGACCCGCAGGTATTTGGTGGAGTCATCACCGGACCACCTTCCCTGCAAATGTTGAAGTTGTCTGGGATCAGTTCAAGCAAGCTTTCAGGGGGCATTATATCCCTCTTGGCCTTATGGAAATCAAGCATACCAAGTTTATGAAGCTGACTCAAGGCAACAAAAGTCTGAATGAGTACCTCCAAGCATTTAACAACCTGGTGAGGTATGCCCCTAAATTTGTGGATACTAATGCCAAGAAGATAGCGAGCTTCAATTGGGGGCTTTCCCCTAAACTGATGAAATGTATGGGCAATAGTAAGTATATCACTTTCAAAGAGTTTATTAGTGATGCCCTAACTCAGGAGGACAATGATAAGATATATGCTACTTCCAAAACCCGTAAAAGAAACTTTGAGGCAGGTGCTTCTCAGTCTAAGGCTTCAGTGGTGTCCAAAACTCAATACCACCCCCCTGCTACCAATGTCTGGTATCGCCCACCTCAAAAGAAGAATCAGGCTAAGACTGGTTTTCGTAAGGGATACACAAGAATAATTCTGGACAAGACAGTTCCAACGTTCTGCCATCTAACAGGCCAAGCTGGAATTGCAACAAGCCGGGTCACTGGGCTAATAGTTGTCCTTATCCTCCCAAGCAGAACTCTCAGGGAAACGTCCGTCAGGGGTGTGTTCACTATACTAGTGTTGAGGAAATTCCTGCTGGTGAAGTGGTCACTGCTGGTAAGTTTCTTGTTAATGATCATCCTGCAGTTGTGCTCTTTGATTCAGGTGCTTCACATTCCTTTGTGAGTTCTACTTTTGCATCTGAGCATAAGTTGAATGTGATTACAATTTCTAAGGGTGGCTATTGTATTAGTGCTATTGGGAACAACATCTTGACAAATCAAGTAGTTAATAATATGAGGATTGAGATTGGTGATCGAGAGTTTTTAGTTGATCTGGTAGTTCTACCAGGGCTGGGAATCGATGTAATCCTAGGAATGAAGTGGATGAGTGGTAATGGGGTGTTGATCGATACATCAACCCATGTGGTAATCTTGAGGGATCCGGTAGATAAGAAGGGTTTTCTAGTTCAACTTCCTTGTGATATCGCTATCCACAACACGACCAATGTTGTTGCTGATGCCTTAAGTCAAAAATCTCATTGCAATTCTTTGGTGAGTGAAGACTTTCATCTATCACATCTCCTTCATGTTGTGGTACTCCACAACATTACTGTGGATTGCTCTCTTAAAAGTCGAATTATTGAGCTCTAGAAGACTGATGTGGGTGTGTTTCACATCAAACGTAAGATGAAAGAACAAGAAACCAAACACTTTTGAGTGGATGATAAAGGAATCCTCTGGTTCAACGATAGACTTGTCGTACCTAAAGACAGAACTTAGAAATCAAATTATGACTGAAGCCCATTCTTCTAAATTGTCTATCCATCCGGGTAGTAGTAAAATGTACCAAGACCTCAAGCCTTACTATTAGTGGACCAAGATGAAGAAAGAAATCGTAGCCGATGTCGCTAGGTGTGATAATTGCTGTAGAGTCAAGGCTATTCACATGAAGCCTGGTCTGTTGCAACCACTCTCTATTCCTAATTGGAAGTGGGAAGAAATTGTTATAGATTTTATTGTTGGGTTACCCACTATGGAAAAGGGTTTTGACTCTATTTGGGTAATCATTGATCATCTAATGAAGTCGGCTCATTTCATTCCTGTGAAGACCAATTATCATCCGTATCACTATGTGAACATTTATTTTCAACAAGTTGTACGTCTTCATGGTGTACCCAAGACTGTAGTTTCTGATAGAGGACCTCAGTTCATGGCTCATTTCTGGGAACATTTACATTAGAATCTTGGTACTAACTTAATCCATAGTTCTGCATATCATCCACAAACCTCTGGGCAGACTAAGCATGTTAATCAAATTCTTGAAGACATGCTTAGGGCTTGCCTTATCTCTTGCAAAGGCTCTTGGGAGAAATGGTTGCCCCTCACTGAATTCTCTTATAACAACAGTTATCAAGAGAGCATCAAGATGGCACCCTTTGAAGCGTTGTATGGGCGCAAATGTAGAACTTCGTTGAACTGGATGGAACCTGGAGAAAGAAGATTCTATGGTATTGATTTTGTAGAAGAAGCTGAAAAGCAAGTCCGTGCTATTTAGAAAAATATGGCCACTACTCAGGCTAGGCAAAAGAGCTATGCAGATAACAGAAAAAAAACCTATTGAGTTTGAAGTAGGTGACCATGTCTATCTGAAGGTATCACCTATGAGAGGAGTAAAACATTTTGGAATCAAAAGAAAGCTTGAGCCTCGATATGTTGGACCCTATCAGATTATCGAGAAAAGTGGAAGAGTAGCTTATAAGCTTAGTCTACCTCGTGAGTTGAGAGCTATCTTTCCAGTCTTCCATGTTTCTCAATTGAAGAAATGTCTCCGTCTTCCCGAGGAAAGAGTAGAGGTGAGACGCATCAAATTGAAATCCAATCTTTCTTATGAGGAGAAGCATGTATATGTTCTGGATACTCAAGAAAGGGTGACTCGGAGTCAAGTAGTCAAATTATACAAGGTGGCTTGGAGTAATCATAGTGAACGTGACGCTACATGGGAGAGGGAAGATTATTTAAGGGACAACTATTCCGCTTTCTATAATAAATGGTATGCTTTCCAAATCTCGAGATGAGATTTTTATAAGGGAGGAGGGCTGTAACACCCCACGTGTTTTGCTCCCACAAATTGCATTTTGCATTTCATAAGCATGAGCGTCATTCCTCTCATTATGTATTTGTTGCTTGAAACATGAGTATGCAACATACTCAATTATGCTTGTTTCATAATTAGTGCTTATGAAATATGGTTTGTGCAACATGTAGATGCAACATGGGTTTCTCATACCTTGAAACAAGTCAATATTGTTAGGGTAACATGGGTTTCTTAAATACACTTAGGATAATTAGTGGAGCACTATTCATGTTAACCAAATTGACTAATTTGCCCTCGAGGTGAAGTTTGACCATATGATGACCTATAGAGTGTCTTTGTTTGACTATTTAAAAAGTCCAGTCTAGAGAACTTGCATGGATGTGCACCCTTAAACAAAGTTGTAGAAAATTTGTTTGGGAACAAAAGTTTTTTTAGGGTCATCTCATGAAAATGGCTGGAACATGCTCAAATAGGGCCCACAAGTCAGTAGAAGTGTTGTCACTCACTTAGAAATTTTGCAAAGTATGAAAAATTCAGTTTACAGTTCCATGTACCCACATTTGGAGCTTCGTAACTCGCAAACCAGGCTGAACCAGCTCAAGCTCTAGTTGACAATCTTGTAGACCTCATGTCACTCTATATTTTTGCTAATTATGGCTCACACCAGATCAGCTTGGATTAGGAGTAATAGGACACCAACGTTTCCCTGTGAGTCGCTCCCATCGGGCTTCGATTCAGAAAATGCAGACGCAGTCGTGGCCGACCAGTTTAGAGCTGAGCCACCACGTGGCATTCATGCCTTGCCAGCACCTCCATGTTGCGGGTGAGCGCTCACATGTGAAGGCCGAGTCGACGCCGTACTCCTTCCCTCTCTCTCGCCATTCCATTCCTTCCCTGATCTTCTCCACTGAACGGAGCGGCAACCAGAGGAGAGCCAGTAGCCGCCACCGAAAAATCCATCGTGCCTAAGCACCATCGCCTAATTCCTCGTAGCCGTAGCTGCACCTTGAGCTCCTCTACATCCCTGACCTCACCGTGCAACCCCTTTTGGCCTTAGGTAGAGCTCACCGAGCTTGCGGCTCCACCTCGGTCGCCATTGTGGCTGCCAAGCCGAGCTCGCATGTAGCCATGCCTCTCTGGGCCCTTGCCGCCTCTCCTCTCCGATGCTCTAGTCTGCCTTGAGCTGCTGATGCTCATGGGGTAGGCCATTAGGGCCAGGCCACCACTAGCTCGCCGGAGCCGACAAGCCCGCTGCCGTGGGCCGCCATTGCCGCCACCACCCCCTAGCTACTGCAATAGTGTCAATTAGCTACACAACTTGATGTGTGCAGTCGAGGTGAGCACATTGGTGCCCTTGGCCTCACCGGAGTCGTCACTGGCGGTAAGCTCTTGCCATTGCCCCTTCTCCCCGGTCCTGTCTCTCTCTAACATGTGGGCCCCCACCGCCAGCGTGTGCGCGGGTGGGAGACTGACCACGAGCCGAGCAGGCCACGTGGGTTTACCGGGCCGGCCCCGTAGCCATGGGGGGAAGCTTGTTTAGGGTTTTGTTATTTATTTATTTTATTCTTTTTCACAGATTTGATGCTAGATTCAAAATTGCTTATCTCCTGAATAGTAGACCCAAATGATGTGGTTCCAATTTTGTGGTATTCCTAGTAAAGTCTAGTTTTTATTAAAAATATAAAATATGCTCTATTCCATTATGTAAATTGAAGCTTTAAATTATCTCTTTTATTCATAAAGAATTAGGAGGAAATTGTATCTACTATTGTATAGCTTCAAATGACTTGAACTTTTTATGTGGTGCTTTTATGCCCTGAATAGCTTGTGGTTTAAATTTCATCAATTTTGAATAATGTATAATGGAGTTATTTAATTATCTTGTTTGCTTGGGTGAATCTTGTGTGAATTTTTATAATTTATCTATAGATCCAGCAAGGGTGAAATTTGGTGAGTGTTATTCTTATGATAGTAAGAACCCAAGAGAAATATGAAATCTATTGTTTGACACATTTCAATAGGATTTCTTAATTATGCCAAAATCAGCCTTTTTGTCTGTTATTTTTGGTATAGGAATATATACTTGCTCAATTGGCATAAAAATATTATGGTAGCCTTGTGGATGTATGTGGTAGCCATTGTAATTTTTATAGAATTAATTGAGGAGTTTTGATATAGGTTCCTTTATTCACCTAATTATCTAGATAAATTAATAAAGGTGACCCACGGCTACCCTTGCTAAGTATGCCAGGCTGAGAGTTAGGAATAGCCCCTCAACTGAGTTGTAATTTGATTCGAGTCACCATCTCTCACCGGTTAGTGAGAACTTGATGGGGATATGTCCACAGTAGATACACTAAATAACATGATGGTTCAGGAATGATGATTTAATGACGACAGCCTTATTATACCTGCTATGGTTAATATTGTTTGCTCCTAATATGTGAGTGCTCTAGTACAGGTGCTAATATAGTTGATAGATAAAGGATGATAAACTTGATGCTAAGTTTAATTGGTTACCTATGTTCATAAGCTCTTTTATGCAAATGTGTCAAGCTAGCCCACCTTATAAGCCTTGCATGATCCTTGGTGTCCTTTATTTCTGGTTTTTGATGGGTAAGTCTAACTGAGTATCTTCTCATACTCAGGGTTTATTTCCCACCTATTGCAGATGACCTATTCTGTTCTGGGTGCTGCAAGTGCTGCCTCCTCCCTACTAGAGATGAGGACTAGATCGTTGGGCATGATCTCTGCTAATTATCTTCTCTAAGATGCTTTTGTGGGACATGACTACTATCTGGCAACGTATTTGAACTTATTGTAACACCCGAGGTGTTTGCCACCAGTTAAGCAGTGGGTTTGAGCTCAAACATGGTAGATTAAGTGGTGATGAAGATGTCAAGGTCAAACCTATGGAAACGAGCCCCAACCTAAACTTGGATGTTGCACCTCGCTTTACATATATTCAGTTTTCAATATATATGCTTGGGTGGTGTTATTGCAATATCTTCATATGTCTCACCTTAGTACCTATTTATATTGGTCACTGGAAAAGTTTCATGACGTTTGGAATCAAAAAGTCACATGAAATGATAAGTTATATGCTTGTTGGAATGACTTTACTAAGTGCTGGAATTGCATTAATAAGTGAATGGAAATATAGGTCATCAACCAAACCTTGTAACCTTACCCAAATGACTCTAGATGGACTCTACAACAAAAGTCAAGAAAGGTTCGTGTTGAGCAAATGCCCAGAAAATGCTCCAATTGATCAAAAAGGATAATTTAAGCTTCATCGTGATCCTACTTTGGTCAAAGTAGAACAGTAGTTTCTATACCAGTTTTGAGGTTGGACCTTAAATGAAAGTTGTAGTCCATATCATGTAGAACAAACTTTGTTTTTGGACCAAGAGCTAGATCAACTTGGAAATAAGTCAAACAGAGGCTCGAAGATTGAATCAGCAACTGTTTTCAGACTTAGAATTTTTCTAAGTCTGGAATTCATCGTCGTCGACGTTGGCATGTCGCGTTCTCATGTTTTCATTAAGCAACTTGAGTTGAGCCAAAAATAAAAGTTGGAGCTTACATCTTGGAGAAGAGCATGCAAAAAGTTGGATTAAGTTTGATCAGGTTTTAACCTCCGAATGCGAGTTTCCGTGACCTCCGTCAACATGTTGGCATTGTCATCTTGGCATGATTTTCTCTCCTAATCTGTTGGCCTAGTGACCCGGGCGCCTTAACGAAAAACGTAGAGCTTCATGTGGGCTTCAAACTTCGTTTTTGGTCCGAGGTCCAATTTGGCCGGGATGAAGCCCAAATCAGCGCCCACCTCAGCCTCATCAACGCACGCCACGTGCTCGCTGAAAAGCCCACGCGTCCACCATGCACCAGAGCGCGCCCCCACCATTGTTGCCGTGCGTCCTACCCTTCCTGCGCCGTTGGGGAGAGGCCGAGCCACTTTAACGCCCTCTGCCTCACTCTACCTCACTCCCCACACCTCCATGTTCCTTCCTCTCGCGCCTTGCTTGCCATGGTGGTGCCCAGCGCCCTGTCTGCCGGGCGGAGCTCCGGGATGCTGGCGCTGCTACTCCTCTGGCCTTCTGCCGCCCAAGCCTAGTGCCCTCTCAGCATCATGCTCGCCTGCGCTGCCCTGCAGCAACGCGCTTCACCTCCTACGCCGCTTCCACGCTAATGCCCTGCCGACCGAAGTCAGTCAGAGGCCGACGTCTCCCTCCTGTGCTCTGTGTACGAGGAAGAAGAAGAAGGACCCGCGTGTAAGAGGGAAACAAGTTCAGGGGGTTTTCTGCACTGTCATAGACTCATGTGAATAGTGCCGCGAGGACTGTTTTGTGATTATTTTGCAGAAACTTTGGAAATTCATAGTAAATTGTAGAAAAATTGTAAAATAGTAAATGAGGAGTTTTTGGAATCCTTGTGAAATTCTCTATGCATTAGATCTATAATATGGCATGTTTTAGTTTAAAGTTTTCTCTGTAAAAATATATTTATGTAGCTAGGTTTTTAATGCTATATGTATTTGTCATTTTCATAACTGTAGATCTAGGGCTCCAAATGAAGTGAAATTTTTGTGGCATGCTACTCATATGATGTTTAATGTGTGGTAAAAATTTCATGATTTTTGGTTGTCATTGGAGTGAGTTATTAGTGTATCTTGCTCTCACATGAATTCTTGCAATAGCAATTTGTCTTTTTTATAGATGTTGATATACATGTCCAAATGACTTAAAATTTGTACAGTAGACTATTGGGTGTATGTAAGATCTACTGTAATTTTTATAGATTTTATTATGGACTTTTGGTATATGTTTATTATTTCACCTTGCTATCTAAATAAATTAAGAAATGCATTAAAAGAATTTATTTAGTGATGAGCACTATGCTTTTTGGTGATAATTTAACATGCACTTTATGATGGTTACATTGGTTGTGGCCAAATATATGTTTGGAATATAAGTTAATATTTATTCTTGCAATTGATGCTTTCCTGGACAGTTTCTGGGACTTTGATAATTGCACCCTGAAAATAATGTTTGATGAGAAACATGCTTATAACAAAGTTGTAAATAATTTATTAATCTAGCTTGTGTTAAATTTTGGTGGCATTTGGCCTTATAGTTTGTGAGTAATGACTGTTTCAAGTTGGGTTCCAGAAATAGTTGTTCTCTAGAATCTCTGGACCAGATTCTATAATTATACATGTTTGACTTGGTTAACTTGAGAATCATGCTAAGATGATTAAAGATGAATTATAGAAAATTTCATAAGCTTTCCAGAATGTCTTGTTGCATTGCTATTGGATTTGTATAACTCCAGTTATGATCCAAACATGTAGATGTTGTTTGCAGTCCAGAAATTATCAGATGCTAGTCATGGTTGTTTACTCCATGTGTTACTAAGTGTGGCTTATACCCTTGATGACGGTCAACTTAAGATACTGGTGATCTTGTCAAACTTGCGTTATGCTTGGTGTGCTTGCCCTCTTTAATTGGTTGTGTGATGTTAGTTAATTAGCTTTTGGTGTCTATATCTTAATCGTGTGTTTACTTGAATGATTATGTGATGCATCTTGTGTTACCATTCATCATATTCATACGTATGCATCTTGCATCTCATTTAGGTTCGCTAGATGCACCACGTGAAGGATGAGATGTTGAAGCCAAACCTGAAGACGGTGTTTGTTGGAACTATCCCGAAGATGGAAGTACTCAGCGAGTGTCATCTGATAACTACTGACTTGTGTCGGATCCCAGGCAAGCCCCGGAGCATTCTAAGCCTCCTACTTTACAAAAGCAATTGAGTATATATATATGTTATATATGTATTGTTGCATTAAGTTATAGGAGTTGATTGAAAACACTTGCTGCATATATATCCTTTCCTTGTCCCGTAAATATGCCTGAAATCCTATTTTAGTTCAGGATCGAAAATATTGCTTAGCCCTGCCTAGACCGGTAGCGATCGGTGATTTCCTGTCACCTGAAATTATAGGTGGTTACGGGAATACTTTAGCTATTTAATGGATGATATCCTGGAAATAACCAAGTGTTGGTGGTTAATTGGAGACCGGGCGGAATAAGTATTGGGCAACCAGACAGGGTTCTGGGGTGCTTGTAGTTTCCGCCTGTGTCGGTTAAGGACCGACCGTTGTTGTCCCTCGGGTTATGTTGAACGCATGCCTCACATTTAGCTGGCCGAATAAGGTACCTTTCGACCGCGAAGCTGGGAGATTATTCGGGTCGAGTGGATTACCCGCAACGCACTGTACCGAAGCAGTAGTGGCAGAAAACGGGGGCGCGATGATAAGGCCAAAGAGCAGTCGGACGGCCCCCGGGTACAAGTGGTTCCTGGCAAGCTCGTGACTTTACCTGAATGGTTGACTCGGTGACCAACACCTCACTTTAGCGGGTGAGTGAGGTTTGTGTGAGGAATAAATCTCCAGCTGGATAGGAATTCGATTCGAATCGCCGTCGCTCCCGGTTAGTGAGCACTTGACTCGAGCTACTGCATCGTAGTAATGATTATGGAACATGGATGGTTATGTGGATGATGTTGGAAATGCTAAAACCTGAAATGGTAACCTTTGATGTTAATAGTTAATCAAGTGATTGCTTTAGCATAGGTGCTTACCTAGATTGAATAGGTTATAATAAAGATGATGCAAAAATACTTAAATTAGTTTATTCATGATAACTTATGCTTTTCGCAAATGAGTCAAGCTAGCCCACTGAAAGAACAGTTTAGATTACATCTAGCTACACAACAGTCCATCATTTAGATTACATCTAGCTACACAACAGTTTAGATTACATCTAGCTACACAAAAGTCCATCATCTAAGTTCATTAGCAAAAGTCCATCATCCTAAGTTCATTAGCCTAAGGGCTCAGCATACGTCGGGTGAGTGCTTCATCCACCCCATTCATATGTCCCATTACAAACCACCCAATCAACGCCAACAGAACACAGAGTGCCACCTTCCCAGGTTTCACTGTAATTGACCCTTTCAGCTTTTGCAGCACATTCTTCATCAGTCCCAATGCATCAGCCGTCGATTCCACATTTTCGATCCATGGCTGCCAGTAGCTCATTGTTCATCAGTTCTAATGCAGCAGCCGTCGGCACCTCTGCCATCTTGACCTCTAGGTTATGCAGCTTTTGCTTCGTCTCTCTGATGGATTGTGTAAGAGACTCGACAGCTTTGTCATGATCATTAAGTGCTATCATCAACAACTCAAAGACACGGTCAATACCAGTGACAATCCCATCCTTGATTAACATAACAGCATAGCTCCCTTCCCAGTGGAAAAAACCACATGGAGTCCCATCCTGTAAAGAAGAAAGCCTTGGGCACCCCCAAATTCTCCAAACAATGTATAACTTACAATTGTGCAAAAATGGAGACAGTTACCGCTTTCTTGGATGTGCACCGGTAGAACTTCCTCCGTGTGCTTTCTGGCTTATTGGAGAAAAACCCTTTAACCACCCCTTTGCAGATCTTACAAGGGATTAGAGGAAGCTCAGGACTCGCACTATTGGAGCCAGAGAGAAAGGATGACGACAACGACGACGACATCTCCTCAAATAGCCTGACATACCATAGCAATGATAAATTAAGCTTAGAACCTACGGTTTTACTAGCCTCAAATAACAGGTTTTACCAGCGTGAAATCTACGATTTTACCTCTACGCAACTTAAGCTTTTACCAGCCTGCAATAACAGGTTTTAACAGTCTGAAATAAACGGTTTTACCAGCCTGCAACTTCCGGTTTTACCAGCTTAGAACCTACGGTTTTACCAGCCTGCAACCTCCGGTTTTACCAGCTGTTTTAGAAACAGTGTGCATTTGCTCTAGCCTCTAGGCTCTAGATTTCACAAATTAATAAGAAATTGCTAACAAAAATTGCATTAGCGGTGCTCACCTAGCCTGATGCCTGCCGAACTGCCGTATGTCGGTGCCAGATGCAGTGATGCCCTGATAGCTGGAGTGCCGACCAGCGGGCCGCGCGGCCCGCACGCAGGCAGCCGCCGTGCCGGTGGCTCCGCTCCGCTATGTCGCCCGCCGGAGTGCTTGCTAGGGTTCGGGATGGGTGTGTTGAAATTGGACGTAGGGGGTTTGGGAGACGCAGGGAGTATGATAGGCTGCGTGGGTTGAGGGGATGTGGGGCAAGGTCGCAGGGCTGGGCTGCGGCCCAATCACGGGGAGGATGGAGGGAGCCCGTAGTGGTCTTTCTATTTTCCTTTAGTGATATATACATATATTTACTTACCCTTTCTTTTATAGTGTGTATATATATATACTCCCTCGGTCTCAGAATAATTGCAGCTATAGGATTTGAACCAACAAATTAGCACCGTGTGCTTTCTGATGAAGGTTGTGCGAGGAACTCAGAAGATATATTCAGCTTGCAGCTAGTGTTGGACATGCTTAAAACAATTCTTGTGGAAGAGGTAAAAGCAGCAAATTTTCATACCCTTGAAGCTTACAGGCAGAAGGAAGCCACAGAAAAGAGGTGATGCTCTTTGATGGACCCTCCAAGGCTTCAATCACAATCACTACAGGAAACTGGCTCTTTACCGACTGTAATTTTCTTTGCCAACTGTTTTTTTTCGACACTCGGCAAAGAGGTCCCTTTGCCAACTGGAATTTCTTGCAGTCGGCAAAGCAGAATTTGCCGACTGCCTGGCTTTGCCGACTGCCAGGCAGTTGGCAAAGCCATGGATTTGCCGACTGCCAGGCAGTTGGCAAAGAATTGCAGTCGGCAAAGGCAGGCCATGGTTGACGCCATCCACACCGTCACCTTTGCCGACTGTCACTCCGTCAGCAGTCGGCAAAGGTGCAGGCTTTGCCGACTGCCATCCTCCCTGGCAGTCGGCAAAGGCTCTTTGCCAACTGCCACTGATGGCAGTCGGCAAAGAATTAATTTTTTTTTCGATTTTCGATCCCAGTTTTTTTGTGCTGCCTTGTTACAGTAAGTACATGATATATTCCAAGTTTGGGGTCATTTTGATTTATTTTGCTATATTCCATTGATTTTTGCTGTTTCTTTGATTTTTTCCGGCAGCTCTAGATTTGAACTGCAGGTACATAAAATAATGGAATCCGGCGATTTAGAAAATGATATTCATGATGTTTGGAGCATGTTGAGGCCGTGTGCGGGGCCTCGCGTGAAATTTCGACCGTGTTGGTGTCGGAACACGCCGAGGCACGCGCGTGAAAAGTGTTTTTAAATTTTATAAAATCGAAACGGAGTCCGAAAATGATGAAACTTGACGACGTGTCTTGCCATCGCATGCGGAGGCTGTGGTAAAAATTTGAGAAAGTTTTGAGCAAGTGGCAACGTCGGGTGGCTAAAACCTGGACTAACGTCGGGTGGCTAACTTGTTATCACATGTGCACACAGCTTTCACCTGCATCTTCTCCACACCAAAGCACGCATCTTATCCCCACGGACGCACCTTCCCCGCAGGCCGCCCCTTCCCCGCACCGCTCGTCCTCCGTCCTGATTCCGTCGCTCCGCTCGGTTGCTCGCCCTCGCGCCGTCCGGCTGAGCAGCCTCGTGCGGCCTCCCTCAAGGGCCAAATGCCCTCTCCAAACAACATTTCGTAGTAAATGATTTTAGTTGAAAAAGTAATAAACATAAAAGTTGTAGAACTGATCAAGATCTACCATTGTTATTTTGGTCATTTTTTCATCCGACAAAGTGATAGTAACATTGTTCATAAATTTAACATATCTCTCTTATCATTTCATAAACTATAGAAGAGATATGTTAAATTTGTGAACAATGTTACTATTACTTTGTCGGATGAAAAAATGACTAACATAAAAGTTGTAGATCTCGATCAGTTCTACAACTTTTATGTTCATGACTTTTTCAGTTGAAATCATTTACTCTTTGAAAGTGTTGTTTCAAGTTGACATTTTTTTAAATTCAAATTTTGAATTAATAAAACAAAGTCACATGAAAAGATGACCAAAATGAAAGTTGTAGATATGGAAAGGTTATAGAACTTTGTAGTTGACAACTTTTTCATTTGAAATTATTTTGTCATGGAAAACTATGTTTGAAGATTTTGTATTTTGAAATTCAAATTTTAAATTGTTCAAACAAAGTCGGATGGAGAAATGATCAAAACAAAAGTTGTAGATATTAATGATTTCTAAAACTTTGTAGTTGACAATTTTTTTATTTGAATTTATTTATAGTTTAAAAATTATGTCTTAATCAATTTAGAGTTCATAATTTTTTTGGAAGAAAAAAAAAGTGTAATTCAGCCCATTACTATGTAGGCCAATAGCCCAACATATGCTCAGCCCATTACTTTGGCCCGATGTATTGCAGCCGTTGGATGAATCCCTGATGAATCAGAGCCGTTGGATCGAAAGCACTCGTATATAAGCACCTCTTCATCCCTCCCAAACCCTAACTCTCTCTCTCCCCTCTTTTATTCAGCGGTGCCGTGTCCCGGCGCTGGAGCGGCGCCTCCTCTCGACGTCGCCACTTGCTCGAAACTTTCTCAAATTTTTACCACAGCCTCCGCATGCGATGACAAGACACGTCGTCAAGTTTCGTCATTTTCGGACTCCGTTTCGATTTTATAAAATTTAAAAACACTTTTTACGCGCGTGCCTCGGCGTGTTCCGACACCAACACGGTCGAAATTTCACGCGAGGCCCCGCACACGGCCTCAACATGCTCCAAACATCATAAATATCATTTTCTGAATCGCCGGATTCCATTATTTCATGTACCTGCAGTTCAAATCTGGAGCTGCCGGAAAAAATCAAAGAAACAACAAAAATCAATGGAATATAGCAAAATAAATCAAAATGACCCCAAACTTGGAATATATCATGTACTTACTGTAGCAAGGCAACACAAAAAAACTGGGATCGAAAATCGAAAAAAAAATTAATTCTTTGCTGACTGCCATCAGTGGCAGTTGGCAAAGAGCCTTTGCCGACTGCCAGGGAGGATGGCAGTCGGCAAAGAATTTCTGAGAAAAAAATCAAAAATAACCTTTGCCGACTGCCAGGGAGCAGAGCAGTCGGCAAAGTATTTTTAAAAAAAATTTAAAAAAATAATTTTTTGAAAAAAAAATAATAGACCTTTGCCGGAAACTGTCCGCCGTACCCAACTGCCTGCCTGTGCCATTTAAAAAGTTATAATTGTAAATTGCAAAATAAATAAAAAAAAGCCGCGGCTGATGGAGTGCGAACTGCAGACCTGGTGACTCAAAACAACCTGTCTTACCACTGCAGCTTCTTAGATTTGGTGTCTGAATCAGTTACTTTGTCTTTGTCGTTTAGTATGGATACAGGTGCATGTTCCTCGCGCCCGAAGACTCGAAGAGGACAGAGCTCAGTCACGTAGAAACAAACTCACGATGACAGCATAAACGTAAGCTTTTTTTAAAAAAAATAATAACACCAATACATAGTATATATACTAATGATCAGACCCGCATGTCATTCGAACATGACATTTTCACATGAATTTTTAGTAAAAAAAATAAATTTTTTAAATACTAGAAAAATCAGGAACATGAACACAAGCTTTTTCTCTTTTTAATCTGTAGTCAAAATTTGTAACAAGTCTTTCTCCCTCGTGCTAACTCCAAATAAGATGATTCTTTTTTCTAAACTTTTCTAAAATCATGTTCTATCAATTTATTGTCTTTTTACATCTATTTTTTTTCTTAAATTTTCATGTGACTTTGTTTTATCAATTGAAAATTTAAATTTTAGAAAATGACAACTTCAAACAAATTTTTGGAGTAGTAAATGATTTCAGCTGAAAAAGTCATGAACATAAAAGTTGTAGTACTAATCAAGATCTACAACTTTTATTTTGGTCATTTGTTCATCCAACACAGTGATAGTAAGATTGTTCACAAAATTTACATCTCTCTTATAGTTTATGAAATCATGAGAGACATAAAATTTGTGAACAATGTTACTATCACTTTGTTGGATAAACAAATGACCAAAATAAAAGTTGTAGATCTTGATAACTTCTACAACTTTGTTGTAGATGACTTTTTCATACGAAATCATTTACTCTTTCAAAATTTTGTTTGAATTTGTAGATTTATCTAGTTGTGAACAATGTATAATGCCACTTCGTCGAATGGAGAAATCACCAATATAAAAGTTGTAGATCTCAATGGGTTATACAACTTTGTTGTTGACTACCTTTTATTTTGAGATCAATTACTATCTCAAAATTATGTTTGAATTTCTAAAGTTTTGAAATTCAAATTTTGAATTACACAAACAATCTCAGATGGAGAAATGACCAAAGTAAAAGTTGTAGATCTCGATGAATTCTAAAACTTTGGTATTAATCATATGAACCTTCAAGGTTGTTTGGAAATTTTAAAATTTGAATTTCAAATTCTAAGGACTTAGAACACATATTTGGGACTCTGGACGTCTTCAAATAAACAACTTTTCAACAAAAAAGTTGTAGATTGTATTTAGAACTATAACTTTTGTATAGAACACATCACCATCCGAGGTTGTTTAGCAATTTCAAATTTGCAATTTCAAAATACGTGAATGAAAAATAATGAGAAAACATTAAGGATTCCTAGGTCGAGACAACTTGAGTTTAGCCCGAAATGTGAGATGGGCCTAATTTCTCATAGGTCCAGTTACCACCTTCCTCATCTCAGCCGTTTATCTATGGATCCAATGGCTGAGATTCACGACCTAGCTCAAACCCTAGCTTCTTCGTATATTTAGTCTTCTGGTTCCTTCCCGAGCAGCCGCTCCCAATCCACTCCTCTGTCTCCCCTCCCCTCCCCCAACCCTCTTCTCCCCTAGATCCGGTGCGACGGTGGCGCCCCTTACGCGCGGCGTCCTTGAAGAGCGGCAATGCCAACAGCGGGCGGCGGCGCGCATGGCGCGGGGATGGCCCGACTCCGCGAGCTACGCGCGGCCTCAAGCGCTGATCTCAGACGGTGCCAGTCGATCTCATGGCTGGTGCCCGAGAATGCTCGTCCCAAGACGTGGCAGCGGAAGCGGCGGCGTGGAGGGATGATCTCGCAGTTCTTCGTGCTGTCGCAGCGCGGCGACCACATCGTCTTCCGCGACTGTAAGATCTGGATCCCGTCACGTCCCCGCCGCCCGATCTGGGTGGATTTTTTTTTTCTCTTATTCTCTGCGATCCTGAGCTGATTCGGTTGGAAGCTTTCTGCGGGCATTTGTGGGGATTGGGGGTTGGGTGCAGATCGTGGCGAGGTGCCCAAGGGCAGCGCGGAGATCTTCTTCCGGAAGGTGAAGTTCTGGAACGACGACGAGGCAGAGGAGGCGCCCCCAGTCTTCGTACGTTTCTGTTAGTTGCTCCAGCTCTCTTATTCAGACTGCAAATTTTGACGAACATTGGTAGACAACTTAGCAGTACTTATGATGCTTGCCCCTTGTTAGCTGAATGATGTGCTTGCAAGCTGGTGGTTTAATTGGAACTAGCACTTTGATTGTGTGAAATGTGTGCATTTATAAACCGATAAGCGCCGTCGAATTGTCGATTGAGCAGCCATACCTTAGAAATTGGGATGGACATGCAGTGGAAGTCCAGCTATGTGTAATTGTAATTTCCTTTCATGTTATGCTGCCACCCATTATCTGTTACTATCGGGTACTGTGCATTCTGCAATGGACCATTTTTACTAATAGCTACTCTATAGATGTATAGGATTAACGGGAACTATGCTTATCAAGGAAAGCAAATTGCTATCCAATGAAAAATGGTTTGTAGTGTGATGTGCAGTTGTCTCTGTATCAGTTGTGTATGAAGCCTTCAGTGAATCATTTTGAATTGTCTCTGTATCAGTTGTGTATGAAGCCTTCAGTGGATCATTTTGAAATTTTAACCTTTGACTAAACTGTACATTGGCATATAAAATACTTGATTAAACTGAAAGAATAGTAGTCAGTTCATGTGTGTATGAAAATACAGTGATTCCACCTGTGATCTGCTTATTGGTGCGCTGCTTTACTATTTGATCTGACAATCAGTATTTTTACTTTTTTACTATGACAGAATGTCGATGGTGTTAATTATATTCATGTCAAGGTCGCCGGACTATTTTTTGTGGTAACCACAATGGTTAATGTTTCCCCATCCCTTCTCTTGGAACTTCTTCAAAGGATTGCACGTGTTACAAAAGATTATCTTGGCGTTCTTAATGAAGAATCACTGCGGAAGAATTTTATTTTGGTGTATGAATTGCTCCGAACAGCGTTCATGGAGGATATGGAGGAGTTCGGTGGGCTGCAGGCAGCGTGCGCCGAGATCCAGTGAGGACGAGGCTTGATCCAGCCTCGGTCCGAGGCAGGTGGTGCCAGATCCATCCATTCCGTGGCGGAGGGGGCGTAGTGGTGACGCGTCTTCGTCTCCACCAGTGAGTGCTCTTTCATCCTATTATCTCCATTTTTTCTTCAGATTTGAGTCATCTGAGGAAGTCTCAAGAAAGGAGATCTGGTTCACTGCTGCTTCTATTATTTCAGATCATTTACCAGTGACTGCGGTGGAGCAGCGAGGTGTAGTAGGTGAGCAGCCTGTATGCTTTTCCTTGTTTGATTGATGGCAGCAACTATTACTTGTGCAGCATGATGATGTTTCATATAGACTGATTAGTTTTAAAATAAACTATTTGTGTCAATCTGTCAATGATACATGCATCTGGAGTTTGCATCCTCACTGTGTATTAGGGGTACTTGTGAAACCGGCCAGGCCTAGTGGCAGCAGTGTTGTTGAACTGTTAAGTTCTTTAGTAGATTTGCGTGCTTGCTTGATCAGGAATTTAGAGTTCAAAGTTCAAATGGCAAGGCAAATAAAGATGAGTCTTGATTTCAGAGTTAGCGAAAAGTGACCTGGAAATTAGTAGCTTACTTGTTCTTCATTTTTTCCTGACTAAATATTGCTGTTCAGTAGTACCGTTTGCCTGTACTGAAGTAGCTTGCATGTTATCACTTGTTGGATTACTTAAAGTTGGTTATTTAACTTCTACAATTGGTTAAACATCTTTTCATATCATTAATATTTAGGTCCCCCATACATCATCAGATTACCTGCTGACTATTGTACATGTTCCTTCTGTTCGTGCATGCTATCAGGCAGTCCATTTACAAATATTCATCTGCTATTAATCTGGACAGGAACACTATCACTTTTAAATAATCAAGTGCCGTGGGCATATTTTTTCCCTGTAGTTTGCAGCAAAGATCCATTCACTTCTGCATTTCTACTCCTTTGTGCATGTCGTCTTGATACTTATATTTCATTATTTGTTCATCTAGGACTCAGAACCTGCTGTTGGCTCTACTCTCATTGGTGGTGAAACAAGCTGTGGAGGTTGAAGAAGTTTGCTGCAGACTGCACTATGCAGCCAAACAAAGCAGACAAAGCAATACCCGAGATAGCATATATGGTGCTAATTTCTCCAAAATTTCTCTATGGCTTGCTTGCACTTTTTTTTACTAAAGTGTTCAACATCTCATAGTAACACACTGGAGTGTAACGAGTTATACCTTTGGCTTGAACTTGTATTCTGTTGAATGAAGCATTATTTATGAAGGAGGATTATGTATGGTTATTATAACTATGTAATTGGTTATGTGGTTTATAATATGTGATGATTTTTTAAATGGGCCACTATGTAATTATTTATGTGGTTTATAATATGTGATGTTTTTTTATATGGGCCAGCCTATAATGAAAAGACATGCCAATTTGTATTTGGGCCAAAAAAACATTTAAATTTGTGATTTTGCAGGGTTTTGATGCGAGAAAACAGAAAACAAAAGCAAAAAAAATCCAGCTTTGCCGACTGTTTACAGTCGGCAAAGCTGGGCAAAAAAACCCAGGACAAAGTCTTTGTCGACTGCAATGGGAGGCAGTCGGCAAAGAGGTCAAACCTTTGCCGACTGCAACTCCGAAAGCAGTCGGCAAAGAACATTTCAAAAAAAATATATTTTCTTTCTTTGCCGACTACCGAGCTGGCGGCCAGTCGGCAAACAATTTTTTTTAAAAAATTCTTTGCCGACTGCCGAGAAACCAGCAGTCGGCAAAGCCTGCCGTCAGGGCTGACGGCGCCACGTGGCTATGCCGACGGCTGGCGTGGCAGTTGGCAAAGGCTTTGCCGACTGTGTGCCACGTGGCAGTCGGCAAATCCGCCTTTGCCGACCCAGGCTTTGCCGACTGCTCTTTGCCGACTGCCACGTGGCTTTGCGGTCGGCAAAGCCTTTGCCGACTGGGTTTATGCCTTTGCCGACCGGGGCAAGCAGTCGGCAAAGAGGCGTTTTCCTGTAGTGAATAGAGCTTGGAGACTCCGAGGTTAAAGTGAGCTTAAAATCCATCTTGGCAATGAATATTTGCCCTATGAAGATCTCAAAATGCAGAATTTGAAGTGTCTAGATAGTGAAGATTCACCTTTGAGTTCAAAGCTAAAAAGAATGTAGGCTTCACTTGAGAAAGCACGCAACTTGAAAACAAGGTACCAATAAGATCTAGCATCTCGCAGATCTGCTGAGCATGTAAAGGATGAAGTATGTAGGGATGTTGAGATTGTACTGAATCAACTGCAGCTAGATTCCAGTAAGAAAAATGAGCTGTTGGGCAAACAATAAGTTCATGAAATTCGAAGAATGTTTGATGGATCCATTGAAGCACTTCTGCAGAAAGATGTTCTTGAACAAAACTATCTTTCTATGCTTAGGGGTGGAAGAAGAGATCTGTCAACTAAATCAGTCAGACAGATGTTAAGTGATAATGTCCATGAAAAATTTCTCAATAACTAGATATATTCATAATCACTACCGGAGCCGGCTGCTTTGCCGAGGGCCCCAGGCTCTCGGCAAAGCCTCTAAGGCTCTCGGCAAAGCCTTTGCCGAGCGCAGCTCTCGGCAAAGCGCCCTCGGCAAAAATCCGATCGGCAAAGGCTTCTTTGTCGAGAGCCGTTTATCGGGCACTCGGCAAAGCCTTTGCCGAGAGCCCGACGCTCGGCAAAGCGCGAAATAAAAAAATGCGAAAAAAACCTGGAAAAAATTTTTTCAATCGGGGGAGGGGGCCCACTGGTCAGCGCCCGCCCGTCTCCGTCGAAGTCGCAAGTCGCGGCATTTTTCGCGCAAAATTCGCGGCTACGCGGTCGGTGGGATTCGAACTCGTGACCTCTCCCTCACGCGATACCTCCTCTGCCACCTGCACTACACACTCACATGCGTCTATATGCCGTTTCAGTTACTCAAATATTATACTAAACCAAGTGAAAATTGATTGTTTGAGCCCCTAAACGAATTCAAATCAAAAAGTTGTCAACCACAAAGTTTCATAACTTTTCGAGCACTACATTTTTCATATAGAAAGTTTTTCCATCCGAGGTCTTTTGAAAAATTCAAATTTTAAAATTTTGAATTTCAAACGTAGTTTTGCATGACAAGATGAATTCAAATGAAAAAGTGGTCAACTACAATGTTTCATAACTTTTTGAGATCTACAAATTTGCTTTGCCGAGTGTTTTACTTTGGCACTCGGCAAAGAAGCCTTTGCCGAGAGCTTTTTTTTTTTTTGCTCTCGGCAAAGAAACTTCTTTGCCGAGAGCCGTTTATCGGACGCTCGGCAAAGCCTTCTTTGCCGAGTGTAGAGGCTTTGCCGAGTGTTTTTTATTTGGCTCTCGGCAAAGCCTTCTTTGCCGAGCGCCCGAAAAAAAACGCTCGGCAAAGCCTCCGGCGCTCGGCAAAGAAGTGAATTCCGGTAGTGAATGCTACCTTGTAATCTTGTTTTGGAAGAAGGATTTCCTCACAACAATCAGAATGGTCACCAATTGTAGTCCAAGAACCGAGTGCAGCTAAAGAGAAGACATAGAGAAAAAATAAAACTTGGGTCTTAACTTGCAGCATGTGTGTCCATAGTTGTTTGCAGCTAACATAAGAGTAACCAACAAATCAGCCAAAATTACAACCATATGACCTACCAGGAACATGCTTGCTTCAATATCCAATAAATCTCGGTTCCCTCTATTTTCCATTGTTTTTAGCATTCTGATACAAAGGAATAAATGGATCAGTAAACTCACATTCTCCGATGCTTCTCTAACTAGATATATTTAGCAAAAAAAACCCTGCAATTATCTTTGATTTATTCAAGTAGATCAACGATCCAGCAAATGTATGTACTGAAATCGAAACTTTGAGTTTCATGTTCTGTGGCTGTATGAGGATCAACGCTCCAATCATTGCTTGTAATCCAATCAAAACTTCATGTATCATCTCCTGAGGAAATGCAGATAAAGGCATGAGACACATGTCCTGACGAAATGCAATGCAGATAAAGGCACGAGACGCAGGCATAGCAGCTGCAGCGAGCCAGCAACATATACAGCAGCAGGTACACTAGTAGCATCTACAGCAGCTGTAATCAATTCAAAATAGGCGGGAAGTAATACATGGCTACTTATATCAAGCATAATCAAATCACTGCACAGGTGCTAGGTAGGTAGGTGCAGGAAAACAAAAGACCAACAATTCCTGAACAGCTACTGCCATAAAATCGCAGGTTCTAGGCAGGTAAAACCCCAGGTTGAGTGCAAAAACGTTGGCTACGGAAATCGAGAGGATGCTGACCTTGGCAGCTGAGGTGAGACTGCGCTGAGGTGAGGCCGAAAGCTGAGGTGCCACTGTGCGCCCTTCCCCTACGCCGCGCTTGCTGCCACCGTGCGCCGCTGCGGCCTACAGTGAAATCAAAACACAGACGATTCAGCTCTGGTTTAGTTCACAAATTCAACCTCTAAATTTCACTATGCAAAAAGAAGATTCCCATCACATCAAAATGCCGGCACATGCATGAAGTACTAAATATAGATAAAATTTAAAACTAATTACACAGTTTTGTTGTACTTTGCGAGACGAACATTTTAAGTCTAATTAATCAAAATTTGGATAATTTTTACCAAATACAAACGAATTGGTACGGTGCGCATTTAATGCGCACTGTACCAATTCGGTAGCTCCAATTCCGGAACTGAACATGGGCTCAACCAAAAATTGGAATTCCACATACATTTGAGAGGAGGCCGGAAGCAAAATCGAGACGATGCTAACCTTGGCAGCTGAGAGGAGGCCGGAAGCTGAAATCGTTGGGCGCGCCCTTCCCCTACGTCGCGCAAGCCGCCGCCGCCGCCGCTGAGGGTTGTTCGGGAATGACGATGGAACGGGACATCTGTCAGCCGACCTAACCATATATAGTCATTAGAGTATGTAAAATCTAGGGATATTTCCAGACGATTTTACCAGCCTCGAACCCACGGTTTTACCAGCTTATAAACCGTGGTTTTACCAAACGATTTTACCTCTTCATAACTTAATCTTTTATTAGCTTAGGACCTACGGTTTTACAAGCTTAGGACCTATAGAACCTACGATTTTACCAGCCTGAAGTCTAAGAGTTTACCAGCCTGAAATAACAGGTTTTACCAGCCTGGAATAACATATTTTACCAGCCTGAAATCTGAGATTTTACCAGCCTGGAATTACAGGTTTTACCAGCCTAAAATAACAGGTTTTACCAGCAGATGAAAAAAGGTCGTGGCGCCCCTTCACCCTTCACTGGCGTCGTACCCGTGGCGCCCTCTCCTTCTCCTGAGCCTCACGACGTACCTTCATCAGCATTGTCCCTGTGGCCCTCTCCTCTTCATCAACCACAATCTCCCGCTCTACCTTCATCACATGTGACTTGCTCATGCTCCTCTCCTTGGACTCAACCACATGAACGACCTTCACTGGTGTGGTGCCCAAGCTCTTCTCTTCCTCCTTAATAACCCATCGCACGAGTAGCATTGCCACGGGCATCAAAACATTTATGGAATACAAAGAGGCCAACTCCGAAAGGTGACAGAGATCGAGAGGAGCATCGATGTCGATGCCGTTGAGGTAGGGCAGGTTAAGGAGAGAGATGTGGGCGCTAGATTTAAGGTGGCAAAAGCTTGGGTTTCGGGTACTAAAATCATTGTCGCACGAGCCCTGACTCGGGGAGTAGCCCCTCCCTTGGATTTTGCGCTCTCAAGGTAAGATTTCTGCGATGGTGCTCGCCAAGATGAAGAAGACTGCTGAGGTGTTCCTCGGCATGACGATCGGGAAGGCCATCGTCATTGTGCCGACCTACTTCAACTACTCGCAGCGCAAGGCCACCATCGATGTCGGCACCATCGCTGGCCTGAATGTGGGGGTACCTTGAATGTGTCCCTTCTCAACTTTGATCCTGGCATGGACATAGGTTGAGCTCTCTTCGATGTTAAAGCCATCACCGGTGGCACTCACCGATGTCAGCTGAGGATGGCACCGCATCAATGGGGGAGTGCTGAAGAATTGGGTCTGTTCAAAGTAGCTCGAACAGTTCTTGATGGCAAATTGTGTCGTACGAGAGTACAGCTCAATAGAGATATTGCGGATGAGTTGAATAAACTTTTTCCAGAGTTGACGGTTCCGTTCGATGGTCGAATGGTTAAGGCAAAGCTTTCTATTTTTAAAGAAAGGTGGATAGACTACCCGCAGTGGGTACTCTAAAATGACACTCTAAACCTTTAGAATAGGAATATAGAGTAAAAACTGCTGCACTGGGTACTCTAAAACGATATTCTATTCTTTCTCTCACTCTACATTTAGAGTGGTACGGTGCTTACTCTATACTCAATAGTGGCGGGCTCCACTAGCTAAACAAAGGAAAAAAATGCTATAACTCACAAACTAAAAATCCAAATTAAATTTCGATTGCACCATTAAATTCGTCTCAATAAATCCTTCAAAACTAGATCACACATGGATATATTTAGATAAAGTGACAAGTGGGTCCCACTGTGGATAGAGTGGATAGAGAATGATATAGAGGATGGATGGGTGCAGGAGAATTGAGTATAGAGGAGAGAATCTTGCTGACTAGGACGTATAGAGGATGAATATAGAGGTCCATGAGTGCGGGTAGTCTTAGGCCAAGCCAACATCGCCAACATTGCCAGTGCGGCCAAGAGTCGTTCGTAGCGCCACCTCGGCGCAATTATGGTTTGCTTTTCGTTGGCTTTTGTGTGCTCATTTTATTTTTTTAAATAAATAATAGTTGCTATAAGTTTTAAATTTGCTCTACAGTGGATAATAGATGGCATTCTACGTCAAACAAAAAAGTCAGGCTCAATTCGGGCTGCGAACGGATAAGTTTTGTCCATTAAGGACGTTTTACCACAATTTTGGCACTCTACGACCTGTTTCGTGGCCACAAAGATAGCGAAAACTTACTGATCACTTCCCAACGATAAACCTATGCTGATCTACAACAAGACTAGGAGTTCTTGGACTACTTTTTGAGCAGTGATCGATGCCTGCCACTGCGGCCAAGAGTCGTTCATAGACAGCGCCACTTAGGCGCAACCGTGGTTTGCTTCCTGTTTACTTTTGTGTGCTCATTTTATTTTTTCAAAGAAATAATATTTGCTCTAAGTTTTTAAATATGCTCTACGGTGGATAATAGGTGACATTCTATGTCAAACAAAAAAATCAGGCTTAATTCGAGCTTCGAACGGATAAGTTTTGTCTATTAAGGACGATGAACTACAATTTTAACACTTAGTGACATGTTTCCTGGCCACAAAGAGGGCCGAGACGTACCGATCACTTCCCAACAATAAACCTATGGTGACCTACACCATGAATGTGTTCCCGGACTAGTTTGTTAACAGTGATCAAGGCCTACCAATGTGGTCAAGAGCCGTTCGTGGACACCGCCACTTCGGCGTAACCGTGGTTTGCTTCGTGTCGACTTTTATGTCCTCATTTTATTCTTTTAAAAAATAATTGTTGCTCTATGTTTCTAAATTTACTCTACAGTGGATAATAGATGGCATTCTACATCAAACAAAAAAATTGAGCTCGATTTGTGCTACGAACGAATAAGTTTTGTCTGTTAAGGGCAATGGACCATAATTTTCGCACTCTACGAACTGTTTCATGGACACAAAGAGAGCCAAAACATACCGATCACTTCCCAACGATAAACCTGTGGTGACCTACACCATGACTAGGTGTTCTCACACTAGTTTTTGAGCAGTGATCGAAGCGTGCCAGTGTGGCCAAGAGTCGTTTATCGACAGCGCCACCTCAGTGCAATCATGGTTTACTTCCTGTTGAATTTTTGTGTGCTCATTTTATTTATTAAAAAAATAATAGCTGCTCTAATTTTTAAATTTTCTCTATAGTATATAATAGATGGCATTCTATGTCAAACAAAAAAGCCAGGCTCAACTCGGGCTCTGAACGGATAAGTTTTGTCCATTAAAGGCAGTTTATCATAATTTTGGCACTCTATTACCTGTTTCGTGGCCACAAAGAGAGCCAAAACGTACAGATCACTTCCCAATGATAAACCTACGGTGACCTATAACATGACTAGGTGTTCTTGGACTAGTTTTTGAGCAGTGATCGATGCCTGCCAGCGCGGCCAAGAGCCGTTCATCGACAATGCCACTTAGGCGCAACCGTGGTTTACTTCCTGTTGACTTTTGTGTGCTCATTTTACTTTTTTTAAAGAAATAATAGTTGCTCTAAGTTTTTAAATATGCTCTATAGTGGATAACAGGTGGTATTCTATGTCAAACAAAAAAACCGGGCTCAATTCGGTCTTCGAACAGATAAGTTTTGTCCATTAAGGGCGATGAACCGTAATTTTGGCACTCTGTGACCTGTTTCGTAGCCCCACAAAGAGGGCCGAAACATACCGATCACTTCCCAATGATAAAACTATGGTGACCTACGCCATGACTAGGTGTTCTCGGACTAGTTTTTGAGCAGTGATCGAAGCCTGCCAGTGCGGCCAAGAGTCATTCGTGGACACCGCCACTTCGGCGCAACCGTGGTTTGCTTTGTGTTGACTTTTATGTGCCTATTTTATTTTTTTTAAAAAATAATTGTTACTCTATATTTTTAAATTTTCTCTACAGTGGATAATAGATAGCATTCTATATCAAACAAAAAAATCGAGCTTGATTTGGGCTACAAACGGATAAGTTTTGTCTGTTAAGGGTGATGGACCATAATTTTGACACTTTATGACCTGTTTCGTGATCACAAAGAGAGCTGAAACATACCGATCACTTTCCAACTATAAACCTATGGTGACCCACAACATGACTAGGTATTCTCAGACTAGTTTTTGAGCAGTGATCAAAGCCTGCCAGTGTGGCCAAGAATCATTCGTCGACAGTGCCACCGAGGCGTAATCGTGCTTTGCTTCATATTGACTTTTGTGTGCTTATTTTATTTTTTTAAAAAATAATAGTTTCTCTAAGTTTTAAATTTGCTCTACAATGGATAATAGACGGCATTCTACATCAAACAAAAAATTCAGGCTCAATTCAGGCTCTGAACGGATAAGTTTTGTTCATTAAGGCGGTTTACCACAATTTCAGCACTCTATGACCTGTTTCGTGGCCATAAAGAGAGCCAAAACATACCGATCACTTCCCAATGATAAACCTATGGTGACCTACAACATGACTAGGTGTTCATAGACAAGTTTTTGAGCAGTGATCGATGCCTGCCAGTGCGGCCAAGAGTCGTTCATCGACAGCACCACTTAGGCGCAACCGTGGTTTGCTTCCTATTGACTTTTGTGTGCTCATTTTATTTTTTGAAAGAAATAATTGTTGCTCTAAGTTTTTAAATATGCTCTACAACGGATAATAGGTGACATTCTATGTCAAACAAAAAAACCTGGCTCAATTCGGGCTTCGAACGGACAAGTTTTGTCCATTAAGGGCGATAAACAACAATTTTGGCACTCTATGACCTGTTTCCTGGCCACAAAGAGGGCCGAAACGTACCGATCACTTTCCAATGATAAACCTATGGTGACCTACACCATGAATAGGTGTTCCCGGACTAGTTTGTTAGCAGTGATCGAGGGCTACCAGTGTGGCCAAGAGCCGTTCGTGGACACCGCCAGTTCGGTGTAACCATGGTTTGCTTCATGTCGACTTTTATGTCCTCGTTTTATTTTTTAAAAAAATAATTGTTGCACTATGTTTCTAAATTTGCTCTATAGTGGATAATAGATGGCATTCTATGTCAAACAAAAAACCAAGCTCGATTTGGGCTACAAACGGATAAGTTTTGTCTGTTAAGGGCGATGGACCATAATTTTGGCACTCTACGACCTGTTTCATGGCCACAAAGAGAGCCGAAACATACCTGTTTCATAGGTTGATCATTGGGAGGTGATCGATAGGTTTCAGCTCTATTTGTTGCCATGAAACACGTCATAGAGTGCCGAAATTATGGTCCATCACCCTAAATGTACGAAACTTATTCGTTTAGAGCCCGAATCGAGTGCAGTTTTTTTCCTTGACACAGAAGGCCATATGTTATCCAATGTAGAGCGAATTTAAAAGTTTAGAGAAACTATTATTTTTTTAAAAAATAAAATAAAGACACAAATGTTGATAGGAAGTAACCCTTGGGCACTGAGGTAGCGCTGCCTATGAACGCTACTTGCCCGTACTAGCATGGATCGATCACTGCTCACACACTAGTGCGAGAGCATGAGGACTCGATGTAGGTCATCATAGGTTGATCATTGGGAGGTGATCGATAGGTTTCAGCTCTCTTCGTTGCCATGAAACACGTCGTAGAGTACCGAAATTTTGGTCCATCACCCTGAATATACGAAACTTATCCGTTTGGAGCCTGAATCGAGCGCAATTTTTTTGCTTGACACAGCTAGCCATATGTTGTCCAATGTATAGCAGATTTAAAAGTTTAGAGAAACTATTATTTTTCTAAAAATAAAATGAAGACACAAATGTCGATAGGAAGTAATCCTTGGGCACCGAGGTAGCGCTGCCCGTGAATGGCTCTTGCCCACACTAGCATGGATCGATCACTGCTCAAACACTAGTGCGAGAGCATTTAGGACTCAGTGTAGGTCATCATAGGTTGATCGTTGGGAGGTGATCGATAGGTTTCAGGTCTCTTCGTTGCCCTGAAACACGTCGTAGAGTACCCAAATTGTAGTCCATCACCCTGAATGTAAGAAACTTATCCGTTTGGAGCCCGAATCGAGCATGGTTTTTTGCTTGACACAGTAGGCCATATGTTGTCCAATGTAGAGCGAATTTAAAAGTTTAGACCAACTATTATTTTTTAAAAAAATAAAATGAAGACACAAATGTCAATAGGAAGTAACCCTTGGGCGCCGAGGTAGCGCTGCTCATGAACGGCTCTTGCCCTCACTAGCATGGATTGATCCCTACTCAAACACTAGTGCGAGAGCATGAGGACTCAATGTGGGTCATCATAGATTGATCATTGGGAGGTGATCGATAGGTTTTAGCTCTCTTTGCTGCCATGAAACACGTCATAGAGTACCAAAATTGTGATCCATCACCATGAATATATGAAACATATCTGTTTGTTGCCTGAATCGAGCACGGTTCTTTTTGCTTGATGTAGTAGGCCATATGTTATCCAATGTAGAGCGAATTTAAAAGTTTAGAGCAACTATTATTTTTTTAAAAAATAAAATGAAGTCACAAATATCGATAGCAAGTAACCCTTGGGCGCCGAGGTAGCGCTGCCCGTGAACTGCTCTTGCCCGCATTAGCTTGGATTGATCACTGCTAAAACACTAGTGCGAGAGCATGAGGACATGGTGTAGGTCATCATAGGTTGATCATTGGGAGGTGATCGATAGGTTTCAGCTGTCTTTGTTGCCATGAAACACGTCGTAGAGTACCAAAATTATGGTCCATCACCCTGAATGTACAAAACAAATCTGTTTGGAGCCCGAATCGAGCGTGGCTTTTTTTGCTTGACACAGAAGGCCATATGTTATTCAATGTAGAGTGAATTTAAAAGTTTATAGCAACTTTTATTTTTTAAAAATTAAATAAAGACACAAATTTTGATAGGAAGTAACCCTTGGGCGCCGAGGTAGCGCTGCCTGTGAACAGCAATTGCCCGCACTAGCATGGATCGATCACTGCTCACACACTAGTGCGAGAGCATGAGGACTTAGTGTAGGTCATCATAGGTTTATTATTGGGAGGTGATCGATAGGTTTTAGCTCTCTTTGTTGCCATGAAACATGTCGTAGAGTACCAAAATTGTAGTCCATCCCCCAAAATGTACGAAACTAATCTGTTTGGAGCCTGAATCGAGCGTAGTTTTTTTGCTTGATGCAGTAGGCCATATGTTACTCAATGTAGAGCGAATTTAAAAGTTTAGACAAACTATTATTTCTTAAAAAATAAAATGAAGACACAAATGTTGATAGGAAGTAACTATTGGGCATCGAGATAGCGCTGCCTGTGAACGCCACTTGCCCATACTAGCATGGTGTGTGAGCATGAGGACTCGGTGTAGGTCATCATAGGTTGATCGTTGGGAGGTTATCGATAGGTTTCAGGTCTCTTTGTTGCCATAAAATACGTCGTAGAGTACCAAAATTATGGTCCATCACCCTCAATGTATGAAACTTATCTGTTTGGAACTTGAATCAGGTGTGGTTTTTTGCTTGATGCAGTAGGCCATATGTTGTCCAATGTAGAGCGAATTTAAAAGTTTAGAGAAACTATTATTTTTTTAAAAATAAAATAAAGACACAAATGTTGATAGGAAGTAAGCCTTGGACGGCGAGGTAAAGCTGCTTGTGAACGACTCTTACCCGCACTAGCATGGATCAATCACTGCTCAAACACTAGTGCGAGAGCATTTAGGACTCGGTGTAAGTCATCATAGGTTGATCGTTAGGAGCTGATCGATAGGTTTCAGCTCTCTTCGTTGCAATGAAACACGTCGTAGCCGAAATTGTGGTCCATCACCCTGAATATACGAAACTTATCTGTTTGGTGCCTAAATCGAGCGCGGTTCTTGTTGCTCGATGCAGTAGGCCATATGTTATCCGATGTAGAGTGAATTTAAAAGTTTAGAGCAATTTTTTTTGAAATAAAATGAAGTCACAAATGTCGATACCAAGTAACCCTTGGGCGCTGAGGTAGCGCTGCCCGTCAACTGCTCTTGCCCGCATTAGCATGGATTGATCACTGCTCAAACACTAGTGCGAGAGCATGAGGACATGGTGTAGGTCATCATAGGTTGATCATTGGGAGGTGATCGATAGGTTTCAGCTTTCTTTGTTGCCATGAAACACGTCGTAGAGTACCAAAATTATGGTCCATCACCCTGAATGTACAAAACAAATCTGTTTGGAGCCCGAATCGAGCGTGGCTTTTTTTGCTTGACACAGAAGGCCATATGTTATTCAATGTAGAGTGAATTTAAAAGTTTATAGAAACTTTTATTTTTTAAAAATTTAAATAAAGACACAAATTTTGATAGGAAGTAACCCTTGGGCGCCGAGGTAGCGCTGCCTGTGAACAGCAATTGCCCACACTAGCATGGATCGATCACTGCTCACACACTAGTGCGAGAGCATGAGGACTTAGTGTAGGTCATCATAGGTTTATTATTGGGAGGTGATCGATAGGTTTTAACTCTCTTTGTTGCCATGAAACATGTCGTAGAGTACCAAAATTGTAGTCCATCCCCCAGAATGTATGAAACTAATCTGTTTGGAGCCTGAATCGAGCGCAGTTTTTTTGCTTGATGCAGTAGGCCATATGTTATCCAATGTGGAGCGAATTTAAAAGTTTAGAGCAACTATAATTTTTTAAAAAATAAAATAAAGTCACAAATGTTGATAGGAAGTAACCCTTAGGCGCCGAGGAAGCGCTGCCCGTGAACGGCTCTTGTCTGCACTAGCATGGATTGATCACTGCTCAAACACTAGTGTGAGAGTATGAGGACTCGATGTAGGTCATCATAGGTTGATCATTGGGAGGTGGTCGATGTTGGCATTTCTTAACGCAATCACCAAGTAAGGAGGTTTTAAGTCCATCCCTAGTAACAGCGCCAAAAATGCTCGTTGACACCTCTAATGCCACCTAAGCTAGGTTGTCATCCCCAGCATGACACCAAAGGTGTGGTACTAAAATATGCAATTGCTCCTCTGAAATAAATATGAAATTCACAAGCGCACAAATAATACCGATGTAGCATTTTAACTGGGAGTAATCCAGGTATCGTTATTTATATTTTTACCACTAGAAAGTGATGCTAAGGATAATGGGCAATGAGCAATGAGCATTACTACAGATACTAATGGAAAGCATAACCTTGTCTTTATCTCTCTTCTCATATAGGGTAAGTGTCACAAGATAAATAATATATATATATATGAATAATAATAAAGATAACTGGTGAGCACATAGCCATATAATGATAAACATCTCAATAGACTACTCTAGATATATAGCACTAGCATGGATTAGGACGAACTATCGAGATAATCCTAAGTTATTCTAACTATAAAGTCAAAGCATACGATGATTAGTGCAATTACACTTGGCAATCATAGCAAGAACAGGTTATATCTATGCATAGTAATATTACTAAGGAAGATATAGAACATAGCCATAACTTCCCTGTAATAGTTGTGCTCTGCCTGCCCTATATTCGGGAGGTGGACTATAGAGGACTCAAAAGAACTGTCAGTCCCGTGATCTACCACATGATCCGAAATATAGGGTACAATCATAGGTAAATACGGTATAGGCACCATGCCTACACAATATTTACCACTTACCCATGATATTAATGAGCAAGCGCTATACGATCCTATACTTAAATATAAGTCTGATCGAACTATGCCAAACATATAATCAAAGTAGACTAAGAACAATATAATTGAGAACATAAGCAAATAGAGCAAAGTCATATCCAATATGATAGAATAGACTAAAGTCATATTCATACAAATGATGAACTAGATAATATAATATAAGAACAAATACAAAAGTAGGAGGGAATTACCAAGTATTCTCTGATAGATCTGGAAATCAAGCAATGCTTGGCTCCTTCTAGTTCTAATCCTATGTAGCTATGCTAATCTAGAGATCTAATTAAGATGATGGCTCTAGGGCTTCTCTGAATGAGATGAATGAATTGGAATTGAGATTGAATTAGGGTTTCTCCTAGGGTCAGGGGCCTTGCTTATATAGCCCTCTAGGAAGCACTACAGCCCTTGGATCAAATCGACCTTGATGAATGATTATTATTGATCCTCAAAGGCCGTGGAGGCATAATCCACAAGGTTGACTCTCATTGGCCACACCACAAGGGTGGGCGCCTAGGGAGAGGGGCGGGCGCCCCACCTGTGGGCCCGTTTCATCTCCTGTTTGTTTCTAGAGTCTTCTCGTACCTTCCACATTCTAGAAAAGTTATGTATAGCTCCTTTGTCTCTATGTAAATCTGACATGTGGGTCTCCTTTACTTATTTCCTGATAACCCCCTGCAGAAATAGATATTCACCAAAACTCATGAAATTCTATCAGTGTAACCCCTATATCTAGATAGTATTTGTATTTAGATCATTTCTCATGCTATGTTGACGGTTAAAAATAATACTTATCTACCATCAACAAACTCCTCCAAGCTTACCTTTTGCTCATCCCTAAGCAAAGATAGACTCAGTGATGGATCAGGAGTTGCTACAATACTTTCACGCCTTACAGGTACACATGCGTTCAAACAAGAACTCTCCTCCGGATTAGAGTAAACTATTCTGATGAAAAACTTACTCATATTACCTTCCACCATGGGGCTTGTAGCCGTCACTTGGGTCTTGAGTAGTTGAAAGACAGAACGGTTAAGTCAAATGCCATGTTTCAAGCTCTTTGATCAACTATTATTCTGGAGTTTTGCAAGATTTTCAAAATGAAACTCAGAGATTCCTATGTATGACCCTTCCAAGTCTCTCCTTTGTGATATTTCTGGATCCTTTCCAAGGCATTTATGGTGTATGCCTTTTCTCTCCTCTCAAAATATGTGGTATTTTTTGGTAGCATAGTAACATTATGCCTTCTCTCTCTCACCCTACTTCTAATAGGCTTATGTGGAGCTCATAGGTGGGGAGACAACGAAACATATATTGTATAATCAAAACTATGGATCCAAAGGAATGAGTCATAAAGTTAAATCAAGATATGCATGTGTCTTAAGCTATATGGTAGATGGTGGTAATTGTTAAATGGAATAGAAGTGGTTATAAGGGGTAAAGAGATGATGATGGTGAATACTTAGCTCCTTCAAAAAATTTCTCATATACCTCTCTTAGAAAACTTGAAGAATTTGAGAAGAAACGTGGGCTTCTAAATCTCTCTTTATTTTTGAATGGGACATTTGTCCCCTTTCTCTTTTTTTAATAGAATATCCAAGCTTCTTTTAGAACACAATAACAAGAGGTAGCATAACTAGATATTTTGAGCTTTATTGGCTAGCAAGGGATAAAATGGATAATAGGAATATTTTTGCAGTTCACTCCCAATGTAAGAGTAGAACCATTTTCTAGGTGGATCTGAATGAAATATATGTGAATTCGTACTTCGAGGGTAGAAGCAGAATATATAGGTGGATATATATGGGTGGATATGGATGCATACTTCCAGGGTAGAAACAGCATGTATAGGTAAAGTGTATAGGTGGATCTCGATTTTAACCGCATGACCAGTTCCTAAGGATTGACACAGCCTGACCATACTCAATGCTCACTAATAGTAAATATGAATGTAAGACTTCCTAATCTACAAGCATGTATATGGCTGTGATAGAAATTTAAACTCTCGTCATACAGGAACTCATCATGTAGCAAGTTAATTTTCAAAAGATAAATTCTCCAGAACTCTAGTATCTCTAGGAACATGATAGACAACAGCTTAAAACCTTCCCATATCATATCCGTCAACTACCTAGACTTAGATCAAGCATTTGCTACCCACAAGTTCAGGTTTAGAGTAAATCTTAAATCAAAACCATTGTATCCAAAACTCGGGAGAGTTCAAGGCTAAAAAATAGGTACTTGAAAGGAATTACGGTAGAGCAACTATTCATCATTTCCATATATGAGTTTATTCTAGGGGTTCACTTAGCAAGATGAAACTTAGCCTACTCTCCTATATTTATTTATCAAACTTAAAGATTATATAGAAAACATATATATATATAAGAAAACATTTATTTGGGTTTCTATAGGTTATGCATCTTTTTATTTTATTTCATATATCAAAATAGGTAGGTAAGAAAATACTTAGCTGGATACATAGGAGATGTTCTCCCCCAAGCTGAATGTTGACATAGTCTTGCTTGATGAAACTGACAGACAGTGAAGGTGTACTTCCCCTCATCGGAGTGCTTATGATGATGATTGTTGAGACAGCGCTCTGGCAGAGAACAGATTGTCCTTTTTGTCTGTTTGCTTTCCTTGATCCTTCAAATTCTATGAAGCTCAAATATAAAACAAAGTTTGTGGAACTTGATTAAGTGTTAGTGATAAACCTCTAAGCCTTGAGCGTCTAGACCCTATTAAGAAATGTATCTTTCTAGCAGGATCTCTTATACCATATTTTTTATATTTTTACAATGCAAGGAATAAAATGATGATTGCTTCTTTATTTTATTTTTATGCCACCACAGCAAGTAGACTTATGGGTTTTATGCCACAAATTTATTTGCATGGGGCTTAGCAGTTTTATAATGCAATACGAGACATTTATTTTCTTTCCTATGCTGAAATAAAGTATAACTAAACATATAATGAAGGAAAGTAAATATGATGCGGAAAATTAAATGCAAAACTAAAAAGGGAAATATTGATAACTACCAAGTTACCTCTTAGCACAGCGTTCTGTGATTTAGGTTCTCCGAATAGAACCTCTTATTCTCTCTAAATATTCTAGGGCACCTCGGATGGATCGAGTGGTGCCTCTGATTGTGTTGAATCTGACTTTGAATTAACCTTTACTTTCCATACCTGTTTTGTTGGTGAGGTTGACTTTGAGGGATGAGTTGGTTGCACTTCCTTCTCTTCTTTATTCTCCACAGTAACTGGTTCACTTTCTGTTGGGGGTACAACCTCCTCCTCAAGATAAATCTTTTCTTTAGGATATCGATCTTCATATCTTGATACTTCTCCTTGATAGTCAGCCCATCCATCCTTGGGGATCTGATTCTTCTGGGTGCGGTTGCGACATCTTCTTCTAATTCTGTTCTTCTTGGGTTCTTTATCAACTATATAATTATTATTGAAATAATGACGTACCTTCTCTGAGGGAAATTGGAAATGTACTTCTCCTGTTGCAAGGTAAATGATAGCCTTGGTGGTGCTTAGGAACGGTATTCCTAGGATGATTGGTGGATCGTACTCATCTTCTCCCATATCGATGACTAAAAAGTCAGTCGGGATGAAGTGGTCATCAATTTGCACAGGGACATTCTTCGCTATTCCATCCACAAAGAGAAATGATTGGTCTGCCATCTACAGCTACGCATAGGTTGGGTCTAAAGGCATAGTACCATATAGATATTCATAAGTTACCTTGGCCATTATATTGACGCCCGATCTAGTGTCATAGACAACTTTCTGAAAGGAACTTCTGTTGATTGTGCATTTAATGGTTGAAACACCTGGGTCATCTCTCTTGAGCAGATATGGGGACTTGAGCTGATGATCATGCTCTCTATGGACTGCAATGATTATTCTCACTGACTCCATCTATTGTGACTTCCTATTCTTATTCTTGTCCCTCTGATTGTTCTTCTTCCTTGGCTCATAGGAATGTTGAGGGTTGTAGGGAATTGTAGCACTTTGTCCTTGAAGAAGAAGGTCTCTCTCTTGCCTTTAATGTTGAAACATATCTTGGCAGTGTCGGCGTACATAATAGCTCCAACGGTGTTCAAGAACGGTCGTCCCAATATGATGGGCGACTTTTCATCACCACCTGTCTCTATTACCACAAAATCTGCAAGAACATACGAGCTATCCACTCGTACAAATACATCTTCTAGAATTCCCTTGGGGGTAGCAAAGTGAATGGTCTATAAGCTGCAAGCACATGGTTGTGTACAATAAAGGAAAATTAAATATTTTGTCATAGATTACCTTAGGCATGTGTTAACGGTAGATAAGTATCATTTTTAACCATCAACATAGCATGAGAAATGATCTAAATACAAATATTATCTAGATATAGGGGTTACACTGACAGAATTCCATGAGTTTTGGTGAATATCTATTTCTGCAGGGTGTCAGCTGAAAATAATCAAAGATGGCCCGCATGTCAGGTTTACATAGAGAGAAAGGACCACGTATGAAAAAGTATAATCTAGAAGGTTCAAGAAGCCAAACCCTAGGAGGTGGGACCCACCTGTCATTATGACAGGGGCGGCCGCCCCACCCGGAGAACCAATCGCCTTCCACCTCGCGGATCCTGCATCCACCGCCTTTGAGGATGAATAAAAATCATTGATCAAGGTTGGTTTGATCCGAGGGTTGTGGTGCTTCCTAGATGGCTATATAAGTAAGGCCCCTGGCCCCTAGAGGAGAGAGTTCAGAAACCCTAATTCATATTTTTCAGAGAGAATTCGCCTGATAGGGGTCCCTTGAACGGATCTGTCTCTAGGGCACATATAAGAGAGTTTAGCTTTGTAGTCTCTATGTGGGATTAGAGTTATTCTTCTAGATTGAGAGAGTTAGAGTGGAGGTAGAAGATTGGAGGAAACCTGGCCTATCAGTGTCTCCTCTTCAAGCTTGTATCTACGGGGTCAAGTCTCCTAACCCGAGGCTTGGTTCTAGGATTCTTCGGCAATTCAACTTCTAATACTAAGTAAGTACGTTGTTATTATTGTTCTTTGGTTTATGGGTTTACTTTATTCGCTTCGCGTAGGGAATAGAGTAATCATTCATAGCGTAAGCGTGGTGCTTGGGCTAGGAATACTCGTATTTATCCCCTATCTGGCTAGATTAGTGAGTAGTAGCGTGGGACGTGACAATCCCATTATTACCTTTAGAGTCTCCTCTCGTCAGAAGGTTTGGTAGAATTAAGTACCCTGGTTAAGCATCCTCTGCGGTGTCTCTTTTCTATCGGTATTTCCCCTAAGATCAATAGTATCATAGCTTGCCATAGGTTGGAACCAGATTGTCGTCGTAGTTCTTTCTAGTCGCTTATATCTTCACCACCTTATAGTGCGGCATAGGGGTATTAGTAAAGACTAGGTTAGTCATCGCACGCTTTCTCCTTGCGGATAAAACAAATACAATACTCTAGACTTATCTCCCAGGTGAAGTGCTCACCGATATCTGTGCGCTTGCAGATTATTTTTCTTGAATTCCTTCGTGTGCGTATCTAATATCAACAAGCATTTCTGGCACCGTTGCCGGGGAGAAAGACGTCAGCTGAGTTAACCTTAAGTCTTGCTTTACCTTGTACCTATACTTTTATCTTTTCCTTTTTATTTCTTACCTTATTCTTATTGCCTTTTTCTATCCTTATGGATAACATAAATTCAATTCCTATCTTTCAATTTTCTGCACCCACGGAGACCAGCCTAGTGTCATGGGAGTCATCACAATCTATCCAAACCCCTAACTATATGCTGAGTTCACGGTTGATTGCAATGGTCCAAAGCCTATCCTTTTTAGGAGGAGTAGACGAAAACCCTTACCTTCATATTAGAGACTTTGAGCAAACATGTGACTGTGTTCGCATAGAGGGCATGTCTGATCAAACTTTACGTTGCAAGCTATTTCCTTTCTCTTTAAAGGAAAAAGCTAGATAATGGTATGATAAAGCCGTCGGTAAGCAACAAGGAGATTGGGGATCCTTACGTTCTAATTTTTATCTACATTTTTACCCTATCTCTCAAACCATCGACCTTAGAGTCAAGGTTCTGACTTTTAAGCAAGAACCTAGTGAATCTTTGGCCTCATCCTGGAATCGTTTCACTACTCTTTTAGCATCTGGCCCAGATCTTAGTTTACAAGACCCTATTCTTCTTCAACATTTTTATAAAGGTCTTCATAAAAACAGTAAGCAATTGCTCGATACAACTTCTAGAGGATCATTCTTACATGTTTCGTTAGAAAAAGCAAGATTAATCTTAGATCAAATCCTATCCTCTGAATTAGATAATCTCCTAGAAGAAGAACCTCAAGTGGCTGAAGCAAATTCTTTGCCAGATTTACCATCTACTTCAGCTATTCTAAGTTCTGAGCAATAAGAAGAAGAAATTTAGTTTCCTGATTTTATGCTTGATATCGAACCCAATCTTTTTTCCGATTTTGAAAACGTTATGAATTATTATTCTATAAAGAAACCATAGAATAATCATAGTCACCTTAGAGAATATTTAAATCCTTCTGAGGATATTTCTTATAGAAGTACTTTAGCAGAGCTAGTGTCGGTCATAAGCAGTGAATGGTTAGAGGAATCAGAGCTTTCCTCTGATATGATCCGTTTGGATTCACCCTCTTTACCAATACGGTGCTCATTTAATTCCAATCACATAGATGCTCTCAATAATATAGTTGTGGGCATTAATATCATGTCTGTTTCACTTGCACAACATTTAATGAGGTACATGACATTAACCCCAACTACAAAATTGATGAAGAGTCTTTCAGGATACATTGTCCCTAGTTCAGGAATTTTACATATCCAACCAATCTAGGTAGAAGGAACCTTAGTTCATTTGAGCTTTTATGTCTTCCCCATATGGGACTTTGACCTATTGATAGGACAACCTTTTAGAAGACTCCTTTATGAAGGACAAACAGGGAAAATAAACATTTATTTTGGAAAGAAACTTTAATTCCCAATGTCCATATCTCATTCTCTAAGTACTAGGACTGAATCTTATCTAGAATCTGACCTGCTAGAGGAATTTAAGGCTGCTTCTCTAGAGTTCTTAGTTGACTCAGGTCTAGAGGATGATGCTTAATTCTTCATAGAAGAAGAGGCTAATTACTCTAAGCCTGAACCTTTAGATGAGTTTGCAGAGCCACCTAGACCTCCTATAGAACTTAAACTTTTACCAACCAGTCTTAAATATGCTTTTCTAAATGATGATCTAGAGTTTCCTATGATCATAAGTGATAAACTCACTCTAGAACAAACTTTTTGCTTAATGGCTGTCTTAGAGAAACATCGATCAGCTTTTGGCTACTCACTCCAATATCTTAATGGAATTAGTCCTGCCCTTTGCACCCATCGCATTCCAACAGATCCTACTATTCCACCTTCTAGAGAGCCACAACGTAGACTCAACAATGCGATGAGGGAGGTTGTTAAAAAGGAAGTTTTGAAACTTTTGCACGCCAGGATTATTTATCTCGTGCCACACAGTGAGTGGGTAAGCCCTATTCAAGTTGTGCCTAAAAAGGAAGGCATGACTGTTGTTAAGAATGAGAAGAATGAGTTGATCCCTCAACGTACCGTCACAGAATGGCGAATGTGCATAGACTATAGAAAAAGCTACTAGGAAGGATCACTTTCCATTGCCTTTTATTGATGAGATGTTAGAACTGTTAGCCAATCATTCTTTCTTTTGTTTCCTTGATGGATATTTGGGGTATCACCAAATCCCTATCCATCCTGATGATCAAAGCAAAACTACCTTTACATGCCCCTATGGAACTTATGCTTATCATAGAATGTCTTTTGGGTTATGTAATTGTCACACCCGGTTTTAAGGACAAAACCAGACATACACTATATGTGAAATAAAGGAGTCAAATCTCACATATAGCCACAGATAAGTGTAATATCAAGAGACAAATGCTTAATATACATAACACAATAGTATAAAATATACCTTAAAGAGCAACACAGCGGAAAGACAACTCCGAACACCGGGTGTAGACTTCACTCCAGGAACAAACGGACTGGTTGATCACAAGCCTAAAAACTCCAGAGACTATCCTGAGGTGTGGGAAATAGCAAGAGTGAGTCCATGTCGAACTCAACAAGTATAACACAGGGTTTATGAGGCACAAAAGGCTAGACACTGTTTGACTGCATTTAGCTTTTAATCATCATATAATTAGCAATTGAGTAGCATCAAGATGAACCAATTCCCATTAATGAACCAATGATCAATTGTAATAATAATAATGAAATGGCAATTAACATAAGCATAATAATATCAACCATAATAAGCATGATATAACAATGGTGAATATTTATTCTGTAAGAATCCCCAAGGCCGCCCGTGTCCGTGGGCACGGCTAGTATACCAGTTTTTAACTCTGCGCAGAGGTGTACACTTTCACTATGAGTCGTGATTTCCAAATGCATGGGTAAGCTAGGCCCAAAACACCGGAAATCATATAAATCCATTTAAAAGTTCGTCTAACAAGTTAGGGCCGCTAAGGATTCTCAATTGGAAAGCATGAACCTCCCTCCAAGGGGTGACTTACAAAAGACTGCACTCACCTTGGCAGGCCAAGACCATACTAGACATGACCCCTCTTGCGCCTTTTGGTAAGCACTAACAAGCTAGAAAATGTCTCTTAAACAACTAGAGCCAGAGCCATATAGCCCTCACAGTTGTACTGTAAATCCTGGTTATCACTTACAGATAAGTCCTTACAGAGAGAAACTAGAGCAACATAAAAACAACATAATGCTCTAGCACCCTTTAACAGTAATAGAGTCATCTTAATGGGTGATTGCACAATTCATTAGTCATATTACAAGATCATTGTTTATTATTAAGCACTAGCAACAGCTACCCAATGCAAATCCCATAGGCAACAAGGAATCAGGGTATCAACAGCTAAGTTCTAATGTCTACGGTTGTCAAGGAGGACATATGCATATGTATTATGATTATAGTGATTAGGATAACAAGGATGGTCTCATGCTATACTTGCCTTAAAATGAGATCCTTCTTCTAATCCAAAGCTTCAGCTGAATTTCTTCTTGATCAACACGTCAAGCTCACCAACTGGACAAGATTATCAAGCACCACACAAGCATCCATATGCAGTCATACACAAAGCAAATAATAGAACAAAATTAGAACAATACACCAATCATGTGAAACAATAGTAGAAAGGTTTTGAAAACGTTCTACACGGTGCTACAAACACACAGACGTGAAAAGCACACTAATCGGAGCTACGGTGAAAAGAAACAATTACCGAAAGATTTACTTTATTAGAGTAAAGGCTATATGCTTGGTTTATTTTGTTTACAGAAACCATGTGAAGGATATTAATTTAGTCAACTTACATTGTAATTAAAAAGTCGAGTTAATGCTACTAATCATAAAACTCTCATAATATTTGTTATTTAAACTTTACTTTGCCAAAAAACGAAGGAAGACATGTGAGTACACACACTATATGAATTCACTATACATGTTTAGACTATACAAATTTATAATTTAAAAGCATGTTTATAAGCATCACATGTCAGTGAAACGAATTCAGAATAGAATACAAGCTTTTAAAAATAGCAGAAATTTATTTATAAGTTAAAACTAAACCATAGCCTAATTAATTATATTCTAATAAAGCTCTTTAGAAAATATGCCACATGTTTAAGGAAGTTAGAATTTAAAAAAAACACATGTAATTAAGCAACTAACGACAATAATATTTAGTGTATAAATTACCAAGGTATAAAACCTATATGGCTTTTAAATTAGAAAACCCATTGCTCGTAAACATAAACATTAGTAATATTTTAATTCATAAATATTTAACATGGCCGCTTCAAACTCTTAAATTATACCGATCCCAAAACTAACGCCAAGTCAAAGCTAGGATAGTGAGTTCTAAAGCTATAGCCGATTGTTTAAAGAAAAGACCATACGGTTGATAGAATGGATTATAAGCAAAACGTGAAGGATAGATGTGCTGGATGTGCTGTTGGTGCACGTACCGTAGTGGAATCAGGCATGCATGGCGTTTAAGATAGGTGCAGGTAGGTCTGCCTTGCAGAACAACGTGATGAGCAGCTTGCTTGACACATGCACTCGATCAGCCAAGGCAAGATGAAACTCGCGGTGCTAATTCTGGCTTCCTCCGACCGAGACGGTGGATGTACCCCGGCAGACTTAGTCATGGGAGCTCGGCAACAGGCTACGAACGACGACATGGATCCACATCGCTGCCGCGACTTCGACGGACAAGCTCGGCTTCGTCACCACGTCACCGACCTTGTCAACAAGCTTCAGGCGACGAAGAAACACCGGAACGGCGGGGCGACGTCGACGGCGGTGAGCTAGGGCTAGCAATGGACGACGAGTTCAGCAACGTCGAGTCGACGGAACGGTGGCTCGTACTTGGCAGCGGCGGCTCCATGTTCTTCTCGGTGAGATGGGAAGCAAGGGCTGCGAGTTATGAACTGGCATCTGGCGAAGTCGAGTCGACGAGCGAGTCCGTAGTGCCGCGCGGTGACTCCGATCGAGATTTTAGATTAGAAAAAAAATCTAAAAAGGAACCGTCGTCATGTACCTATTGCCGTATTGGATGTTTGGACTAGCTGGGTGGGCGGTGGGCCATGTCAAATGTGCCTCCCGTGTGGTTGTTTCCCATTAAAGCCTGAGCGTGATCAACTGATCGAGGTACATCAAGTTTTTTTTTCTTTTTACAAATACATATTTATATATTACGTATATATGTATTATGCTTGCCGGTCTCGCGGGAAAAGCATGGGTAAACGAGACGAAGAAGGAGACAGCAAGCTCACCTAGGGTGTTTTGACGGTAGAGACGGCACGGAGGTATCACGGGGCTCAACTGAGCGGTAGCGGCTTCCTTGAAGCAGAGCTCGGCAACGGGTTGCGGACGGCGATGAAACGGCGGACAACGAGCGCGACCGCGGCGGCTGCACTCCGAGCTCGATGAGGTCTAACACCGGCGGCTGCTGTGGCTAGGCGAGCAAGGTTGCTGCGCTAGAGTTAGGGTAGAGCGTCATGGCGTCCGGCCTCGGGAACGGCGATGAAGCAACAACAGACGGCATTGACCGCAGCGGTAGATGAGAAAACGTGAACATGATGATGGTTCTCGGGATTATATAGGGGTGCTCGGCGTTTCTATGGACGGAGTCCATCTTCTGTACGACGTACGGGAGATGAAGACGAGCTGCCTAGTGGGGATCCGCCTGGCAGTCAAACGAAGAGAGGGAGAGGGGACTTGCCCACGCGGGCTTGCTAGGCGAGACAGGAGAGGATCAAGTTGGGTTCCTGGCCAATAGCCGATCAGCCGTGTATACACGTATATGTTTATATGAAATAAAACAAAGCGGCCAGCTGCTAATCATGTGAAATTACCTATGCTTCTCCACGTATCTCTCCAAGGCAGTAGAAATATTTCAAGTGACGTCAACTTGTATGGAGCCTATAAATAGATATTTTCTTGGCTGCCTTTTTCTCCTCTGTTATTTTCAAAGCCTTTTTCAAACGTTCCCAAAAACGGTTTCGAATCATTTTGAGTTTTGGACTAAAACCACTCATCCCAATAAATCCAATGCATCGGCATGAATGCAAGAAAAATGTTGCTAACCCTTATGGTGAATTTTAATTTAATGAAAAAGTTTAGTTTTCTATGTTTTTATGAGCACAAAAATTCACAAATAAATCATTTTAGCTCTATTTCAAAAGAGGCAAATTTTAGGGTGTTACAGAAATGCTTCAGCTTCTTTTCAAAGATGTATGATGTCTATATTTTCTGAAATAATTGAAAAGATTATGAAAGTTTTCATGGATGACTTTTCTGTTTATGGAAAAACTTTTGATGATTGTCTTAAAAACTTAGATAGAGTTTTGCAAAGATGTGAAGAAAAAGCACTTAGTCCTCAAATGGGAGAAATGTTATTTTATGGTTAGAGAAGGAATAGTGCTAGGACACTTAGTGTCTGAAAGGGGTATAGAGGTAGATAGGGCTAAAATTGAAGTAATTGAACAGCTACCTCCACCTATAAATGTAAAAGGAATTAGAAGTTTTCTTGGCCATGCTGGTTTTTATCGTAGATTTATAAAAGATTTCTCATTTATTGCTAGACCTCTTACTCGTTTACTAACCAAGGATGTTCCTTTTGAATTTGATGATGAATGTTTAAGATCTTTTAAAATTTTAAAGAAAGCACTCATCTCAGCACCAATCATTCAACCCCCTGATTGGTCTTTACCTTTTGAAATCATGTGTGATGCAAGTGATTATGCTGTGGGGGCAGTTTTAGGACAAACTAAAGATAAAAAAGCATCATGCAATAGCTTATACTAGCAAAACTTTAACATGACCTCAACTTAATTATGCAACTACTGAAAAAGAGCTCCTTGCTGTTGTTTTTGCTATCGATAAGTTTAGATCTTACTTAGTGGGAGCTAAAGTAATTATTTATTCTAATCATGATGCTCTAAAATATTTGCTCACTAAGAAAGATGCTAAACCACGTTTAATACGACAGATTCTGTTACTCCAAGAATTTGACTTAGAAATAAAAGATAAAAAGGGAGTGGAAAATTCTGTTGCCGATCACTTGTCTAGAATGCAGTTTGAGAATTCATAGGAAATGCCCATCGATGATTCACTCCGGGACGACATGCTCTACGGGATCAATAGATCTGACCCTTGGTACACAGATATTGTTAATTTTATGGTTTCAGGATATGTACCACTAGGAGCAAACAAAAGGAAACTCATTCAGGAAAGTCATACTCACATATGGGATGAACCGTACCTCTTCCGAGTCTGCTCAGATGGCATACTCAGGAGATGTGTACCTGTTGAGGAAGGAATAAAAATCATTGAAAGATGACATTCATCACCATATGGAGGACATTATGGGGCATTCCGCACACATGCAAAGATTTGGCAATACAGATTCTTTTGGCCAATAATGTATGAAGAAACAAGAGAATTCATCCGAAGATGTGGACCATGTTAGAGGCTCGGCAATATCAATACAAGAGATGCCATGCCACTCATCAATAACCTTCAGATCGAACTCTTTGATGTCTGGGGAATCGACTATATGTGACCATTCCCACCATCGAGGAAATGTGAGTACATTTTGGTGGCAGTAGATTATGTCTCCAAATGGGTTGAAGCCCTGCCATGCAAGAAGGCTGATAACATAAATTCCAAGAAAATGTTTAAAGAGATAATATTTCCTAGATTTGGAGTCCCGAGGATAGTGATAAGTGACAGAGGATCACACTTCATCGACAAGCACTTTGAGAACTACTTGTCTAAGCAAGGAATACGTCACAACATCGCTACCCCCTATCATCCTCAGACAAGCAGGCAAGCAGAAACATCAAATAAGCAAATCAAGAACATTCTGCAGAAGACAGTAAATGAGATGGGTACTAGATGGAAGGATAAGCTTCCTGAAGCACTCTGGGCATACCGAACAGTATACAAGACACCTATTGGGATGTCTCCTTATCAGTTGGTGTATGAGAAGACTTGCCACCTACCAGCTGAGTTAGAATTTAAAGCTCACTGGGCTATCAAGAGAAGAACAATAAGGAACTAGGAAAGTGTGTAAGTACTTTAGAGCCTCCTAAGCTAAAGAAGTAGATTGAGTCCGTTTAGCAGTTGATAAGGCACTTTCGAGATTAGTCACGAGATTGTTTAAATTCTTTTATTTAGATTAATTCTTTTATTCAGAATTCTTTTCATTGTAAACAAAGTGCCTTACATGATACTGAATAAAGAGTTGGTTTATTATTATTATTGGATATATTTTGCTTGTGCTTTTGTCTCCACCATGCTTTGTATAAAGGAAAATAGGAAATAAGTGTGGGGGAAGCACCCAATGATATAATGAATAGATTTTACCGCACGAATGAAAAATCTTGAAGATACATAACATGAGGACCCTGCACGTCGAAGCAAGCTTCAGAGATCCACCCCAAGTGGGGCAGGTGCCCAAGAGGTAAGCCCTCCTCGCTCCATCCTTCGACCACGGTCAGGTATGCTTCCTACATGTTCCAATTTTTATATACACACTTTCTATTATGTTTTGCATTATGAATTCTTAAGTATAACCTATTTAATGCTGAAATTAAAAAGATAGATTGTCTTAGTCATGATCTCTTTATAGACTCACACCATGATTCTTTCCTAGGAGTCCTATTACTGTTGGGAACTTAACTTTTAGGGACCTCATATCATTTAAGTTGTTGTGGAGTAAGAGATAGTAGAATCATGAGAACCTGATTTCTGATACTTTGTCACTTGGAGGACTTCTTTTACAAAAATGTTAAATTTCTAGCTATGCTTCTGCTCTGTGGTAAGAATAAATGCCTAATAGAGCCTTATATGTATAAAACTAGCTTATAAGCTATTTACTTTGTGTCGAGTTTGGTCAACCCGTGCTAGACCCTTGTTGAGAGGTGGGCCATGCCCTCAAGATTAGGATTCACACTAATTCTTTCACCCCTTGCTACTTCTACCCTAGAAGTACACACCACCATATTACCTATGTAGATCCACTCAAAATTTGTTCTGCTCCTACCCTAGGAGTAAACAATCAAAAATAATATATTCCCTATAGGTTTTTCTTGATTGCTAGCCATGATTCTAAAATGCTCCAGAATGTTATTATCTTCTCACAATGTTCCATCAAAGTTCAGTACATTTTGTTGTTAAAAAAAGAAAGAGAGAAGAAAGGAAAAGAAAGTATTGATTTTGCCTTTTGTGAAGTACAAGTTTCAAGTTGCAATTCCTCAAATCAAAGTTGAATAAGTGTATCTTTTGTAAAGAAGCATTATAGAATTATCTTGCACCCCCTCTACCTTCCACAAATATTTCCTATTATGTTTATTCTTTTGAAACCACACCACATGCATGTCCTGATCTAGGAGTATGTCACTCCCCTCCTTGGATCCCATTTTGACTAGGCAATATATGCAAAGTAAGTATGCTACATCCTTGAAATACCATTAACTCCAGATAAGCTTTTGTAGAATAGGATGTCATATACAACATTTGTCATACATACCTCAGAGAGGCCTACAAATACCACATATTTTGAGTGACTTGAGAGTACCACATGAGGTAGAAGGTAAGCTATGTTTTTATTTCAAATACATACAAAAACACCAAGTGATAGGTTGAAAGGAGAAAGGGGCTCTGTTTCAGGCTGTTCCATTCTTCAACTGCCTAAAATGGTATGGTAGACACTTTGAATCCCACAGTATAGGTATGACTAAGGAATAAATCTATTATTGATGTCTTATCTAGAGATTATGCCTAAGGTAATCCATTCTTTTCTTGAGGACGAGTAAAAGTCCAAGTGTGGGGGAGTTTGTTGACGGTAGATAAGTATTATTTTTAACCATCAACATAGCATTAGAAATGATCTAAATATAAATACTATCTAGATATAGGGGTTACATTGATAGAATTTCATGAGTTTTGGTGAATATCTATTTCTGCAGTGTGTCAGCTGAAAATAATCAAAGATGGCCCGCATGTCTGGTTTACATAGAGAGAAAGGATCACATATGGAAAAAGTGTAATCTAGAAGGTTCAAGAAGCCAAACCCTGGGAGGTGGGACCCACCTGTCATTGTGACAGGGGCGGGCGCCTAGCCCTATGGGCGGCTGCCCCACCCAGAGAACCAATCGCCTTCCACCTCGTGGATCCTACCTCCACCGTCTTTGAGGATGAATAAAAGTCGTTGATCAAGGTTGGTTTGATCCGAGGGTTGTGGTGCTTCCTAGATGCCTATATAAGCAAGGCCTCTAGCCCCTAGAGGAGAGAGTTTAGAAACCTAATTCATATTTTTCAGAGAGAATTCGCCTGAGAGGGGTCCCTTGAATGGATCTGTATCTAGGGCACATACAAGAGAGTTTAGCTTTGTAGTCTCTATGTGAGATTAGAGTTATTCTTCTAGATTGAGAGAGTTAGAGTGGAGGTAGAAGATTGGAGGAAGCCCGGCCTGTCGGTGTCTCCTCTTCAAGCTTGTATCTATGGGGTCAAGTCTCCTAACCCGAGGCTTGGTTCTAGGATTCTTCGGCAATTCAACTTCTAATACTAAGTAAGTACATTGTTATTATTGTTCTTTGGTTTACGGGTTTACTTTATTCGCTTCGCATAGGGAATAGACTAATCATTCGTAGCGTAAGCATGGTGCTTGGGCTAGGAATACTCGTATTTATCCCCTATCTGGCCGGATTAGTGAGTAGTAGCGTGAGACGTGACAATCCCATTATTACCTTTGGAGTCTCCTCCCGTCAGAAGGTTTGGTAGGATTAAGTACCCTGGTTAAGCATCCTCTGTGATGTCTCTTTTCTATCGGTATTTCCCCTAAGATCAATAGTATCATAGCTTGCCATAGGTTGAAACTAGACTGTCATCGTAGTTCTCTCTAATCGCTTATATCTTCACCACCTTGTAGTGCAGCCCAGGGGTATTAGTAAAGACTAGGTTAGTCATCGCACGCTTTCTCCTTGCAGATAAAACAAATATGATACTCTAGGCTTATCTCCCGGGTGAAGTGCTCACCAATATCCATGCGCTTGCAGATTATTTTTCTTGAATTCCTTCGTGTGCATATCTAATATCAATAGCATGAAATTGACACTTGCACCAAAGTCACAGATAGCTTCATTAAAGTTCATGCTTCCAATGGAGATTGGGATGACAGATCTTCCTGGATTACCTTTCTTGATCGGTAGAGTCTTGTCGTTCCATCCTTTGGAGAGAGGGTCACTCCAATAACTTCCTGTATTAAATATGTCTACAAGATTTGCAATTTCTAGATCTTTCGGTTGTCCTGGAATTTTGCCTTGGTTAGCAGGAACAATATTGGCAAGCTGTTGCAACTGAGACTCTAGCATCTTATTGAAACTCAGCTGATTCTTAATGGTAGTAGATAAATTATCCATTCTATTATTAATTGTTTCTAGCATTTTATTATTGGATGCTAATTTCTTAGACAGACTATCCATTAATTTTCCTTGATTAAGCACTAACTCTCTTAGAGGTGGCTGATTGAAAGAATTATTACCTTGATAATTACCTGAGTAGTTACCTAAGTAGTTAGGCCTCTGCTGCTGATTCCAACCTTGATTCTGTTGAGGACGATAGTAGTTGCTATTGTTATTGAGGTAGTTCACATCCTCTCGTAGCTCTGGGAAATTGCTTCCTGAATGCCCATTGTCTCCACACTCTTCACAGTCATGCGGTAATCATGAATGTGCATGACTTCATTCTTCTCTTTGGTTCTCTCATCAAGCCTCTTCATAAGCAGGTCCATCTTGGCAGACAGCATGTCCACCACCTTCAACTGGTGCATACCTCCACCTCTCTTGTGGGTTTGAGTTCTTTCTTCATTCCAACCTTGGTTGGACACCATCTTCTCCACAAGAGCTGTGGCTTGATTGATTGTTAGTGATAAGAATGCTCCTCCAGCGGCAGCATCCATAAAAGTCCCTAGTTTGGTTTTGGCTAATTGATGAAACCTAGGACTAACCTTTGTATCTAAGTGGATGATTTAGATAAAGGTGGTCATTGAATATGAGACATGACATTGACTCATGTGACCAAGATGATGAAGACCAAGATGATGCTTGGCTCGATGGACCGGTTGTGAAGGTGAAGGGCAAGTCGAGGCTTCGAAGCGAAGGACCATGCGATGGTGAAGCTTGAGCAGGACTTGGCGCCGACGGACCGATACAACGGTGAAGAGAAAGTGAAGTCAAGGTCGATGGATCGAGACGGTCTTGTGATGATATGAAGTGGATCATATCCTTTGGAAAAACAAAATGGGCTCAAGGCAAAGGTATAACCATAAGGCCATTTTGTTTTGCACTCAAGACACCATAGAGGGTGTGAGTGGTTTAGGATTGATAGCCGAACTATTAAGAGGGGAAGTCTTATCGGTTATTTGACGCATGGGTGCCACTAGGTGAATTCATGAAGTGCATTGCATGTAGGGCCTAGTGAGCTAACTGGAAAACCTTCGAAAATGTTTATGAAAATGCTAACACACGTGCACAGAGGTGGTGATCACTTGTTGGTGTTGGCACATTTGCGAAGGCGTTGGAGTTTGAAATGTCTATGATTGGTGAACTTAGATACTTCCTTGGTCTTCAAGTCAAACAATTGAAGAATGGGACATTTGTGAGTCAAGGGAAATATATAAGGGACATGTTGAAGAAGTTTGGAATGCAAGATGCAAAGCCAATTTCAACTCCAATGAGTACAGATAGCAATTTGGATAGTGATTTTGATGGCAAAATGGTGAATCAAAAGGAATATCGGTCTTTGATTGGAAGTCTACTCTATGTCACCGCATCAAGGCCGGATGTCATGTTTAGTGTTTGTATGTGTGCTAGATATCAAGCCTTACCTAGAGAGAGTCATCTCACGGCCGCAAAGAGAATATTGAGGTACTTGAAGCAAACAAGAGATGTTGGACTATGGTATCCCAAGGGGTCAAAGTTTGAATTGATTGGATATTCGGACTCCGACTATGGGGGTTGCAAGATCAATAGAAAGAGCACAAGTGGCACATGTCAATTACTTGGAAGATCACTTGTGTCATGGTCCTCAAAGAAACAAAATAGTGTGGCAATCTCTACCGCCAAAGCCGAATATGTGAGTGCGGGGAGTTGTTGTGCACAATTGCTATGGATGAAATCAACTTTGAAGGATTATGGCCTCAACTTCAAGAATGTGCCATTGCTATGTGATAATGAAAGTGCAATCAAGATGATACAAAACCCGGTTCAACATGGAAGAACAAAGCATATTGACATAAGGCATCATTTCATTAGAGATCATCAACAAAAGGGAGATATTGCCATTGAAAGTGTTGGCACCGATGATCAACTTGCCGATATTCTCACCAAGCCACTTGATGAAAAGAGGTTTTGCAAGCTAAGGAATGAGTTGAACATTCTTGATTTCTTAAACATGAGTTGAATGCATCCCACCCACTTATTGACATGCCTCTTCTTCAACATTGCAAGGTAAAGTTGATTGACATGTCATTCATCCTATGCTAAGGACTTGCTAGAGCATGTAGACAAAATAAGTGGTACGCATAAGCATTCATGATAAATCAAATGAATTTGATGGATATATGCTACCACTATTGCTTCTATGCTTATTTTGATCTAGTGGTGGCATATGACATGTTTGTGAGTTTGCAAACCTAGTGTTGAATCTAGAAGATTTGCTATAAGTGTTTAATTCAACATAGGTAAGATAACCCTTATTATGAGGTGTGAAGAAGCTTGTCTTTGGTTCAAATCGAATTAAATATCTTTGGCAAGTGTTCTAGGTTGAACCAAATTTGATAAATTCTAACCTACTCCATCAAACATTGTTTTTCTCTCCACAATTTGATCCCATTTTTGGGTAAGTTGTTGACAAAGGGGGAGAGAAAAAGATGATTCAACATGATAAAGGGGTAAATAAAATTTTGATACACACAAGTAGGGGGAGCAAGCTCATAAACAAAGTTGTTGCATTTGTTTGTGCATTCTCATATGACTTGCTCATTGCACATGTATTTAAATTCAATATACATGCTTGTGTGGTGCAATGCTAGTATAGAACTTGAATGATGAAATGATCTACTAGCATGCATAGGATTAGTTTACATGTGGTATCTAGATGTGCCTTAAGCTTTACAAGTTGTCCAAGAACCTTTACATATAATATTGATCTCACGGGGTTCTTGAGTTGTGATGGATGTCTAGTTACTTCATGATGCTAAGGATGGTGTAAAAGGCAACTCCGATTGGTATCACGCTTCAAAGGTCCATTTCTTACACCTTAGCATCGTTTTGGTAGAATTACTCTCTCAACACTTCTATCTATGCATATGTGCAAAGCTTTCAATCCAAACTCTATGCACATATGTAGGGAGAGCTAATGCTACCAAAACTGAGCTTGTGATAATTGTCCAAACTTTACTTATGAGCAAAATGATTGGACAAGTATGACAAGTTCAAAACTTTTATTATCAAAATCATCTTTGTGAGGGTTGTCATCAATTACCAAAAAGGGGGAGATTGAAAGTCCCTAGTTTGGTTTTGGCTAATTGATGAAACCTAGGACTAACCTTTGTATCTAAGTGGATGATTTAGATAAAGGTGGTCATTGAATATGAGACATGACATTGACTCATGTGACCAAGATGATGAAGACCAAGATGATGCTTGGCTCGATGGACCGGTTGTGAAGGTGAAGGGCAAGTCGATGCTTTGAAGCGAAGGACCATGCGATGGTGAAGCTTGAGCAAGACTTGGCGCCGACGGACCGATGCAACGGTGAAGAGAAAGTGAAGTCAAGGTCGATGGATCGAGATGGTCTTGTGATGATATGAAGTGGATCATATCCTTTGGAAAAACAAAATGGGCTCAAGGCAAAGGTATAACCATAGGGCCATTTTGTTTTGCACTCAAGACACCATAGAGGCTGTGAGTGGTTTAGGATCAATAGCCGAACTATTAAGAGGGGAAGTCTTATCAGTTATTCGACTCACGGGTGCCACTAGGTGAATTCATGAAGTGCATTGCATGTAGGGCCTAGTGAGCTAACTGGAAAACCTTCGAAAATGTTTATGAAAATGCTAACACACGTGCACAAGGTGGTGATCACTTGTTGGTGTTGGCACATTTGCGAAGGCGTTGGAGTTTAAGCGGTAGAGAGAGTTTGGGTATCTCTCTCCCTCCCACCGAGCATGCGAGCGCGGGATTTAGGCGTTTTCGAGGTGTTGAAATGCCTATTTTCCACTACGCCGGAAGTCGGAAAAGAAACGGAGGCGAATGGAGGTCACAGTGGTGACCGGACGCTACACCGGACGCGGTCATGGTATGACCGGACGTGTCCGGTCAGTTCAACGCAGCAGTCAGGCGCACGGGTGCTAGGGTTTGCAACCGGCGCGTCCGGTCACTCGTGGGACCGGCGCGTCTGGTCAGGCGCCCAGAGGAAACTGAAGTTCGCAAGGACGATCGGACGCGAGGCGCGTCCAGTCACACGCGATCGAACGCGTCTGGTCGTTGAGGGAGCTTACTGGACTCAAACCGAACGCTGGCCTGTCGCGTCCGGTCATTGCGTGAAGCGCGTCCGGTCATGTCATTGCGCGCGCGGTACTGTGCGATCGGCGTGTCCGGTCGTTGCTTCGCGGGCACGCGGTACAACACGATCGGTGTGTCCGATCGTTTGAGCGGCGCGTCCGGTCGTTTGACGGGCGCGTCCGGTCATTGCCTGGGGCGCGTCCGGTCGTTGGTTTGACCATTGGGGGTCAGTGACCGTTGGAGGATTGGACGCGGTTGAGCGCGTCCGGTCAGTTACGACCGGTGTGTCCGGTCATCCCAAAAAGGACCCAGTGAAGGGGTATAACGGCTCTATTCATTTGGGATGCTTATAAATACTTGTTGGCCGACCCTTGGGGAGGTCTCTCATGATTTTTAACATACTTGTGCATCCTTTGAGCTAGAGCTTCATCTCCCACTCATCTCTCTTGCTTGATTGCAAATCAAAAGTGAGATTGAGTGATCCCAAAGTGCATTGCATAGCTTGAGGGCATCTAGTGGCACTTATGGGTGGTTTAGCCGGTGGATTTCTTGTTACTCTTGAAGAGTACCACTCCTAGCCGGCTTGGAGATTATTGGAGGCGTTGGCAAGAGAAGGAGATTGTTCTTGGCCACCTCCGGTTGATTGTAAGAGGTTCTTGTGCTTTTCTCGGCGGAGCGCCAAAAGCAACTCTAGTGGATTGCACGTGTCATTGAGTTACCTCACTTGAGAGTGGTGTCTTGTGGTGCCTTGCAGGGCGTACCTTGAGGGGCAAGTGACTTGAGGGTCACACCTAGGAACCATCTAAGTGTTGGTCGACACAACCGGTGACGTAGCTTGTCGGTGCACAAGTGAACACCGGGTGAACAAAAATATTGTGTCACTTGTCTCCCGATGATTGGTCTTCATATTGTGTTGTTTTCAATATTGATTGATTGTATATCATCTTGGTGATTGGCAACATCTTTACTCCACCGTCGGTATAAGATTCATAATCCTCTCTCTCGCATTTACTTTACTAGTTTATCTTGTGTAGCTCTAGTAGTAGCTTTGCTAGTAGTGTTGTTAGCTTGCTCTCTAGTGTAAGTTTAGTGACATAGCCCTTGTGTGAACTAGAGATCATAATCTACTAGACTTGTGGATAGGAGGCTTGCATCACAACCGTAGGCTAAGCAAAACTCGCTTTGCGCCGTTTGTTATTCTAACAAGTTTGCTTAGTGATTCTTGTAGAAATTTTATAGGCTATTCACCCCCCTCTAGCCATCTAGGACCTTACAATCCATAGTCTCATGGGTGCTATTAGTAAGCCCATGATAGAAGGTCTGCATAAGTAGTCAATTCTCTATTCCATGATGAGGACATTCTAGGATGTAATCTTGAAAGCGCTCTCATGCTTCTAGGACTGACTCATCATGTTGCTGCTGAAAACTTGATATCTTCCCACGAAGTGCGTTTGTCTTGCCCATGGGAAAGAACTTCACCAAGAAATTGGTGGAACAAAGTGCCCATGTAGTATTCTTTTCCTTATTCGCATAGAACCACTGCTTCGCTCTCCCCAAGAGTGAGAATGGAAAGAGGCGAAGTAGTATGGCATCTCTGGGGACATCCTTGATGGTAAAAGTGCTATAGATCTCCAGGAAGTGTTGGAGATGAGCACTAGCATCTTCATGTGCCTTCCCACAAAACTGGCTAGCTTGTACCATGTTGATCAACGCCAGCTTTAGCTCAAAGTTTTGCTCAATCTCTGCCGCAGGTCCAGTCCGAATGTTAGCTGTAGTTGGAGCTGAGAACTTGCGGAGTGACTTGTTTGCCATAGCATTGAATTCTAGTGTTAAGTTTCAAACTATACTTGGTTGGCCTTTTGAATCAGAGAGTGGAGCTTCAAGCTGAGATGATGATATTTCTGCTTGAACTCTCTTTAGCTTGGCTCTTACTCTTCTGAATAGTAATTCTAGATTATCGATAAAATTATCTGGATGGCCAAACCTACTCATACATTACCCTATATATAATATATAAAATAGACAAAAGACAAGGGTAAGGCAGTATGAGAAGAGAAAGACGATGGTTTCTCGATCACATTAGTGGATGCAAGTGATGGCTCATTATCCTTTGGATAGCAATTCAACCTTCTCCGGCAACAGCGCCAAAAATGCTTGTTGGCATTTCTTAACGCAATCACCAAGTAAGGAGGTTTTAAGTCCATCCCTGGTAACAGCACCAAAAATGCTCGTTGACACCTCTAATACCACCTAAGCTAGGCTGTCATCCCCAGCATGACACCAAAGGTGTGGTACTAAAATATGCAATTGCTCCTCTAAAATAAATATGAAATCCATAAGCGCACAAATAATACCGATGTAGCATTTTAACCAGGAGTAATCTAGGTATCGTTATTTATATTTTTACCACTGGGAAGGGATGCTAAGGATAATGAGCAATGAGCATTACTGCAGATACTAATGGAGAGCATAACCTTGTCTTTATCTCTCTTCTTATATAGGGTAAGTGTCACAAGATAAATAATATATATATGAATAATAATAAAGATAACTGGTAAGCACATAGCCCTATAATGATAAACATCTCAATAGACTACTCTAGATATATAGCACTAGCATGGATTAGGATGAACTATCGGGATAATCCTAAGTTATTTTAACTATAAAGTCAAAGCATACGATGATTAGTGCAATTACACTTGGCAATCATAGCAAGAACAGGTTATATCTACGCATAGTGATATTACTAAGGAAGATATAGAACATAGCTATAACTTCCCTGTAATAGTTGTGCTCTGCCTGCCCTATATTCGAGAGGTGGACTACAGAGGACTCAATAGGATTGTCACTCCCGCGATCTACCACACGATCCGGAATATAGGGTACAATCGCAGGTAAATACGGTATAGGCACCACGCCTACACAATTTTTACCACTTACCCATGATATCAATGAGCAAGTGCTATACGATCCTATACTTGAATATAAGTCTGATCGAACTATGCCAAGCATATAATCAAAGTAGACTAAGAACAATATAATTAAGAACATAAGAAAATAGAGCAAAGTCATATCCAATATGATAGAATAGACTAAAGTCATATTCATACAAATGATGAACTAGATAATATAATATAAGAACAAATATAAAAGTAAGAGAGAATTTCCAAATATTCTCCGATAGATCTAGAAATCAATCAATGCTTGGCTCCTTCTAGTTCTAATCCTATGTAGTTATGCTAATCTAGAGATCTAATTGAGATGGTGGCTCTAGGGCTTCTCTGAATGAAATGAATGAATTAGAATTGAGATTGAATTAGGGTTTCTCCTAGGGTCAGGGGCCTTGCTTATATAGCCCTCTAGGAAGCACCACAGCCCTTGGATCAAACCGACCTTGATGAATGATTATTATTGATCCTCAAAGGTAGTGGAGGCATAATCCATGAGATTGACTCTGATTGGCCACACTACAGGGGCGGGCGCCCAGGGAGAGGGGCGGGCGCCCCACCTGTGGGCCCGTTTCATCTCCCGTTTGTTTCTAGAGTCTTCTCATACCTTCCACATTCTAGAAAATTTATGTATAGCTCCTTTGTCTCTATGTAAATCTAACATGTGGGTCTCCTTTACTTATTTCCTGATAACCCCCTGCAGAAATAGATATTCACCAAAACTCGTGGAATTCTGTCAGTGTAACCCCTATATCTAGATAGTATTTGTATTTAGATCCTTTCTCATGCTATATTGACGATTAAAAATGAACTTATCTACCGTCAATATTCGATGGGTTTTAGCTCTCTTTGTTGCTATGAAACATGTCGTAGTGTACCGAAATTGTGGTCCATCATCCCAAATGTACAAAACATATCTGTTTGGAGCCCGAATCGAGCATAGTTTTTTTTTGCTTGACGCACAAGGCCATATGTTATCTAGTGTAGAGAGAATTTAAAAGTTTAGAGAAACAATTATTTTTTTAAAAAATAAAAAGGAAGACACAAATGTGGATAGGAAGTAACCCTTGGGCGGCGAGGTAGCGCTGCCCGTGAACAGCACTTGCCTGCACTAGCATGGATCGATCACTGCTCACACACTAGTGCGAGAGCATGAGGACTTGGTGTAGGTCATCATAGGTTGATCCTTGGGAGGTGATCGATAGGATTTAGCTATCTTTGTTGCCATGAAACACGTTGTAGAGTACCAAAATTGTGGTCCATCACCCTGAATGTACGAAACTTATCCGTTTGGAGACCGAATCGAGCGTGGTTTTTTTTTGCTTGACATAGAAGGCCATATGTTATCCAATGTAGAGCGAATTCAAAAGTTTAGAGCAACTATTATTTTTTAAAAAATAAAATGTAGACACAAATGTCGATAGAAAGTAACCCTTGGGTGCTGAGGTAGCGCTGCCCGTGAATGGCTCTTGCCCACACTAGCATGGATCGATCATGACTCATACACTAGTGTGAGAGCATGAGTACTTAGTATAGGTCATCATAGGTTGATCGTTGGGAGGTGAGCGATAGGTTTCAGCTCTCTTCGTTGCCATGAAACACGTAGTAGAGTACTGAAATTGTGGTCCATCACCCTGAATGTATGACACTTATCCGTTTGGAGCTTGAATCGAGCGTGGTTTTTTTGCTTAACATAGTAGGCCATATGTTATCTAATGTAGAGTGAATTTAAAAGTTTAGAGCAACTATTATTTTTTTAAAAAAAATGAATACACAAATGTCGACAGGAAGTCACCCTTGGGCGCCGAGGTAGCGCCACCCGTGAACGACACTTGCCCGCACTAGCAAGGATCGATCAGTGCTCAAACACTAGTGCGAGAGCATGAGGACTCAGTGTAGGTCATCATAGATTAATCGTTAGGAGGTCATAGATAGGTTTCAACTCTCTTCGTTGCCATGAAACACGTCGTAGAGTACCAAAATTGTGGTCCATCACCCTGAATGTACGAAACTTATCTGTTTGGAGCCTAAATTGAGCAAAATCTTTTATACTTGATATAGCAGGCCATATGTTATCCAATGTAGAGTGAATTTAAAAGTTTAGAGCAACTATAACTTTTTTAAAAAATAAAATGAAGTCACATAAGTCGATAGGAAGTAACCCTTGGGTGCCGAGGTAGCGCTACCCGTGAACGGCTCTTGCCCGCACTAGCATGGATTGATCACTACTCAAACACTAGTGCAAGAGCATGAGGACTCGGTGTAGGTCATCATAGGTTGATCATTGGTAGATGATCGATAGGTTTCAACTCTCTTTGTTGCCATAAAACACGTCATAGAGTACTGAAATTGTGGTCCATCACCCTGAATGTTCGAAACTTATTTGTTTTGAGCCTGAATCGAGCGCGGTTCTTTTTGCTTGACATAGTAGGCCATATGTTATCTAATGTAGAGCGGATTTAAAAGTTTAGAGCAACTATTATTTTTAAAAAAATAAAATGAAGACACAAATGTCAATAGAAAGTAACCCTTGGGCACTGAGGTAGCGCTGCCCGTGAACGGCTCTTGCCCGTACTAGCATGGATAGATCATGACTCACACACTAGTGCGAGAGCATGAGGACTCGGTGTACGTCATCATAGGTTGATCGTTGGGAGGTGACCGATAGCTTTCAGCTCTCTTTGTTACCATGAAACACGTCGTAGAGTACCAAAATTATGGTCCATCACCCTGAATGTACGAAACTAATCTGTTTGGAGCCTGAATCGAGCATGGTTTTTTTTGCTTGATGTAGTAGGCCATATGTTATCCAATGTAGAGCAAATTTAAAAGTTTAGTGCAACTATTCTTTTTTAAAAAATAAAATAAACACACAAATATCGATAGGAAGTAACCCTTGGGCGTCGAGGTAGCGCTGCCCGTTAACGACACTTGCCCGCACTAACATGGATCGATCACTACTCAAACACTAGTCCGAGAGCATGAGTACTCAGTGTAGGTCATCATAGGTTGATCATTGGGAGGTGATTGATATGTTTCAGCTCTCTTTGTTGCCATAAAACACGTCGTAGTGTACTAAAATTGTGGTCCATCACCCTGAATGTATGAAACTTATCCGTTTGGAGCCTGAATTGAGCGTGGTTTTTTTGCATGACACAGAAGGCTATATGTTATCCAGTGTAGAGCAAATTCAAAAGTTTAGAGCAGCTATTATTTTTTAGAAATACAGTGAAGAAACAAATGTCGATAGGAAGTAACCCTTGGGCGCCGAGATAGCGTTGCCCGTGAACGACTCTTGCCCGCACTAGCATGGATCGATCACTGCTCAAACACTAATGCGAGAGCAAGAGTACTCGGTGTAGGTCATCATTGGTTAATCGTTGGGAGGTGATCAATAGGTTTTAGCTCTCTTCGTTGCCATGAAACACGTCGTAGAGTACCGAAATTGTGGTCCATCACCCTGAATGTACGGAACTTATCCGTTTGGAGCCCGAATCGAGCGTGATTTTTTTGCTTGATGCAGAAGGCCATATGTTATCCAATGTGCATCGAATTTAAAAGTTTAGAGCAACTATTATTTTTCTAAAAATAAAATGTAGACACAAATGTTGATAGGAAGTAACCCTTAGGTGCCAAGGTAGCGCTGCCCGTGAACGGCTCTTGCCCGCACTAGCATGGATCGATCACAACTCATACACTAGTGTGAGAGCATGAGGACTCGATGTAGGTCATCATAGGTTGATCGTTGGGAAGTGATCGATAGGTTTCAGCTCTCTTCGTTGCCATGAAACACATCGTAGAGTACTAAAATTGTGGTACATCACCCTGAATGTACGACACTTCTCTGTTTAGAGCCTGAATCGAGCATGGTTTTTTTGCTTGATGTAGTAGGCCATATGTTATCCAATGTAGAGAGATTTTAAAAAGTTTAGAGCAACTATTATAAAAAAATAAAATGAAGACATAAATGTCGATAGGAAGTAACCCTTAGGCGCCGAGGCACCGCTGCCCGTGAATGGCACTTGCCCGCACTAGCGTGGATTGATCATCGCTCAAACACTAGTGCGAGGGCATGAGGACTTAGTGTAGGTCATCATAGGTTGATCGTTGGGAGGTGATCGGTAGGTTTCAACTCTCTTCGTTGCCATGAAACACATCGTAGAGTACCAAAATTGTGGTGCATCATCCCGAATGTACGAAACTTATCCGTTTGGAGCCAGAATCGAGCTTGGTTTTTTTGCTTGACATCGTAGGCCATATGTTATCCAATGTAGAGTGAATTTAAAAGTTTAGTGAACTATTATTTTTTAAAATAAAATAAAGACATAAATGTCATTAGGAAGTAACCCTTGGGCGCGGAGGTAGCGCTGCCCGTGAATGGCACTTGCCCGCACTAACATGGATCGACCACTGCTCAAACACTAGTGCGAGAGCATGAGGACTCAGTGTAGGACATCATAGGTTGATCATTGGGAGGTGATCGATAGGTTTCTGCTCTCTTTGTTGCAATGAAACACGTCGTAGAGTACCAAAATTATGGTCTATCACCCTGAATGTACGAAACTTATCTATTTGGAGCCTGAATCAAGCGCGGTTTTTTGGCATGACACAGAAGGCCATATGTTATCTAGTAGAGCAAATTTAAAAGTTTAGAGCAACTATTATTTTTTAGAAATAAAATGAAGAAACAAATATCGATAGGAAGTAACCATTGGGCACTGAGATAGCGCTGCCCGTGAACGGCTCTTGCCCGCACTAGCATGGATCGATCACCGCTCAAACACTAGTGCAAGAGCATGAGGACTTAGTGTAGGTCATCATAGGTTGATCGTTGGGAGGTGATCGATAGGTTTTAGCTCTCTTCATTGCCATGAAACACGTCATAGAGTACCGAAATTGCGGTCCATCAATCCTGAATGTACGAAACTTATCTGTTTGGAGCCCGAATCAAGCATGGTTTTTTTTTATTGATGCAGAAGGCCATATGTTATCCAATGTAGAGAGAATTTAAAAGTTTAGACCAACTATTGTTTTTTTAAAAAAAATATAGACACAAATGTCGATAGGAAGTAACCCTTGGGCGCCGAGGTAGCACTGCCCGTGAACAGCTCTTGCCCGCACTAGCATGGATCGATCATGACTCATACACTAGTGCGAGAGCATGAGGACTCGGTATAGGTCATCATAGGTGGATCGTTGGGAGGTGAGCGATAGGTTTCAGCTCTCTTCAGTGCCATGAAACACGTAGTAGAGTACTGAAATTGTGGTCCATCACCCTGAATGTACGACACTTATCCGTTTGGAGCCTGAATTGAGCGTGGTTTTTTTGCTTGACATAGTAGGCCATATGTTATCCAATGTAGAGCGAATTTAAAAGTTTTAAGCAACTATTATTTTTTAAAAAATAAAATGAATACACAAATGTTGATAGGAAGTCACCCTTGGGCGTCGAGGTAGCGCTACCCGTGAACGGCACTTGCCCGCACTAGCATGGATCGATCACTGCTCAAACACTAGTGCGAGAGCATGAGGACTTAGTGTAGGTCATCATAGATTGATCATTGGGAGGTGATCGATAGGTTTCGGCTCTCTTCGTTGCCATGAAACATGTCATAGTGTACCAAAATTGTTGTCCATCACCCTGAATGTACGAAACTTATCCGTTTGGAGCCTGAATCGAGTGTGGTTTTTTTCTTAATGTAGTAGGCCATATGTTTTCCAATGTGGAGTGACTTTAAAAGTTTAGTGCAACTATTCTTTTTTAAAATAAAATAAAGACACAAATATCGATAGGAAGTAACCCTTGGGCACCGAGATAGCGCTGCCTGTGAGCGGCACTTGCCCACACTAACATGGATCGATCACTGCTCACACACTAGTGCAAGAGCATGAGGACTCCGTGTAGGGCATCATAGGTTGATCCTTGGGAGGTGATCGATAGGTTTCAGCTCTCTTTGTTGCCACGAAACACGTCGTAGAGTACCAAAATTGTGGTCCATCACCCTAAATGTACGAAACTTATCCGTTTGGAGCCTAAACTGAGCGTGATTTTTTTGCATGACATAGAAGGCCATATGTTATCTAGTGTAGAGAGAATTTAAATGTTTAGAGCAACTATTACTTTCTAGAAATAAAATGAAGAAATAAATGTCGATAGGAAGTAACCCTTGGGCGCCGAGGTAGCGCTGCCCGTGAACGGGTCTTGCCCGCACTAGCATGGATTGATCACTAATCAAACACTAGTGCAAGAGCATGAGGACTCAGTGTAGGTCATCATAGGTTAATCGTTGGGAGGTGATCGATCGGTTTCAGCTCTCTTCGTTGTCATGAAAAAGAGAGAATAGCTAGTGAATCCAAACAAGTTTCTGCTAAAACTGGAAATCAGCATGTAACTAAATTGAAAAATCCAATGATGTTTGCTACTAAGCTTGACTTAGCAGAGATTAATGATGTGTGTTATGCCTTGGTATGCAAAGATGCTTGGTTTTCAAATGATGATATTTCTAGCACTTTGCCACCTTTGTCACTAACCTTTTGTAGGAGTATAGTGACATGTTTTCGACCGAGATACCTCTAGGACTTCCACCTATTCGAGGCATTGAGCACCAGATTGACTTGATTCCTGGAGCGACCTTACCAAATCGAGTTGCTTGTAGAGCCTACCCCAAGGAGACTAAGGAGATTCAACGTCAAGTCCAAGATCTTTTGGACCATGGGTATGTACGTGAGAGCCTTAGTCCTTGTGTTGTGCTAGTTATTTTGGTTCCAAAAAAAGATGGTAGTTGGCGCATGTGTGTAGATTGTAGAGCCATTAACAATATCACAATAAGGTATCGGCATCCTATTCCTAGATTAAATGACATGCTTGATGAGTTAAGTGGTTCGGTAATTTTTTCTAAGATCGATTTGAAAAGTGGATACCACCAAATAAGAATGAAATTAGGTGATGAATAGAAAACTGCTTTCAAAACTAAGTTTGACTTGTATGTGTGGTTAGTCATGCCTTTTGGGTTAACTAATGCACCTAACACTTTCATGAGATTAATGAACGTGGTTTTACGTTCATTCATTGGCAAATTTGTGGTGGTTTATTTTGATGATATCTTGATATATAGACAGTCTTTAACTGAATATCTCCATCATCTTCGTGCTATTTTTTATGCTTTGCGGGCTGCATGTTTATTTGGTAACCTCGAGAAGTGCACTTTTTGCACCGAACGAGTTTCGTTTCTTGGCTATGTTGTGACCTTGCAGGGAATTGAGGTAGATAAAGCCAAAGTGCAAGCCATACGGAGTTGGCCAATGCTAATGACGGTGACACAAGTGTGGAGTTTTCATGGACTTACTAGATTTTACCGCCGCTTTGTGAAGGATTTTAGCACCATTGCAGCCCCGCTGAACGAGTTGACAAAGAACGGGGTTGTGTTCCATTGGGGAAAAGAAGAAGAAGCGTCCTTTGCTCTTTTGAAGGACAAGCTTACTCACGCGCCATTGTTACAACTTCCTAATTTTGGTAAGATTTTTGAGCTAGAATGTGATGCTAGTGGAGTTGGCATTGGTGGTGTATTGATGCAAGAAGGTAAACTAGTTGCTTATTTTAGTGAAAAGTTAAGTGGGCATGTTCTTAATTATTCTACGTATGATAAAGAATTATATGCTCTTGTTCGAACGTTAGAAACATGGCAACATTATTTATGGCCTACAGAATTTGTTATTCACTCTGATCATGAATCACTAAAACACCTAAGAACTCAAAACAAATTGAACCGTAGGCATGCAAAGTGGACTGAATTTATGGAATCTTTTCCTTATATCATCAAACACAAGAAAGGGAAGGATAATATTATTGCTGATGTCTTGTCTAGACGATATGCTATGTTGTCCCAACTTGATTGTCGTATCTTTGGGCTTGAAACCATTAAGGAACAATATGCAAATGACGTTGAATTTAGAGATGTGATGGAACATTGTAAAGAGGGACATACATGGAACAAATATATGCTGCAGGATGTGTTTTTGTTTAGATCTAACCGCCTATGCATTCCTGTTGGTTTCGTTCGACTATTGTTGTTGCAGGAGGCTCATGGAGACGGATTGATGGGGCATTTTGGTGCCAAAAATACGGATGAGGTGTTGTCCACACACTTCTTTTGGCCTAAGATGAGGCTAGATGTTGAGCAATTTGTAGCCCAATGTACCACGTGCCAAAAAACTAAGTCGCGGTTGAACCCACATGGTTTGTACATGCCTCTTCCCGTTCCTTCTATTCCTGGGCTCATATTTCTATGGACTTTGTTTTGGGATTACCAAGGACTAAGAGGGGGAGGAATAGTATTTTTGTGGTCGTTGATCGTTTTTCTAAGATGGCACATTTTATTCCTTGTCACAAAAGCGACGATGATGTTCATATTGCTGACCTATTCTTTCAAGAAATTGTTCGCTTGCATGATATGTCGTCTACTATTGTTTCAGATCGAGATGTAAAATTCTTGAGTCACTTCTGGCGCACTTTGTGGAATAAATTGGGGACAAAGCTGTTGTTTTCTACAACTTGTCATCCCCAAACTGATGGACAAACTGACATAGTAAATCGTACATTGTCCACCATGTTGAGACCCATTTTGAAGCGCAACCTAAAGATATGGGAAGAGTGTTTGCCACATGTGGAGTTTGCTTATAACAGGGCAAAACACTCCACCACAAAGGTAAGTCCTTTCCATGTAGTGTATGGCTTTAATCCCCGTGCTCCTATTGATCTTTTGCCTTTACCTACCTCTGAGAGAACACATATTGATGCTAGCAGGCGTGCTGATTTTATTCGTAAGTTGCATGAAACAACTAAAATAAATATTGAGAAGATGAATGAAAAATATACGGTTGCTGGTAGTGAGGGAAGAAAAGAACTTAAACTTGATCGGGTCATTTAGTTTGGTTATATTTGAGAAAAGAAAGATTTCCAGAGATACGTAAGTCTAAATTAATGCCTAGAGCTACAGGTCCTTATAAGATAATTGAGAAAATAAATGATAAGGCATACAAGCTTGAGTTGCCACCCGAGTTCAGGGTTAGTCCTACTTTTAACATTGCAGATTTGACACCTTACTTGGGAGAAGAAGATGAGCTTGAGTCGAGGACGACTCCATTTCAAGAGGAGGATGATGAGGACATCACTCTTTCAGATGCACCCGCTATTCCTCCATCCATTATACAAGGAGGTCCAATGACCCGAGCTCGAAGACGACAACTTAATTTAGAGGTGAGCTCGTTCTTAAGTGATCCTTTTTATACTTTTGAGAATAGATTGCTACCCAACGATGTTATATTAATTAGGAATATTTGAGAGGGTCAACAGGAACTTAGAGGAAGTGGTGGAGGCGATGATGACCAGCCAGGATGTCCAATAGAAGTCAGAAGCCCGGTCCAACATGATTTCGAGTCTGCTTCGGCTTCCAGGACCAGTCTGCCTTGAACTGGTCACATAGGACGCGTTCGGACTCCGTTTTCAATGATCCACGTATGGTTGGAAAGCTAATTTAATATGGAAGCCAATCCAAGTGGTCCCACATCAAAAGCTCTTCGAAATCAATAGGAATTATTGAAACAAGTCAGTATCCAGATTCTGTCCAGGTGCTGTGTCACCGTATTTGGTCCAATGGACAGTGTATCGTCTTTGAGCCCATAAGGGGGGCGCGTCCAGGGTAGACGGCGACCCTAAGACCTTTATATTCATGCGCCACCGCCGTCATTAGGTTTTGGGTTTTGCTTTGATCAATTTGTCCATTAACAGTCACCGTTTCATGACTCTGTGAGACCCCACTTTGAGAACTTAATCATTCATCCGCAGTTTGTCCTAAATCTTGAGCTGCGTTCTTTCAAGTTCTTGCTTGTGTTCTTCATTTTGCAGGCAGAGCTTAGCCTTCGTGGCGAGGTCAACCGGTTGAAGACATGGTTGATAACCAGAGGAGTTATGGTGCTAAGATTGCAGGGTTCGGTCTTTCGATCTGAAGCTGGATTGGTGTGTCACTCTTCACTTAAAACGATAATTACCATTCACCTGACGGAAGATCAAAAATCACGTCCCCATCAGATACTATGATCAAATACAGTTAAATCTGGGTAGGGCTATATATTCGGAGAATAAGTTTAACCGAAGCTGTAGTTCACAAAATTATACCCCATATCAACAGCTAAGTGTGGAAATTAATTGTACATGCAGAGAATATAGCCAGTAGTTCGTTACTGCAGTCAGCCATCCGCTCTGCAAGGCACAGAGGCGGAGATGGCAAGGAAGGCGCCACGCCATTGCCGTGAGCTACGGGGAGAGCAGAGCGCCGACGGCGACCCGTCCGCGTCCCTCTCCATGAAATCAATCGGCCATGGCAGAGTAAAAGTGCAGACGTGCCTGTGTGCGGCACATGAATTTTTGTAATGAATAATTGCACCGTGAACCTATATAGGAAATTCCTTTCTACACGCGCATGTAGCTACTTACATGTATATATCTCTAGATTCAGGGTATATATATATATGATCCGACGAAGTGTACGTAGACGAAGTATACGATAATATTAAACCATCTACGGTAGTATATACATCAAGTATGCAAGTATACGTAGAGTATATGGTTATACTTATTTTATATATATTATAGTGGCATTTCAGTAATATATTAAAAAATATGGGCTCTTATGAAAAAAAATTCACGTAGTAAGAGTTGGAGTATCTTAAATTGAGTATATAAACATACTCAAACTGATAAATTAGTATGCACATATACGCAATATGGTTATATATATACTATGTGGCCACTTGGAGTTACAATAATTACTATGCCAATTTACAATATTATAGTAATTCCTTACTATGTGATTTACTATAACGTTACGGTAAATATCTCCATGTGTTATAATAACCCAACTATCGTAAATATATGTTGATAATATCATAAATTAATATATAAAATTATTGTAAATGAAGGTGGCTATATAATAACTTATTTTGTAGCTGGCTATTTGAATATACTCTCTCTATATATATAGGGTCATGAATTTTTGCCTACGTCTATAGCGACTCACATGGCTTTCGGTTAGATGAATATATTAAGAAACTTTTAAGTCTAACAGAATCGTACCCGTGCATTGTAACGAAAAAAATATAATACCCTGATAATTCAGAGTTGCATTTTTGTTGTACTTTTACAAAAAAAAACGATACTTTTATTAAGATGTTTGCAACATTTCCAGTATTAGAGATGTGACTTCAAAAAAGAGAGAGTCGGCAAAACTAGTAATAATAAAATAAAATAAAAACTAAGGGATTTGCTATATTTCAGAGGTATGAAATATAAGATTTTTTAGGCAACAGTGATAACTAGTACTAGTATTCTCTGATGTGACTAGAGATGGCAACGGGTACCCGAAACCCGAGTACCCGACGGGTATTACCCGATAAAGAGGCAGGTATGGAATGAATTTTCTACCCGTGGGTATGTTATTGGGCAAAATCCTATACCCATCGGGTATGCGGGTACGGGTGCGGGTGTATACTACCCATACCCGCATACCCGCGGGTAAGACATACCCGCAAAAATAACTAGCCAACCTCAGTTATTTTAACGCATATAAGTCATGAATTTGGTCCATTGAGACATCCACTATATTTCTAGTAGATTGTCTTTGTTGTAATGATGCTAATAATATTTGTTAGCATGTTTGTAACTTGTTGGAAACTTAGAATGATTTATTTTTGCATGTGACTATTTGATATTTTTAGGTAATTTTCGGGTATGCTATCGGGTACGGGTTACCCGTCGGGTGAGAATTACCCGACGGGTACGGGTATGGAACTATTCTTTTACCCGCATGCGGGTACGGGTAACCCGACGGGTAAAATTTTGCGGGTGCGGGTACGGGTACGGGTGAGCACTACCCGTCGGGTACGTACCCGTTGCCATCCTGAGATGTGACCAAACACAATAACTACTACTAGCATGTTCCCCTGCACACTCAGATAGATCGCCTGAACCTTCAGGCGACTGAGAGGGAGGAAACGTCAAAAACTAAGAGGCTGTTTAGGCAGTGTTTAGATACCAAAAATTTTGCCAAAATTTTCAGATTTTCCGTCACATCGAATCTTTGAACACATGCATAAAGCATTAAATATAGATAAAAAAAATAAAACTAATTACACAGTTTAGACGAAATGGACGAGACAAATCTTTTAAGCCTAATTAGACCATGATTGGACAATATTTACCAAATAATAACGAAACTGCTACAGTAGCGTTTCACCAAAAATTTTGCCAACTAAACAGCCCCTTAGTTGGCAAAATTTTTGGCGAAACACTACTGTAGCAATTTCGTTGTTATTTGGCAAATATTGTCCAATCATAGTCTAATTAGGCTTAAAAGATTTGTCTCGTCCATTTCGCCTAAACTGTGTAATTAGTTTTATTTTTTATCTATATTTAATGTTTCATGCATGCGTTCAAAGATTCGATGTGACGGAGAATCTGAAAATTTTGGCAAAATTTTTGGCATCTAAACGGTGCCTAAATGTCTAAAACTGAATTTTAACAACCACGTGTTATTGACTTTTATTATTTTCGGTGTTGACATCGACAAGTTCATTTAATCCTGATAATAAGTCCGTAAAATTTGTATCAATATTTTCTCTTGTATTGTATGTAAGGTGCAATCTAACATATGTTACCCCATATATGCTAAAAGGGTGCCAAGCAAAGAAGGCAGGCATGAATAAAGGAGAGATCTCACCAGGGTGCTCGTCACGGACATGGATGACAGGTGATCGTTTCGTATTTAATGGGCGCATACACGTATTTGCATGCATGTTGCCATGCAACTTAGCCATGAGCCAATGACACGGCCTCGGTTTCTGGCAAACGATGTGGATCTGCGTGCGCAGACGAAGCAGGCCCTGTTTAGATGCTTCTTGATTCTAAAAATTTTACAAGATTTTTTGTCACATCGAATTTTTAGACGCATGTATAAAGTATTAAATATAGTTAAAAAATAATTAATTACACAGTTTGGTTGTAAATAACGAGACAAATCTTTCGAACCTAATTAGCCTACGATTGGACACTATTGCCAAATAAAAACGAAAAAGTTACTGTACTTTCAAAAATTTTACACCCCATCTAAACACAAGGGGTGTACGGCCTCAGTTTCAGGGAAACGATCTGGATTTGCATGCGTAGACGACGCAGACTCTGTAGTGGGTGGCGTGCGTAACACGGAGAGCCAGAAGGGCGGGATCGGCACGACGGCGCTCGGCGGGCCGTAACGCGCGGACTCCGTAGCGTATTTGTTTTTGGAGAGAAGAGAAGCCCAGGAGCGCGCACGCGATGTTCCTTGTGCAGGAATACTATGGGGTACTGTAATAGATTTCATGGCCTGTCGCGAATCTGGCCTGGTCGGGGGCAGTCAGCCGCTGGGATGCTGTACCACGGCCTGTTCGCGCGGTTCGACAGGGATGGCAGCGGCAAGGTTGACAGGCTGGGCTTCCTCACCGAGCAGATGGTCTTCGAGGAAGGCAGCTTCCTCAAGGTGGGCGTCGACAGGGAGCTAGGCCAGCTCGCCAAAGCTGCCTGAAGAAGTTCTTCAGAGCCAAGTGCGCAACGGCCAGTACTTGTTTGGAGTTTTCAGTTCATTACCAAATTTTGATGTGTGCCGTACTATTCATTGCCATCATTTTATACATTGAATTACAGAGTATTGTAAGACTTAGTCATGTAGTAAGTACAGCTTGTTCTATGATCACGCAAAGACTTAATACGAGCAATATACTAATTTGTAAGAGTTTTTTTTTTGGTTAGTTAGAATGGCATGTTCCATGGCCTGATTTCAGTTTAGACTCAAGAAAAAAACATTACGTGATGGCAAGAAGCAGAGTTGATTGGGTATTTGCCTATTTGGGTATGATCAAATATACTGTAGTTAAAACTATGTAGAGATTAATTTGAAGTTCAATTAAAGTTGTATATTCATAAAATTATACTCTCTAGCAGAGCTGAGTGTGGAAATTAAGGCCCCGTTTGGTTACAACGTGTTAAAGTTTAACTCCCATCACATCAATGTTGCGCAAATGCATGGAGTACTAAATGTAGACTAATTGTATGCATGTCGACACAGATTAGGAGTAATTTACGAGACGAATCTATTAAACCTAATTAGTCCAAAATTAGAAAATTTTTATCAAATAAAACGAAAATGCTACAGTGTTTATTAAACTTTAACAAACAAACCAAACAGGCCCTAACTTTACATTCAGAGAGTACAGCCAACAGTTGGAAACTAGACAAAACCGCCTATGCATGCCGCCATGCAACCGCCGCCTGTCGATGCTGGGCCTGGGCGGAGCTGGGGGCGGTGCGGCCGGACCCTGGCTGGCCCGCCTCGCCACCGTCTTTGGCAGGTGGGCTGGTGGTTGGGCTTGGGTCGCAGCCACGTCGGTGCTTGGCCCTGATTTATCTATTGGTTGGGCCTTCTTTGTATTCTTTGGCGCGGATGAGGCCCAGTTTAGTTACCCAAAAATTTTGCAAAATTTTTCAGATTCCCCGTCACATCGAATCTTTAGACACATGCATGAAACATTAAATATAAATAAAAAATATAACTAATTACACAGTTTAGACGAAATTCACGAGACGAATCTTTTAAGCCTAGTTAGTCCATGATTGGATAATATTTGTCAAATAACAACGAATTTGCTACAGTAGCGTTTTCCAAAAATTTTCAGGAACTAAACAGGCCCTGAGGCGTTTATGCTTTCTGGATTGCACCTTTTCATTAGTTTTCCACTGTATGCACGTGTATGTCCTGCAAAATAATAATCTTGCAATACAAGTGAAAATAGGTTAATAGTAAAGGTATATGCGTGTAAAAACATACAGTTCTCCCTTTTTTGGTCTTAAATTGGCGGTATAAAATCGTCGTCAGGAGAGTGAAAAACCACTTTCCAGACATAGAAAATTCCTAGAAAATATCTAAATAAACTAGGTACACCCCAGATCCTACCCATGCAATTCCATCTCATTTCCATTATTCCAATTTCTAGAATTAATTCACAAGTTATATTCCACATATATTTTTCCTATTAAATCTTTGTTAATTCATATCTTCTCCATCCTAACTCCAAATCACTTGATTCCACCACCAAAAATCTTCTAAAATCAACCCCCTAGTTCATCCATCTTCCTATGATTTTTTGTAACTTATGGCTCCCGCTCTCGTTCAAAAGCAGTTAGAGGCAGTTCATCTAGATTACAAAGGTATTTATTAACTAAAGCTTCTAGCGAAAGTCAACATAATAGAGAGCAAGAGTATGCAAATAAGCGCCTAACCAGTAACTACAGCTTATACATAAGTCATTAATCTAATAAAGCACATGTCAGTTACACTCAACTATATGAAATATGCAACACCATCGCTATCTACATATCCCAGGTTGAACCACTACAATACAACACACATCATAAAAGGAATTTGTGTACCTCTTCCTCTGCGTACCCTAGCTACGCTTTGTTGTCGACACAGCCGTCTTGTTATCCACTACTACAGAATAGCTATTCTCCGCCGCCTCCTTCACCAACGGTTTCGTGATAATCGGCGGTGATCCACATCACCGCCGGCTCATGACCTCTGGTGCCCCTGCCGGCCGAATAACCGGCGATGATGAGGGCTTTCACCGCCGGTCTGGCGTATGATCCGGCGGTGATCAGAGCCTCGACCATCGCCGCCATTTCATATGCTGAGCCGGCGGTACCAGGGTTTTCATCGCTAGCTGCCCGTGCTATGCCTAACGCCCGGCAGAACCAGCAGAGATAATGATGTGTTTTACCGCTGGTGCTAGAAAGGATGTGTGCTCTACCATATGATCCGACGGTGATCAGGTTAGCACCGTAGGGTTACCGTATGAAACGACAGTGAAGGTCTGTTGTTTGAACGGGCGAGCTCATCCAATCAAGTGTTGCGTTGAGGATATTAGTTTGCCTAAGATAATGACAACATCCATCGTTGAGGAAATTATTGACAACCAAAAATGTCTAGTTTGTAAAGTTGTCAAAATGTGTAATAGATTTTACCATTATGTTCCTCTCGTTGAGATGGTCAAAAAAACATATACGGAACGTCCAATTTGGAGTCCGGATGAGAGATTTATGCCTCCGAGAAAATGTATGAACTACCGGTACTACCAGTCCGAGATCACCGGTACTACCGGTCCGAGAAGATTTGACGCAGATATGAACTACTAGTACTACCATTCTGAGACAGGTACTATCGGTGGATGGTGGTAGATGGCGCAGTTTTGCTTGAAAATGAACTACCGTTACTACCGGTGGAGCTTGACCGGTAGTACCGGTAGGTGTTTATTCTAAATCAGACTTTCAGATATCGAACCGATTTGTTTCTAGATTAGTTTTTGGACATAGAAAACTTAGAAAATAAGCCTTGGAGAGGTTTCCTACTGGGATAAGACCAACCCCCTCTATATATCTAAGAGGATCATGGCCAATTGAGTTTTCATCTATCCAATCATCAAAAAAACACAACATATCACCTCTTTGCCCTAGTTCTCTCTCTTCAACCTTCTACCCTACTGTTCGGTGACGTCTCTCCACGACATTCATCGACATTCTAGGCGGCCTTGCTGGTCCTAGGAGATCCTCCATGTGCTCGTCCCCAACGGATCCTTCCGGGAGTAGTTCGGGAGCTTTTTCGGCCCTATCGGTCTCTAGATTGCTTTGGTCGATTATGTTACGTTCTTGCCGCATTTCAGGTCGTATGTGCGGCCTCTAGGGTGTCCAGAGCCCACTGGTGTGTTGTCACAGATCCATTTCAACGTCAACATACTTTTTGGTGACTCCGCTGGGGAAGGCTAGACGAAAGATCAAGTGTTCTTCTAGCAACATGGGAAGTAATGTTGAAGATGCTCGGGATAGGACCCAAGTCCCTCATGAGGGCAACATCAACCATCCCATGAACATTAATGAGCTTCCTGAAGAACTGAAGCAACAAGTGCAGGCCAAGGTCAACGCTGTTCTAAAGGCTTTTCTTCAGAGTTGCACTAAAGATCGGCGGGAAAAAGGTCACTCAATTTAGGGAGCTGGATTTCAACGAGTTGATCACTTCTACATCTTCTGCACCCGCTGCACCTGAGGTAAGATCTTCTGAACCTAAGTACGATGACATTGTCGATCCTTACCCTACACATGCCAATTATGCTACTATGATGGATAATCATAAGAAAGTAATAAATAATAATCTTCTCACTGCTGTAAACATGATCATGGCCCATTTTGATAAGTTAGAAGGAAAAACAACCGATGGCAATCCATCGGGTGTTGATTCTTCTTCTAAAAACCCTGAATTTAGCATGCCTTTGAATTTTTATGACAATCAAAGTTTATATGCAGCAGCAAATAAAGGAAAATTGGTGTCTTTGGCAATTTAAATCGATAAGACCGGTTTAGCTAGAAGTGCTCCATCTAATCAAGTGGTTGTCTATGGTCAAAATTCGGCTCGAAACACTTGAACCGATCAAAGACTAGCAACAAGTTGAGCTTCGGTAGGGCAAAACATTCTCCCCAACCCGCCGAAGTCACCAAGCCAAGTCCCCATACTTGATGATACACCTGCTGCACCTGTTGCTCTCTCTACCAATTTCAATGACACTTTGAATCGATTTAGGGAGGAATTATCTAAATCACTTAAAGAGAGTTTAGGTGTACAAATCAAGCCTAGTAGGACTACTTACCGTAAACCGTACCCTTCACACTTTGATTTTATGAAAGCACCTGATGGGTGGAAGGTACCTGATTTTAATAAATTTAGTGGTGATGATAGTAAATCTACCATAGAGCATATTAGTATGTTTCTTTCACAATTGGGTGAAGCTAGCGCTTATAATTTTATGAAAGTTTGTAATTTTCCATTGTCCCTTACTAGCACAGCTTTTGTATGGTTTACTTCATTACTAGTGTTGACGGTAGATAAGTATCATTTTTAACCGTCAACATAGCATGAGAAATGATCTAAATACAAATACTATCTAGATATAGGGGTTACACTGATAGAATTCCATGAGTTTTGGTGAATATATATTTCTATAGGGGGTTATCAAGAAATAAGTAAAGAAGACCCACATGTCAGATTTACATAGAGACAAAGGGGCTACACATAACTTTTCTGGAATGTGGAAGATACGAGAAGACTCTAGAAACAAACGGGAGATGAAACGGGCCTACAGGTGGGGCGCCCGCCCCTCTCCCTAGGCGCCCACCCCTGTGGCGTGGCCAATCAGGGTCAACCTCGTGGATTATGCCTCCACCGCCTTTGAGGATCAATAATAATCGTTCATCAAGGTCGGTTTGATTCAAGGGCTGTGGTGCTTCCTAGAGGGCAATATAAATAAGGCCCCTGGCCCCAGGAGAAATCCTAATTCATAGCTAGAATTCATTCATTCATTCTAATCCGAGAAGCCCTAGAGCCACCGTCTCAATTAGATCTCTATTTTAGCATAGCTACATAGGATTACAACTAGAAGGAGCCAAGCATTGCTTGATTTCTGTAACACCCCTGGGTGTTAAGCATGCATTAACATCCCAAAGCATGAGCATTAGCATCACATACATGTTCATTATCGCATGCAATAGAAGTGAAATTAAATTGAAGTGTAAAAAACATCTCTTTGAACCCTAAATTATTGCATTTGCTTGCTAAGAGTGGTAAAACTTGTTTGGCTATAACTTTAAATGACTTAGAATTAATTAGCATGATTTTTGGAGCAACTTTTGTATTCAAAATCTCCCCAAATTTTGCTTTTAAAAATATTCTAGAAAAATGAGTTTTTATTTAAAAATTGGACTTTAAATCACTAATTCAAAATATGTTTAGAATTTTGAAAAGTGCCCTAAATGAAAGTTGTAGAGAATTAAATTTTGAACAACTTTTGTTTTGGGGACAACTTGTGAAAATGCCTTTTTCATCTTTAAAATTTGAATTTGAATCAATTTAGAAAATCTGGAAATTTATTTATAAAAGGAAAAGGTATTTTCGGCCTTAACGGGCCGCCGCCTCCCTTCCCGGCCTGCTCGCGAATCGGCCCGGCCCAGCTCCATGCGCCGCGTCCGCCTCACCCCGCCCGCGCGCCCGCGCCACGCCCCGGCCGCGGCAGGAGCTGCTCGCCCCGTGGCCGGCATGCGCTGCTCACCGGCAACACCTGGCCGACCGTGGCCCCCACGAGCGCGTGCCTCACCATTTCAAGCCACAAGCGCTCCACTTCCCGCTCTTCCCTCTTCATTCTTTCTCCCGTGCTGCTGTCTTCTCCGCCCCGCACCGAGAACCGCTCGAGCCCGCCTCGCCACCGCCACCTCCGCCGGCAAAATTGGCCGCCGGTAGTCCACCACCGCCCTCCATCGCGTGCACGTCGCTCCGCCTCCATCTCCGACATGTTGTGCTCACCTTGATTTCACCATTCGAGCTAGGTAGGTTCGATTTGAGCCGTGATTGCCGCCGTCGGTCATGGCGCCGCCACGCTCGACCTCAACGTGGGGAGGGCGTCCCCGCTGTTTCTTGTCCCTTGAGAGTTACCTTGCCGCGTTTGCCTTCCTCTCGCGGACCTGGTGCACACCTCGTCATGCCTGGTCATGGCCGGCAACGGTCGTTGGCCTGCTGCCCACGCGGCCGCGGCGCCATGGTCGCTGTCGTGACCACGCCACCCCCCTTTGGCCTCGCAGACCGAACGGCCTTGGGCCGTAGGCCCAGCCGGGCCGGCTCGCCTTCTTTCCCCGCGCGCGCACTCAGGCCGAAACCGTACCAGGCCGGTTGGTTTCACTGGGCTGGCCCTTTAGCAATAAGAAAAATTGTTTTTCATTTTTCTTTTATTATTTGGGGAAATAAATGCTTTGGAAAATGGTTGTGTAACCATTTTGGCTCTAAAAATTGTGAAACAAATTTTGGTAGACTTCTTAGGACCTGATCTATGATGTAAAAATGTTGCATGTCAAGTTTGAAATACTTTTCTGTAGGGTTTTTATTTAATCATTAAAATTGTTGTTTTCTTGATAAATATGTAATAAATCATAGAAAGCTCAGAAAAATATGGTTCCACTTGCAATAATTTTCTTTTGTGATGTGCTTTTTAGGAAAAATATGTGCCATGCATGTTCGGTAGAAAAAGTTTTATGTGTAGTACAAGTGCTTATTATTTGTTAATAATTGTTATTTTTGATAGAGAGAAAAATATGAATAAAACATGCATATAATAAATTTTTATAGTGATTGTTTATTGTGTAGAATGTAGGAAAAATGCTAAATCTGTTGTTTGATACTTTTCATAGTATAAAGTATTTTCATGCTCTTATTTAGGCCCTAGCTTGTTATTTTTGTGTAGGCAGTTCTAGTAATCCAAATGCAATGAAATTTTTGTGGCGTGCTAGATTAGATGAGAGTAAGCTACTGTAATTTTCTCAGATTTTTCTGTGCTACCAAAATAGGTGTTGCTGTTCAAACCTAGTTGCAATTAGGGTTTAATTAACCTTGTTAATACATGACTAATTAATAAGATTTGCTTTGGTGTATCTTTGAAGCATCTTAGATTTCTGTGGTGACTTGGCATGGTAGAGAATATTTGTAGTAGTATACGAGTACATGTTCTTGGATGATGTAGACTACCTTGTAGAAGAGTTGTATTTTCCATGTTATGCAATAAAGTAAACATATTCATCTACATCTCATTCATCATGATCATTATATGTCATCTCTACAATGCACCTAGACATGAGCACTTATACATTCACATCATACAGGATCGCAAGAAGTAACTCCGGTAGCAGTTCTCGAGGAGCCGGAAGAGCAGCCCGAGGTGCAAGAGCAGGAGGTGCCCGAAGCTGACGAGGAGGTCGGTGAGGATCTTCCAGAGTGCCCTGACCACCGTCCGAGCTCTTTCGAAAGAGGCAAGCCTCGGAGCATTTCTCTCCCGGTTTACAAATATTTTATTAATGCCTTACTTTAATTGATGCATTATGTTTAGTAGTTGTTTGCAACCGTTGCTGCATTATACCTTGTTTACTTTGTTCTACCATATCCTTTTTACCTTGGTATTCACATTCAAGAAATGCTTAGCTTGCTTAGACCGGTAGAAGTCAGGTGATTTCCTGTCACCTGCGAGCTATAGGTGGTTACCTGGATCTGCTTGAATAAGTATGTCATCGTAGAATAACTAATTGTTAATGTGAAATTGAGACCGGATAGAGACTTGCAGGGTTTTGGACTGTAGTATTTTTCATCTGTGTCGATTAAGGACCGACCGTTGTTGGGCCTCGAGTCATGTTGAACGCATGCCTTACATTTAGCTGGCCAAATAATGTACCTTTCGACCGCAAAGCTAGAAGATTATTTGGGCCGAGTGGATTGCCCGCAACGCACTATACCAGAGCAGGTGTGGTAGGACACAGGGGCGCGATGATAAGGCCAAAGAGCAGTTGGGCGGCCCTCGGGTACATGTGGTTCCTGGCAAACTCGAGACTTTACCTGAATGGTTGACTCGGTGACCAATATCTCACTTTAGCAGGTGAGTGAGGTTTGTGTGAAGAATAAATTACCAGCTGATTAATAATCGATTCGAATCGCCATCGTTCACTAGATAGTGAACACTTGACTTGAGTTACTTCATCGTAGTAATATTGATGGAACACTTGGACAGTTATATAGAATATGACATGATGAGAGTTGTTAATGATCATTGGTTATCCTTACCTGTTTAATTACATGTTACTCTAGTACACGTGCAAATGTAGTTGACAGGTTAATAAAGATTTAACTTGATGCAAAGCTTCTAGAAAAGATTATTTAAATACTAAAAATGCCTTTTTACAAATGAGTCAGCTACCCCATCATAAAGCCTGTCATGATCCTTGGTGTTAATTTATTTTCGGTTATATCGGGTAAGTCTAGCTAAGTACCTTCTCGTACTTAGGGCTTTGTTCCCACTTGTTATAGATGGACAGATATATTATAGCTACTGTATCAACTGCCTTTATCCTACGATGGGTGAAGCTTAGGACCATGGGCAGTGGTCATTCCCTACGTCTCGTCTGATGCTTTTATTGGAGATGATCTGGAGCTGGCACTTTATTTCGAAATTTGTGTGAGTGTGTGTGGTTTGAACTAAATGCTTCTGCTACTTTTATTTAAACTTGGTTTATAATAACTATGTTTAAACTCCGATGTATTTGCGACGCGAACTTTTATGAAACTTGTGATGGTGACCGCTAAACTTATTACGATCTTGGCTAGCACGCAAGTTGTGATCTTGACAGTCCTGTTGAGTCCTCTGTAGTCCACCTCCCGAGTATAGGGCAGACAGAGCACAACTATTATAGGAAAGTTATGGCTATGTTCTATATCTTCCTTAGTAATATCACTATGCGTAGATATAACATTTTTTTGCCATGATTGCCAAGTGTAATTGCACTAATCATTGTATGTTTTGACTTTATAGTTAGAATGACTTAGGATTATCCCGATAGTTCATCCTAATCTATGTTAGTGCTATATATCTAGAGTAGTCTATTGAGATGTGTATCATTATATGGCTATGTGCTTACCAGTTATCTTTATTATTATTCATATATATATTATTTATCTTGTGACACTTACCCTGTATGAGAAGAGAGATAAAGACAAGGTTATGCTCTCTATTAGCATATGCAGTGATGCTCATTGCCCATTATCCTTAGTATCCCTTCCCAGTGGTAAAAATATAAATAACGATACATGGATTACTCCCGGTTAAAATACTACATCGGTATTATCTATGCGCTTGCGGATTTCATATTTATTTTAGAGGAGCATTTGCATATTTTAGTACCACACCTTTGGTGTCATGTTGGGGATGACAACCTAGCTTAGGTGGCATTAGAGGTGTCAACAAGTATTTTTGGCGCCATTGCCAGGGATGGACTTAAAACCTCCTGACTTGATAATTGCGTTAAGAAATGCCAACAAGTATTTTTGGCGCCATTGCCGGGAAGGTTGAATTGCTATTCAAAGCATAATGAGCCATCACTTGCATCCACTAATGTGATCGAGAAACCATCATCCTTCTCTTCTCATACAGCCTTACCCTTGTCATTTTCTATTTTATATATTATATACAGGGTAATGTATCAGCAGGTTTGGCCATCCAGATAACTTCATCGATAATCTAGAATTGTTATTTAGGAGTGCAAGAGCCAAGCTAAAGAGAGTTTAAGCAGAAATATCATCATCTTAGATTGAAGCTCCACTCTCTGATTCGGAAGGCCAACCAAACATATTTCAAAATTTAACACCAGAGTTCAACGTTATGGCGAACAAGTCACTCCGCGAGTTCTTAGCTCCAACTACAGCTAACATTCGGACTAGACCTGCGGCGGAGATTGAGCAGAACTTTGAGCTAAAGCCGACATTGATCAACATGGTACAAGCTAGCTAGTTTTGTGGGAAGGCACATGAAGATGCTAGTGCTCATCTCCAACACTTCCTGGAGATCTGCAGCACTTTCACCATCAAGGATGTCCCTAGAGATACCATACTACTTCGCCTCTTTCCATTCTCACTCTTGGAGAGAGCAAAGCAGTGGTTCTATGCAAATAAGGAAAAGAATACTATATGGGCACTTTGTTCCACTAATCTCTTGGCGAAGTTCTTTCTCATGGGCAAGACAAATGCTCTTCGTGGGAAGATATCAAGTTTTCAGTAGCAACATGATGAGTCAGTCCCAGAAGCATGGGAGCGCTTTCAAGACTACATCTTACAATATCCTCATCATGGAATGAAGAATTAGCTACTTATGCAGACCTTCTATCACGGGCTTACTAATAGCACCTGTGAGACTATGGATGCTACCACTGGAGAAGCATTCTTATCACTTACAATCAATCAAGCCACAGCTCTTGTGGAGAAGATGGCATCTAACCAAGGTTGGAACGAAGAAAGAACTCAAACCTGCAAGAGAGGTGGAGGTATGCACTAGTTGAAGGAAGTAGACATGCTGTCTGCCAAGATGGACCTGCTTATGAAGAGGCTTGATGAGAGAACCGAAGAGAAGAAGGAAGTCATGCACATTCATGATTCTTGCATGACTTGTGAAGAGTGTGGAGGCACTAGGTATTCAGGAAGTAGTTCCCCAGAGCTACAAGAGGATGTGAACTACCTCAACAACAATAACAACTACTATCGTCCTCAACAAAATCAAGGTTCGAATCAGCAGCAGAGGTCTAACTATTCAGGTAACTACTCAGGTAATTATCAGGGTAATAATTCTTTTAATCAACCACCTCTAAGAGAGTTAGTGCTTAATCAATGAAAATTAATGGATAGCCTATCTAAGAAATTAGCATCCAATGATAAAACGCTAGAAACAATTAATAATAGAATGGATAATTTCTCTACTACCATTAAGAATCAGCTGAGTTTCAATAAGATTCTAAAGTCTTAGTTGCAACAACTTGCCAATATTGTTCCTGCTAACCAAGATAAAATTCTAAGACAATCGGAAGATCTAGTAGACATATTTAATACAGGAAGTTATTGGAGTGACCTGATCTCCAAAGGATGGAACGACGAGACTCTACCGATTAAGAAAGGTGATCTAGGAAGACCTGTCATCCCGATCTCCATTGGAAGCATGAATTTTAACGAAGCTATCTGTGACTTTGGTGCAAGCATCAATATCATGTCTAAGGTAATCTATGACAAAATGTTTAATTATCCTTTATTGTGCACAATCATGTGCTTGCAGCTTGCAAACCAGTCACTTTGCTACACCAAAGAAATTCTAGAAGATATATGTGTACGAGTGGACAGCTCGTATGTTCTTGCAGATTTTGTAGTAATAGAGACAGGTGGTGATGAGAAGTCACCCATCATTTTGGGACGACCGTTCTTGAACACCGCTAGAGCTATCATGTACGCCAACACTACCAAGATCTGTTTCAACATTAAAGGCAAGAGAGACCTTCTTCTTCAAGAACAAAGTGCTGTAATTCCCTGCACACCCCAACATTCTTATGAGCCAAGGAAGGAGAACAATCGGAGGAACAAGAATAAGAATAGGAATAGGAAGCCACAACAGATAGACTCAGTGAGAATGATCACTGCAGTCCACATAGAGCATGATCATCAGCTCAAGTCCCCATATCTGCTCAAGAGAGATGACCTAGGTGTTCCAACCATTGAATGCATAATCAATAGAAGTTCCTTTCAGAAAGCTGTTTGTGACACTGGATCGGGCGTCAACATAATGGCCAAGGTAACTTATGAATATCTATATGGTACTATGCCTTTAGACCCAACCTATGCACAGCTGCATATGGCGGACCAATCATTTCGCTTCATGGATGGAATAGCGAAGAATGTCCCTGTGCAAATTGATGACTATTTCATCCCGACTGACTTTCTAGTCATCGACATAGGAGAAGATGAGTACGATCCACCGATCATCCTAGGGAGACCATTCCTAAGCACCACCAAGGCTATCATCTACCTTGCAACAGGAGAACTACATTTCCAATTTCCCTCAGAGAAGGTACGTCGTTATTTCAATAATAATTATATAGTTGATGAAGAACCCAAGAAGAACAGAACCAGAAGAAGACGTCGCAACCGCACCCAAAAGAATCAGATCCCCAAGGATGGATGGGTTGACTATCAAGGAGAAGTATCAAGATATGAAGATCGATATCCTGAAGAAAAGATTTATCTTGAGGAGGAAGTTATACCCCCAACAAAAAGTAAATCAGTTACCATAGAGAATAAAGAAGAGAAGATAGTGCAACCAACTCATTCCTCAAAGTCAACCTCACCAACAAAATAGGTATGGAAAGTAAAGGTTAATTCAATATCAGACTCAGCACAATCAGAGGCACCACTCGATCCATCCGAGGTGCCCCAGAATATTTATAGCAAATAAGAGGTTATATTTGGAGAACCCAAATCACCGAACGCCGTGCTAAGAGGTAACTTGGTAGTTATCAATATTTCCCTTTTTAGTTCTGCATTTAATTTTCCACATCATATTTACTTTTCTTCATTATATGTTTAGTTATACTTTATTTTTGCATAGAAAAGAAAATAAATATGTCTCGCATTGCATTATAAAATTACTAAGGCCCATGCAAATAAATTTGTGGTATAAAACCCATAAGTCTACTTGTTGTGGTGGCATAAAAATAAAATAAAGAAGCATTCATCATTCCTTGCATTATAAAAATATAAAAATATGGTACAAGAGATCCTGCTAGAAAGATACATCTGTTAAGAGGTTCTAGATGCTTAAGGCTTAGAGGTTTATCACTAACACTTAATCAAGTTCCACAAGTTTTTTTGTCTATTTGAGCTTCATAGAATTTTAAGGATCAAGAAAAGCAAACAGACAAAAAGGACAATTTGTTCCCTGTCGGAGCGCTGTCTCAATAATCATCATCATAAGCACTCTAATGAGGTGAAGTACACCTTCACTGTCGCCAAGCAAGACTATGTCAATATTTAGCTTGGGGGAGAACATCTCCCATGTATCCAGCTAAGTATTTTCTTACCTACCTATTTATTTTTTTTTTGTTTTGATATATGAAATAAAATAAAAAGATGCATAACTTATAGAAACCCAAATAAATGTTTTCTTATACATATATATATTCTGTATAATCTTTAAGTTTGATAAATAAATATAGGAGAGTATGCTAAGTTTCAACTTGCTAAGTGAAACCCTAGAATAAACTCTTATATGGATATGATGAATAGTTACTGTACCGTAATTCCTTTCAAGTACCTAGTTTTTAGCCTTGAACTCTCCTGAGTTTTGGATACAATTGTTTTGATTTAAGATTTGCTCTAAACCTAAACTTGTGGGTAGCAAATGCTTGATCTAAGTCTAAGTAGTTGACGGATATGATATGGAAAGGTTTTGAGCTGCTGTCTATCATGTTCCTAGAGATACTAGAGTTCTAGAGAATTTATCTTTTGAAAATTAACTTGCTACATGATGAGTTCCTATATGATGAGAGTTTAAATTCCTACCACATCCATATACATGCTTGTAGATTAGGAAGCCTTACATTCATATTTACTATTTGTGAGCATGGAGTATGGTCAGGCTGTGTCGATCCTTAGGAACTGGTCATGCGGTTAAAATTGAGATCCACCTATACACTCTACCTATACATGCTGCTTCTACCCTAGAAGTACGCATCCATATCCACCCATATATATCCACCTATATATTCTGCTTCTACCCTAGAAGTACGAATCCACATATATCTCATTCAGATCCACCTTAGAAAATAGTTCTACTCTTACATTGGGAGTGAACTGCAAAAATATTCCTATTATCCATTTTATCCCTTGCTAGCCAATAAAGCTCCAAATATCTAGTTATGCTACCTCTTGTTATTATGTTCCAAAAGAAGCTTGGGTATTCTATTAAAAAAAGAGAGAGAAAAAAAGAAAGAAGACAAATGTCCCACTCAAAAATAAAGAGAGATTTAATAGCCCAAGTTCTCTTCAAATTCTTTAAGTTTTCTAAGAGAGGTATATGAGAAAATTTTCCAAATGAGCTAAGTATTCACCATCATCATCCCTTTACCCCTTATAACCACTTCTACTCCATTTACTATTTACCACCATCTACCATATAGCCTAAGAAACATGCATATCTTGATTTAACTTTATGACTCGTTCCTTTGAATCTATAGTTTTGATTATGCAATATATGTTTCGCTGTCTCCCCACCTATGAGCTCCACATAAGCCTATTAGAAGAAGGGTGAGAGAGAGAAGGCATAATGTTACTATGCTACCAAAATACCACATATTTTGAGATGAGAGAAAAGGCATACACCATAAATGCCTTGGAGAGGATCTAGAAATACCACAAAGGAGAGATTTGGAAGGGTCATACATAGGAATCTCTGAGTTTTATTTTGAAAATCTTGCAAAACTCTGAAATAATAGTTGATCAAAGAGCTTGAAACATGGCGCTTGACTTGACCGTTCTATCTTTCAATTACTCAAGACCCAAGTGACGGCTACAAGCCCCATGGTGGAAGGTAATATGAGTAAGTTTTTCATCAGAATAGTTCACTCCAATCTGGAGGAGAGTTCTTGTTTGAACGCATATGTACCTGTAAGGCGTGAAAGTATTATAGCAACTCCTGATCCATCACTGAGTCTATCTTTGCTCAGGGACGAGCAAAAGGTAAGCTTGGGGGGACTTTATTGATGGTAGATAAGTATTGTTTTTAACCATCAACGAGCATGAGAAATGATCTAAATATAAATACTATATAGATATAGGGGTTACATTGACAGAATTCCACGAGTTTTAGTGAATATCTATTTCTGTAGAGGGTTATCAGGAGATAAGTAAAGGAGACCCACATGTCAGATTTACATAGAGACAAAGGGGCTACACATAACTTTTTTGGAATGTGAAAGATACGAGAAGACTCTAGAAACAAACGTGAGACGAAACAGGCCCGCAGGTGGGGCGCCCGCCCCTCTCCCTGGGCGCCCACCCCTATGGCGTGGCCAATCAGGGTCAACCTCATGGATTATGCCTCCACTGCCTTTGAGGATCAATAATAATCATTCATCAAGGTTGGTTTGATCCAAGGGCTGTGGTGCTTCCTAGAGGGCTATATAAGCAAGGCCTCTAGCCTCAGGAGAAACCCTAATTCATAGCTAGAATTCATTCATTCCAATCAGAGAAGCCCTAGAGCCACCATCTCAATTAGATCTCTAGTTTAGCATAGCTACATAGGATTAGAACTAGAAGGAGCCAAGCATTGCTTGATTTCCGGATCTGTTGGAGAATACTTGGTAATTCTCTCCTACTTTTGTATTTATTCTTATATTATTCATCTAGTTCATCATTTGTATGAATGACTTTAGTCTATTCTATCATATTAGATATGACTTTGCTCTATTTGCTTATGTTCTTAATTATATTGTTCTTAGTCTACTTTGATTATATGCTTGGCATAGTTCGATTAGACTTATATTCAAGTATAGGATTGTATAACGCTTGCTCATTGATATCATGGGTAAGTGGTAAATATTATGTAGGCATGGTGTCTATACCGTATTTACCTGCGATTGTACCCTATATTTTGAATCGTGTGGTAGATCGTAGGAGTGATAGTCCTGTTGAGTCCTTTGTAGTCCACCTCCCGAGTATACGGCAGGCAGAGCACAACTATTACAGGGAAGTTATGGCTATGTTCTATATCTTCCTTAGTAATATCACTATGCATAGATATAACATTTTCTTGCCATGATTGCCAAGTGTAATTGCACTAATCATTGTATGCTTTGACTTTATAGTTAGAATGACTTAGGATTATCCTGATAGTTCATCCTAATCCATGCTAGTGCTATATATCTAGAGTAGTCTATTGAGATGTTTATCATTATATGGCTATGTGCTTACCAGTTATCTTTATTATTATTCATATATATATATATATATATATATATATATATATATATATATATATATATATATATATATATATATATATATATATATATATATTATTTATCTTATGACACTTACCATGTATGAGAAGAGAGATAAAGACAAGGTTATGCTCTCCATTAGCATATGCAGTGGTGTTCATTGCCCACTATCCTTAGTATCCCTTCCCAGTGGTAAAAATATAAATAACGATACCTAGATTACTCTCGGTTAAAATGCTACATCGATATTATCTGTGCGCTTGCGGATTTCATATTTATTTCAGAGGAGCATTTGCATATTTTAGTACCACACCTTTGGTGTCATGCTGGGGATGACAACCTAGCTTATGTGGCATTTGAGGTGTTAACAAGCATTTTTGGCACCGTTGCTAGGGATGGACTTAAAACCTCCTTACTTGGTAATTGCGTTAAGAAATGCCAACAACCAGCTTGCTCTGTTGGTTCATGGGCTGAACTAGAAGAAAAGTTTCATAGTCATTTTTATACCGGTGTTTATGAAACTAGATTATCTCATCTTGCATCGGTTCGTCAAGGTCGTGATGAGTCTATTCTTGATTTTGTTAAGCGATTTAGAGAAATTAAGAACTGATGCTTTCATTTAATGATTTCTGAAAGAGATTTAACTGACTTATGCTTCGCTGGTTTACGTCCTAGCATTAGGGATAAAATTGAACATTATGAGTTTGTGAATGTTAATCAACTATTGCAAAGGGTCGTTTCGGCTGAATCACGCCTTAAAGAATCTCGTAAAACTTTAAAGTCTAATCGTCATAATGTGTATGTTGTTGATGATCATTCCGATTGTTCTGATGATGATAATAAAGAAATTTGTCCCGCTAAAATTAAATGGCTAGCAGAGAATAAGATGGTTACTTGTCCATCCCTCAAACCGATTCATAAGAATCGGGGTGAAGAGATGAAGTTTACTTTTGATTTCTCTAAATGTGACCGAATCTTTGATGAATTATTAAAATTCGGTTATATTAGAATTAATGATACATTGCCTTCAGCTGATGAGTTAAAAAGAAGAGTTTATTGTAAATATCATAATTCTTTTTCTAATGCCACTAATGATTGCAATGTTTTCCATCGGCAGGTCCACTCGGCCCTTAATGAGGGACGATTGAGTCTTTCTGATATGCAACTTGATAAAGTCCCGTTCCCAGTGCATACTATTGAAGCAGGACCACCCGCTGTCATGATTCGTCCTGAGCAAGCCAATATAACTCAAGGCAAGAATGTGCTTATCGGCGAACCACGTGTAGCACCGAATGTTGAAATGAATTCGGGGCGCAAGGTGGTGCTAGAGAAGGACGATGAAGGCAAGAACAAATGTGTCAAAAATATAGAATGCATATAGAACATGAAAAAGAAAAACATATATATATACCATTGAAATATCCAGGAGCCATGACAAGGACACGTGGAGAGAAGAGTGAAAAGAGTGAGAAATGAGAGAAAATGAGCAAGAACTAGTGCCGCACCCCCAAACAAGAACCTGCTCCCTCAAGAACACACACGAACACAAAGATGACCTCGTCGGGTTGGGGGGACCGACCGTGGTCGTTATATATTGTGGGGACATTTGTTCCCGGTTTGTAGAGCCGATGGGACAAAAGGATTCGAAAAACCTTTAGTCCCGGTCTGTAATACCAACCGAGACTAAAGGATGATCTTTAGTCCTAGTTGGTCTTACAGACCGGGACTAAAAGTGTCCCGCTGCAAAAGCCTGCGGCCGTAGCCGTTGGGCAGGGGACTTTAGTCCCGGTCCATAGCTCCAACCGGGACTAGAGCTTTCTTTACTCTTAGACGCAATAAATGCCGAGACTAAAGGCAAAAATCCGTTATGGATGAAAAGTCTATTCTCTGATAGTGACTTGTCTTCTAGCTTTTAGGAGCCAAGTATTAAAAATGGTTGAAGAAAGTTGACAAAATACCTTGAAAAACTTATTGGAAAGTATCGGAGATGCTCCAATCCAATGGTTATCTAGCAGCAGGAGTGGGAATAATTTGGTGAGCAAGCAGCAATGGATGGAAATAAAGAAACTTGATGTCAGATGTTGCGTGTTTTGGGGGCTAGGCCAGGGATCGAGATTCCAATCGTGCTGTGCTAACCTAACCAGAAGGTAAGCCGTCAAGTGAAGGGAATGGAAGCCATACCTTGAAGAAGAAAGTATATACCGGATCGGGAGCTGAGCTTGCACTTAATAATAGTACTAGCATATACTACTATATTAATTCTGCATTTCGGCACAAGGAACACCAAAGACAGGCACCGCAACTAACATGCATATATCCCCATGCATCCATCCCCAATCGGCCAACGGGCATTCATCTCAGCCATTATCATTGCCATCGCCATTGCGCCTGCTACACTACACCAAATCCGTACCACTGATCCATATGCCTCTCTCTCACTCTATATACATGGTACTGTAGTAAGTAGTACTCCAGTAATTGGATTGGAGTATAGTAGTATAATAAAGTAGTGATCGATCGGTGAGGAGCTGTTAATAGATCGAGTGAGTACTTATTGTTAACCAACGAGTACCCCAGCTGGCTAGCTAAGGCTATGCTAGCTGCTGGTTAATACTCCAGTTGGTTACCATGCACCAAGCAGGACAAGGCACTCCTGCTCCTACCGCCGCCGCGCCCGCCGCACTCGGGACGGCTGCGCCGCAGCCCTCGCCAACACCCTCTGCTCCCTCCTGGGCCTCCTCCTCATCGCCGCCGTCGTCGTCTTCGTTATCTGGCTCGGCCTGCGCCCGCACCGCCCGCGCTTCAACATCGCCTCCTTCTCCGTGGCCGGCGGCCTCGACCCGGACTCTAGCCCGGCCGGCGCCAGCCTCACCTTCAACGTCACCGACCGCAACCCCAACCGGCACATTGGCATCTACTACGACGCCATGCACGCATCCGTCCACTTCTACGACGCGCTCGTCGCCTCCGGCCCGGCCTTCGCCGCCGGTTGGTACCAGCCCAACAGGACCACCACCTCAATCACGGGACTCCTCGACGTCCTCGGCCCCGCCACCACCGACGCCTCCTGGCCCTCCTTCTCCGCGGCGGTCCGGGCCGGCCGCGTGCCGCTGCGCCTGCAGCTCACCACGGCCATCCGCTTCAGGGTTGCCAACGCCTTCCACTCGGGCCGCCAGAGGATGCATGTCAGCTGCGACCTGCTCGTCGGCGCCCACGGCGACCTGCTGCCGGACTCCGTTGGGTCCCCTTGTGACAGATACATCTGATCTTGATATACATATACATAACATACATACGTGTATCTGATCTGACTTCCTTCCTTTTCTGTTAATTTAATTTATTTTAATCGCTCCGCCGTCTCTGGCTCCCATGCATGCAATCGTTACGTGTGTTTTAAGTACTCCGGAAAAAAAGTGGCCTGCCGTCTGCCCACCTAATTTTTTTACATGTAGCTTTTTGTCGGTTCGGAATTTGACTAGAAAAAATGCTCATACTTACACCGGGTGAAGACCATAGATTTCAGCAACTAGTGGATTGCGCGCAGGGTAAACATTCCCAGATTGTTTCATGGGTTGCGACAATAATGTGTGTAATATTAGTTGTGATGGTGACAAACATGAAAATGTTGATAGATTTAGGGTGTGTTCACTTCGCAAAAAGTAGCCGAAAAGTTACTGTAGCATCTTTCGTTGTTATTTGGCAAAATTTGTCCAATTATAGACTAACTAGGCTCAAAAGATTCGTCCCGACATTTACAGACAAACTATGCAATTAGTTATCTTTTTTACCTACATTTAATGCTCCATATATGCGTCGAAAGATTTGATGTGATGGGTGGAAGAGAAAATATTTTGGGTTGGGTGGGGGAAGTGAACAAGGCCTTAAGCATATTGCAGATAGGATAGTTATATTTACAGGACACTACATGTCATAGTAATAGTTTGCAGGCTCGTTGCATGCTAAGTTTTAGTGTTAATATAAAAGCATTGCAGAGTGCTAAGTAGTATTATTACACAACATTAGTAGGATTTGGAGGCTGGGTTCTGTGAGATGTGATGCACAAAAGCATCTCACAGTGTTGAAGCTGAATATTACACAAGGGTACAAGCCGGTGGACTTGAGTTTCTGCTGGTTTGCGGCAGAGATGGAAGGTACAGTACATTGACATGCTCATAAATTCCAGTGGAGTCTTAAGCAGTTTATATAATTATATGTAAGTACATAAGTCTGCGCATGGACAAAGCACACTGACACAACAGTTTAGCTAGAAACACAACTACCGTTCACACCTTTTTGTACAGACACTCCTACAGGCATTTATTTGGATGGTACCGCTAGTGGTTGCATGGCCATGGTTCGTTGCCTACATGGCTACATATAGGGCCTGTTTAGATGCAAAAAATTTAGTAAAATGGATACTGTAGCATTTTCGTTGTTATTTGACAATTAGTGTCCAATCATAGTCTAATTAGGCTTAAAAGATTCGTCTCGTGGATTTCGTTTAAACTGTGTAATTAGTTTTATTTTTTATTTATATTTAATGTTTCATGCATGCGTTCAAAGATTCGATGTGACGGGAAATGTGAAAAATTTTGCAAAATTCTTGGGGAACTAAACTGGGCCATAGGTGGCCTTGTGAACACACCAGAAAATATTGAAGGACTTGTAGTGTGCATGAAGCTAATCCTCTGTAAACACCAAAGAGTTTAGGATTAGTTTTGTCATCAAGAGTACGTTGCCATTTAGCTAGAAACAAAAGTTTGGATAAAGAAGTAGTGGATACGAACTGTGACAGTGTATGCTAGATCAAATTTGAAGGGCTAAAGTGGCTACGATCTGACCTTTTCAGACTTCGGTCACACGTTCACCGCACTTGTGGATGCTTCCTTTTGTGTTATGGGTTGATTCGTCAATCTTGGGTTAACATTTTTTTCGGCAGGTTGCAAAGGGAATTAATATAAAGCAAGCTCCTTTTGGATACATGTCATCCTGACGTAGATGAGTGTACTTACTTTTTGGAGGACCTCTCAGCTGGTGGCTCTGAGTCAGGCACCGATCTCTTGCCATTATGCTCTTCGATGGTATCCTGAGTGGACCATAAGTTGTTTAAAATCTCTGAGTATAATCAATAGCGAGATTCTTATATTTTTTTGTCCCTTTGTTTGGCGATTTTGTTCATGAGCTATATGTTTTTTATGCTGTTTGATTAACTAAGTCTAGTATTTGGGAATACTATGTATAGACAACAGCAATAAGAATATACCTGCTCATCACTGGCTGTAGACTGAAACAGAGCCCTATGGGCACCTTGCTCTTCTTGGAATTCCCTGATCATGACAGAATAGATAGATATATGTGTGTTATATGCAAAGAGGAAACGGATTACAACTGTGAATATGTCTGAATATAGCATGCACGCGATTTAGGTTACAGGTGAAATTACTCAGTGTTAATGTCCTTCAATGGTGTTTCCTCAATGTTGGTAGGTGGGGGAGGAATCTGCGGAAGTAAGCAGAGGTTTGAGATAAGGGTAAATTACTAACAGCTGCAGTTGTAAGAAGTCTCTTTGTATAAATATCTTCAGAGGTTCAACCAAATCACTGGTTAATTCATTATGTACATTAGTAGGCGCAGCACGGGGTGAATCATGTGTGGTGTCAATGACCAGGTAGCCTGTTAGTGAAAAGACAATGGGATGTATCAATATTGTGCAGGTTTCAATAGCAGCACCATAATTGGTTAACGATAATTGTTAGACATTGAATTGTTGTAGGTGGTAGCTTAGCTGAGAAGGTCTGTCCGTGCTGCTGGTGTGTCAACCTGAGCTGATACCTGAGTTACCTGCCAGTAGGTTAGACTCTGTAAATTGGTGGGCTTAAAGATGAGGAAAACAGGGGTGTATGACTTGTGGAGGCACTCTGCTATACCGACGAACAAGCTGTGGACTACTTGGCATGCCATACTCAGATGCAGTTAGAACATAACGTGCAAGGTGCGCTCCTCTATTAGCAACAGAGAATAGCTGCCTCGCAAGTTGTCTGTAGAAGCCAAGCTCTGTGTAATTATAATCTAGTATGGCAAAACCATATATAGCGTGTAAGAATCTCAGGCTATGCAATACATCATCCTCATAGGGGTTGCAACATTCAGCATCAGTGGATGACCAGAAAAAGAAACGACGTGGAGCCTCTCTAGGAAACAAAGGAGGCAAGTCTAACTCAACGCCATGTAGCAAAGCACCGTTGCCATCAATCTCATGAAGGAATGATACATATGGAAGTCGGCAGCGGTGCGCAACAACTTGCAAAACAGATAGACAAGATAAACAAACAGGAAACATAGCACACAGGTACAAATAGAATAAGAAGATCTATGAGTGTGGCTCTAGAGCTGACAATCGAAAATTGGCAAACTAAAATGGAGAATGACATAACAAGCAAAGTGGAACTATGAGGTCGACATGAGTGTATAAGGAGCCGCTTATGAGGGCTGCACATTTTTTTTGTCCATTTTTTTTCCAAAGTAACAAAGAAAAACGGACAGAAATTGAGATGTGTTAGATCAAGCAGAAGAATGTGCAGGTAAAATATGAGTACCCAAGTAAGTACCATAAAGAATGGAATCCTTAATACAGACAACATGGAACATTGGGGGGGAGTAATTACCTCAGGAATCCCAGGGCAGAGCAACGAATAGAACATCCAGGAACACCAAAGAGCTAGCAACTAATGGTCGTAAATTGTTGTGAGAACATAGCAAAGCAACATAACACAATGAGTACTGATGACATTTCATAAGCTGAAAGCGCATACCAGAGCAACGACAAACAATCGGTGAGCTGACCGCTGGTGGACACAAGGGGAACTAAGCAACCGCGGAGGATGGACCAAGAAATGTAGGGACCCCTTGCATGGAGACAAAGCAACCTGACCTGAAACCGAAGTAAGATATTTCCCATGTGAGCTCACAAAGAGCCTAAACGGCTTTTGGCTAGATGCCTTCGGTTAATGTGTTTGTAAGTAAACCCTTTGTAATCTCTTTTAAAAAAATTTAATACAAAGCCATGCTATGGGTATCTCCCCCATAGTTTTTGCCATAAAAAAGAGCCTAAATGGCGATTGTAATGCACAGAGTAAAATCACCGGTGACGGAAGTAGACAGACCTAGGGTTCTAGTGGACTGCGCAGTAGAAACAATGACCGCAAAGGAGGTTCTTGCCGTGGCACGCCGAACCCCAGGGAGCCAAATTGGAGAGCGGAACCCAGCGGCAGGTCAACTCCAGCAGCCACAGGTGTGGTAGAACCACCTGAATCATATGGCCCACATGTGCCTACCATTGTCTTCTAAACTTCTAATACAGCACATGCAGGCCAGACAACTCTGGTAGTCTGTCGGGTGTCATCGGGGAACTCCTAATCATCCATATTTTATAACTCATACAGGATCAACAATGGAGTTGTTACAACATTACAACCATTGGATACAAAATATCTTACACCAGAGTGCGGAATAATATAACATTAGTTTACAAAACATGTATAAGTTAAACTTTAACTTAAGCTCCAAAAGATGAACAGTATCGCGGAAGCAACTTAGGTGAAACACCTAAGGTAGAAGAAGTAACCAGACCATGTCGAGCCCACTGACATGACCTCAACTAGCTGCTCAAGTCAAAACCTGCAATAGGGGTTCACAAACCCTAGGTACTTGAGGGTACTCAACAAGTCTTACCCGACTAAAGAAAAGACTCCAAGGATATGCAAGCTTAAAGGTAAGGTAGAAGCAAGAAGTAACTTTTCCTAAAAAGTTTACTAGAAGTGAATCCTTACTTTCAATCTTTTAGTTGTGTATTAAGTCATTATTAGTATCCAATTAGCACCTGGTCTAAATCCAACACTTCTTTAATCATCGAAGCTCATGTTCAACTCATATCATCTCTTATCCATCAATACTCAAGTTTCATTGATTAATTACGATGAGTGGTCAGAGGATCGAGTCTTCTTCTCCGCGAAGCAACGGCGATTCAAATCGATTGGTTCAGCTAGGGTTTTCTTACCACATGACATATGCAGGTCTAGGCCTGAACCAGAACCTACATATATTAACCCTCACTCAGATCCTGCAAAACCTAAACCGGTCTGCGCTACCCGAGAGCACAGTACCCCACTGCTCCATGCCACAATAGGTGGACAACACCGTACGGGTACACATTACTCTCACCATCTCCACACTCCCAGTGCGTAGTTGTCTTTTCAAGTTATGGAATAGCTAAGATATTAGGCTTACCGGAGTATGTGGGGTCACTACATCAGGCTTCAAACCTGATGCAAGCCAAGATTCCACCTGGTCTCAATTTAACATTATTAGCATTATGGTATTCACAACCCATAAAGAGTTGAGAAGAGCAAGGTATAAAACTGTTACTATCGAACGATGAAACCATCGTTCGACTTCTATCGAAATCTAAGCATTACTAAGCATAAGAGGTATGACCTATTGAAAGGATCTAAACAATGCCTAGAGGGGGGGTGAATAGGTGTATCTAAAAAGTTCTACACAAATCTCAAAGTTACTTGTCAGCAACTGTTGGAAGTCCCGACAGTTTGAGTCAGCACTTCCGACGTGTCAGAAGTTCCGACGCAAACTGTCAGCACTCCCGACGCCTACGGGAAATGAACTACTAATGCTCAAATGAACTTTGTGAGACTGGTAACTTACAACACCACTTCTTAGTGGTAAGATGAAGATGTTAGATCACTTCCTTGACGCCGAGAACTCTCCAAGTCGTAGATCAAGACCAAACACTAAGAGGGAGGTTGAGAGAGAGACAAGCAAATACAAGTGATACCAAGCAAATCACACAAACAACAACAAACACGCGGGACAAAGGATTTATCCTGAGGTTCGGCAACCCCACAAAGGAGTGCCTACGTCCTCGTTGTTGAGGTGACCACTTAGGTCGGAGTCTATTTCACCTCCTTGCCTCTCTCAAAGCAACCACAAAGGTCACTTGAGTTCTCCACTAAGAAAACAAGGGTAATACAAACTTCCCAAGGCTCTTCCACAAGATGGAAGCTCTTGGGCGACGCCTAGCCGGCTAGGGTTCCAAGAACCCAAGAGTAATAGACGCAAATCCAACCGGCTTGACGAAGAAATCAAGTGCTCAAGCTTGCAAGAATGATTTTCTCACTCAAACCACACTCCTATCACTCAAATCCGTGGGAATCGAAGTTAGGAGCAAAGGAGGGAGGAGAGAGAGCTCTTGAATGCTTGAAAGATGTTTTGGCTGTGAGTTGGTGAGCAATGAATGAGTGAGTAACGGTTAGAAGTAAAGAGAGTGCTATTTATATTAGTAGTAGAAATCTAACCGTTCAGATCTACGTCAGGACTTCCAACGTAGATCTCAGGACTGCTGACGTAGAGAGAAAGTACTGTTCACACAAGGTTAAAAACACTGCGCAAAGTCAACGTCGGGACTTCTGACTTACGTCGGAACTGCTGACCGTCGGAACTTCCGACGCAGCAGTCAGCAGAGCGAGCTGATGGGCCTAGCGTCGGGACTCCTAGCGAGGGTCGGGACTCCTGACCGTCGGGAGTTTTGACATACGTCGGGACTTCTGACATCCTTAGTCACCGCACAGGCTAAGTGACTGGACGTCAGGACTCCCGGTGCAAGTCAGCACTTCCGACCGTCGGGACTCCCGACATACGTCGGGACTTCCGACACTAAAAGTAAGCAAAACTATTCTACGTGCTCGTGAAGTGCTAGAGTGTCTCTCTTTTGATTTTATTTTTGTACTTGAGCACTCTATCTTCCTCAGACCAACTAAATTTTGCATCCCTCTTTATAGTGTGGCATACCTAAACCCAAGAAGCGAAAAAATAAACTATGAAGCTCCGCTTGAGTTTGAAGCCTTTTTTAACACGACGAATTGAGGGATACCATTTCATCTTTATCAACTCTTTAATTCTTTCATGGGACCAATAGCTACGACATATCTCATTAAGATCACATTAGCCCCTAATTTGGATGTCATCAATACACCAAAACCCACATAGGGGGCAAATGCACTTTCAATCTCCCCTTTTTGGTAATTGATGACAACCAACTTAGGCTTTTACTAGAATATAAGAATTTAAAGCTTTTGAACCCCAAACTTTATGAAGAGCTCCCCCTTGATGTATGCATGAATTTGAATTTCAATTATGATCATTTATCCATCACTTGCATATATCAAGACAAAAGCTCCCCCTAAATTTTGCAATTCGTGGGGTGCAACACATATGTTTGAACAAGAATAAATCCGTGAAAAGAGATGCACTATGACAAGATATATTCACACAACAAGTGAAGAGAAAATGATGGCCAAGATTTCAAAGTGAATCCTAAAACAACACATGGCCATCGAAAATATCATACATCATCACAAGACAAACATAAGCTAATTTAGGTAGATAGATAACCATTACTTGTCCTACAATCATCCATCACACACAAATATATAGTTGTCCATCACATAGTGCCACCACACAACATAGTTCATACAAGCTAAAGGATTTTAAGTCTCGAAGGTAGACTACCAACAAACTATTACAAGATAGATCAAAGCCTAACACTCCCCCTTTGTCAACAAGTGCCAAAAGGGGGTAGGCGTAAGAGAAGCAAGTTACTCATCATCGTAGTCCTCGTCATCACCCTCATCACTGTCATCATCTTCCTGGATGTAGTCCTCATCAGCAGGAGGAGCAGTGCTCTTGCCCTGACGGCGAGAAGAAGCCTCATCCGCATATGCCGCACAAGCCTCATCATAAAGCTGCATAGGGTCACGGGGAGGCACAAACGGCGGCGGAGGAGAAGATACAATACCAGCCCGCTACTCCATACGATAAAGCCTCTCTTGTATGTCATGTTCCCGCTGAGCACTAGCACAACACTGTCCAAACATGTAGTTCATGAGAAACTTGAACTTGCTAGGCTTCTTGCTCTTACCAGAGGAGGAAGAAGAGAGGGGCTCGGCACTGGTGGAGCACAAAGGAGCAGTAGAAGGTGAAGTGGCAGCACGATGAGAATGAGAAGATGAAGCGCCTTTGCCCTTGCGTCTAGCAACATCAGCTGCCCTCTTCAATTCTTTGGCAGCAGTAATAGAGATCTTGTTGGAGATCTTGAGAAGCTTGTGATTTGAACCATCTGAGGGAAAGCGGATGCCAGACACTTGCTCAATGACATGCATAAGGTAGGGAGCATATGGAAGGCCTTTGACAGGATCCTCAGAAGTGTCATGAATTTTGTTCCAGATGTAGCGACTGATGGAGAACTTCTGAAAATCAGCACCAAAGCGATCAAGGACCTTCTGAGAGTCATCACGAAGATAGGTGGAATCACCAGCCTTTGGATACAAGATCTTCCTCAGGATGTTGTTCAAGACATAGAAATAGGGCTTTAGGTACACGGTCTTGCCATCTGCAGGATGTCCAGCAAGATACATGTGCTGGTACTCCTCCATCGCAACATCCTCATACTCAACGAGCTCAGTAGCACGACGGTCATAACTATTGAAACCAAGCAAGCGAGAGAAAGTAACAAAGTTGACCTTATAATGCTTGCCCACCGTGGTCCAGTGGATGATGTCAGTAGCACCGGTCTTGTCCTTCTCATGATGATAGGAAGCATAAAACTACAGGATAATCTCATTGTTCCAATGCTTCCGAAACTCCATCAGGTGAAGCAGGCCCACGGAGTTCAAGTCCTTAACCATCTATGGTAGCTCAGGAGGCTCGGTGATCAAACCAAGATCATACGAAAGAATATACTTCATCTGAACGACTGGCTCCTTCTTCTGGAAGACTTTGCTATAGAGGATGGACCGGTAGTAATCAAAGTGAAAGGGATGCCAGAACCGAGCCTCAAGCCGGAGATCCTTCTCGTCTTCAGCATATAAATTTTGAGCACGCTGCGATCGGATTTCACGAACGTTGTGGCGGTAGTCGACAGGACAAGGAGGAGCCCAACCACCAAAGTTTGGAGCAAGTTCAGGCTCCTGGATAAAGGGCGGAGGACCATCAAACGGAACAAACTCATGAACAGGATGTGAGGGGCCATGGGATGGTGACTGCAGCATTGGAACTCCGATAGTGCGGCCCGCACGCTCAAGAGCCTCCTCTTCCGCATCAACAACCGGATCCATCCCACCAAAAAGCCTGGGTTGGAGGCGGAGGAGGAGCAGCAGAAGATGAGTCCCATCCACCACGGGCACGAGCAGCTGCCCGCCGGGGAGCACCAGCATCGTCATGGAGATAGGCCGCCTTGGTGCGGCCAGATGACTTGGTAGCGGTGCGGTCTTGATTGAGCTTAGACCGCTTCTCCGAACGGCGTGAGGGACTGCCACCCTCCATGGCTGCAAAAAGAACGTGGAGCGAAACTAAGAAACAAGGAGCAACATAGCATGGGCGCAGCGATGCAGAGAAACATGCATGGACGGACAGTCACAGAGTCGGGACTGCTGGCATGAGCCGGGACTCCCGACAGTCAGAACTGCCGGCTTACGCCAGGAGTTCCGACACAAGTGAAAACCGTCTGAAGCATGGGGCTCCATATCGATGCACACACACGTCCAAGGAAGATAGAGGAGCAGAGAGGGAAGAAGGAAATAGCAAAAAATCTAAGGTACATTGAAGAAGGGTACGAGAGCGACGGTAGTACCTTAGGAAAGAGGGAAGAAGATGGAGAAGCGGCAGATTCGGGGTAGCGGCGATGTCTAGGAGAAGATCCGTGCGCAGCACGTCACTGGGAGCAGCACAACACCGGAATCCAACCACGGGACGGCGATGAGCTTCAAACGGGGAGAAACATGGTGGAGAGAGAGAGAAACGGCGACGGGAAGAAGGGCCGGAGGTGGCTGCCGGAACCCCCGACGACGAGGACGGCCGGAGCAGCCGGTGCCGAGCACGACGATGGCCGGGCGGCAAGAGGGGTCGGAGGTGCGGAGGGTGAGGTGCGGGAGGGGAAAAGATAGGGTGAAAGGAGTTAAGCGGTGAAAAGATTGGGCCACGGTTAAAACCGAGACGCGCGACCCAGATCCACGTCGGAAGTTCTGGCATGCACGTCGGAACTGCTGGCAGCCAGAAGTGCTGGCGCAGGCCGGGACTGCTGGCCGCCGGAAGTGCTGGCGCAAGCCGGGACTCCCGACGGTCGAAACTGCCGGCGTATGCCGGGACTTCCGACGCAGAGAGACAGAAAACCTCTCAAACCAGAACTCACCATGCTAGGTGGGACAAAATATGATGGACACACACTAATGTTTTCACAAGTGACTAGATTTCATTCAACCAACACAAAACAATAGTCACCCATGAAAACTACAAAATAGATTTTGAAAACGACGCACAATATTTGTTCTCAAACCTTTTCTCCTAACTAGATCAAACGAAAGTATGTGCAAGACATCAAGCCATGTTACGAGAATCAATGATATTTAGCTCACTCCTCAAAGCACAAAATCTTGACTCATCTAGAGGCTTTGTAAAGATATCAGCTAGTTGTTTTTCGGTGCTCACATGATGGATTGCGATATCTCCTTTGGCTTCGTGGTCTCTCAAAAAATGATGCCGGATGTCTATGTGCTTTGTTTGAGAGTGGTTTATGGGATTGTTTGCCATTTTAATGGCACTCTCGTTGTCACACAAAAGGGGAATCTTGGTTAACTCACAACCGTAGTCCTTAAGGGTTTGCTTCATCCAAAGTAGTCGGGCACAGCATGCACCGGCCGCCACATACTCGGCTTCGGCGATGGATAAGGCTATGGAGTTTTGCTTCTTAGAGCTCCAAGACACCAAAGACCTACCAATAAATTGGCAAGTCCCAGTAGTACTCTTTCGATTTACTTTGCAACCGGCATAATCCGAATCGGAATAGCCAAGTAACTCGAAAGTAGAGCCCTTGGGATACCACAAACCAAGATTAGGAGTGTGCACTAAATACCGAAAAATTCTCTTAACAGCCAACAAATGGCATTCTTTCGGATTAGCTTGAAATCTTGCACACATGCACACACTAAGCATAATATCGGGCCTAGATGCACAAAGGTAAAGGAGGGATCCAATCATGGAGCGATATACCTTTTGATTCACGTCCTTTCCTCCTTGATCAAGGTCAAGATGTCCATTGGTTGGCATGGGTGTCTTGATGGGCTTGGCCTTGTCCATGTCAAACTTCTTCAACATGTCATTGGTGTGCTTGGTTTGACTAATGAACGTACCATCCTTGAGTTGCTTAATTTGAAATCCAAGAAAGAACTTCAACTCTCCCATCATGGACATCTCAAACCTATTCATCATGATCCTACTAAATTCCTCACAAAAAACCACATTAGTACTACCAAATATTATGTCATCGACATATATTTGGCAAACAAAGATATCATCATTAACTTTGCAAGAAAATAAAGTGGGATCGGCCTTTCCTATCTCAAATCCTTGTTTGAGTAGGAAGTCCTTTAAGCAATCGTACCAAGCTCTAGGGGCTTGTTTGAGCCCATAGAGCGCCTTGTCGAGCTTGTAGACGTGATTGGGATACTTGGGGTCTTCAAAGCCCGGTGGTTGCTCTACATACACCAACTCGGATAGGGGGGGCGTTGAGAAATGCACTCTTCACGTCCATTTGATATAACTTGAAATCATGGTGAGCGGCATAGGCTATAAGAATACGAATGGATTCTAGCCTTGCCACCGGTGCATAGGTCTCCCCAAAATCCAAGCCTTCAATTTGAGAGAATCCCTGAGCCACCAACCTAGCTTTGTTCCTTGTCACCACGCCATGCTCATCTTGCTTGTTGCGGAAAACCCACTTGGTTCCAATCACATTTTGCTTGGGCCTTTCCACCAAGGACCAGACTTCATTCCGAGTGAAGTTGTTCAACTCGTCTTGCATGGCTATCATCCAATCCTCATCTTCAAGTGCCTCTTCCACCTTGCTAGGTTCCAAAGGAGAAACAAACGAGTAATGTTCACAAAAATTTGCTAAACGAGAATGTGTAGTTACCCCTTGTCGAATGCTCCCCAATATATTATCAACGGGATGATCCCGTTGAATGGATTGATGCACTCTAGGATGTGGCACTTGAGTTGGTCTTTGAATGAGATCATTATCTTCATCATCGTGGTCATGATCGAATGAAAAATCACAATCATGAGCTTGTGGAGGGTTGCCTTCACTTCTTTCTTCATTGTTGAGTTGAGGTTGAGCTTGCACATTATTGGCACCATCTTGATGAGAATGACCTTGTGCATCATTTGATTTTCCATCTTGAATTTTTCTTGTTGCGGAAGCTTCACCATGCCCATTGGATGGAACATGATGAGTGGTAAGATCATGATCAACATGTACAACATGGTCTTCATCTTCTTCTTCGATGGGCTTTATCTCACCAATGGCAAGCTTCTTGATGGCTTTATGTGGGGCTTCCTCATTACCTACAATCTCAACATTGACTTGCTCCTTTTGAGAGCCGTTGGTTTCATCAAAAGTCACGTCTACCGCGATTTCAATCAAACCAGTGGTTTTGTTGAAAACACGATATCCATGTTCGTTAGTAGCATAACCAAGCATGAAACCTTCATCAACCTTTGGTGCAAACTTTGAGCTTTTGGATTTCTTGTTAAGTATGAAACACTTAGATCCAAAAACTCTAAAGTAGTGCACCTTGGGCTTTTTACCGGTTAGAAGTTCGTAGGCGGTCTTGTCTCTCATCTTGTGAAGATATAGGCGGTTGATAGCATGACAAGCCGTGTGTACCGCTTCCGCCCAATAGTTGACCGGAGTCTTGTATTCATCCAACATCGCTCTTGCGGCTTCTATGAGTGTTCGATTCTTCCTCTCCACAACACCATTTTGTAATGGAGTGTATGGAACCGAGAACTCATGTTTAATTCCTTCCTCATCAAGGAACTCTTCAATGTTGGTGTTCTTGAACTCCGTCCCATTGTCACTTCTAACTCTCTTGATTTTGACATCAAACTCATTTTGGGCTCTTCTTGCAAACTTCTTGAAGATGCCTTGTACTTCACTCTTGTCATGCAAAAAGAATACCCAAGTGAAACGAGAATAGTCATCAACAATTACAAACCCATATTTGTTACCACCAATGCTTATGTAAGTGATGGGTCCAAATATGTCCATGTGAAGCAATTCCAATGGCCTTTCGGTTGACACCACATTCTTGACGGGATGTTTAGCTCCAACTTGTTTTCCCGCTTGGCATGCGCTACAAATCCTATCTTTCTCAAAAGAAACATTTGTTAGTCCAAGGATGTGTTCACCCTTTTGAAGTTTGGCCAAGTTCCTCATCCCAACATGGGCAAGTCGGCGATGCCATAGCCAACCCATGCTAGATTTTGCCATTAAACAAGTCTCGAGATTGACTCTATTTGATGTGAAATCAACTAGATAGAGTTTCCCTTTTAAATGACCCGTAAATGCAGTAGAGGAATCCTTCCTTCTAAAGACTTCCACACCCTTATCCGTAAAGAGACAATTGTAACCCATCTCACAAAGTTGCGAGACGGATAACAAATTGTATCTCAACGAATTCACAAGTAAAACATTAGAGATAGAGTTGTCATTTGAGATAGCAATTTTACCCAAACCAAGTACTTCTCCTTTTCCATTGTCACCAAACACAATGTTTCCACTTTATCATTACTAGATTGGAAAGATGTGAACATGTTCTTCTCTCCGGTCATATGATTGGTGCATCCACTATCCACCACCCAACTTGTTCCACCGAAGGAATATTCCTATAAAGACAAATCAAGCTTGTGCTTTAGGTACCCAAAAAGATTTGGGTCCTAGGGGGTTAGTCACATAAAACTTCGGTACCCAAACACTCCTCATAATCTCCTTCCTCTTAAGGGCACCAACATACTTCACCACAATCTTGCCATCCTTGCCCCAACAACACATGTAGTCACTAGCATAACACCGTGGAAGTGGTGCTTGTGGCTTGGGGGTCTCGGATTGCTTCGTCTTGTTGCTTGTAGGTTGGATCTTGGGAATGTAGACCTTGTTGTTGGCCTTGCATATAAGCTCATCAAGGGCAACACCCTTGTTGAACTTCACACAAGGCACACCATTGACCATGTTCCTTCCATTTGCCTTCCCATCATACCTATTGTAGCCAAGACCTTCCTTGATAGATGGGTGCCTAAATGTCTTGTATATAGTCTTGTTGGATTGCTCTTGACACTTGCACCCATTCTTCAAGGCCATCTTCAACCTATTGATCTCCTTGTCTCCCTTCTCTAGCTCAACAAGGTTAGTAGTATATGTATTTACATCAATTTTATAGCATCATTTACAACCATTGCTAGTGGAGACATTAGAGTCTTCGGTTGCCTTAGGAGAAGTTGAAGTGCTAGCCCAAAGTGTGCTATAGTTTTGCTCAAGATTTTGATATTTTTCTTCCAAGCGTGTAAGGCTTTCTTGAGCAATACTTTTCTCATTCTTGAGGCTAGCTATTTGATCATTAACCGAGGAATGTTCTTTAGTCAATTTCCCAATTGAGTCATTGGCTAAAGACAATTTAACGGTTAACTTCTCAACCTTTGACTTTTCCTCGATGATAGATGCTTCAAGAGCTTGGTTCTTTTCTCGCTCTTGAGTGATTATTTCTCCTTGTATCTCCAAGCATCTATCCCTCTTCTCTAATTTTTTCATTAGCATTTTTATTTTAGTGTAGGCCTTTTTACCAAATTTCTTTATCATGGTTGCTTCAAGTTGTTCTATGTTCTCATCACAACTATCATACTCATCACTAGAGGAGTTGGATGGGGATAGTACCTTCTCCCCTTGGCCATAAGGCAAGTTGGAGTGTAGTATTCATTGTCGATGAGGTTGAAGAAAAGCCTTGGTGATGAATCCAAGTTGGGAAAGAGCTTTGGTGATGAAGCCGAGTCGGGGAGGGTCATGGTTGGTGATGAAGAGTGATGGTTAGCAATGTTTGCGGCTCCTTTCTTCTTCTTCTCATCATCACTTGAGTCACTATCATCATTTGACTCCCATTCGTCACCAATATGAGCTTCACCTTTCTTCTTGCCTTTGTTCTTCTTATCATTACTCTTGTTTTTCTTGTCTTTGTTTTCTTCGGGACAATCAGCAATGAAGTGACCGGTTTTACCACACCTATAGCAAAACCTCTTCTTGTATCTCTTCTTACCATCTCCATAAGTATTGCGGTTGCTCTTCTTCTTCATGAATTTTCTAAGATTTCTAATCACAAATGCAACCTCCGCATCGGAATCTTCTTCTTCACTTGAGGAATCATCCTTCAATTTCTTCTTCTTTTCTTGACAACACCCATTGCCATCATGAACATGAGTTGCTTTTAGGGCTGCACTCTTGTTGTATCCCATTGCACTAGGATTTTGACTATGAGCATTGATTGCATCTTGATCAAGGCATTCATGATGCTTGAGCTTCGCGAGAACTTCTTGAGGTGTTATGCAATCATAGTCGGGCCTCTCCATGATCACGGATGCTAGCATATTGTTCTTTGCTCTATATGTTCTCAAAATCTTTCTAGCAACCTTGTTGTCATCCCATTCGGTGCTTCCAATAGATCTTATGCGGTTGACCAAAGTCATCATCCTATCAAACATAGCTTGAGTTGTTTCACCTTCCAAGAACACAAATCTCTCCAATTCATCATGTAGTAACTCGATGTTGCCCTTTCTCACACTCTTGTCTCCTTCAAATGAAGTCTTTAAGACTTCCCAAATGTCCATAGCAATTTCTCTTCCATTGACCTTGTTGAACTCATCCGGAGCTAGACTTGAAACAAGCATGGCTACGGCTTGTGCATTTTGACGGAAGTTGTGTGCCTCTTCCGGAGTGATCTCTCTTTCTTCGGTGGGAAATGTCACACCAACATCAACCACTTCCCAAAGATTTGCGGCAATGAGGTGCATCTTCATTTTGTACGCCCAATCGGGATATCTTGATCCATCAAAGTGAGGTGGCTTGCCAAGATTCACGGATGGAGTATGATGAAGTGGGGCTTTGATGAGTTGTGAATAATCAAAGTTCATGGTGGAGTACATTCCTTTTGGTTGACTATGCTCTCCGGCTCCAACATCAATCGCACCATCTTGACCATTGTCAATTTTGCCACTTATAGCATCATCAACCTTCTTACTCAACTCTTCTTTCAACTTGCTCATCTCATCTTGCATTTTCTTCATTTCATCTTGAAAAAGCTTTGTTTGAGCTGCCATCAACTCTTTGGCTATTTCTTTAGCCAACTCTTGTGTCTTGTCGGTCTCTGACATTGTTTCTTCTCACGTGGTGAAATGCAATAAGAAGACCTCGCTCTGATACCAATTGAAAGGATCTAAACAATGCCTAGAGGGGGGGTGAATAGGCGTATCTAAAAAGTTCTACACAAATCTCAAAGTTACTTGTCAGCAACTGTCGGAAGTCCCGATAGTTTGAGTCAGCACTTCCGACGTGTCAGAAGTTCCGACGCAAACTGTCAGCACTCCCGACGCCTACGGGAAATGAACTACTAATGCTCAAATGAACTTTGTGAGACCGGTAACTTACAACACCACTTCTTAGTGGTAAGATGAAGATGTTAGGTCACTTCCTTGACGCCGAGAACTCTCCAAGTCATAGATCAAGACCAAACCCTAAGAGGGAGGTTGAGAGAGAGACAAGCAAATACAAGTGATACCAAGCAAATCACACAAACAACAACAAACACGCGGGACAAAGGATTTATCCTGAGGTTCGGCAACCCCACAAAGGAGCGCCTATGTCCTCGTTGTTGAGGTGACCACTTAGGTCGGAGTCTATTTCACCTCCTTGCCTCTCTCAAAGCAACCACAAAGGTCACTTGAGTTCTCCACTAAGAAAACAAGGGTAATACAAACTTCCAAGGCTCTTCCACAAGATGGAAGCTCTTGGGCGACGCCTAGCCAGCTAGGGTTCCAAGAACCCAAGAGTAATAGACGCAAATCCAACCAGCTTGATGAAGAAATCAAGTGCTCAAGCTTGCAAGAATGATTTTCTCACTCAAACCACACTCCTATCACTCAAATCCGTGGGAATCGAAGTTAGGAGCAAAGGAGGGAGGAGAGAGAGCTCTTGAATGCTTGAAAGATGTTTTGGCCATGAGTTGGTGAGCAATGAATGAGTGAGTAACGATTAGAAGTAAAGAGAGTGCTATTTATATTAGTAGTAGAAATCTAACCGTTTAGATCTACGTCGGGACTTCCGACGTAGATCTCGGGACTGCTGACGTAGAGAGAAAGTACTGTTCACACAAGGTTAAAAACACTGCGCAAAGTCAATGTCGGGACTTCCGACTTACGTCAGAACTACTGACCGTCAGAACTTCCGACGCAGCAGTCAGCAGAGCGAGCCGATGGGCCTAGCGTCGGGACTCCTGGCGAGGGTCGGGACTCCTGACCGTCGGGAGTTCCGACATACGTCGGGACTTCTGACATCCTTAGTCACCGCACAGGCTAAGTGACTGGACATCAGGACTCCCGGTGCAAGTCAGCACTTTCGACCGTCGGGACTCCCGACATACGTCGGGACTTCCGACACTAAAAGTAAGCAAAACTATTCTACGTGCTCGTGAAGTGCTAGAGTGTCTCTCTTTTGATTTTATTTTTGTACTTGAGCACTCTATCTTCCTCAGACCAACTAAATTTTGCATCCCTCTTTATAGTGCGGCATACCTAAACCCAAGAAGCGAAAAGATAAACTATGAAGCTTCGCTTGAGTTTGAAGCCTTTTTTAACACGACGAATTGAGGGATACCATTTCATCTTTATCAACTCTTTAATTCTTTCATGGGACCAATAGCTACGACATATCTCATTAAGATCACATTAGTCCCTAATTTGGATGTCATCAATACACCAAAACCCACATAGGGGGCAAATGCACTTTCACCTATTGATACTATCAGGGTATAACTAAGTATACCTGTATATCAAGGTAATCATGCAGCAATGGTATAGACCAACTCCTAATTACTTAATGGACATCTCACATGACCTAAAGTGTAATAAAGATTTGTAAATGCTATAGAAGGTTGTTATGCACCAGAGCTTGCCTGCGTTGTAGAGAATGTTAGTTTTCACGGAGAGATCCAATAGACACCAACATCTCTAGTGGATGGACCCTCTCCGAGACTTGATCAACACGCATCTTTTCACTCTCGTATACACTACACGTAATAAATGATGTTTTGCTTAATAAGATGGAATGCATGCCATGATGCATGATGTCTGATGAAAGACATGTAATTTGTATGATAGAACTCTAATAAAGTTAAGAAAGTTGAGTACAACTTTCCTCACAAAACAGTTGCAAGTAGTTATGATAAATCATTTTTAGTTATTCTTCTAATAAGCCAAAGATTCACTTATCATACATGCTTACCAACTAATGCTTCATCATGAAAAGACATGTACAAGCAATATACAAGGAAATATATAACTTTTACTTTTTACCTAAGAGGTTGCGTCTAAGAAGCAATCAAATTTATCAACATGCACTTACTAATGAAATGCTTAATTAAGTCATTTAGAATTATTAACTAAAGGGTGAACATAAACATATCAAGAAGGTAATCACTTTGCCATGAAACACAGGTGGGGATGTGCCCCATTGTCTACAATCAACTCCAAAATGCACCCAAGTCCTATCTTGATTTATGCTAATCCATTTGATAATTAATAACTAATAATTAAAGCATATAATTAAGGACATAATTAAATGTCATCAAATTAATCTCAAACTTTTTGTGAAGGTTTATACTAGCATAAAATAGTTACACAAAAAGTTTCATGATGATTGGATAATTACCTTAGCTTAGAAAAATCATGGAACATGCATTTATTAATTAAAAGAGCTAATTTTTACTCATACCAAAAGTACTGAAAATGACCATTTCATATTTTTCTATGATAGAGCACATCATAATAGAGCTACATAAAAATTTTCATATTTTAATTGGGCACATGTAATTAGTTATGAATTTCCAAAGTTTAACACTTGTTTTATATTTTCTAAAAATGAGAAATCCGGTTGAAAATGTTTTTCACTCAGCCCTAGCCAGCCCCTGTGACTGACATGCGGGGCCCCAGTCAACCGCATAGTGCTCCAGCGTGCAGCCGCGGGTGCACGGCGTTGACCGCCGATTCCCTACGGAGGTCTCCAACGAGGGTAAGCATACCGGCGTGCTCAAGACATCACCACGTGTCGACCTAGGTAACTAAACAGGCGGCTAGGGTTTCACGGCGAGCACAGCGCCGGCCATGGTAGCCACAGCGGTGCGACGACGGCACGCCGGCCATGAGGGACCGGTAGCGATAAAACTACGGTGGCTTACAGCACCAGGAGCTTACTCAATCAACAAGAGATAGATGGCTGGGGCGGAGTCACGACAGAGATGCATCACCTTTGTCAAGGGCGGGTACGGCAGCAAGAGCGATGGCAAGGATGGTGTTCCGACGGCTCCTACGTGGTAGAGGTAAAAACGACAAGACAGTGAACTTTAGTGAAACACAAGAAAACTAGAACAACACAAGGTAGGGCGAGAGGTGCTCAGGTGAGCCCTAGCCACGACGACGCGTAGCTCGACGGTCATGGTGCCAGCGGCTAGGCGATATAATGGTGCGGGTGAAGCAGCGAGATGCGCCAGCTCTTGCTCGGCTTGGACACGCAAATGGATGCGTGTCAACGCACATAGAGGCGGCGTTGGAGGGCAGCGGCTCACCGGCAAGCAGCTACGTGGTAGCAGCCTTCCCCAAGCACTGTAGCAACTGAAACTGCCCTCTTCCTCTCTCATTTTCTCGAGATTTTGCAAAACAACCCGAAGATTACCCTTAAGCAAAGTTGTTCTTTGATCATCAATCTCCAACTTCACTTAAAGGATCCAACTCAAAAGATCATAGGTTTTGAAGTTTTTAGACTTTGAAAACATGCACTTTGAAACTATAGTTGAGATTCAGTTAACAAAGTTCTAAAAATAGTTTACTTAGCAGCTTTTGGTATTTAATTAAGGACAAAGCATGATTCAAACATTGCATCTAAATACACAGTAACCAAGTTCAAGTATCCTACCAAGTAATGTAACAAAAGTTGAACAATTTTTATTCATGAAAACTCAGTTAATAAATTCCCAAATATTGAACTTAATAACTGCTTTCAGGGACTTAGGCAGATTTGGCTAAGTTTGAGAATCAATTATTTAATTCAATCTTTGAGATCAATTTTAACATATTTTGAATTGAAACCTTTAACAAACCTTTACTCCATATGAAAAAGCACACTTGAAGTTATAAAGTTCATTTTTGCATAATTTCAAGTATTTAAGCAAATTCACATTTTTAAATTCACAAAGAACCTTAAGCATTAACATGGTTATTATTTCATGAATTAAATAAAACATCATATCTGCAACATGTGAAACATGACAACGAAAGCTATGAAACATCATATATGAAACATTCACAACATTACATATGCAACATGTGAGACCCTTTATAAGCAACATTTGAACACTAAACTTGAAACATAGCAAAGCTATAACTGAAACATCAATGTGCATCAATTATGAAACAAAGACATGCTACTATTGAAACATAGGATATGCACATATGAAACGCCTTATATGCAACATGTGAAACACTATAAAGCAACATGGAAAACATGACATATGAGATACTTTTCATGCAATGTATGAAACATATGATTACTATACTTGAAACATAGAGTGCACTTATACAACAATGCTTGATGGTTATGCTTGATGATGCTCATGCCCAAGTTTTAGTTGCTTTTAACATCTGGAATGTTACAATAGGCAAACGGCCGGCGGCGGAGCGAGGCGGACCGATTCCCTAATGCAGCAAAGGAGGACCTAAAAAGGAAGCAAGAAGGAAAGGAAGGAACGGAAGAACGAAGCGGGGAAGGACAAAGCGGGGCATCAAAGATGAAGGAAAGGGAATGACGGCGCAAGTGGAAGCACAGACAGCAGTGTCGGTGGCGTGGAACGGGAGGCACACAGGAGGAAAGCGATAGGAGGAAGAAAAGATAAGGTCGTTTGACTCGATCTTTTTGTTTTCCTTTTTTTGGCTACACCCTCGGCCGAGAGACGACGGAGGCATCAAGAAGACGTAGGCCAATCAGAACGCTGCATTTATTTGGGTTGGCAGCTCCACAGCAGGAGCCATTAAAATCCGCAAGAACTAGTAGGAATGCCCCGTGCGTTGCTGCGGGTCAGAAGTAGAAATATAAAGAAATTAAACTAAGGATTAGAAGATGTATATGTTAGATGCATTAGCACAATTATGCAGATTGTATCGATTAGTATATAGGTTTCATCAAAAGATTTTGTGTTACTTTTCAAAAAAAAAACTTATTGCTACTATAGCATATTGTTTTTATCATCCTCTTAGCTTTTGCTTAACTTGTCCTTGCAAGATTTGTGATTTTCTTGTTAGATTTTGGACCTGTCCATAAATCAAATATAGATCGCCTAAATCTCATCCATCCGAACCTCGTACCTCTACTATACCTAAGGGTCATCCCCCGTCCTAAAAGTTCTACGAGTTTTCCTCCACAAAATCATACATGTTTCGGAGGACCACATGTAATCCATATGATTTGCAGTTTTGCTAGTTTTTTTTCTTAGAAACGATAGTTTTTCTAGGCTTTGCTTAGAAGCAGTTTAAATGTTTGCAAAAAAGTTATCAAAATATATCCATGTGGGATCTCGTTTTGAAGAGTTTATTGCGAGGAACACCATGGTGCAATTGGATTTTAATTAAGATACTTGCTTTAGGTGCTATGACTTTTTCTCTATTTCAAAAGAAATAGTCAGTGGAGAGATAAATGGGGCTTAGTGGGCGTATGATGTCACTTAATGGGCGGATGACATCACTTTTCAAGATTGGACCAATGAAAAGCTAAAGAATAGGCTAGTGGGAGTTTGCTTTATCAGAAGTATAGATCAGCAAGTAAACACAGAGAAACACAGGTAAATACAGGATAAAATCACTCCCATTAGAATCAGCTGCACACATTCAGAACCACAGGATAGGAGATCCAACGAGAGAACATCTTGGAGGCGGCATGGCCAGTAGTTCCTTGGAAGGAGCCCCACGTGCTATCTAGGAGAGAATTTAAATAGGCAAATCCACAAAAGGGGCTCTGCTCGCTTCTAATTCTAGTGTGGCTGCAGCTGCATCTCACTGCAGCCACAGCCACAAGAATCACAGCCAAGCACACCGTAAACTTATTTGCGAACCTGCATGCATCCCTAAATTTAAAGCATCATCTATCTATATCTATCTATACCTAATAATAAAGAGGCAAAATTTCAGGCTTTTCTTCGTCTATCTATTTGTTTGATCCGTCTCCCTTTAACTACTAGACAATGGAAAGATTCTTTTGTCCGAACTTATATACATAACATGTACTCATACGAGTTAGAATAGCTCGCGTCTACACCAATATGGAGTATGAATCCTAATCTAAATAGATTCCTCAGATCTTGAGTACTCTAAATAGAACTCTTAATAATCAAATAGAAAAATATAAGAGTTACGTTCTTTATTTTGCTCCACTTTCTTTATTTACACACGAGTTAGAATCGCTCACGTCTAGACGAATATAGGAGTAGAAATCATAATCTAAATATATTTCTCCTGAGTACTCTAAATAGAACTCTAGACCAATATGGAGTAGAAATTCTAATCTAAATAGATTCCTCAGATCCTGAGTACTCTAAATAGAACTCTTAATAATCAAACAGAAAAGGATAAGAGTTACGTTCTTTATTTTGCTTCGCTTTCTTTATTTACATATGAGTTAGAATCGCTCGTGATTGTTCTGGCCCAGGCTGCCTGAAGACACTACGTGCATATTGCCATGGTCACTTCTGGTCTCCCGCATGAGCGTTGTGCTGCGGTGTAGTGTCGGCACAGTTTCCGCACTATGGCCATCACGCTAACGGGCTAGGCTGCCTTGCCATGGTCAGTGACACAATGTGCACGTGGTGTCGTGGCTGCAAGTTCAAGCCACCTCGCTGTGGCCGTAGTGTCTCGCGTGCAGCTCTGTCGTACAACCATGTTCGTGTCGCCTGCAATATAATGAATTACGATCCCGTTGCAACGTACGGGCATATTTGCTACTACCTAATAATAAAGGGCAATTGCTCCGGTACTCCTATTAAAAACTACTGTACAAATCTCAAAGCACTAGATCAAACTAACTAAATATTTTTTAATTATTCCCGCATGGGCCTGACCCATTCCATGCACAAAGGAGCCGTTCGGCTGGAATGATAAGCCGGCTGAAAAACACTGTTGGCTGATTTTTTCTGAGAGAAAAATACTATTCCGGCTGAAAAAACAAGCTAAATAAGACGGATTATAAGCCAGATGAACAGGGCCAAACCATGCCTAGTCCAAACCCAATCCATTTTTGGCTGTGTTTAGATTCCTGAAAAGGGGTAAAAAAAGTATTGTAGCACGTTTTGGCTTTATTTGGCAAATAGTGTCCAACCGTTGACTAATTAGGTTCAAACCATTCGTCTCGCAAAGTACAACCAAGCTGTACAATTAGTTTTTGATTTCATCTATATTTAGTACTTCATGCATGTATCGTAAGTTTGATGTGACGGAAAATCTTTTTTTCACATAGTACTTTTTTTTTAGGAACTGAACACAGCCTTTATCGTCCTCATCCCTTCACCGGTCACGGGTCATCGTGCGTCCATCTCCCTCCGGCCTCTAGATCGGGGGCGCTCTTCCGTTTCCTCCACAGAGCCAATGCTAAGATGATGCCGCTCACCTCATGGTCTGGCCGAGTCCTGTGCTGTCATCCTCCATATACTCCGACGCCGATACGCGACGCTCATCTCCTGAGCAAGCGGCGAGGATGACAATGCCTACGGGCTACGGTGCCTTCTTACCGGACCTCAGGGAACGAACGAACGAACGGACATTGAAGACTAAACCAATTAAGGGCATCGGAAAGAGAAGAGTTAGGGACGGGCTGGGCTTGGACGGACAAACCCATGCAAGCCCATGTGTCAAAAATACTTAATTAATTAGATAGGTTAGCTTCCCCTCAAAAAAAATAGATAGGTAGTTTTAAGATCCATGTATAATTTTAAAAAGAGGAGTATTGGAGCAGTTCTCTTTTTTATGAACGTAGTTTTTTTCGTTGCAACGCACGAACATATTTGCTAATTCAATCAAAACTTAAAAAACATACACTCCACTCATTGACAACCATCACTAATTAAACTTGTGCATTCACATAACATATGTTTGAGAGTGTCCTAAGTAGCAGCAGCCATACAGACCAATTGGTACCAGAAGGTGGGTCTAATTCGCAATAACACCGGAATGGTGGGAACCCAATTCGTTCTCCAATGCCAACACACACAATAGGAAAATGACGACCGTAATAGTCACAGCTCTAGTTGTGAAAGTACAATACAAAGATCGATGGTCAGGAATAATTCTTCATTCACTGAATGGTTTTTTAGGGATCACTTGGTGATTATTGTTGCTGTTCAAAAACTAACTAAAATATAGCAAAGAGAGTCAAGTCTCATACTGTAATTCTTTAGAAAATGTGTTCGGACTCTGCATTGCTCTGAAAGACTACATTTCTACTTACTAGAATGATATGATCGAGAGGAGAATAAGGTTCATGACAACTACTGATGGCATAATTACCAAAGCCCATTATGATTGTGAAGAAAATATGTATGTACTGCAGATTGATGTTGGTAGAAGCTAAATCTACTGAGCGGTAATGTTGATGATAAGTTGTCTCCTAGCAGCGTGATGCGTGATGTACTCTGCACAACTTGCCCTGGAAATATAAGAAACTTCTACTTATGGTTCAACAATCGAAGGCATACTAACCATACACAATAAGTTTCAAAATCTTAAGAGTAACTACATAAAGCTTCAGGTAAAGAGCAACCTACAAAAGGGACGTGTTCAATAAGATAATTGTTAGAGCTACCCCGTTTCATGTGGAGGGAAAGCCCAACAAACTTCAACTCCTGACATCATGGAGTGTCTCATTGCCTTCCGACAATCATGCCAGTGGTCCGACAACAAACCTCAAGCTTTTCTCTTGTCATCAACTTAGTCAACATACCTACCCCGTTGTCATCGGTGTGGACTTTCTCAAGCTGCATTTGCTTAGAATTCAACACATCACGAATCCAATGATAACGAACATCAATATGTTTTGGCGACGAGTGAAAACTTGAATTCTTACTCAAGTGATAGCACTTTGGTTGTCACAAAACAACACATAGTTGTCTTGATCAAACCCAAGTTCACTAACAAACTTTTTCAGCCATAATAGCTCTTTGCTTGCCTCTCTCGCTGCAATGAATTCAACTTCAGATGTGGACAACGAAACACATTTCTGCAACTTGCTTTGCCATGACGCAGCTCCCCTTGCATAGGTGATCAAATACCTTGAAGTAGATTTCCTACTATCAACATCTCCGGCCATATCTACATCTGTGTATTCAAGGATCGGATCACTTCTTCAAAAACAAAGTCTCAGATTAGTGCATTGATGGTGAGATCATGTGAATGTTGTCGAAATCTAATAACATGATGCATCGCACTACTAGCAGCATCATATTGTTCATGTACAATTTTGCCTTGAATAACATGTGCGCGCTAAATATCGGGTTCATACTCTCTACACATCAGGTACACAGCCCTAGGTAGCCACCATAAATATAATCATCACCTTGACCATGGATGGGTGATACCCTACTTTGGACGCAACTGCATGCATCTAAACAACTCTAAGCCCGCTGTTAATTTTCAAAGCACCCACCTAATATAAATAAATTATCATGTATTTGTTACGACCTCTTTGGATTAATCTAGTTCATTAGATGTTCATAAAATCCAAATATCTAGATTGCACGGCCTTTCATGGGAGATACCCAAGATTAGGTTAGGCTTAAGAAAAGCAAATATATAGAGATAGAAATAGCAAGTAAGACTTGAGGAGTAGGTTGTCGATGCGAATTAATGATATTTAGAAAACATCCTACTTTCATAAAGGTGGCTGTAGTTTTTTTTAGCAGAATTCCACGTTGTGGCTGTGGAGATTTGGGCTTGAATCTCAGCAGCCACAATGTTTATTTTTTTTCTTCTCAAATATCACCTTAGCTCCATATTTTTCTTTTTAATAAATGCATTAAGCTTTCGTAATCTATAGTCTATAACTCTTATAAAGAAAAACCCCACTAACTATTTCTTTTGACATGCAAGACGTCCACCTCAGCAGTCCACTATCATTTACCACTAGCAATTTCTCTTAACATGCAAGATGTCCACCTCAATAGTCCACTATCATTTGCAATTAAAGTTCACTAGCACAGAAATTATTATATCCACGTCAGCAAGACACATCATGCACTATGGATACAATCTCCATGATTATACTAATAAATCTATACATATATTATATCATGTTCCTGCATTACCAACACCATACATATACATCTCATAATTCTTATTAGTTAACATTCTAACCTATTTATATTCTTTGCCCAATTTTGTCTTCGGTTTGTACCTTTTTCATCATATACAATAGGTTATATTTATCACATCCCAGCACCCACAATATTTATTAATTTTTTTTGCTGAATTTAACCTTTGGTTTGTATTTTTCTTTAAATACAATAAGTTTTGACAATATTTATACGTTTTTTTAAAATCAATATTTATACGTTTTGCCCAATTCTATCTTCAGTTTGCACCTTTTCTTTCGGCACAACTAGAAGAACATCCCGCGTGTTGCGAGAATCACTGGTGAAATTATACTACTTATATTTACTAATATGATTGAATAAATATATAATACATGTTAGTGGATGATTTTTAGCATTCTGATGTGGGCAACTAAATATATGTTAGTAAATAATGTGGTTTGCTAATGTGAATAGCTTAAATAGAGACATAATGGCATGTTTTAGTTGGATGTGTTAGTGGATACTGATGTGGATACTTTGTACGACGAGATAGTTGAATGTGCTAGTGGGATATTCTAGTGGGTGCTGACATGGACACTTTACATGGCAAAATAAATTGCTAACCTTTTGTTTGTATTTTTTATTTAAATACAATAAGTTTTCACAATATTTATACGTTTTTTAAAGCCAATATTTATACGTTTTGCCCAATTCTATCTTCAGTTTGCACCTTTTTCTTTAGATACAACTAGAAGAAGGTCTTGCGCGTTGCTGCGAGAATCGTTATTGAAATTATACTACTTATATTTACTCATATGATTGAATAAATATATAATACATGTTAGTGGATGATTTTAAACAGTCTGATGTGGGCAACTAAATATATGTTACTCCCTCCATTTCAAATTATAAGTCATTCCAAGAATCTTGGAGAGTCAAAGCATTTCAAGTTTAACCAAAATTATAGAGAGAATTATAAAGATTTTTAACATCAAATAGTTATATGAAAATATAATTGATGAAGAATTTAATGATACTTTATTGGTATCATAAATATTATTATCTTATCATATAAATTTGGTCAAACTTGAGATGCTTTGACTCTCCAATATTCTTAGAATAACTTATAATTTAGGATGGAGGGAGTAGTAAATAATGTGGTTTGCTAATGTGAATAGTTTGAATAGAGACATAATGACATGTTTTAGTTAAATGAGTCAGTGGATACTGATGTGGACACTTTGCATGGTGCGAGATAGTTGAATGTGCCAGGAAGATGTTCTAGTGGGTGCTGACGTTGACACTTTACCTGGCAAGATAAATTGCTAGTGGGGCTTATCTTTAAGAGATAATATAGATAAGTTATATTTATTACGTTCAGGCATTTTTCCTTCGGTTTGTACCTTTTTCTTTGGATGCATAGGTCATATTTTATTTATTACGTTTTGCCTAATTTTTTCTTTCGGTTTGTACCTTTTTCTTTGGACACAATGAGTTATATTTATGACGTCTCACCATTGTATATGTAACATTCAAAAGCTACATACCACCTTCATTCTTCCTTCAATATAATAAGAGCAATTTCAAAAGACTCTATATCCTTTAGAATAGTTAGGAATAGAGGTTTTGTTGAAAAAATACCCTTCAAAAGCTTCTCTAGGTGATTATTCAATTATAGTCATATTCTATTTCGGATTTCTTACCAGCCAAAGATAGATAACAAAAATAGCCTATTTCGGATTTCTTCCTACCCAAAGATAGATAATGAAAATAGCTCTCTAAGTATACACAAAGATATAAAAAAAGCTATTGGAGAGTGAAAATATATAGAAAACAATTTTTATACCGATGGTTTTCCAAATGATGATTAAGTGTGAAATTTGGAAAGACTCTTGAAGATGCTCTAACCGGAAGGAACAGAAACATGGGGTTTAATAATACTCTTTACATGCCAACAATTACCCTAAAATCTCTAGATATGCTGCTGCTCTTCGCAACCCATGGCGTGCAATCTCGGTACATATCTCGCTATATGATGTTAGGATCTTTGCAACCCAGTGTTGCATGCAATCTCGGTATCTCGCCATATGATGTTAGGATTTCTTTTCCTGCAACTGCCAAGAGAACAAATATATTGCATAAGATTAGCAGGCAGCTAGTGAAGTAACGCAAATCCCCACTTATAAAAAGATAAAGAGGAAACTTTATCAACAGTTAATTTACCTTCTTGTGGTACTTCCTATGAAGCTTCAGTGCAACAACGCAAGCCCTTTTCGCGTCCAGATTCCCATTAACACTATTCAATATCTGAACCAAGCAAAAAAGGAAATCACAATTTACATGAGGCCAAATTCAGCCAAACTTTAGATGTGGGAGCAAATAGCGATGCCGCCTTTATAAATCTCTTTTGTAAGAACAAGTGAGAGTTTCTAGGTAAAGTAATCCCTTCAGCTAGCTTACCCTAATAATGTCATCAATCCCTCGAGCCTCTTGCAGAAGCTTTGGACTGTTCTCTTTCAGGACACTAGCAACCAGGAAAACGGAAATAGGGACAGGCCCATCACCACCATTTGCCCTGTTCTTCATATTCTCCCTCTCGTACTTGCCAAACTGACGTATTGATTTTACCTTTGGTTTAAATCCTTCAATTTTGTGGACTGCAGCCCCCGTCTCTTCATAAGTGGAGCAAATGTCAGGATCATATTCTAGAGCCCACATCATCTGCAGATACGATTCAGAACAATATGGTCATCAGTCGTCAAACCAATTTCTTCATACGCCACATGCTAAATAAAATAAGTTCGCCTACCTTCCTATGGTCTCTGAACAGTTACCAATGGACAAACACAGCACATTTGTTTAGCCTTCATAAATCATAGGTGGAAAGAGCTCATAAATACAGTTCTTCACAATTATCGAAGTTTTTCTTTGGTGGGGTACTGTAGAGTTTATACTGAGAATATTTGATGATATGTACTGAGCCATAGGAGTGCATGGTTTGGAGGGCAACAAGCCTCTCTAAGAGATAAGGCAGGTTATCACAGGGTTGCAATCAATCATAAACTAACCACATCTGGAGATGCCTAATATACTCTAACACCATTGAACATAGAGGGCTTCATGAATCTTCAATTTTTGTCTCTTTTTCCTGACAAAATACGTTGGCATGCCAAATACTACAAACTCAGCTTAAACCCATGTATGTTCGAAACTAAATATCAAATAACGTTTTAGTGGCGTTGTCGTCATGTATGCTAGTCCCTAACACCTGGTAGTTCAACCTTAACAGTTTTTCCAATTATGTTCATCATACAGAATTACTTAATTGTTGGATTACTGGTTTTACTGGGTACCAGTAGCAGTAGCTACTAGTGGAGACATGTTTCTTTCAGCTATTTTTTATTCAACAGTATGTTACATGTTGCATGCTGCAAGAAATTCTAAGATAATTTTGGGAGCAAAAGATATATGGCTAGTAACCACCACGAGCTGTGGAATTGAGAAATTTTGAAATAAGACTTTTTAAAACCTGAAACCATAACCCAACGTGGGATCGGCATGTACTCAAACTGTTATTTTTCTACATATTAATACAATGACACGCAGCTTCCTGCACGTTTAAGGAAAAAAAAACCAAAACCATAATTTCATGATTGGAAACATTGTGCAAATAAAAGAAACCATCTACTATGTTGGCCAGCTTTAGTGACCAAAACTTGTTATCAACATATTTGAGCATGAGTCTGAAATTGTAGAAGAGAACAGAAGTAAATAACAGAGCAAAAGGCTATGACAACAAGGATTTCTCATTCCTTGACAATCAGAGGACTACAATAAAGGCCAACGGTCCTAGTTCAAATATTATACCTCATATGGGTAGATGCATTGAATGTTCCAGATTCAAAGTCACATGTCAGGATGTAACATTTACCTCCCAAAGGTACAAGGAGTCCCCAAATGATAGTTCTCGCCGGAACAATACCATGAACATGCGGAATGCGAAGAGATAGTCACCCCCGCCAAGTGTTTCTGTGTTGAGGAGTCGACAAGAACCAATTGCAGGATGTAAAACCAGCAAATGTTGACACAGAATTGAATGTCTAACAGTAACAACCCTACAAGTCTTTGTTCCATACCTAGGTGGCCATGTAATTTTGGATCAAGCACCTGAATGATAGAAGCAAGATGCTGAAGCTGGTTTTCCACCCCAATAGACTGCTGTGTGCATCTGAAATTGCCTCGCTTGAGAATTTTAGAAAGATGGTGATTAAAAGATTCAGAAGAATGATGTCACAGGGAAAAGCATTGGACAGCTAGATGGAGAAGAAGTTTATACCAGTCTACGCATCAATCTCTCAAAGCACCAAAATGCATCTGCTTCATCATTGAGTAGCACTATCATGGGTGAACATAAATCACTCATCCCTAATTAATTAAGAGGGGTGGAGAAAAAACCTTATGTCAGTTTTCCTTGCGGGCAATAAACAAGGCCACTGTGCAAGTAAGAGGCACTGACCTTGACAATAACCAACTTCTTTGTCGATCCATGCATAGACAGCAAGAATATCCCACAACTTTGAAAGATTATCTTTGTTCTCGTAAAATACCATGGTGCGGTCAGTGCGCAGAACATCAAGGCCTATCATGCAGCAGTTATGTAAGGAGGAAGAAAATAATGGCAGGTCATAGGAAGAGAAGAATCGACCTTACCTATTTGATGTAGCGTAAGCTTCCAGTCAATGATTTGTTTATCCAAGACACGGTCCATGGAGTTGTCAACATCAATTCCATTTCCACTGTTGGTGGTGGTGGTGGTTGACGTACCTTGCGTGTCTGAAGTAGCCTCAAGTAATACCAATGGGTCCTTAATAGGGAATCCATCCTCGGTTATAATCGGGGCGGTGATAATTTTACCACTGCCAACATGAGAATCCATTTCTTTGCATTCTTCCTTCCATCTGGCATACTGCATCCTGATCATTGTTGTTCATTCAAGGAAAAGCATATATATATTCAGTCCATTAGTTGAGAAAGGAAGGGAGATACAGTAGCAGTGAAGAGAAAGGGTGGTTCACCGATCGACCTTCTCCGCTCCCTAACCTGGTCCCTCTCATCGAAGGTGCTGCCAGGGTCAAAGCAGCCGAGCAAGAACTCCCAAACCTCTCCCCTGATCGCGGGGTGCACACCCTGACACATTGTCGTAGCATTTCAGTTTTTTTTTTGGAAGTGATTAGTGAAATGAAATTGGATGCGGGACGGGTGTGAGCAAGGATGGACTCGAAATTTCGGCCTCGTTTAGACGAGTGAATTGGTGAGAAAAACACTGTATCAGAATTCCTGTAGCATTTCGTTTGTATTTGATAAAAATTATCTAAATTTTGACTAACTAGGCTTAAAATGTTCGTCTCGCAAAGTACAACAAAACTGTGCAATTAGTTTTTGATTTCATCAATATTTAGTACTCCATGCATTTGCCGACATTTCGATGTGACGGGAAATCTTCTTTTTGCATAGTGTAATTTGGGGAGAATCGGGGAACTAAACAAGGGCTTCATTTCATTTCATTTCAACCTGACACAGAATAGGAGTACGTACGTAGGCCTTGTTTTCAATTTATTTATCTATATAGTGAAAAATTAAAATGGAACTCGAATGGACTGTACTGTACCCTACCCCTCTCTGTATGCGGCTCAGAACAGAGGCGATATCCAGGCATCCGTCACGCGTGAACGCAGCATGCCATTTCCGAACGCTCAGTGTCTTCCCCGCCTGAAATGAAAGTGAAACCAACTCAACTCAACTCAACTCAAACATGGGGATCTCGAACCAATCGGGGGCTTCCACTCACCTTGATCTTGAACTTGGTGTTGGGGACGTTTTGGCTGCAATCGGGGCGGACCTGGTAGAAGGAATCGGCGGCTTGCCCGCTGCTGCCCCATCTCTTCATGGATTCCCTTCCCTTACATTCTTCTACCTCCTCCTCCTGCTACTAGTACCACAACTATCCGCAGCTAGTAGCAGCAGCAGCAACAGATCGAGGGAGAAAAGGAGCGAGGGAGGGAAGAACCGGGGGATCCCGGGAGGAAGAGGAAGATGGCCAGCGGAGCGGTTGTTGGGTTGGGCGGGTCAGGCTCCAACCGCAGATCCCCTCAGGACCAGGCTACAGCTACAGCTAGCGGGCGCTGCGCTGTGCTGCACCTGCACAGACAACCTCTTTTTTTGGTAAATTTTTTTAAAAAAAACTACAGTACCGAATTTTCGATACAGGGCATTAAATATAGATAAAAAATCAAACTAATTACATAGTTTAGCTCTTAATCACGAGACGAATCTTTTAAGTCTAGTTAGTCCATAATTGAACATTAATTATCAAATAACAACGAAAATGCTACAGTGGTTTTTTACAAAAAAAAAATTAGAAACTAAACAGCCCTTAGTTTCCTCTTGACAAATAAAACCCTGTTCGCTCCGCCGAATCTGCCAACTATTCAGCATTCTTTCACACCAAATCAATAAACAGTACTTTCAGCCAAACACGCCAGAGCTGCCCCATCTATACCATTAAAAAATTTATTCCACACAAAACCGAATACTTTAAAAAATCTATCTCTTATAAAGAAAAACCGCATTAAAAATTCTATCCCGTAACCTTCCACGTCATCGGTTGTCTCCTCGTTGCATCACTTTCCATCAACCATCAACATTATAATGACCTGTCACAAACTTAAGAGCCATGGACGACTTTACCGCTCTACCTAAGGATGGCAACGGATTGGGTTCGGAGCGGATATCCATAGGTTTTGGGTCCTGCGGGTTCGGGTTTAGAGATAATTTCTCATCCATGGTTTTCAGGTTTTGTTTCGGGTTAGGTATCGGGTTCGGTTTCAGATTTTGTTTTCCACCCGTGGATATCCAATGGATATCCGAAATAAATCATTTGGAATTAAAACTCATGTTTTATAATATGCTAATAATAACTTGTTTACTTAGATTATTAAATCTATTCAAAATTGACTCATGAAAATATTTATTATTTGTTGGCTCTTATTTATACATGTGAATATGTGTATATTTATCCGTGGGTTTCGGATATCCATTCGGGTTTCGGGTATCCGTTCGGGTTTCGGGTATCCGCGGGTTTTGTTTTGGTGATGGATTTCCACCTGAATCGGTGTTCGGTTCGGGTTCGGGTTTCGACTTCGGGTTTCAATTTTGGGTGCATGGAGACTTCACCCGATCCGAACCCGACCCGTTGCCGTCCTTACTCCTACAGCTTCTATGCTTGCTTGCACTACCATTTGCTTCGTCTCCTCTCCTGCTAACCAGTGTATAATGAAGCATCAGGCAGACAGGCAGGCACCCCATCTATCATTCTCATCGAACTGGGTCCCACTAGTACACCGGTAATTTCTCTTGGCGCCGCATTTTTTTCACTGGTGGTTTAGAAAGAGCATGTGCTACTAGAAATAAAACTATAGGTCCATATCATGAACTGCCAGTGTAAATTCATTTTTGCTAGTTGTTTTCTTAAGTTTATCGCCAGTTAAAATATATGATTTCTACTGACAGTAGCCTTAACAAAACAGTCAATAAAAATATATTTATAGTGGCGGTTTTCATAACCTAGCGTCACTACAAATAGACGTCGAATGTTAAAAATTAAGTACTAAAATTTGAATTTTTCGAACGATCTCAGATGGAGAAATAACCAAAATAAAAGTTGTAGATCTCAAAAAATTATAGAACTTTATTGTTTACAACATTTTCATTTGAAATCATTTGATGTTTCAAAATGTTGTTGGAAATTTAATTTTTAAATGATCGAAGAACTTTGTTCTCTTTTTGAATCTCTTGCTAAAACTTGTAACTAGTCTTTCTCTCTTGTACTATCTTCAAATTACTTGAATTTTTTTACTAAAATTTTATAAAATCATGCCCTGTCAATTTATTGTGTCCTTACATCTAATATTTTGGTCATCTTTTCTTGTGAATATTTCAAAATTTAAGTTTCAAAAATGACAACTTCAAACAGCATTTTGAAACATCAAATGATTTCAGCTAAAGAAGTCATGAACATAAAAGTTGTAGAACTCATCATGATCTACAACTTTTATTTTGGTCATTTCTTCATCGGACAAAATGGTAGTAAACATTATTTACAAAATGACATATCTCTTAGGTAATGTTTGGATATAGATATTGGGACTCTGGATTTGGCTTTAGCATTTGCTACCCTGTGATTCCATTGTGTGGATGGTTCTGGAATTGGTCGGAGGAATTGGCGCCCAATATCGCGCACCTCTCCTGCACGAAGGAAAGAGCCCGCCCACGATTCCGAGGTCTCCCGCTCTGTATTCGCCCGAAATCACTTCCCTTCCCTTCCCCGACCCCCCGCGGGTACCCCTTCGTGACCCGACTCGAAAAAAAGAAGCGCGAGCGAGACTCCAAAGAGAGGCGGCGGCGATGGCGGAGGCGACGGGAGGTTGTCCTCCACTGCGGATGCGCTATCTGTTGTCGAGCTCTCCCTCGCGCCCTTGTTCTCGTACATCTCCGACCAAGCTCCATCGTTCTCCCACCTTGCAGGTCTGTCTTCTTGCTAGTCTCATCTACTTATCCTCCTTCTTCAATCTGCGTCTACCCTCGCCGATTCATCCTTGCTTCTTTTCTCAATTCCCTTTCGGTATCTAGATCGATGAAGGCCTTCTTTCCTTCTCCCTCCATCGATTCACTATTTCCAAACCCTAATCCTTTTTCTTTGTATTTTGCAGGTTACTTATGTCAAGTGTTCGTTGTTCTTCAGTTCGATTGAAGGTATGTACTGCCTAGATTGATGTGCTGTTGGTGTTTTTGAATGATTTTTTTTGTTTCATGTCTTGCTCTTTAAAAATCATGTGTGCATGTGTGCATTGTAGCTGCACTATGTCAGATCTTGAGTTGGTTTCCTTCATTAATGAAGAAAATAAAAGGAGAAAGAGGAGGAGGATTATTTTCACAGAACTATACTTTGAGGTAGCTGTTCTTGGACTTGTATATCTTAGTTCGCAGCGGGGGCAAGGGATTTAGGGTGCTTTAATTGATAGTGAGGATGTCTAGTCTAGATATGTGGCGGCAAGTACATGGATATTTGGTTTCTCACTGTTTTAATTTTATAATAAGACAAGTCACTTGTACTGTCTCTATGTTTTGTGAAGAATAACAAGGTTGCAACTTGTTACAAGAACAAGGTGGTAAAGAATTGGGATGCATCAGCACTATTTATTCTACAGATCATGCCAATGGTGATGGTGCCAAGACAGATGCTAAGAGTGCACAAGATTCACCTGAAGAATGTAATCAAGCATCCCTAGATTTACCAAAAAAAAGTAGCGAACTAGTGAAGCAATTCTTTGCATGCTTGGAGACATGAAGACTTCATTTCGAGATGCTCTAAAATCCACCGAGCCATTACCATTGTCTCAGGTCACTCCTCCTATTGAAATACTTGCTGCACTTGAACAAATACCAGAATTAGCTAGATGTGACCTTTTTGCGGGCTTATGGGAAGTTAATCCTTAATGAACGTTTATTCCAAACGCTTATGGAACTGCCTATGGACTTCAGAAAAGAATGGCTGCTTATGTTGAATTACAACAATGGTGGCTGATTAAGGGATGTAATGTACGCTTGCTATTATGTAATATGGAACTGCCTATGTACACTTGTTGTTATGGCTCCTTTTAAATTAGGTGTTGTGAAATGTCGTGGTACTTGTAAGAGAGTTGGAATATTCATAATCAAGTATTGACTCTATAATAGATGCTTGTGATCAACATTTATGTGTTGCTATCATCGATTATTTTCCACATTTTTAATGATATTATTTTAGTTTCTACTGTTTTTTCTGGATATTTTCATGTTTTTTGTGTAAAATGATAATATAATCATCCAATAAATGTGCAAGTTGTGAAATACATATTACAATGCATTTATATCATTGTAGACAACCTAGACTACAATTCAACGTTTATACATCCAAACAGGAATTGGAATTGGTGATTCCAGCAATCAACTACTTGCACATCCAAACAATGGCATTGGTATTTGAGGTCATTTCCAATTCCCCTCACCTTTGGTATTCTGGGCCAATTCAATTCCTTAACCTGAATATCTACATCCAAACCTATATAGTTTCATAAACTATGTGAGAGATTTATGAAGTTGTGAACAATATAGACTATCACTTTGTTCGATAAAGAAATGACCAAAATAAAAGTTGTATACCTTGGTGAGTTCTACAACTTTGTTGTTGATGACTTGTGCAGCCAAAATCATTTGTTGTTTCAAAATCTTGTTTGAAGTTCTTATTTTTTGAAATTTAAAATTTAAATTGTTCAAACCAAGTCACATGAAAAGATGACCAAAACGAAAGTTGTAGATCTCGATGATTTCTAGAACTTTGTAGTTGACAACATTTTCATTTGAAATCATTTTATCACGGAAAACTACGTTTGAATTTCTCAAATTTGAAATTTAAATTTTTTAAACGACCTCCGATGGAGAAACAACCAAAACGAAAGTTGTAGAACTCAAAAATTATGCAACTTTATAGTTGACAACTTTTTTCATTTAAAGTCATTTTGTCAAGGAAAACTACTTTTAAATTTCTCAAATTTGAAATTTGAATTTTTCAAATGACCTCGGATGGAGAAACAATCAAAATGAAAGTTGTAGATCTCGAAAAGTTATGCAACTTTATAGTTGATAACTTTTTTGATTTGAATTCGTTTAGGTGCTAAAATAATTAATTTAAACCTAGCTAAGGATAATATGAGGAGAAAGAAAATCCATTAGAGACACAAGTGAGTGTAAGGTGCAGTGGTTAGAGGAGTATCACGTGAGGGGGAAGTCGCGGGTTCGAATCCTGCTGGCCATGAAATGCGTGAAAGATGCCGTGACTTGTGAATTCGATGGAGCTGGTGGGGGTGTCCCGGATTAAAAAAATTGCTATTTTTTAGCCCGATTTATATTTTTTGAAAATCATTTGTAGTGGCGGTTTTCTTAAGAAAACAACCAGTATAAATCATTTGTAGTGGCGGTTTTTGTAACAGAACCGACCAAATTATAAGAGCACAAGTACAAAAACAAGCACCGAAGCGCTCAAATTTTCGAACTTGAGCCCATATAATCCCGGTAGTCAATCGAAACCACGAAGGATTTCAAACCAACTTGCTTACAACCAATATCGCATCATTCAACATACAACATCATATGTTACATTTCACAAGTAATTCTGAAATAAGTTTACACATACGGAGTCGCAAATATTACAAACCAAGTTTATAAAGTAGCGAAAGCAAACACACACCAGTTGTTTAACTACTGCCAGTCTTGTTGATCAATATCCCACAAAAGCATCAGGAAAGTACATAAAGATGATCACGCCCTAGTGATCTAGTCTTCGTCACCCGCAGGGTGGAGACAAGTTTTGCAGAAGCCTTGATAGAGCATATCATCTGCAATAGGAGGGAATAAACCCTGAGTACGGGAATGTACTCAGCTAGACTTACCCGTCGAAAACCAGAAATAAGATGACACCAAGGATTATGCAAGGCTTACACAAGAGGCTAGCTGACATAACATTTTGCATAAAGGCATAAGTAATTGAAACTCTTATAGCCTGTACTAGCAGTTATTTTTAGCATTTACCTGTCATCTATCTTAGCACCTGTACTAAACATGCACTTGATTATAATCAAACAATTATCATCATTATATCCAGAGCAGGTATGAATTGTGGCAACATTGTATCATTCCCTTAACCACCGGTTCATTTAATGAGATCTACGTTGCCGCTGCTCAAGTCAAGTGCTCACTAACCGGGAGCGACGGCGATTCGAATCGAATTCCTATCCAGCTGGAGGGGTATTTCTAACACTCACCGTGCAGACCCCTGCCAGGGTCGCACAGGCCACCGTTTCATATGATTCAGGAATCCCGGGTCCGAATGATGTCGCGACCCCAAGGGCGACACTCTACCAGGTGATAGGGACTCTAACCCCCCCTTGGTCTCACGCCAATGTCCCCAAGCACATCCTTTCTCTCCTCCAAGAAGCAACCTACCATTCGATTCCCGGCCTGAACCACATTACTCGGCTTCGCGGTCGGAACGACTTATCCGGCCAACTAAGTGTTAGACTGCGTTCAACATGACTCAAGGACGTACAGCGAATCGGTCCTTAAACGACTCAGACGGGCATAGCTCCACACCCAAGACGTGAAGTGTCTTGCGGCTGTACTATCGAACTCCCGCCCGGTCTCAATTTCAGTTTTAAGCATGGTTCCATCCACGATAGCCATAAAGCCACTCGTGACTCCTTCCTACATCTCGCGGATGACCGGAAATCACTCGACTTCTACCGTACTAAGCAGGGCTAAGCATTGACACGTGCCTAAACCTAATATAGGATTAAGTACGATATCTGGACAAGGACAGGTATGATGCAACAAGTGTTTTCATATAACTCCTACAACTTAATGTAGTAAACAATTAAAAGTACTCAAGATTAATTTATAATCAGTAGGTTCAGCACGCACCGGGGCTTGCCTTTCAGAAAGGTCGAAGGCCGGTGGTTAGGACACTCGGGTAGATCTTCGGCAGGAGCTTCGTCGCCGGCTGGTTCCTCTAGCTGCTCCGGCTGGTCCTGGACTTCCTCCGGAATCACAGGCTCGAATTCGAGGAGAGTTACCCCCTCCGGAACACCTATTGCATGAGTGCACAATAAATATCATGGGTGCATAATGGTGCAACATGCTCGGAATGAAATGCATTTCAGAAATAAAATATAATAATCTAATCAAGTTACTTTATCAGTACGTGCAAATCTCTTCTACGGTGGAGAAGTACTTACCTAATCTACCCAACCTAAGATATAGTTGTTCATCTTCGGTTAAGGCCCTAACACCTAACAATACAAGAGTAATATTACTTAGGTTACCACAGTAAGACATTCTGGACAGCAGCTCAAAGATTCTAACATAACTGGAGAATCCCAACTCTAAAAGATATGATCTAAGACAATCTGGAAAGCTTATGAAATGCACCATAAAATGTTTTCAGACCACAGCACTTAATTCCAAAGTTTACCTAGTCGAAATTCCAAGGTTCCAGAATCTGCTCTCTCTAAACAGAGAGCAGCCAATTCTGGACTGTCACTTAAAACAGCAATGACTCCCAAACTACTAAGCCAAATGCTCCCAAATTGTGACACAAGCTAGTTTATCAAGTTTACTACAATTTTGGTATTCACAAGTTTTCCAGCAAACACTTTTATTAACGTAACACCCTGAAATTTTGAAGAAATAAAAAAAATAGGAAAAATATGATTTTTATATATATTTGTGAGCATGCAAATTTAGAATAAGAATAATTTTTATAAATTTAAAATCAAATATAAGAGTAGAAACATGTTTGTGCACTCATGTTGTTGCATTTAAATTTTTGAGATGAGTGGTTTGATCAAATTCAAATTTGGATTTCAAAATCATTTGAAAATGCTTTAAAATAATTGAAAAGGAAAAAAAGAAAATGAAAACCTTCTTTCTTCTCGCTTTCGGCCCGGCAGCCCATTTTCCCCGCGCTTGGCCCGTTTTCTCCCCGCGCCCGCATCCGCTCCACTGGGCCGAGCCCAGCCGCGGCCAGCCGGCCCGTCATCGCGCGCGGCCGCGTCCCGCACCCAGCCGCCGCCCCGTTTTTCCTCTGAGTCGCCGACATGCGGGACCCACCTGTCAGTGACGTGTCTCCTTTCCTTTCTTCTTCCTCCGGCCGAACGCAGCCTTTCTCTCTTTCTTCTCCGATTCGGTGAATCAAATCCACCGCGCATCTTCGTTCTTTCCTTGTTTACCGATGCCTCCGGGTTATAAAACGGAGCCCCGCACTATTCCGCCCCATCCCAACCCTTTTTGAGCAGCCGCAACCGCCTAGCGCCGCCACCGCCGAAGTGCCGCCCTAGCCGCCCGCCTCTCCGAGCCGCATGCGCTCCTTGTTTCATCCCCGGCCACGAATCTGCCCTAGGTGAGCTCGCCATGCCATTCTCTTTCTCCCTGTGTTTTCCGTTCGTAAGCTCGTGCTCCGTAGCGCGAGATAGGTTATCCCGGCCATGGCGCCGCCACGGAGAGTCGCCGTCGGGCCCTGTTCCGGCCGGAGCGCCGCCGGCTCCCTCCCCGATCCAATCTGGATCGTTGATTTTGAATCCAACGGCTGATATTTAAAGATACCGGTTCGCCTGTGAAACTTGCTAAAGAGCCCCTGAAGTTTTTAAGTTCTTAACCCGCGGTCCAAAGCGTAATCTGGAAAATACGTTTTGATCTGTTGAAAGCGTATTTCGTCTCGGTAATTGAAAAATACGTTTTCTGATATTTACAGTTTTGCCACTGAGTTTGTTTTAGTCATAAATTATCCGTTTTAACTCCGATTTGACCCGTTTAAATTGCGTTAGATTCGTATTTGCGAGCTCTACATGATGATAGAACTGTACAGTAGGTTTGAGATAATTTATTTTCGAGTTTATATTAAAGTAATTATTTATCTATAGGAAATCTTAGAAAATTCATAATTTGTACGTTTTAAATCCAAATTTCGTGATCTTTATGTCTATGTGATCGTAGTAATGTGTAGAAGAGTTTGACAAACTTGTTATACTGTTAGTGTTACTGTTGGTTAGGTTTTCTATCTTTAAGTTCCGATGTGAGATTTAATCTATTACTTTAATAAAGTAGATCTTGTTTAAATCATATCTTCTACGTTTTAGATCCGTTTTAGCTCATTTGAGTTGCGTTAGATTCATAGCAACGAGATCTACGCGTTAGTGACAGTATTTACCATATTATTAAGTCTGAAATTTTATGGTTTAAATCATATCTTGATTAATAATTATGCAACTGGGTTTTGTAAATAAAATATGAATTGTTTTACTTTAGTTTTATAATTTGAATCTAAATTTGACTTAATTCCATATATAGTATTTATAAAATATCTTATATATATAAAACACATGAAACTAATAGTTTTATATTTTCTTCTATGAGCAAATCTTTCGGTAGATGTATCTTTTCAACCGTAGCTCTGATTAGTGTGCTTTTCGCGTCTGTGTGTTCGTAGCAATGCGTAGAACATCTTTAAAACCTTTTCACATATTGTTTCATATGTTTGGTGTACTGTTCTAATTTAGATCTATTGTTTGCTTCGTGTATGATTGTATCGATGTGTGTGTGGTGATTTATTGATCAAGTCCAGTCGGTGAGATATACGTGGTTATCAAGAAGAAGAAGAAGAACGTTGAAGATTAAAGCTTACCGAAGGATCGGTGTTTAAGGCAAGTATAGCATGGGATTATCCTTGTTTCCTATTCACCTTTAATATACTTAATTCATGTGCATGTGTCTACCTTGTTACCACTAAGGATATCCTAGTTTTTGTATCTTGTACCTTGACACCCATGGGGCATTGCATTGGGTAGTATTTATGCTAGTGCTCAAGATAAATAACTATGATCTGTAACTTGACTAATGATATATGCAATAAACGTTTAAAAGATGCTTTATAGTAACATGGCTCAAGGGGGCTAGAGCATGTGGTATTTTTGGTGCTCTAGTTTCTCTCCCTAAGGACTTATCTGTAAGCGAACATCCGGGACTTACAGTACAACTGTGAGGGCTATATGGCTCTGGCTTTAGTCAAGTATGAGGACCTTTTCTAGCTTGTTAGAGGTATTCCTTCATGGCGTAAGAACGGCTTGACGAATCGGGTATAGTGCGGCCTCTATCCTTATGTGTATAGGCTGCGCGTTATTGTGCCATTTGGAAGGGGGGCTCTACATCTGTTTGCCGAGTGAATCTAATGGCCCTAACTTGTTAGACGAACCTTTGAAAGGCTTCATAGTGAACCCTGCTGACCTTCCTTGGAAGTGGGTCAAGAGATTAGCTACCTCGGGCGAAAGGGTAAATCACGACTCACAGTGAAAGTGTACAACCTCTGCAGAGTGTAAAACTGTTATAACAGCCGTGCTCACGGTCACGAGTGGCCTTGGACCCTTACAGAATAAATGATGAACACTGATGATAATGATAATACTGATGATATTGATGTTCATTAATGATTATTGTTTCTTGCTATACATTATTCTCGTATACATGATCATGAGGTTATTTGGGATTTTGGTAAACTTGTTGCTACTCAATTGCTAAAAGATGACTCACTAAAAGCTATTGCAGTAAACCCGTGTCAAACCTTTTTGAGCCTCATGAACCCCATGTTATATTTGTTGAGTTCGACATGGACTCACTCTTGCTATTTCCCCACATCTCAGGAAGGGTACCAGACTGTTAGATTCTGGAATTGTTAGGCTTGTGATCAACCAGTTAGTTTGATCCTGGAGTGAGGTCTACACCCGGTGTTCAGAGTTGTTTTTCCGCTGTGTTATTCTCTAAGGTATACTTTATACTATTGAGTTATGTATATTAAGCATTTGTCTTTTGATATTACACTTATCTGTGGCTATATGTGAGATTTGTCTTCTTTATTTCACATATGGTGTATGTCTGGTTTTGTCCTTAAAACCGGGTGTGACAGATTGGTATCAGAGCAATGCTGACTGTAGGACGCAAGCCTAGTTAGAACTGGACGTTTAGCATGTTCTCATTGTTGCCTATTTCTTGTTTCTCTTTAACTTTGTTATTTTCTCAAAGTTATGCTTAATTCTATCCCCGTTCTGTTATAAAAACCTTGTCTCTATTTTGAACCTTTTCTCCTTGTCTATAAGACGGCTCGTGACGAGAAGACTATGGATTTCAGAGGTTAAGAGGACTGAATTGTGTCGCTCTTGCTCACTTTTGACAAGAAACCATTAGCGATGCAAAACCAATTACTAGAAGAAATGGCTCAACATGGGAATTCTCAACGATGCTTATCTCAAGGTCAAGCCAACATATTCAAGGGGTCAGAGAAGATACAAGTAGTAGAAGCTTGGAAGAATATGAAATCCAATAAAGATGTTGATAGTAAGGCATTTGGAGAGCAGGAACAATGTCACTGCTGTAAGCATTATGGTTTTCCCTGTCTTCGAAACGAGTCTAATAAGGGGAAAGTCAAGGTGGATCCAAATTTTGCGATCAACATGGACAAGAAGAGAAAGGCAATCTCATTAGAACCACTTGTGGAAAGCAATCAGCAAGCGAGTTCTACTACATTGTCACATGCAGCCCTGATCCCCTGTCAAACAAATCCAAACCCTGAAGAGTTAGAAGCCCCTCCCGCTAAAACTACTCCCCATGAAGTAGTCATAGATGGATGGACAATTACTTATAAGGAGTATCAACCCCGAAAGGCCAAACAAGCTAGGAAACAAGCCAAAGGGACGAAGGTGAATTTTTATGGCCAGCAAGATAGCAACATACCAAACAACAGTTCCTTGGAGTATGACATCACAAAAGATCCAGCTAATAGAAAGTGTTATCATTGCCAGCAGGAAGGACATTATATCAAATCTTGCCCACAGAAGAATCAACAACAGCGAGACCCAGGACAGGATGTCCAAAAGGAGCATGTGCAGGGAAATAAATTAAAGAGAAATTACATCCATGGAAGGTTGAAACATGTGGATATTTCCACCATTCCTGGAGCTAAGGAGGTCGTGTTTGGATCAATTTCAGTAAGTTCAGGAAATGCCAAGGTTTTGTTTGACCCCAGTGCCTCACATTCGTTCATATCTAGACAATATGTAAAAGATCATAACATACTTATGATTCCAAGGGGGAAAACAGTGATGATTAAAACTCCAAGAGCTGAAATAAAGGCAGACCGCGTATGCCCAAAAGTTAGTCTTGACATAAAGGGGGTAAATTTTAAGGTAAACCTCATTGTTTTGGAAATAATGGGCATTGATGTTATCCTTGGAATAGACTGGTTATCTACTTGTAAAGGAGTGATTGAGTATGCCCAATGTTCAGTGTTTCTAACTACACTTTCAGGAGAAAGGATTAAGTATGAGGGTATTAAATCTATCCGTGAGGGATGCCAGGTTGACCCATCTTAAGGTATGAGTTATAAGAATGGTAGATGCAGAGATTCAGATGTCCATATAAAGCAATAAGGAATGTAAGAGACGTTATCTACTCTGGATGCTGCTACAATCACACCATGTTTAAGGAATAGGAGTTGTGTCCCGTGTAATAAAACCGTTAGTAGCCAAGTTGAGTCGTCTTAATGTGTGGCTAATGAACATTTAAGTGTTTAGTTGCTTTGTGCTTATGTTTATGCTTGAGTTGGAATTTTGTAATGAGTGGAATGATCTCGTGGGCTTTGACCATGATTTCATTTAGTTTATATGTATAAGGTATAAGGATTAATGAAATAAATAGTTGGGTTTTGGTTATCTCCCGCTTTCTATATCCTGTCCTTCCGGAGCAGCCTGCACTCTTCGGCTTATAACTCTAATTTTGGATGATAAAAAAAATCATGAGAAAATTCTAGACAATAGTAGACATCAATATCTTTCTCTGAGCGCAAGAATCGGCTCGATATCTATTTTGGATTGGGAGATACAAAAATCATAAGACGATGCAACTGTGCTGTCTGAAACCTGGAACAGAATCTGTTATGTGTTGTTTTCGGTCAAGTTAGCTGCAGAATCTGGAAAAGTGTTCTATAAGTAAGTTGTAGAGAATTTTATAAGCTTTCCATCGGTGTAAACTACAGCTTCATTGGATTAACAGAATGAGAGTTACAGCTGTTTTACTGCACTGCTGATTTTTTTTGCTCGTGAGAAATTTCAGATTTCTTGTTCTTACCCATACACAAGAGTATCATTGGGATGTCAGAACACTTTTATGCTAAGTAGCTCATCTAGAAAAGGGTTCAAGCTACCTTATTTGGTGTCTCTTATTTTAAGGGGGGTAGCCAATGTAAAGAAGGATTATTAAGATTGAACTCTTTATTTAGAAGTATTGGTTAGTCTCCATGATTGAGTTGCCACTCATGAGCAAAAAACTGTCCTGTGAACAAGGTTGATAATTTTGGATCCATGGAGACAAGAGTTGTCCTTTTGGATAGTTCATGATTATGATCATCTATACTTGCTCATGATTGCTGATGTTGGTCACTTGATGACAGGAAGTGTAGTGTCTCATGACTCAGGAGCCCTATATGACGTCTCGCACTAATATGTGGGAAAAGATTGATGTTTCTGCCATTGAAGGAATGTTATGGGTATGATGAAGCCGAGCACTATCAAAATAACAATGTTGAAGAGCAAGTTGGGAGTGAACTAAGCCAGAATCCACAACAACGAAAGCGAAAAAGGAAAACCCATAAGAAGCCTGCTTAAGGAAGCAAAGCGCAGCAAAACTATGTCAATGGAAGACTGAGCAATGTGGATATGAATAAAATTCATGGAGTTACCAAAGTAGTGGGAGGTTATATTCAAGTAAGCTCAGTACAAGTTTTTGCTTTATTGGACCCTAGTGCTTCGCATTCTTTCATTTCCGCCGACATGGTAGAGACGTGCAAGATGGTGAAGTGTCCAATGAGGAGGCCTTTGCTAGTTCAAACTCCAGTGGGAGAAATGCAGGCAGATCAGATATGTTCGAATGTCAGTCTTGTCATAAACAAAGAAAACTTCACCGCAACACTCATTGTGTTGGAGTCACTTAAAATTCGCGTGGTTCATGGTAATGGATGGCTCTGTGCACACAAAGGAGTGATTTATAGTACTTGGTGCACAATGCTCTTAACAACACCGTCAGGGAAAATAATTGAGTATCAAGGTGGTCAACTTTTACCTGAGGGAGACGAGAATGATCAATTAGAAGATAGGTACACCAAGGATAGTAAAGTGGACCATGAGTTTACTGGAGTCATAGCAGAGGAACAAATAACTTTGGAGAAGCTTTTAAGTTCGTTTAGATCAAGAGACCTTAGGCAAATGTTTGAAGGAGTCTAAGAAAAGGTTGAAGTAAAACCCAAGTATTAGCTTTGTCAGATCCAGACAAGAGCTTCATATCTACAATGATGCACCTTATCAAGGTGTGGGATGTGTCCTTATGCAAGAAGAAAAATATAGTACCTTGTTCAGTAAGTCAACTAAGGAAGTGTGGGTTGAATTACCTAACGTGTTATCTGGAGTTTTCCACTATGGAGTACTATTTTTTTTGGAAGAAAAGTGACATATAGGAGGGTCACAAGAATCTACAGGACATCTTCGCTAAGTTGGTCTTGAATTTGTGATATCCTCATTGGAATGAAATGGATTAGGACTTGGAAAAGTGCTATTACTTGGAGAAGTAAAAGTCGCAGCCGATACCCTTAGCAATGGAGAATAATGCTAAGAAGGTTCGAGTGACACCAAGGATTAAGAATCGTATTCCAAATTTGAGCAATTTGACCAGAATCATTAATGTTTTGAAGGTTGGTAGTAGAAATTCCTTCTGACTAAGAGATTCGTCAGGCTCTGTTGGAAGATAAGTATTTTAAGGAAGAAAATTCATATTATAGGAAAGGTGCCTAGTGACTGGAGATACCAGAGTATTGTTTGGAGCATTTGTCCAAAATCTTGGAATTAGTTACATGTATGCAAAGTAAGACGGAATTCTTATCAAGACGATGGAACTACACGATGAAGTAAAGAACAATCTAGAGACGAACTATCCCTATCTCTTTTGTCATCATCTTCCGAATCTCGGGACGAGATTCATCTTAAGGGGGGTAGAATTGTAACACCCTGAAATTTTGAAGAAATAAAAAAAAATAGGAAAAATATGATTTTTATATATATTTGTGAGCATGCAAATTTAGAATAAGAATAATTTTTATAAATTGAAAATCAAATATAAGAGTAGAAACATGTTTGTGCACTCATGTTGTTGCATTTAAATTTTTGAGATGAGTGGTTTGATCAAATTCAAATTTGGATTTCAAAATCATTTGAAAATGCTTTAAAATAATTGAAAAGGAAAAAAGAAAATGAAAACCTTCTTTCTTCTCGCTTTCGGCCCGGCAGCCCATTTTCCCCGCGCTTGGCCCGTTTTCTCCCCGCGCCCGCATCCGCTCCACTGGGCCGAGCCCAGCCGCGGCCAGCCGGCCCGTCATCGCGCGCGGCCGTGTCCCGCACCCAGCCGCCGCCCCGTTTTTCCTCTGAGTCGCCGACATGCGGGACCCACCTGTCAGTGACGTGTCTCCTTTCCTTTCTTCTTCCTCCGGCCGAACGCAGCCTTTCTCTCTTTCTTCTCCGATTCGGTGAATCAAATCCACCGCGCATCTTCGTTCTTTCCTTGTTTACCGATGCCTCCGGGTTATAAAACGGAGCCCCGCACTATTCCGCCCCATCCCAACCCTTTTTGAGCAGCCGCAACCGCCTAGCGCCGCCACCGCCGAAGTGCCGCCCTAGCCGCCCGCCTCTCCGAGCCGCATGCGCTCCTTGTTTCATCCCCGGCCACGAATCTGCCCTAGGTGAGCTCGCCATGCCATTCTCTTTCTCCCTGTGTTTTCCGTTCGTAAGCTCGTGCTCCGTAGCACGAGATAGGTTATCCCGGCCATGGCGCCGCCACGGAGAGTCGCCGTCGGGCCCTGTTCCGGCCGGAGCGCCGCCGGCTCCCTCCCCGATCCAATCTTGATCGTTGATTTTGAATCCAACGGCTGATATTTAAAGATACCGGTTCGCCTGTGAAACTTGCTAAAGAGCCCCTGAAGTTTTTAAGTTCTTAACCCGCGGTCCAAAGCGTAATCTGGAAAATACGTTTTGATCTGTTGAAAGCGTATTTCGTCTCGGTAATTGAAAAATACGTTTTCTGATATTTACAGTTTTGCCACTGAGTTTGTTTTAGTCATAAATTATCCGTTTTAACTCCGATTTGACCCGTTTAAATTGCGTTAGATTCGTATTTGCGAGCTCTACATGATGATAGAACTGTACAGTAGGTTTGAGATAATTTATTTTCGAGTTTATATTAAAGTAATTATTTATCTATAGGAAATCTTAGAAAATTCATAATTTGTACGTTTTAAATCCAAATTTCGTGATCTTTATGTCTATGTGATCGTAGTAATGTGTAGAAGAGTTTGACAAACTTGTTATACTGTTAGTGTTACTGTTGGTTAGGTTTTCTATCTTTAAGTTCCGATGTGAGATTTAATCTATTACTTTAATAAAGTAGATCTTGTTTAAATCATATCTTCTACGTTTTAGATCCGTTTTAGCTCATTTGAGTTGCGTTAGATTCATAGCAACGAGATCTACGCGTTAGTGACAGTATTTACCATATTATTAAGTCTGAAATTTTATGGTTTAAATCATATCTTGATTAATAATTATGCAACTGGGTTTTGTAAATAAAATATGAATTGTTTTACTTTAGTTTTATAATTTGAATCTAAATTTGACTTAATTCCATATATAGTATTTATAAAATATCTTATATATATAAAACACATGAAACTAATAGTTTTATATTTTCTTCTATGAGCAAATCTTTCGGTAGATGTATCTTTTCAACCGTAGCTCTGATTAGTGTGCTTTTCGCGTCTGTGTGTTCGTAGCAATGATTAGAACATCTTTAAAACCTTTTCACATATTGTTTCATATGTTTGGTGTACTGTTCTAATTTAGATCTATTGTTTGCTTCGTGTATGATTGTATCGATGTGTGTGTGGTGATTTATTGATCAAGTCCAGTCGGTGAGATATACGTGGTTATCAAGAAGAAGAAGAAGAAGAACGTTGAAGATTAAAGCTTACCGAAGGATCGGTGTTTAAGGCAAGTATAGCATGGGATTATCCTTGTTTCCTATTCACCTTTAATATACTTAATTCATGTGCATGTGTCTACCTTGTTACCACTAAGGATATCCTAGTTTTTGTATCTTGTACCTTGACACCCATGGGGCATTGCATTGGGTAGTATTTATGCTAGTGCTCAAGATAAATAACTATGATCTGTAACTTGACTAATGATATATGCAATAAACGTTTAAAAGATGCTTTATAGTAACATGGCTCAAGGGGGCTAGAGCATGTGGTATTTTTGGTGCTCTAGTTTCTCTCCCTAAGGACTTATCTGTAAGCGAACATCCGGGACTTACAGTACAACTGTGAGGGCTATATGGCTCTGGCTTTAGTCAAGTATGAGGACCTTTTCTAGCTTGTTAGAGGTATTCCTTCATGGCGTAAGAACGGCTTGACGAATCGGGTATAGTGCGGCCTCTATCCTTATGTGTATAGGCTGCGCGTTATTGTGCCATTTGGAAGGGGGGCTCTACATCTGTTTGCCGAGTGAATCTAATGGCCCTAACTTGTTAGACGAACCTTTGAAAGGCTTCATAGTGAACCCTGCCGACCTTCCTTGGAAGTGGGTCAAGAGATTAGCTACCTCGGGCGAAAGGGTAAATCACGACTCACAGTGAAAGTGTACAACCTCTGCAGAGTGTAAAACTGTTATAACAGCCGTGCTCACGGTCACGAGTGGCCTTGGACCCTTACAGAATAAATGATGAACACTGATGATAATGATAATACTGATGATATTGATGTTCATTAATGATTATTGTTTCTTGCTATACATTATTCTCGTATACATGATCATGAGGTTATTTGGGATTTTGGTAAACTTGTTGCTACTCAATTGCTAAAAGATGACTCACTAAAAGCTATTGCAGTAAACCCGTGTCAAACCTTTTTGAGCCTCATGAACCCCATGTTATATTTGTTGAGTTCGACATGGACTCACTCTTGCTATTTCCCCACATCTCAGGAAGGGTACCAGACTGTTAGATTCTGGAATTGTTAGGCTTGTGATCAACCAGTTAGTTTGATCCTGGAGTGAGGTCTACACCCGGTGTTCAGAGTTGTTTTTCCGCTGTGTTATTCTCTAAGGTATACTTTATACTATTGAGTTATGTATATTAAGCATTTGTCTTTTGATATTACACTTATCTGTGGCTATATGTGAGATTTGTCTTCTTTATTTCACATATGGTGTATGTCTGGTTTTGTCCTTAAAACCGGGTGTGACAATTAAGGGTCAAACCCAAAGATACTACCAGCTGTCTAGAAAACCTAGAATTACAAAGATTAAATATTTATTTATGTGGCAAATATCCCATAAGACTAAACTACAGTTACCACAAGTTCACAAAGGTCACAAGAACACCAGAAAGTAAGGTGTGCCCACCTAGAATATTTATTTACACCCCTTTCTTAATTTACTTAAGTAATTAAGTAGAATTTTAAACATATATGTAAACTGCTCCTAAAATTCTACAAAAATTACAGGAGACTCTCTGACCCAACAAGAGGCTACTGTAAAAATTTGAACTAAATTTATTTACAGGAACTTCCTACACAAAATTCACAAGCCCAAAAGGCTGATTTTTGTATAATTAACAAATCATATTGAAAAGTATCAAACAACAGATTTCATATTTTTCTTAGACACTTTATGGTACCAAGACATTCTCCAAAAAATTATATGAACATTTCACATATAGAAAAAAAATACAAAAATTCATTTAAGTATTTCCTAAAATAACAAGATAGCATTATAACTTGAAAAGTACTTAAGCACTACTGCCCAAATTTTTACCAGAGCTAGAGCAAATATAAATTAGTCTACCCACCAAATTTCATAATTTTTGGAACACTGAAACTCAAGATATGATTTAAACAAGTTTACATGTGATTTAAAACACATTTCAAAGACCTATTTAAATATCCCAAAAACTAAACATCACATAGCAAACTCATATTTTTCTAAAAGACTACACATCATGTAGATCCTAACAAAATTTATCTCATGATTTTTGAGCAAGTAAAACCCTAGACCTACATTTTCCAAACATTATCTTAAATCTGTGGCAATAAAAAAAGAAAACAAACTAAAACCGAAATCCCACTAAAGGGCCGGCCTATAGGCCGACGCGGCCCAATCTCTCGGCGTGGCCCACTCCCGCGCGCGGCCTGCTACGGCTCCCGCTCGCGTGCGCGTGCGACTGATCGGATGGCCCCACCGGTCAGCGAGAGAGAGGCGGAGGAGGGTGGCTGTGGTCGCTGGAACTCGCCGTCGGTGAGCCGACCAGCGAAGCTGAGCGGACGATCATGACCACGTCATCGAGCTAAGTCGATTGGTGGCAAGAACGAGGCGGCAGAGCCACGGGAAGGTGCTCGCCGTCGGGCATGGCGGCACGGTGGAGGTGCGCGGCGGTACACCGGCGATGGTGAGCCCCTACCGCCTCAACCAAGCCCGCTCCGAGTTTCCCGGGGTCACTGGAACGCTAACTAAGGAAAAAGGGAGGGATGAGAAGGGCCAAGCCGCTCTGACCACGGTGGCCTCAAACTCCGGCGAGGTCCCGAACGTGGCCGTGGCGGCGGAAGCGAGCAATGTGGCCTCACCTTCGCTCAAACGCTCCCGGAAAGGGGTGGAGGTGGTAGAGGGAGATGCTGCGGGGTTGCTGGCGGGAGGAATTGAGCCGAGACTCAACGACGACGGCGCACGAGCGCGGGGAAGTGGCACGGCGACAATGGCACCTCGGTGCTCCGCCCTAGCTCGGAGAGGGCGAGAGGGAAGCAGAGGCGCGAGTGAGGGACAGGGTCCGGCTTCGTGGCGTCCTTGAAGACCCTGTGGTCTGACTGGTGGGACCACGGCCGGCGCATGGCCGCCACCGAGCCCCCACGCGTCACCGCTGTCCTGCCTCCGGTCGGCCATGACAGACAACGAAGTCGGGTTTGACTGAATGAAGGCCGTCATTCGATGACTGACAGCGCGATTTCAACGAAGAATATCTCCTAAACCAGCTTGAGTTAGTCGAAGATGATTACACCAATTTTGTAGAGCTACATGAGGGCTACAAGTTTGTCAATTGGAGTTTGGACTGGTTCGGCCTAGATTTGAAACCACAGAGCTCCAAAGTAGTGTACTTGGAAACTGAAACCTAGTTTCAGTCACTAAGCCGACTGAAACTCATTTTTCCAGGCACCATATCTCCTAAACTATTTAGAACTAGGTGATGGTGATATTGACAATGTTGTAGAGCTATGTGTGGACAACAACTTTGTCAATTGGCTCAAAGACTAGTTCGGCCTAGTTTGTGAGTTACAAGTTGCCAAAGCGAGGTACAGTGAAACGGTTTTCAGCTTCACACTTAACAAAAATTGCTAAGTCCCCAAAACAGCCTCTAATACTGACTTGTGGGCCATTTTTGAGTATGTTCTGGTCATTTTCATGAGATGACCATATTAGAACTTTTGTTCCTTATGAAATTCGCTACAACTTTGCTTAAGGGTGCTCCTCCATGCAAGGTCTCTAAGCTGGACTTTTTAATTGGTCAAACTAGAGCATCCTAGGGCTAAATGGTGGTCAACTACACCTTGAAGGGCATTTTGGTGATTTTGGTCAACATGAACCTTGCTCCATGAGTGACCCTAAGTATAACTAAGGTGTTGTGAGATATAATTAGCTACTCTACCTTTTTGTTACCCCAACTCCCTAGTGTCACATGATATGAGTCAAACAAAACTTCAAAACAACATCACATTTGTTGCAACCATATGAAATAACATGAAATGATGCATGCTTATGCTCATGCAATGCAATGCAATTATGAAGCTAAACACCTGTGGTGTTACAGCCCTCCCCCCTTATAAAAATCTCGTCCCGAGATTTGGAAAGCGTACCATTTTTCATAGAATTCCTTATAACTATCCCGTAAATAGTCTTCCTGTTCCCATGTAGCGTCACTTTCACTACCCTGATTACTCCACATTACTTTATACCACTTAACCACTTTGCTTCTAGTCACTCGTTCCTGAGTATCGATCACTCGGACTGGCTTTTCTTTGTAAGTTAGATCGGATTCCAGCCTGATATCTCCTAAAGGGACTCTTTCCTCAAGAACTCGAAGACACTTTTTGAGTTGTGATACATGGAAGACGTTGAATATGGCACTCATTTCTGGAGGTAACTGGATTTTATACGCAACAGCTCCACTCTTGCCTATGATTTGGAAAGGACCCACGTATCTTGGCGCAAGTTTTCGCTTAACACCAAAACGTTGGACACTCTTCATTGGAGAAACTTTCAGATAAACGAAGTCTCCAACTTCAAACTCGAGCGGTTTTCTACGACGGTCAGCATAACTTTTCTGTCTAGCTTGGGCTGCAGCCATATGTTTTTGGATGGTACGGACTTGTTCCTCAGCTTCATGAACAAAATCAATACCATAATACCTCCTTTCACCAGCTTCTACCCAGTTTAGTGGGGTTCTACACTTACGACCGTATAAAGCTTCGAATGGGGCCATCTTAATACTCTCTTGGTAACTATTATTGTACGAGAATTCGGCTAGAGGTAACCATTTTTCCCAAGAACCCTTGGATGATATTACACATGCCCGCAATAGATCTTCCAAGATTTGGTTAACCCGTTCCGTCTGTCCTGATGTCTGGGGGTGATAAGCAGAGCTTCTCACTAACTTGGTTCCCATAAGGTGATGCAAGTGCTCCCAAAAGCGAGCAGTGAACTGAGGACCACGGTCAGATATGATAGTACGAGGTATCCCATGGAGCCGGACTATCTGACTGAAGTACAACTCAGCATAGTCAGTGGGACGATAGTCCACTCTAACTAGAATGAAGTGAGCTGATTTGGTCGAACGATCCACAATTACCCAGATGGAGTTATGATTTTTGACAGTAGGAGGAAGACCGACAATGAAATCCATACTTATCTCTTCTCATTTCCAACCTGGGATAGAAAGTGGTTGAAGCAACCCAGCTTTCATATGCACATCTTTAACTCTACAGCAGGTGTCACACCTAGCCACATATGCAGCTATTTCTTTCCGCATCTTGGTCCACCAATAGTACGGCTTCAAATCATAATACATCTTATTGCTACCAGGATGGATGGACAACTTAGAGGAGTGTGCTTCAGACATAATATCATTTCGAAGCTCCCAGTCCTTAGGCACAACTAACCTATCCTTGAACCATAGTACACCCTCTTCATCTACCCTGAACTGTGTAGTTTCTTGCTCTTTCATCTTACGCTTGATGTGGAATATACCAGTGTCAGTCTTTTGGAGCTTAATAATTCTGTTTTTGAGAGTACAACTGATAGTGATGTTGTACAAGACTGCTGGATGTAGAAGGCGAGATCGATGAAAATCAGTTTCAACTAAGGAATGGCAATGAGACTTACGGCTTAAAGCATCCGCAACCACATTTGCCTTGCCAGGATGATAGTGCACTTGAAGGTTATAGTCCTTAATCAACTCGAGCCATCTTCTTTGACGCATATTTAACTCGGGTTGGGTGAAGATGTATTTGAGGCTTTTGTGGTCTGTGTAGATATTGCAAACATTGCCCAGCAGATAATGCCGCCACACTTTCAAAGCATGAACGACTGCAGCGAGTTCTAAGTCATGCGTTGGATAATTTGCCTCATGCTTCCGAAGTTGTCGAGAGGTATATGTAATTACTCGGCCTTCCTGCATCAGAACGCCTCCCAAACCTATGCCTGAGGCATCATAATAAACATCAAATGGTTTCTCGATATCCGGTTGTGCCAAAACCGGAGCTGAGGTTAGGAGGGTTCGCAGTTGGTGAAAAGCCGCATCACACTCAGGAGTCCAGACAAACCTAGTGTCTTTCTACAGCAACCGAGTCATTGGCTTGGCTATTTTGGAGAAATCCGGGATGAAGCGACGATAATAGCCAGCCAAACCAAGAAAACTCCAGACCTCGTGAACCGAGATAGGAGCCTTCCAGTTCAGTACTTCTTGTACCTTGGCGGGGTCCACCATAATTCCTCCATCGGACAACACATGCCCAAGGAAAGGTACTTCTCGAAGCCAGAATTCGCACTTACTGAACTTTGCATATAGTTGATGTTCACACAGTCTTGTGAGGACTATACGCAGATGTTCAGCGTGATCTTCCTCATTTACAGAATATATCAGGATGTCATCAATAAATACCACCACGAACTTGTCCAATTCGGGCATAAACACCGAATTCATCAAGTACATAAAGTGTGCGGGGGCATTTGTCAAGCCGAAGGACATAACAAGATACTCATAAAGACCGTATCTGGTAGAGAAGGCGGTTTTTAGAACATCTTCAGGACGGATTTTAAATTGATGATAGCCAGACCTTAGATCAATCTTGGAGAAAACTTTAGCTTTAGACAACTGATCGAACAAGATGTCGATGCGCGGTAGAGGGTACTTATTTTTGACAGTGACTGCATTGAGAGGTCTATAATCTACGCACATCCGCAACGACTGATCCTTCTTCTTTACAAAGATAGCAGGACATCCCCACGGCGACGAACTTGGACGAATCAACCCCTTCTTCAAAAGTTCATTCAATTGCACCTTAAGTTCAGCTAGTTCATTCGGAGGCATCCTATAGGGTCTCCTAGAGATGGGAGCTGTGCCAGGTAACAACTCAATTTTAAATTCCACATCCCGATCCGGAGGGAGTCCCGGTAAATCATCGGGAAAAACGTCCGGAAACTCATTTACTACTGGAATTTCGGCCAACGTCTTTGCTTGCACAGCATAAACTTCCCCAGACAAATCAACTTTTTTGGGAAGTTGTACCAGAAAACCCTTTTGATCTATAGGATCTCTGAGCATAACTACCCGAGTGGATGTATCAATGAGTACCCCATTCTGACTCATCCAATTCATGCCCAGAATAACATCTATGCCTAATCCCGGCAAAACCACTAAGGCAAGCGAGTACTTTCGCCCTTCTATCTCAAGCTCAAGATTCCCCACTACTTTATTTGTGGAAATATTCCCACTTGCTGCGCTAATACAATAACCCCCACCTTCAACAGTATGCAATTTATGCGCAAACTCTGATGCAAACTTAGGACTAATAAAGGAATGCGAAGCACCTGAATCAAAAAGTATCACTGCAGGGTTTTGGTCAACTAGGAACTTACCAGCAGTGACAACCTCACCAGATGGGATTTCCTCAATACTGTTATAATGAGCGTGCCCTTGACGGCCACCTTGGTTAACATTCTTCTTAGGGTAAGGACAGTTCCTGGACCAATGGCCTGGCTTATTGCAGTTCCAGCAAGGCATGTTGCTAGGAGGGACACTGGAGCTGCCTTGGCCCGAATTACTCTTTGGCAGAGCCACTGTATATGCCTTGCGAAACCCAGTCTTCACTGACGCCTTCTTTTGCGGAGGACGGAACTTAGCACTTGTGGCAGGAGGGCGAGGAGGAGCCCTCGGGGCAGCTGGAGCTCGAGACTGTGAAGCACCTGCCTCAAGTGCCCTCTTGCGGCTCTTAGAAGCAGCATAGATCGAGTTATTGTTCTCTTGAGTCAGAGCATCACTGATAAATTCATTGAAGGTAGTGCACTTGCTAGTGCCCATAGTCTTCATCAGCTTCGGGCCGAGGCCTCTTTTAAAGCTAGCAATTTTCTTAGAATCGGTATCCACAAACTTCGTAGCATACCTTGCCAGGTTGTTAAAGGATTGCAGATATTCAGTCAAACTTTTATTGCCCTGTGACAGCCTCATAAATTCTGTGTGCTTGATAGCCATAAGACCTGGAGGAATATAGTTCCCACGGAATGCGGCCTTGAACTGGTCCCAAGCAATAGGGACATTTGCAGGCAGTGTGGAACGATAGTGGCTCCACCAAATACCCGCTGGACCATGTAGTTGGTGAGAAGCATATTCAGTTTTTAGCTTATCCGTCAAGCGAAGCAGACGAAACTTTTGTTCAATAGTATTCAACCACTCATCAGCTTGCAGTGGTTCCTCCGCCTCCTTAAAGAGCGGGGGCTTAGTATCAAGAAAGTCCTTGAAATCACTGTACTGATTGGGTTCTGGGCCCTGGCGGCCATGACAAACCTCCCAGTTGGCAAGCTGGCGCATAGCATCTGCCAGCATGCGCTGCCCTTCGACCACGGTCTGCATTAACTCAGCGGGGGTAGGTGGTGGCGGAGGGGATGGCTGTTCCTCATCCTCATTGCCACGACCCCGACGGAGATTGTACGACATCTGCAAAATGCATAGCCAATGAGCACTGACGATGTGGGAAGTTTGTAGATGAATTATTGTAAATATGTCAAACTGACTTCATGAAATAGACTTCTCAAAACAATCATGGCACAATAATTCATCACAACCGCACAATCCATTCAAGCGGATCAATTGGCGCAATCATGCGAGAGAATCCAACAAGATGTACTTTGATAAAGGCTCACTCACAAGGAGCACAGCAGTTACTGAACCGTTTATGTTAAAATCTATGTGATTTTTGATCTTTCACCCGGTATTTGGATTCGATTTTAAAGTTTTTAGTTGACTGAGAAAGGCTACTTCAAACTGACCACAAAGAGACTTCTCAACGGTAGAGCTCCATGGTGGATCATGACTAGCCACCTCGATACCAGCGCGTGCCAAGCAGCACAACCTTATGTCGCGCGCCATAGGAGGCCCTCGGTTTCGTCGCGGCACCGAAGGGTGCTAATCGTGACACCATCATCGAACGCCACACAACAAGACATCCAATTGCGATCGAAATTAACAGGTTCCAACTAAACATCCAGGAAACATAGGGTTCGACCTTACATCCCAAAAGTCAAGTTATTACAAAGCTCACTCCAACACAGGGAGGGCACAAAGGACAACCCTAACATCATAGCTACGTGATAACTACTCTAAGCATCGTCCTCAGAGTCGGTGTCAAGAATCTCCCCGCCGTCCTCATCACTAACAGGCTCTAACTCCTCATCTTCTTCTTCTTCTTCTGGTTCTTCCTCTGGTGCTTCCTCTGGTGCGGCATCTTGGGGCCCATTGACCTCCACTTCATCATCATTTTCAGCCATAAAGATTCCTGAACCCATGTCCTCATCTGCGTTGATATTTCTAGGCAGCAGAGGATTTAGCTGGCTGTTCAGGCGGTGCACTTCTTCATGAAGATTGTCATTGTATTCTTCAGCATTCTCCAATTGTTGCTCGAGCTCAAACTGACGAGCTCTCAGAATGTTCTCCTCGTGCCAGGCTTCATCCCTCTGGTTCATGACACGGACCAACATGCGTTGACAGTTGCGGTTTGCTACTGTCAATCTCTGGACTGCAAGGGTTTCTTGGTCACGATCACGAATCACTTGCTCCAGTTGCTGACGCGCTGCATTCCTGGCAGCAGTCACTTCAGCCAACTCTGCCCTCAGCCTTTCCACCTCAGTAGGCTCAGGGCGGGGCTCACGTGGAGCGAGCTGGTGACGCGGTGCCCTGCCCCCAGTGGACTTACGAGCGGTCCTCTTGGTACGTGCCATCTGTAGCAATAAGATACGACTTAAAGTGAGGATCATTTAGGGGATACGGAATTTAATTTAGTCGGGAGTACTGAAATTTTTAAGGAGGGAGTAAATGATATGTATGATATAATTAAACATGATGCATGCACGTTCCGTACGCCCTCTCACCTTAGTAGAAACCTAAAGTTCTAACGCTAGGCGGTGGCATACATACGTTCTCTCATATAAGCGAAACTATCGGTCTACTCGTTACGCTGTTAGTGTACCTGCAGAAAACCTCATTTCAGTCCAACAGTTTCCCAATATATGCACTCAAGAAAGCAGTAATTTAAATACTTTCCATATACACATCCCCTGATGTATATACTTCAGTATCAAAGCTACCCGATATAAAGGTTCCCATAATTAAGTGCTTACATAATTACACGGTTTAAACATGTAAGTATGCAAATCACCAAAACTACTCTCCCCTAGATCGCCGGTTGGACGATCATGCTCTCACAACTCACACTTACCAGAGCGTCGAGGCGATTGATCCATACATTACCACCCAAGTGGATGGCATCCATACAATATCACGTCGTATGGACGACGAAACAAAAACAAACAATGCCCCCAAGTTAGTCTTTATAATAAGCCACCTAAGAGTCCTTATTTGGGCTAAGGGATGTGATCACTGGCATACCTAAAAAATCATTTTAGTGTTTTAACCCTTTTTCATAATCAAATACTTTTATTTTTAAATACTCGTATGATGTTTTTAATGTTGAATTATGCTCCGGTACCAGCTGTAACAAAACCGACCAAATTATAAGAGCACAAGTACAAAAACAAGCACCGAAGCGCTTAAATTTTCGAACTTGAGCCCATATAATCCCGGTAGTCAATCGAAACCACGAAGGATTTCAAACCAACTTGCTTACAACCAAGATCGCATCATTCAACATACAACATCATACGTTACATTTCATAAGTAATTCTGAAATAAGTTTACACATACGGAGTCACAAATATTACAAACCAAGTTTATAAAGTAGCGGAAGCAAACACACACCAGTTGTTTAACTACTGCCAGTCTTGTTGATCAACATCTCACAAAAGCATCAGAAAAGTACATAAAGATGATCACGCCCTAGTGATCTAGTCTTCGTCACCCACAGGATGGAGACAAGTTTTGCAGAAGCCTTGATAGAGCATATCATCTGCAACAGGAGGGAATAAACCCTGAGTACGGGAATGTACTCAGCTAGACTTACCCGTCGAAAACCAGAAATAAGATGACACCAAGGATTATGCAAGGCTTACACAAGAGGCTAGCTGACATAACATTTTGCATAAAGGCATAAGTAATTGAAACTCTTATAGCCTGTACTAGCAGTTATTTTTAGCATTTACCTATCATCTATCTTAGCACCTGTACTAAACATGCACTTGATTATAATCAAACAATTATCATTATTATATCCAGAGCAGGTATGAATTGTGGCAACATTGTATCATTCCCTTAACCACCGGTTCATTTAATGAGATCTACGTTGCCGCTACTCAAGTCAAGTGCTCACTAACCGGGAGCGACGGTGATTCGAATCGAATTCCTATCCAGCTGGAGGGGTATTTCTAACACTCACCGTGCAGACCCCTGCCAGGGTCGCACAGGCCACCGTTTCATATGATTCAGGAATCGCGGGTCCGAATGATGTCGCAACCCCAAGGGCGACACTCTGCCAGGTGATAGGGACTCTAACCCCCCCTTGGTCTCACGCCAATGTCCCCAAGCACATCCTTTCTCTCCTCCAAGAAGCAACCTACCATTCGATTCCCGGCCTAAACCACATTACTCGGCTTCGCGGTCGGAACGACTTATCCGTTCAACTAAGTGTTAGACTGCGTTCAACATGACTCAAGGACGTACAGCGAATCGGTCCTTAAACGACTCAGACGGGCATAGCTCCACACCCAAGACGTGAAGTGTCTTGCGGCTGTACTATCGAACTCCCGCCCGGTCTCAATTTCAGTTTTAAGCATGGTTCCATCCACGATAGCCATAAAGCCACTCGTGACTCCTTCCTACATCTCGCGGATGACCGGAAATCACCCGACTTCTACCGTACTAAGCAGGGCTAAGCATTGACACGTGCCTAAACCTAATATAGGATTAAGTACGATATCTGGACAAGGACAGGTATGATGCAACAAGTGTTTTCATATAACTCCTACAACTTAATGTAGTAAACAATTAAAAGTACTCAAGATTAATTTATAATCAGTAGGTTCAGCATGCACCGGGGCTTGCCTTTCAGAAAGGTCGAAGGCCGGTGGTCAGGACACTCGGGTAGATCTTCGGCAGGAGCTTCGTCGCCGGCTGGTTTCTCTAGCTGCTCCGGCTGGTCCTGGACTTCCTCTGGAATCACAGGCTTGAATTCGAGGAGAGTTACCCCCTCCGGAACACCTATTGCATGAGTGCACAATAAATATCATGGGTGCATAATGGTGCAACATGCTCGGAATGAAATATATTTCAGAAATAAAATATAATAATCTAATCAAGTTACTTTATCAGTACGTGCAAATCTCTTCTCCGGTGGAGAAGTACTTACCTAATCTATCCAACCTAAGATATAGTTGTTCATCTTCGGTTAAGGCCCTAACACCTAACAATACAAGAGTAATATTACTTAGGTTACCACAGTAAGACATTCTGGACAGCAGCTCAAAGATTCTAACATAACTGGAGAATCCCAACTCTAAAAGATATGATCTAAGACAATCTGTAAAGCTTATGAAATGCACCACAAAATGTTTTCAGACCACAGCACTTAATTCCAAAGTTTACCTAGTCGAAATTCCAAGGTTCCAGAATCTGCTCTCTCTAAACAGAGAGCAGCCAATTCTGGACTGTCACTTAAAACAGCAATGACTCCCAAACTACTAAGCCAAATGCTCCCAAATTGTGACACAAGCTAGTTTATCAAGTTTACTACAATTTTGGTATTCACAAGTTTTCCAGCAAACACTTTTATTAAGGGTCAAACCCAAAGATACTACCAGCTGTCCAGAAAACCTAGAATTGCAAAGATTAAATATTTATTTATGTGGCAAATATCACATAAGACCAAACTACTGTTACCACAAGTTCACAAAGGTCACAAGAACACCAGAAAGTAAGGTGTGCCCACCTAGAATATTTATTTACACCCCTTTCTTAATTTACTTAAGTAATTAAGTGGAATTTTAAACATATATGTAAACTACTCCTAAAATTCTACAAAAATTACAGGAGACTTTCTGACCCAAAAAGAGGCTACTGTAAAAATTTGAACTAAATTTATTCACAGGAACTTCCTACACAAAATTCACAAGCCCAAAAGGCTGATTTTTGTATAATTAACAAATCATATTGAAAAGTATCAAACAATAGATTTCATATTTTTCTTAGACACTTTATGGTACCAAGACATTCTCCAAAAAATTATATGAACATTTCACATATAGAAAAAAAATACAAAAATTCATTTAAGTATTTCCTAAAATAAAAAGATAGCATTATAACTTGAAAAGTACTTAAGCACTACTGCCCAAATTTTTACCAGAGCTAGAGCAAGTATAAATTAGTCTACCCACCAAATTTCATAATTTTTGGAACACTGAAACTCAAGATATGATTTAAACAAGTTTGCATGTGATTTATAACACATTTCAAAGACCTATTTAAATATCCCAAAAACTAAACATCACATAGCAAACTCATATTTTTCTAAAAGACTACACATCATGTAGATCCTAACAAAATTTATCTCATGATTTTTGAGCAAGTAAAACCCTAGATCTACATTTTCCAAACATTATCTCAAATCTGTGGCAATAAAAAAAGAAAACAAACTAAAACCGAAATCCCACTAAAGGGCCGGCCTACAGGCCGACGCGGCCCAATCTCTCGGCGTGGCCCACTCCCGCGCGCGGCCTGCTACGGCTCCCGCCCGCGCGCGCGTGCGACTGACCGGATGGCCCCACCGGTTAGCGAGAGAGAGGCGGAGGAGGGTGGCTGTGGTCGCCGGAACTCGCCGTCGGTGAGCCGACCGGCGAAGCTGAGCGGACGAGCATGACCACGTCATCGAGCTAAGTCGATTGGTGGCAAGAATGGGGCGGCAGAGCCACGGGAAGGTGCTCGCCGTCGGGCATGGCGGCACGGTGGAGGTGCGCGGCGGTACACCGGCGATGGTGAGCCCCTACCGCCTCAACCAAGCCCGCTCCGAGTTTCCCAGGGTCACTGGAACGCTAACTAAGGGAAAAGGGAGGGATGAGAAGGGCCGAGCCGCTCTGACCACGGTGGCCTCAAACTCCGGCGAGGTCCCGAACGTGGCCGTGGCGGCGGAAGCGAGCAATGTGGCCTCACCTTCGCTCAAACGCTCCCGGAAAGGGGTGGAGGTGGTAGAGGGAGATGCTGCGGGGTTGCTGGCGGGAGGAATTGAGCCGAGACTCAACGACGACGGTGCACGAGCGCGGGGAAGTGGCACGGCGGCAATGGCACCTCGGTGCTCCGCCCTGGCTCGGAAAGGGCGAGAGGGAAGCAGAGGCGCGAGTGAGGGACAGGGTCCGGCTTCGTGGCGTCCTTGAAGACCCTGTGGTCTGACTGGTGGGACCACGGCCGGCGCATGGCCACCACCGAGCCCCCACGCGTCGCCGCTGTCCTGCCTCCGGTCGGCCACGACAGACAACGAAGTCGGGTTTGACTGAATGAAGGCCGTCATTCGATGACTGACAGCGCGATTTCAACGAAGAATATCTCCTAAACCAGCTTGAGTTAGTCGAAGATGATTACACCAATTTTGTAGAGCTACATGAGGGCTACAAGTTTGTCAATTGGAGTTTAGACTGGTTCGGCCTGGATTTGAAACCACAGAGCTCCAAAGTAGTGTACTTGGAAACTGAAACCTAGTTTCAGTCACTAAGCCGACTGAAACTCATTTTTCCAGGCACCATATCTCCTAAACTATTTAGAACTAGGTGATGGTGATATTGACAATGTTGTAGAGCTATGTGTGGACAACAACTTTGTCAATTGGCTCAAAGACTGGTTCAGCCTAGTTTGTGAGTTACAAGTTGCCAAAGCGAGGTACAGTGAAATGGTTTTCAGCTTCACACTTAACAAAAATTGCTAAGTCCCCAAAACAGCCTCTAATACTGACTTGTGGGCCATTTTTGAGCATGTTCTGGTCATTTTCATGAGATGGCCATATTAGAACTTTTGTTCCTTATGAAATTCTCTACAACTTTGCTTAAGGGTGCTCCTCCATGCAAGGTCTCTAAGCTGGACTTTTTAATTGGTCAAACTAGAGCATCCTAGGGCTAAATGGTGGTCAACTACACCTTGAAGGGCATTTTGGTGATTTTGGTCAACATGAACCTTGCTCCATGAGTGACCCTAAGTATAACTAAGGTGTTGTGAGATATAATTAGCTATTCTACCTTTTTGTTACCCCAACTCCCTAGTGTCACATGATATGAGTCAAACAAAACTTCAAAACAACATCACATTTGTTGCAACCATATGAAATAACATGAAATGATGCATGCTTATGCTCATGCAATGCAATGCAATTATGGAGCTAAACACCTGGGGTGTTACAGTTTTCTTAAGAAAACAACCGGTATAAATCATTTGTAGTAGCGGTTCTCTAGAAGACGCCTGTGAAGTTCGTGATTTTCACTGGCCTTTGCTACTGGCGGTACTGACAGACGCATGTTGAAATAGCTTTGGAACCGCCAATAATGATCTCTGTTGTACTAGTGCCCTATTCTCCAAAGTAGTATAAACTCATGCTGCTATCAGCCAGGGTGAGCAATCCAAATCACATCACACCCAAAAGGAAAAAGGAGAACCTATCAAAGAAAGAAAAGGAGAAGCCATTTGAGCTACTGTTGCTGCCAGGTTGAGATACAAAAATACTTTTCAGCAGTTTGCAGCCCTAGCAAGAAGCCATTGGTGTGCTAGCATTGAACGCCCCGAGCTCACCATAGCCGTCACGAGCGCTGCCCTAACCATACACAGTGGCGGAGCGTGCAGAGAAAACAAGCAGGGGCTAAAACATATATCACTGTCGCCAACCACCATTATCATTGTTGATTGCTTTGCAACTGAGTGTATTATTATTGTTCATGGCTACAACTATCAGTGATAGGTGGGTTTTTACCGTTGGTTATTGTTTGTAACCGGCAGTGATATATCACCATCGGTTCTATGCCTAGGAGTGAAAACCCACCGGCGTGCGAAAAAAATTCATAACTTTTCATATGATGTCCGATAAAGACAAATTTTATAACAGCTATGAGATCTAAAACTTTATAGGTGACTACTTTTTCATTTGAGATAGTTTAGATGTCCAAATAATTAACAAAATGATCTCATTGGAGACAATGTCTATATTAAAGTTATAGTACTCGATGAGAACTAACACTTTGTATTTAACAACTTTTTCATTTAAGATCGTTTAGTCTATCGAATAGACAATATAAGATCCTTAAATGTAAAATTAAAAGAATACTATCAATTATAGCTGACATGGTATGAATGCTTAAGGAAACCTTGAGGTCACGAGCCTATCATTGTCAGTTCAAAACTGACAGAATGGTACTACTATCACTATCTCCGATTCCAAAAACCGATGATAGATGCCCTGTTCGTTTAGACTTATCAGCACAATCAGCAGCCATCCAGCAGTATTTTTCTCTCACAACAAACCAGCGAACAGTACTTTCATCACAATAAACCAGCGAAACGAACAGGCTGAGATTAGAGTGATAAGTGTTTTTAGTCGTGCCAGTTCCAAAAAACCGTTAATGATGATAGGTTACATTGATTAGTGTTTTTAGTAGTGTTATGGTATAAAGAGATGACACCAATATTTTTTTCCGTCTAGATCCACCGCTGATGCGAGCCACAATGCTTTGGGTGTCAATGCTGTCATGTGCAACGCAAAGAGTTGAAGCACACCATGCAGAGTGCAAGCCCCAGTTCCATTTTGATGAGCGTTCACTCGTTTTTAAACGAGCGATCACTCTGCCATGCGCGGAGTCCGACCCGCGCCATCCATTTTCGACACGCGCTCTCCACTCGTTATGTCGAGAAGCAAGTACCTCCCTCTTTCTCTATTTATTTTTTCCTTTTATTTTTTATTTCTACTTTTTCCTTTGCCTTTTTATTTTTTATACATTAACCTATCTATTTTACATGATCGTTTCTGTTTCATATACTAGTTGTATAGTATAATATAATGTTGTGCACCATGTTTTTTTTCACTATTTTTCTCTCTTTTTTCACTTCTCTTCTTCCGATCTAATTGAATCTTATGACCACAAATCTATACAAGCTATAATAATCTTTCGATCTACAATATTACATATATATTTGTAAGTTATAAGACGTAGTTATGATCATATTAATTTGTACATCTAAGTTCTTGAATATATTATATACGTCCAGCTTTACAATCAAATTATATATCTAAATTATACAGACAAGTTATTATAATATAAGTTACCAATGTTGACTTGTACATTTAAGTTGTTCATCTAACGTATAAATCTAACTTTTACATGCATGCCATCTAACCTATAAAGGTATATTTTATTTGACTACCACCACCAAATTGCACGGTCTGATCTCACCAAAAGAGAAAAAGTAGCGCGCGCTCCAGACCGCACGAAAACTAACCGCGTGTTTGGTTAGGGGTTGGGTGGGTTGGGTTGGATTCAACCCAGTTTTTGAGGACGGAGCCAACCCGTCCAGTGTTTGGTTGCACTTCTGATTTTGGGGACGGAACCAACCCGTTCAGTGTTTGGTTGAAGGAAGTTGAATGAAAACACGGGTTGATCTAAGCCAACCCGGCTGGAGCGGCTCCGTCCCTCAGATTTTGAGGGATGGAGCCAACCCGCATCTGAGAGGAATATTTCATCCTGAAGCCAACCCAACCCTCCCATCCTCCAACCAAACAGCCACGGGAACGGGTTCGCTCCGACCCGGCTCGCCCCGCTCTCCAACCAAACACACGGTAAAAGAGGGGGGCTCCAGACCGCACGAAAACTGTGAAAGAGGGGCACGCACACTAGACCAGCCAATAAAGGAAAGGAATAAGGGGCAAATGATTTGTTTTTTCCTAAAAAGAAAAGTCATGGGAGATGTTGGATCGTTAGCTAGATTTGAATCCGGTGAGCGTTCCGGGAGTCACTGGGAGCAGAGCTGACGGTGAAACGAAAACGAACCGCGCCACACTACGGCTGCTCTGAGCCTCACAGATGACTCCTCACAGGACATGTCACTTTTGTATTCATCATTTTTTTAACATTTTCCACGTAGTACCATTGAGGAAACAAGAGGAATATATTGCTACTTGCATATAGGCTTCCGAAAGCAGTGGTAACTCCTAAAAGTCCTCATAATGACACATTTCGACTGCACTTGTTTTGACTAGAACTTGAACTTACGGCAACTGATTACAGATTCCTACGGCCCGTAGAGGTGGAGCTAACGTTTCTGGAAGTTGAAGAACTTGATGGAATAACCGAATACGAAGAAGAATACAATGACGTAGGCGAAATGGACGAGCACAACATAGCCGAGGAAGTCATGCTGGATGCCGAGATTATCCTTCAAGAACTGCTTCACCACCACGGGTTTCCCACCGCCACCGGGAACTGAAAGCTCCCCTTCGTTCTCGCCAAACTGAGATGCAACAACACCGTAGATGGTCCACGAGACAGGGTTCACCCAGTAGTACCACCTCCACCAAATTGGTATTGCCTGCAGCAGTGGCATATATAGCTCATAAGATCAGAGTCTCAAATTGTTACCCAAACGCACACAGCTTAGCCTAGACGAGTAGTTTGCTCACCGGTCTAACGATGAGGAATCCAGCAAAGAGGTCCCAAAGAGGTAGTGCAAACGTGATAAGAATGTTTGCGAGCAATGCGGAGGGAGTGCATGCTACCAACATCATGCCGAACAATGTGAAGTAGTTGAAGCTTGCAGTGATGAAAAACAGGAAATAGGGCCGCGTTCACTTCCCCCTCCCAACCCAAAATATTTCCTCTTACACACATCACATCAAATCTTTCGACGCATGCATGGAGCATTAAACATAGGTAAAAAAGATAACTAATTGCATAGTTTGTCTGTAAAGTTCGAAACGAATCTTTTGAGTCTAATTAATCCATAGTTGGACAAATTTTACCAAATAACAACGAAAAGTGCTACAGTAACTTTTCAGCTACTTTTCGCGAAGTGAACACACCCTAGAAGAATTTATCCGCTTTCCAGTCGTATCCGATCATCGCATATATGATGACTGTGTACAGTATCCCCTGTAAGACGTTGTAGATGACCTCCACACATGTCTGTCAAACCAAATGTCAAATAAACTCGTAAAGGGATGGATTTATTAGTGATAGCTCACAGATAAGATGCACATATCCACATTATTATGCGACCTATGTTATGTCATAATGAGGTAAAAGGAACTAAAGGAAATTTCATTCCTTTTACTCTGTCAAAGTCACTAAAATTGTTCTTTATTTAGCAAGTATACCCTGCTGTTCATTACTGAACTTTATAGTCCACTTTTTCCTTTAATTATTGTTGGCCACATTTGAATATTACTAGCAAATATGCCCGTGCATTGTAACGGGATCGTAATTCGTTATATTGCAGGCGGCATAAACATGGTTATACGACAGAGCTGCACGCGAGACACTATGGCCATAACGAGGTGGCTTGAACCTGCAACCACGGCACCACATGCGTATTGTGTCACTGACTATGGCAGGGCAGCCTCCCGTTAGCGTGATGGTCATAGTGCGGAAACTGTGCCAACACTACACCGCGGCACAACGCTCATATGAGAGACCAGAAGTGGTCATGGCAATATGCACGTAGTGTCTTCAGGTAGCCTGGGCCAGAACAATCGCGAGCGATTCTAACTCGTATGTAAATAAAGAAAGCGGAGCAAAATAAAGAACGTAACTCTTATCATTTTCTATTTGATTATTAAGAGTTCTATTTAGAGTACTCAGGATCTGATAAATCTATTTAGATTAGGATTCCTACTCCATATTAGTCTAGAGTTCTATTTAGAGTACTTAGAAGAATATATTTAGGTTAGGATTCCTACTCCCGTATTCGTCTAGACGCGAGCCATTCTAACTTGTATGTAAATAAAGAAAGTGGAGCAAAATAAAAAAAAACGTAACTCTTATATTTTTCTATTTGATTATTAAGAGTTCTATTTAGAATACTCAGGATGTAAAGAATCTATTTAGATTAGGATTCCTACTCCATATTGGTCTAGACGCGAGCCATTCTAACCCGTATGAGTACAGGTTATATATATAAGTCCGAACAAAAGAATCTCTCCATCGTCCAATAGTTAAAGGGAGACGGACCAAATAAATAGATGGACGAAAAAAAGAAGCCTGAAATTTTACCTCTTTATTATTAGTGGTATAGATGTATTAGTATAATAGTATAAAAAACTGAGAGGGCTAGTATTATACTGGCTTAGTAATTAGTATTACTGTTTCCATTTGATCTAGCAGCTGCCAAATTCATCCTCTACCCAGAAGCATGGGCTCCTACACTTTTTGAAACAAGTTCAATGCATCCAAAATGATTATATTTCACTCAAAGTGACTATCATATTACCAAGAAGGTTAAAGGTTACCTGAGCAAATGCATAGGATAATGGAGAGTACATCCCCGCTGCCTTTTCACGGTAGAAAACTGCTCGCTCAATCGATACAACAGGCTGAACCGTGATGCAATTTGAAGCCCCAAGAAAGAAGGTAGCAGCGTAAGTGGCTCCAAGTAGATTATATAAATCTTGTTGTGAATCTCTGTGTATCATAAATAGAAAACCTAAATGTATTATTGCCACCATAAACGCCAACATAGAATCATTCAAACAATTTTAGTTCCAAATACAGCGTCAAAGTAGCTAGGCCCATACATGTTCTTTCCTTTTTGCCAAAATACTGTACCAAATACAAGGCCATAGAGAAATGTCATCAGATAGCGCATAGCATTGTAGGGCGGATTCTTCCAATAGGAACGGTATTGCTTCCAAAAGTTTGCGATGCATTGGCCGTAAAAATTCTGTGAATATTTTGTAGGAAATGACAGGTCCTGGTAGTCTGGTGGGGGAATACTCAACTCCTTGATAAGCTCTTGATTTTTCCTGATCATAGTTATGAAGGGACAATATTCGTCAATAATATAAAACCATATCCCCTGCATTTCACAATTTTTGTCCAATTCTGTTCCTAGCACAGACCAAGGAATCATCTAATCTAGGAAGTTAGATGACATAGGAACCAAATTTTTTATTCCACAATGGACAAGCAATATGAAACCATGCTCCCCAAGAAAACAAACAATAATATAAACGTCAGAAGTAAAATGATACCAGAGGCCATTTTTCACTCCCTTTCAGTTATTTTTTTCCTTGTCAAAAACAAGGATTGGTAGAACAAATCAGTGATAAAGAATGGCCATGTTAAAAAAATTGAGGATGGTTACCTATAAAGCACAGAGTTAGCATAGATTTCAGCAAAATTCATGTTCAGTTGAGCCTCAGATAGAGGAGAGCTAACTTCCAGCACCCATGTTGCAGGATTATATCCTTCTGTGATCTTTGGAACACCTGGAATCGCCTGCAGGAAAATGCAAAAGTTAAAATGCCCACTTTTGGTACACCCTGCACGACTGCATAAAAGTTCATGACTTGTTTGGTCTTTGCTGAACTGGTCATATATATATTTGTGAGCAAGTTATGCATTCCCCTTGAGAAACATCTAAAGACTTCTCGATCCCCAAACCAACACATAAGAAAAGAGATCTGACCTCAAAATATTCAACTAGTTTGTGAGAGTGGCGACCAAGTTCACCAGCATAAATAACCTGACCTCCACGTTTCAAAAGCAGAAGCTGGAAAACAAACCAGTTGTGAGGATATCACATTGGTAAAAACTAAAACATTACATGGTTTCTAGATGTGCACACAGAGTTTTGAGGGAGGGAGGGAGAGAGAGAGGATAAAGGACCGAAACGGCGACCAGAGGGGGGGTGAATGGGAGCCTCAAATTTCTTTCGAAACTTTCGACCTCTATCCCAAAATCAACCCCCAAAAGGCACACAAAATAAATGCTACGAAAACTCGAGCCACCGAGAGTTAAGAGACCCTAAAGACATTCCTCAGATTACTAGAAACCCAACGCAAAAGACGGAATTCGAATCGGAAACCGAACGGGCGAGAAACAGATCGCAACAGCACAGACTGCGAGCCGCGGACAGTCTGCTACAGTACCGCAGACAGTCCGCTACAGTACTGCGGACAGTCTGCTACAGTACCGCAGACAGTCCGCAGGTCAAAAATCTGAAAACGAACTTCGCGGAATCAGTTCTGTTCTCGACTGAAAAATAACTGCTATAGTACCGCGGACAGTCCGCGAGTACGGACACCGTGCAGCAATGAAAGCAAAGAAAAAATCTCAACTCCCGGACTGTCCGCGAATCGCGAAACAGCAGGAACAGAGCGCCCGAAAAATCGCCTTCTCACTTCGATCCACAAATTTGTGGCCAAATCTTCACCAACTGCCACGAAACTTGGTGAGCATAATCACAAGGCAGTAGGGGAGCTACCTCTAAGAGGTCATCGCCCAATTTGATGCCAATCAATGGAAAATCGAAGGGGCACGAAAAACATCGGTTCTTGCAACCTAGACCAAGAAATCGCCCGATCTACTTGCTCGTGAGGAATTGATGGATTTCCTTCGGTGGAAAGATTCTACTCACGTCATAGCACGAATCAAGGCAACAAAAACGAACCAAAATGGTCTAGAAACGACGAATCGAACGAAGAACTAGAGGGGAGAAAATGAAGAACGCGAAGAACACATCATGAACTCACAAATTGATTTCTCCGCCGAACACCGGAGGACACCGGAGGATTCGGGACCTCCTTCCCTCAAAGATTCATGGTTCTTACACTAATCGGTGGATTAGTGGACCTCTCTCTCTCACACAAGGAACTAGAGGAGAAAACCCTAAAGGAGAGAATGAAAATGGAGGAGGTGAGGGAGATGGGGGCTCCCTCATCCTATTTAACAGGGCTATTACACATTCCTAGTTTTGCCCCTAGATACAAAAGAGCCAAACCATTTAGCCCAAGGGCGTAAAGGTCCAACCCTGTGTCATCTTCATCCGACGGCCACCGCGCCTCCTCACCGGTACCTTCACCTCGACGTGAACTCCCCGATGCCGCCACGTGTCGTCTGTTCCTCCTCGGAACCTCCGTCCGGGTTTTGAGGCCCAAACCCGTAAACCCGCCTCCGATGGTTTTGAGGCTCAAACCATCAAATCACTCCGCGAGTAGCGTACTCCATACGCGTCCCCCGCCATTCGACACGTGTCACCTCCACGGTCAACACGGTCACTCCCATGTCTTCTCACACTTGTCGATGTCCCAAGTGTCAGCCATCGCGGCTAGCCACCCGGCCTCCGGGTCCCTCGGTCCAAGCCTCACGTCCGTCCTTCACCCCTCCGGTCCATCGGCACGGCACGTCCTCCTTGACCTTCACCTCGCCGTCGGCTACCGCCTCCGTGCTCCACACCTGCACAACACAAGCCAAGAGACATGTCGCATACAAAGCTTTCGCCAAGGTACGATTAGTCACCACTCAACCTACTTCGTGGATCACATTGACAATCACTCATCACAAAACGAACACACAAGGGTACTTGTCAACCTTGTGTTCGCAATCTCCCCCTTGATGAGTGCATTGTCAACACCAATACACGAACAGCTTGAGCAAAAGAAAAAGAAGAAGAAGAGAAAATAAAGAGCTCAACCAAATGACCAAAAGCCAAAGAAAAGCCGAAACAGATCATTTGAAATGAGCAAAACTTGGTCCCCAAAGACATGGGCAACGGCTCAACGCAACCAAGTAAAACAAAGCTAGCCCTCAAGAAGAGGCAACGAGCTCAACACCACTAGCAAAGCTCGAAAAGCCAAAAAACTGTTAGACCCTCCAGAAGAGGCAAGGGCTCGACACATCTAGCAAGCAAAAGCAGCTCAAGTGCAACTCCCCCTAAACAAATGCAATCTCACTCAAATGAATGCATATCTCTACTTTGGGTGGAATTGGAACCTTCTCCTCTTGTTGACAACTTGTCCCCCTTGTTGACATGGTGAGTGTGACATATCTCTCCCCCTTGTTGACACATGCACTTATCGAGCTAGAGCCCAAAAATTACAACTCCCCCTCAAAACATGCTATGAAACAAAAGATGCTATGAATACAGAAATGCACAAATGCAAAAGCTTCAAGATTATAGCAAGTAGATTGAAAAGATGCTCTAGCTGATGCTGTCATGTATATATAGCAACAAATACAAGTGCTAGCAAATGCTCAAAATGACCAAATGAGATGAAATATAGCATTTTAGCAAGTTTGATCAAGTTTGAGCAATTTAAAAAAAAGAGGGTTCACCACCAAAAGAGCACATAGCAAATATAGACAGGAGATCAACCTTGTGTTACACATGTATGCAAAGTGAACTACCCCAAACAAAGTTCACACATCATGTCATGAGACAAACTTGTGATTTGATCAAATTTTCAATTAATTGAATTTTATCGGAGTTATGCAGGTTATCACCAATGTTTGTCAAATAAATGTGTGCGGGAGGTTATCGATGCCATCAAAACCTGACTTATCGATCATGTCAAACCTATGCCAAAAGCAATCAGAAGCTTAAGACAGTGATCTCGGTATCCATTACAGAGCTCAAGTTCACCCTTAAGTGCAATAGGGAGCTGTCTCGACACTCTGACATGGGACAGCAAAGACCCATCCCGATCTTTTCATACCTTGCTTTTTTTAAGTTTTAGCACAAATTCAAGTTTCTCAAGCAAGTGTGTAACTCAAGGTATGAGCCGTAGCAACTAAGCATATATATGAAGCAAAAGGGTTCTCGACACACCTACACCTGCTAGTTGCTACAAGTAGTGGTGAACATGTTTCAAGTTTCTTCAAGTATTATTCATGTTCACAATTGAAAAAGGCATTTTTAGCTCATATCAAGAGATCAAAGTGAGCCTAAGCAAAGCACATCATGTGTATCCATAACATCCCCAACAAGAGCATAGTGTCAATCTAGCTACTATAAGGATGAAGCTCAAAATGTAAAATGATACATGATGATATGATATGCAAATATGATACAAAAGCAAAAACAAAAGCTAAACTAAAAACAAAACCAAAAACTAATGTACAAGAATCACAATCTTTCCTCTTCTAAAAAGGATAACAAACCCCAAGCTCTCCTCGCAAGCGAGCAAACTGGGTTTGGTGAAGGGGTTTAGTGAAGATATCTGCGAGATGGTTGTGGGTGTCAACATGAATAAGGTCAATGTCCCCTTTCTCATAGTGGTCTCGCAAGAAGTGAAAACGGACCTCTATGTGCTTGGTTTTGGAGTGAAGAACGGGGTTTTTGGCTACACATATGGCACTGGTGCTATCACAGAACAAAGACACTCGCCTAAACTCTAAGCCATAGTCTCGCAAAGTAGCAACCATCCAAAGCAACTGGGAACAGCAAGCAGCAGCAACAACATACTCAGCTTCTGTGGTGGATTGGGCTACAGAGGACTGCTTGCGAGAAGACCAAGACACAAGAGAAGACCCAAGAAACTGACAAGTCCCAGAAGTGGACTTCCTCTCGGTACGACAGCCAGCATAATCCGTATCAGAGTAACCGCAAAGAGAAAGAGAGGAGGAAGCCGAAAACCAAAGACCAAATTCGGGTGTGAACCGAAGGTACCTCATGATCCGCTTGACGGCTTGACGATGCGATGTGCGCGGTGAAGACTGAAAACGCGCGCACAAGCAGACCGCGCACTGGATGTCTGGTCTCGTTGCTGTCAGGTACAACAACGATCCGATCATGCTTCGGTACTTCTTCTGGTCCACAGCTTCTCCTTCCTTGTCTTCGTCCAGGGCCGTCGTGGTCGACATGGACGTCGAAAGAGGCTTGGCCTCGCCCATATCAAACTTCCTCAGAAGATCCTTGGTGTACTTGCCTTGGTGCACGAATGTTCCTTCACGTGTTTGCTTGATTTGCAACCCGAGGAAGAATGTCAACTCGTCCATCATACTCATCTCGAATTCCCTGCTCATAGTCTCAGAGAATTTTGCAACAAGAGCATGAGAGAAACCACCAAAAATGATATCATCCACGTAAATCTGAACCAAAAGTGTGTCAGTGCCTTGCTTGAGGAGAAACAAAGTTTTATCTACGGAACCCATCTTAAAGCCCTTAGCAAGCAAGAAGGCTTTCAAACGCTCATACCAGGCTCTCGGGGCTTGTTTCAATCCATACAAGGCTTTGTGGAGTTTGTAAACATGGTTCGGATACTTGGGATTTTTAAAGCCAGGGGGTTGTCTCACATACACCTCTTCCTCTATGTACCCGTTCAAAAAGGCGCTCTTCACATCCATTTGATACAGTTTGAACCCTTTCGAAACTACATAAGCTAAGAGCATCCTTATAGCCTCGATACGGGCCACAGGAGCAAAGGTTTCTTCAAAGTCTACTCCCTCTTTCTGACAAAATCCCTGAGCCATTAGCCTAGCCTTATTCCTCACCACCACTCCATCCTCACTTTGCTTGTTCTTGAAAACCCATTTTGTACCTATAGGGTGACACTCAGGTGGAGGTGGAACTAAGACCCAGACTTCATTCCTCTCAAAGTTTTGTAACTCCTCGTGCATAGTATTGACCCAATCGGGATCAGAAAGTGTGTGTCCAACATTTTGTGGCTCAAAATTAGCGACAAAAGCGGAATGAGCGAAATGTGAGATTTCATATGACCTTGAGCGTGTAACACGCTGACTGATGTCGCCGATCATGGTTTGAGGCGGGTGACGACGCTGGATGTGCCGAGGGGCTTCCCTCAAAGATGTCGCCTCCCCCTCAACAGCTGTTGGGGCCTCCTCAGGTGCAACCGACATAGGCTGAGGAGGTGGCTCGTGCCGACCCCATGTAGTGGGAGAAGATGGATCTGGTCCGTGAGCCGAAGTAGTTGTCGTAGACTCGACTGGAACAGCCGAAGAGGTCGGCTCTGCATCTCCCCAATCAGCATCTTCCTCATTCTCCTCAACGAAGATGCTCTCACCAATCTCCTGATCACCTGCACTTTCAAATACAGGAATAGAACAAGGCATGGTCTCGTCGAAAGTGACTTCACAAGTCTCTATGACTCGGTTAGTTTCAATATTAAGTACTCGATATGCATGAGAATGTAAAGCATAACCAAGGAAGACACCATCCGAGGATTGAGACTCAAATTTATCTAAATTACCTTGTTTCAGAATGAAACACCTGCATCCAAACACTCGAAAGTGGCTCACCTTGGGTAATCGACCGGATCGCAGCTCATAAGAAGTTTTCTTCATGAAGGCTCAAAGAAAGATCCAATTAGAAACATGACACGCGGTGTTGATCGCTTCGGCCCAATATCTCCTAGGAGTCCTATGCTCATCGAGCATCATCCTGGCCATCTCAACAAGGGTCCGATTCTTGCGCTCAACAACACCATTTTGCTAAGGGACATAGGGAGAGAAAAACTGATGCTCAAGGCCCAAAGAAGCACAAAAGGTTTCAAAGTGAGTATTCTTGAATTCTGTGCCATTGTCACTACGAATCGCTCTCATGGCATTTTAGGGAACTCATTTTGCAACCGAAAAATCAAATCTCGTGTATGTGAAAAAGCCTCATCCTTACCCTCCATGAAAAACACCCAAGAGTAGCGAGAAAAATCGTCCACGATCACTAGAATGTACCACTTCCCACCCTCTGACCGAACCCGAGCTGGACCAACTGTGTCCATGTGAAGTAGCTCACCGGGTTTCTTGGTCATGACTTGATTCACAGGTGGGTGAGAAGCAGCAACCATCTTTCCGTGACGACAAGGGTGACACACCAAATCCTTCTCAAATTTCAACTTGGGCAATCCTCGGATTAGATCAAGTGAGCTCAACCTAGCTAGTAAGTCAAAGCTCAAATGACCAAGTCTCCTATGCCACTTCCAAAGCTCAGAGGAGGATCCGGCCACCAAACATCGAGAAGAGCCAAAGGAGTGAGAAAAATCAGCTCGAAAGACACGGCCAAACGGAACAATCTAGCAAACAAGATTTCCCTGAGAGTCAAGAACTCGAGACAAGCCGGTCTTAAAGCGCACTTCAAAGCCATCTTGAAGGAGTTGCGAAACAGAAAGCAAATTGAAATGCAAGTTTGAAACCAAAGCAACATCCTTCAAGACAAAACTCTCATTGACCCGAATGGTCCCACGAGAAAGCACTTTACCTTTGCTATTATCCCTGAATGTGATGTACTCCTTACATTGCACGGGGTCGAGGCTGGAGAACCATTTGGAACTTCCGGTCATGTGGCACGAGCATCCGGAATCAATGAGACAAGTGTTCTCCAGACCTCCGTCCTGCATCAATAGAAAGACATAGGATGAGCAAATGGCGCAACACTGGGGTTAGTAAACTGTGAAGGATACCAGTGTTGGCTCATTTGCCCTGAAAAAAGTGTTAGGAAAAACACCAAACATGTCATGTCCCATTTGAGGAAAGAGGGCACCACGTAGGGGAAAACGTGGTCCGCTAGAGCTATAGAACTAAAAGCCACTGTCACGAGGTCCAAAGTCATATTGATCATGATCTGAACCACGCCGGGCACGACCACCATGACCACCGCGTGGTCTAGCAACCTGAGGCCTAGCACCTTGAGGCATTGCACCTTTTGGCCTAGCATTACGCCTCTGAACAGGAGGCACATGTACGCCATGGGACGGACGGTACATGTTCCGATTGTTCAACTCATACTCCCGCCGCTCATCTCTCTTCCTCCTGAAGCAAAATTCAACAAGGTGACCATCCCTATGGCAATAGTCACAGTGATACCTCACCTCTCTCTTAGGTGGTTGTTGGCTCACTCTCTTGTGGTTATGGTTCACTCTTGGTAGCTTTTTGACTTTAGGAAGGGGATCCTCAGAGATGTTCGGTAGAGTGTCAAGTGGGTTTCTGAGATGGTTCGATTTTGGAACCCAAACTTGTTTCTGGGGTGGAGCTCTTGGAGGTTCTTCAAACACTCCATCTTTCACAGTGGGTTCGATAGGCTTAGGTGGATTGATCTTGATCAGTTTGGGAGTAGTGGAAGGTTTCTCACTTGGGCTCAAACCACTGAACTCACCAACTTTGCCATAGACATTTTCACCCTTCCCACCTAGAGCAAAGCCTACTCCCGATGTCCCAGTTCCCCGTCTGAACTGGCTCATCATCATGCCCAACTGTGGTTCACTACAAGACACCCAATTCAAGATGGACCGAAGGTATGTGTTGTCTTCCTCGGATCTCATCTTGTCATGCCTGCAAGACTCAAGCTCCAACACCAAACTCTCACAACGTGCACACTCAACAACAGTGCTATCTGAACTGGCCTTCTCAAGAGCAAGGATCTTGGCATTCTTCTCTGCCAGCTCAGATTGCAAGCCTGAACAAGACTTGCACGCACCCAACAAGCTAGACCTAGCCTTCAGCTCATCGTTCTCATCTAACAAGGCAGCATACTTAGATTGCAACTTAGAAAAGTTAGTCATATGAACAGCACATTCATCGCACTCAACCTCATCAGACACATGAACAACAAGCTTCTTAGCTTCCTCAAGCTCTTTCTCCACAACTTCTAGCTTGTCCTTAAACTCTTTCCTCTCTCGAGCAGCACATTTCAGCAGCTTATCTTGACTCATCAAAGTATCGATCATGATATCAAGCTCGGTAATAAGAGCATCGACGGAGGGTTTTACCTCGGTAGAGTCGTCGTCACTGGGAAGCACGTCCTTGTTGGGCTTCACCCCTTCATCCACAGCCATGGTGCAGTAGCCTCCGTGGATGGACTTGGCGACGAAGCAAAGCCCGGTCAACTTGTCCTCACGCCTCTTCTCGGACTCATCATCGCTCGAGGGAGAAGAAGACCGGTCGTCATCGGTGTTGTTGTCGAGGTCGCTGAGGGAGGCGAGGAAGGCGCGCTCTTGAGCCTTGGCCTTCTTGAAGTACTTCTTTTTCAGCGCCTCCTTGTCGAATCCTCCCTTCGACTTGTGCTTGGAGGTGTACTCGCGCTTGTCCTCGCGCTTGCTAGAGTCGTACTTGTTGAAGGAGTGCTTGTTCTTCTTGGGGCAGTGGGCGACGAAGTGGTCGGGATCTCCACAGCCGTAGCATCCTTCCTTCGGACCACCACCACGCCGGCGATTCAAGCGGTTGTTGTGAAACCGCGAGAACCGGCTGATGATCAACGCCAGCTCGTCGTCCCCAAGACTCTCCATCTGCTCCTCTGTGACAGACACCAAAGAAGACAAGGCAAAAGACACCTGTGAAGGGTTAGCCAAAGAACTTGAGCCATTACCTGAGACCAAGGCCATAGTCGGTGCAGAGGGATTCTTGAGCTTGGCTTGGGTCTGGTAGTCGATCTCGGTGGACTTGAGCTTACTGAAAAGCTCATCCACGGTGAGGGTCTCATACCCCGAAGACTCAATGATGGCGGTCACCTTCACATCCCATACCTTCTGATCTAGGGCATATAGAAGCTTGAGTGCCCTCTCATGATCGTCATAAGGTAACTGTGCCTTGTTTGCTCGCATCTTGTTGACGATGGTTTGAAAGCGAGAAAACATGGCATCGATGGACTCGCCATCAAGCTGAGTGAAGTTCTCGTACTCCCTCTTGTACGTCTCGTAGAGTCTGGTTTTGACCTGTGCGGTCCCCTCGTGATAGCTCTGAAGCCTCACCCAGATCTCCCGAGCAGTAGTACAGTCACAGACTCTTTCGAACTCCTGAAGAGAAAGAGTAGAGAAAAGAACTGCGCGAGCTCTGCTATTAGCGTTGTGCCGATCTTTTTGATCTTGCGTGACACGAGCACGGGGTTCAAGCTAAACGTAAGTAGCATCCTCGCAAATCTCCCAAACAAGCCAATCAATACCCTGAAGATGCGCGGACATGCGGATCTTCCAATAGGAATAATTTGTTCCATCGAAGAACGGTGGTTTGCAGGAACCACGCTCCATGTCACCTTCGTGGATCACGGACCGATTAAGGTGGAATGATCCTTAACCGGCTCCGATACCAATTGAAGGACTGAAACGGCGACCAGAGGGGGGTGAATGGGAGCCTCAAATTTCTTTTGAAACTTTCGACCACTATCCCAAAATCAACCCCCAAAAGGCACACAAAACAAATGCTATGAAAACTCGAGCCATCGAGAGTTAAGAGACCCTAAAGACATTCCTCAGATTACTAGAAACCCAATGCAAAAGACGGAATTCGAATCGGAAACCGAACGGGCGAGAAACAGATCGCAACAGCACAGACTGCGAGCCGCGAACAGTCTGCTACAGTACCGCGGACAGTCCGCTACAGTACTGCGGACAGTCTGCTACAGTACCGCGGACAGTCCGCAGGTCAAAAATCTAAAAACGAACTTCGCAGAATCAGTTCTGTTCTCGACTGAAAAATAACTGCTACAGTACCGCGGACAGTCCGGGCTTGGGGCCGGGCAATCCGCGAATACGGACACCGTGCAGCAATGAAAGCACAGAAAAAAATCTCAACTCCCGAACTGTCCGCGAATCGCGAAACAGCAAGAACAGAGCGCCCGAAAAATCGCCTTCTCACTTCGATCCACAAATTTGTGGCCAAATCTTCACCAACTGCCACGAAACTTAGTGAGCATAATCACAAGGCAGTAGGGGAGCTACCTCTAAGAGGTCATCGCCCAATTTGATGCCAATCAATGGGAAATCGAAGGGGCACGAAAAACATCGGTTCTTGCAACCTAGACCAAGAAATGGCCCGATCTAGGCAGGACATCCCCATTCAGACTTACTTGGTCGGATAAACCCCTTCTTTAGCAATTCTTCCAGTTGCTTTTTCAACTCAGCTAACTCATCCGGAGGCATCCGATAGGGTCTCCTCGAAATAGGAGCTGTTCCGGGGATCAACTCGATTCCAAACTCAACATCTCTATCTGGAGGAAGGCCAGGTAACTCTTCTGGAAACACATCCGGGAACTCACACACTACCGGGATCTGGTGGATAGGAACAACTTCCATGGCACAGGTCACACTCACAAGGTCTGTTCTTTTGGGCAATGGTACCTGAAAAGTACCCTCTGCCTGCGGATCCTTAAGGGTAAGCAATCGACTGCTTGTATCTATGACTGCTCCCCAGTCTTTCATCCAGTTCATTCCTATTATTACATCCAAAACTAGTCCCGGCATAACTATCAGGTTCACTCAGAACTTCCGACTATCTAACTCAAGGGTTGCCCCTCTAACCATCTTATTGGTTAGTACATCAGCCCCTGCTGAACTTATGTGATAACCATAATTCAATTCTGTGCATAGTTGTTCATGCTTCCGTGCAAATGCTTGACTCATAAAAGAATGCGAGGATCCAGAATCAAATAGAACAACTGCAGGGTGATGGTTAACAAGAAACTTACCAGCAGTTACAGGTTCTCCTTCAGGAATCTCATCAACGGTGGTATGGTGTACACGGGCAGTGTAAGTCTGTTGCTTCTTTCTAGGCGGATAAGGGCAGAACTTTGAAAAGTGGCTTGGCTGACCACAATTGTAGCAGGGCCCCTTCACTGTACCAGCAGATCCTATTGCTCCCTTGGAGTTGCTTTGTTCTGCAGCTGTGGTGATCTTTGCTGGCGGCACGGCCATCTTGTACGGCTTTTGTGGTCCCTTGTAGTTCTGACTTTTTATGCTGTGGAGGCCTGAACCTTGCACCAGGTGCGGACGGACGATAAGAAAGACGATTTGCAGTGACAACTCTGGACTGTGATGGTCCTGACTCAAACACCCTCTTGTGATTCTTGGATGCAGTGTAGGCGTTGTTGTTCTTTTCTTGTTTCAAACAATCACTGACAAAGTCATTGAACCTGGCGCGGGGTATTGGTACCCACATGCTTCATCATCTTCGGACTTAACCCTCTCTTGAAACTAGCAATTCTCTTTGCATCTGTGTCGACCATGTCTGGAGCATAGCGGCACAAGTTGTTAAATGCATGCAAATACTGTGTTACAGTCTTGGTACCCTGATTTAAGGCCAAGAACTCTCCGAGCTTCATCTCAACCAACCTTGGGGGAATATAAGCTCCCTTAAACGCATCAGTGAATTCTCTCCAAGTAATCTAGGCATTGGGAGGAAAAGTGGTGCGGTGATGCTTCCACCACATCCCTGCCGGGGGTCCCTGTAACTGATGTGCAGCATATTCTGTTTTCAGGACTTCTGTCAGTCTCAACACACGGAACTTATCTTCCATAGTGTTGATCCATTCTTCAGCGTCGAGTGGCTCAGCTGCTTCCTTAAAAATAGGTGGCCTAGTATCCATGAAATCCTTGAAATTGCTATACTGATTCACTCCATGGCCACCACCTTGATTATTTCCTCTCTGAACATTTTCAGCGATGGTACGCAGAAAATCTTCCATATTCCTTTGTGACTGCTCGGCGTTGCGCTGGCTTCCAAGAAACTGTGCGAAGAACCCTTCTGCAGTGAGCGGTGGAGGAGGGGGCAATTGTGGCTCTAGCTGTGGCTCCTGGTGGTTGACGTTGTTTGCACCACCCCCACCAGCCCCTGCACCGTTGCCACCAGTTTCAGTGGCCTCATACATGGCATGGCGAGTGTTTGCCATCTGCATATTTCAGCAACAAGTAATAATTGAGCGAAGTGGTAGTAATTGTATCCGAATGAACAATCATGTCATACTGAATTTATTAGAGAGAACAAGTCATGCAATAAAACAGAGGCACAATAATCACATTTCAATTAAAACAACATCACTAATCAAATTACTTCGAATGCAACATCGCGTTCCATACAACCACGTTGCCAGCATACATACACTGGACTTTCATGCGTTCAAGCATCACATACACAACCAAGATCCAAAAGATCGCCAGTCTCAAGATCGAACAGGATACAACACGATACATGGGAACCAAAAGAAGGCCATCGCGATAAAGCCTATCACTAACGCAAGGCAACTAGCCTACTCCTTGGGGCCGTCGTCGAGGTCGGAGGCGTCACCATCGCTACCATCAGTAGCGGCGTCGTCATCGACGTCCATCTGGGCGGCGTCCGGAGGAGCATACGGGCCTATCCCGTTGTAGAGGGCATGAAACTCTTCATGCAAGTTGGCGTTATACCCTTCTAGCTCCTCGACCCTCTGCCTCAGAAGGTCCCTCTCGTTCCAGGCTTCATTCCTTTCCTGCACTAGCTGTCCCATCATGCGGTCTACATTTCTGTTGGCCTGAGTCAACGTCTGTACCCGCTGCATAGCACTCTCACCTCTCTCGAGAGCCCGATCTCGCTGCAAGCTCATGTCGGCCAACTGCTCCTGCAAGCTAGCTATAGCACGTGCTTGCTTCTTCTTCTGCTTCCTTGCTTCAAGCCGATCATCACCTCTTAGACCAGTCAAGGTCCAATAGGTATTCTCAAGACCCTGGTATGCTCTGATGGTTGCATACATGGCACTCATCGTGTGGTTGTCGCTAGCCTGTCCTTCACTTGGGCCTCTAACCAAGGCACTTCCTTGAGGTTGCACCCAAATGGCATCACGAGGATCATCTCTCGGGAAAGTACCTGCCAAAGTTGCTGCCAACTCATTAGGAAACCTACTCATTATGTCTCGGATGACGTGAAAGGCTGCACCCTCTGCACCCTCAACTGGAGTGCGTCCTTCAAACTCCAAATGCCAACCATCTCATTCTGGCACATCACCAAGGGCAGGGACGGTGATCTCCACTATTGCAAGTCCATCCTCAGCTAGCTGGCTCTCATTCCAAGAGTACACCGGCTCTTGACCCTCTGGGTACCCCACATCATGGAGCACTCTCCAAAGCAAGGTGGGCATGCCAAACTCACTTAGAAAAGTGTCCGTGCTGCGGCGTTCCCGCGGGGCCATCTGGTGACGGGGTGCTCTTCCACCAGTGGACTTACGGGCCGTCTTCTTCGTGCGGGCCATCTGTAGCACAAGTTTTAAATTACCCGGTGAGACATATTTTAAGTTGATGTCACTTTTATCAAACTGGGATAATCCTTTTATAAGGGGAGGAATGCAGGTTATAAATGAAATGCTCAGGCAGTATGATGCATGCGCGAGTCTTACGTTCTCACAAACTTAGAAAATAAAGACATCTAACGATGAATTCGGTGGCATACAAACGATCTCTCATATACGTAACTAATTCGATCTACACGATAAACGCTGTTATGTACCTGCAGAAAATTCATTTCAGCCCATTCCCCATGAATGCATGAAAGCAGTAAATCTACCTACGCGCTCTACACGAATCCCCAGATGCGTGTACAACGGTAGTAACTACCCACACACATCGTCCTATTGACGGCATCGCCTCAACGGACGGAACACCCACACATGCGATACTTTCATAAAAACATGTGTACAACATGTAATTATTCTAGTATCATATAAAACACTCTCCCTAGATTGGCGGTGTATCCGATCATGCTCTCACAGCTCACACTTACCAAAGCGTAGAGGTAACTGATCCATACATTACCACTCAATTAAGTGGCACTCATACAATAGCACGCCGTATGAGCAACGAAAGAGAAATATGGTGCAAGAACCCCAAGTTAGTACTTAAATAGCCACCTAGAGTCCTTAACTAGGCATACAGGATATGACCACTGGCACATATTTAGTTTTAAAATCAAAATTTGGTTTTAAATACACTTATGAACAGTAATCACGCTAAACCATGCTCCAATACCAGCTGTAACAGAACCGCCCAATTATACGAAATTAAGTAGGAAAATCATCCAACGGAAGGACAATTCAACAAACTTAAGCCCGTATAACCCGGTAGTCCGTGAAATCTCGACGGATTTCAAACCATTTCTCATAACAGCCAAGATCGTACTAAGTTTAACGGTTACCATCATAAGTTACATAAAAGTTCGTGGCATAAAATACATCGGAGTTTAAACATAGTTATTACAAACCAGGTTTGACTAAAAGTAGCGGAAGTGGTAGTTCAAATCACGCACACACACAACATTTTGGAATAAAGTGCCAGCTTGTGATCATCTCTAGCAAAAGCATCAGACGAGAAGTAATGAATGGCCATTGCCCATGGTCCTATGCTTCGCCCATTGCAGGATAGAGACAGTTGATACAATAGCCATAGTACATCTGTCCATCTGCAACAAGTGGGAACAAAGCCCTGATTACGAGAAGGTACTCAGCTAGACTTACCCGTCATAAACCAGAAATAAGAGACACCAAGGAATCATGATAGGCTTTCTGGTGGGATAGCTGACTCATTTGCAAGAAAAGCATTTTTAACTTAACAATTCCTTTCCAAAAGCATGCAGTAATTAATTCTTTATTACCCTGCCAACTATGTTTGCAATGGTGCTAGAGTAACATGTAATTAAGCAAGTAAGGATTACCATTGATCATTAACAGTAGTTATCATGTCATCTTTCACATAACTATCCAAGTGATTCATCAATATTACTACGATGAAGTAGCTCAAGTCAAGTGTTCACTATCCAGTGAACGATGGCGATTTGAATCGATTATTAACCAGCTGGTAAGTTATTCCTCACACAAACCTCACTCACCCGCTAAAGTGAGGTGTTGGTCACCGAGTCAACCATTCAGGTAAAGTCGCGAGCTTGCCAGGAACCACTTGTACCCGGGGGCCGCCCGACTGCTCTTTGGCCTTATCATCGTGCCCCCGTATCCTGCCACTACTGCTCCGGTACAGTGCGTTGCGGGCAATTCACTCGGCCCGAATAATCTCCTAGTTTCGCGGTTGGAAGGTACTTTATCCGGCCAGCTAAATGTGAGGCATGCGTTCAACATGACCCGAGGGACAACAACGGACGGTCCTTAACCGACACAGACGGAAAACACTACAGTCCGAAACCCTGCAAGTTTCCGCCCGGTCTCAAATTCATTTCACACTTAGTTATACCATGACTTCATAGTCAACCAAACAGATCCAGGTAACCACCTATAGCTCACAGGTGACAGGAAATCACCCGACTTCTACCGGTCTAAGCCAACTAAGCATTGACTTGACTGCGGATACCAGGGTAACAAGGATATGGTATAACAAAGGTAAGCAAGGTATAATGCAGCAACGTTTGCAAACAACTCCTAAATGTAATGCATCAAATTAAGTAAAGTTAATAATAAATTATTTGCAAACCGGGAGAGAAATGCTCCGGGGCTTGCCTCTCTCGAAGGAGCTCGGACGGTGATCGGGGCACTCCGGGAGATCTTCACCGACCTCTTCTTCGGCTTCTGCCACCTCCTGCTGCTGCACCTCGATCTGCTCCTCTGGCTCCTCGGGTAAGACGACTGGGTTCTCGGTTTGCGATCCTGTATGATGCAATGCGCGTAAGTGATTATGCAAGTGTGCATCGAAGGAGATAAATGCAATGAATATGTTGAAATGCAAGGTAGTCAACATCATCCAAGAAACTATACACTACAAGCACATGTCATCTACTGCATTCTCTTCTACTACTATTATGTTAAGTTAACCTATCTTATGAAATGCTTCAAAGATACACCAAAGCTTTACTAATTTCTTAATCACACTTAAAGCAACACTTGCTTAAACCCTAAGTAATAATAGGTTTGAATAGCAACATATATTTCTGATGCTCCTAAAAATCTAAGAAAATTACAGTAGCATAATACTACTCTAAACAGACTACCATAAAAATTTCATGGCATTTGGATAAGTAAACTATCCTATACAAAAATGACAAGCTATAGCATAAAAATGAGCATGAAATTACTTTATACTATGAAAAGTGTCAAACAACGGAATTAATATTTTTTCTAGGTTCTTCATAGCATACTATGACTGTACAAAAATTATCACATGCATGTTTTATACAAAGTTTGCTCTCTAGCAAAAATAACAAAAATCAGCCATTAAAGGTACTTGAACTACTCCAAAGTTTTCCATAGCATATGCATGAAACATATTTTTCCTAGTAAGTACATGATATATGAAGATTAACAAACTTAAAATCATATTTTTCTGATACATATAGGATTTACTAGCTATTTTACAAGATATCAGCAATATTAAGAATTAATTAAAGCTCTACAAAAAAGTATTCCAAAAATGACATGCAATATTTTTAGATTGTAGATCTGGTTCCAATGAATCTAGATAAATTTATTTCACAATTTTTGAAGTTGAAATGACTGCTAAGATATTTTCCAAAGCATTTTCATCAAGAATAATAAAAGAAAACAGAAACGGTTTTTATTATTGAAACTGGGCCGGCCCGTGGAATCAAACCGGCCCATGGTCGTTCTTGGCCCGGCTTTGCGCGCGCGGGGGAACGGCCGAGCCGGCCTGCTCGGGGCGCGGCCCACAGGCGCAGCCCAGTCCACCGAAAGGGGAGAACGGAGGGCAGAGCGAGGTCGCCGGCTTCCGTGGCCTCGACGTCGCGGCGGTGGCCGAGGGCCAACGGCCGGCTCCGGCCAAACCGCGACCAGCTAAGGTGCGCAAAACACTCGCAAGAGAGTGGCGAACGCGTGAAGGAGACGCGGGAGGGCAGAGATAGGGCGAGCGAGGCGGTGGCGGAGCACGGGCTCGACGGCACCGTCGCGGTGGCGCGGCGAGGCGAGAGAAAAATTGAGCCCTACCGGGGCAAACGAGGAGAAGGCAACACTCGTTCGGAGGAGGGGAGGATGGGGCGGAGCCTCGTGCATGGGCAATTGGACGGAGGTGGTCCACCGGTGCCGGAACAGGGCGATGACGGTGGCGGAGCTCGGTGGCGAGCGGTGTTCCGCTGCGGTTTTCACCGGAGGGAGGAAGAAAGGGAGCAGGCAAGGCGGAAATGGAAGGGAGACCAGGTGCCCGGTCGTTTTTGAAGTGGAGCGCGGGCGCGGGGTCCACAGCGGCCATGCGGTGGCGTCGCCGGCATGCGGCCACCACGCGGCGGGCGTTTGCTGCCGGGGCGCCAGCGTGCGCGCGCGCGGGCGGGAAGAAGGGAGAGGGGGCTGGCTGGGCCGGACCGTGGCGGAGGCGGACGCGGGCGCGCGCGCGGGAGTGGCGCGGGCCGATTCGGCCAGCGGGCCGAATCCGAGGCGGCGGCCTGCTAAGCTGGTTTTGATTGTTTTCAAATTTTTCATTTCAAATTAAATTCAAACACAGATTTCAAACCCCATTTTAAACAAGAAGAAGACATTTTCTGGAATTGACCCAAAAATAAAAGTTGCTTAGAATTTAATTCTCTACAACTTTGATTAAGGGGCCAACTAAAAATTCCCAATAGATTTTGAATTGAAGAATAAAAGCTAAAATAGGAAGTATTTTTGAATATTTTAATTAATATTTTTGAACAAGTTTTTTTTTGACAAAACTTTGAGTCATCTAGTTGCTTCCAAAAATTGAACTATAGTTCTAAGTGATATAAGATTTGTAGTTGCAAAATTTTGATGGAATGTGATTAGCACATTAATATATTACATCTCAAATACCACTTTCTAAGCTTTTATTTCACTCAAATTATAATATTAACATGTATGATTATGATGATATGAAATGCCATACATATGATTGCCATGCAAATGCTTGCGTAACACCGTAGTGTTACAAGGCACTCAAACATGCTTTCCTTCTCCTCATTGCTAAGAGTGTAGCTAGCAGGTCTTAAGTAATGACATCCATCATCTGTCTTCTCTGGATGTAGGTTGTCTCGTTCTTTCATGCGCTTCAAGTCCTCTCGTGCCTCAAGGGTATCCTTAGGCTTTCCAAACACACCCATGAACCCTAGGAGATTAACACAAAGATTCTTTGTCAGGTGCATCACGTCGATCGAGTGGCAGACCTCAAGGTCTTTCCAATATGGTAGCTCCCAAAATATTGACTTCTTTTTCCACATTGAGGCGCGCCCCGAAGCGTCTTTTAGAATAGGTTCACTGCCTTGTCCCTTTCCAAACACTACTTTCAAATCCTTGACCATCTTAAATACCTCTGTCCCATCTCGGTTGCCTGGCTTGGACCGATGTTCTGTTGTACCTTTAAAATGTTTGCCTTTCTTTCTCAACTGGTGGTTCTTAGCAAGAAATCGACGATAGCCAAAGTACACGACCTTTCGATATTTTTTTGAATAGACAACCTCAAGGTCACCAAAACAATGGGTGCATGCATTATATCTCTTATTTGTATGACCTGAAAGATTACTTAGAGCTGGCCAATCATTGATTGTCATGAACAACAATGCTCGCAGGTCGAATTCTTTCTATTTGTACTCATCCCACATACGTACACCTGGTTTGCTCCATAGCAGTTGGAGTTCCTCAACTAATGACCTCAGGTAGACATCGATGTCATTGCTAGATTGCTTCGGGCCTTGGATGAGCACCGGTATCATAATGAACTTCCGCTTCATGCATAACCATGGAGGAAGGTTGTAGATACATAGAGTAATGGGCCAAGTGCTATGACAAGAGCTCTGGTCCCCAAAAGGATTAAATCCATCCGTACTCAATGCGAACCTTAGGTTTCTTGCATAGTCTGTAAAGTCTGAAAATTCTCTATCTATTTCTCTCCACTGGGACCCATCTGCAGGGTGTCTCAACATGTTGTCCACCTTACGGTCTTTTTTATGTCATCGCAACAACTTTGCGTGCTCCTTGTTTCTAAATAGTCGTTTTAGGCGTGGAATTATTGGAGCATACCACATAACCTTGGCAGGGATTCTCTTCTTCGGACGTTCTTCATCCTCAACATCGCCAGGATCATCTCGCAAGATCTTGTACCGTGACGCATGGCAAACAGGGCATTTATCTAAATTCTCATGCTCGCCACGGTACAAGATGCAGTCATTAGGACATGCATGTATCTTCTCAATTTGTAATCCTAAAGGACAGACGATCTTTTTTGCTTCGTATGTAGTGATGGGCAATTCATTATGCTTTGGAAGCATCTTTTTTTGGATCTTCAGTAATTTTCCAAATGCCTTGTCAGATATACCATTCTCTGCCTTCCACTGTAACAACTCCAGTGTCGTGCCTAGCTTTTTCTGTCCATCTTCGGTCAACGGGTAGAGTAACTTCTTGTGATCCTCTAGCATTTGGTCAAACTTAGCCTTCTCCTTTTCACTTTCACAATCTCTCTGTGCGTCACGAATGACATCACCAAGAGCATTGTCATCTTCAGCGATACTATTTTCTGCATCCGCCTCTTCTTCAACTTCCTCCATCGCGAAGTCATAGTATTGAGCAAAAAACATCGTCAGGGTCCGCTTGTTCTTCTTCACCTTTTTCCATCATAACCCTGGTCTCTCCGTGCTTGGTCCAACAAATGTAGTTTGACATGAAACCCGACTTGAACAAGTGCAAGTGAATACTTCTTGAGCTACAAAATTCTTTCAAATTCATACACACGGCACATGGGCAACACATAAAACCATCCCGCTTGTTTTCCTCTGCCACTCTGCAGAATTCTCGCACGCCCTCAATGAACTCGTTGGAGCGGCGATCGACATTGTACATCCAATGGCGTGTCATTATCTGTATTATATGGTATCACATAATTAAAAGCCCAATATGAGAAAAGAGCGCGGCACAACCTTGTCTAATTGAGTTCAAAATTTTATAAGTGGTTCATCATTTCATAAAATTAATTTGTGGACGTTAATAAAAAGATAGCAAAATCATAAAATTTGTATTTTTCTATTAAAAGGTGTAATTTTATCTCTAAATAAAATTAATTTAAAGAATTTTTAAAGTTAAAATTAATTTGTTTCAAAATTACAAAGAATCAACATTATTTAATATTTTAAAATGAGAACATGAACAAATTAAAGTAAAAAGTATCCTAAAAAGTCTATAATAGAACTAAACATTATATGTGTGTACTATAATTAGCATCGTTCATAAAAATTCAAACGTGAAAAGTGATTGGAGCTAGCAATATGAAATAAAATAGTCATATACAACATGGATTTACATATGGTGCTGCTAAAACATAGGAGGATGAAGCTTGGGCAGGCTCGAGCAGGGAGGAAGAAGAGGGAGATTCAATTTGTAGGTCCCGGTTGGTGCCACGGACCGGGACAAAAGCTGTAGTCCCGGTCGGTGGCACCAACCGGGACTAAAGGTCCCTCCCGACAGCGTCTGACAACAGAGCCGTTGGCGACCGGGACTAAAGCCCTATTTAGTTCCGGGCGCCGAAATCGCCGAGACTAAAGACATTTTGGACGATTGACGAAAGGTCAGTTGTGTAGTAGTGGACCATGCACTACTACTCCGATATATATATATATATATATATATATATATATATATATATATATATATATATAGAGAGAGAGAGAGGAGTACTGTATGCTTGAGAAATTTAAGGAAGGATGGAGCGATAGTCACAATCAGTTGCTTCGTTGACCAGATAATTAATACAGTAAGATTCATCGTCCAAATTCGTTCCGTCCTCTTGCTTGGGTTGCTTGCCTCCGTATCTATCTACAAGTACGACCGGCCGGTACCGTTGATAGTGTGTGCTAGCTACTCCTCCCTTTTATCTTTAAAAAATATATATAATTCTTGTTCTCTACGGAGTCAAACGATTTTAAATTTAATTAATGTACAGAACAAACGTGGATACTAACATTTAGGACGCTGAATATATATATCATTAGATTAACTATTAAATATATTTTTGACCGTAAATATAATTGATGTGGACATTACTTTTCTACAAACTTAGGCCCTGTTTAGTTTTCAAAATTTTTTGCAAAATTATTCAGATTTCCCATCACATCGAATCTTTGACACATGCATGAAGCATTAAATATAGATAAAAAATAAAACTAATTACACAGTTTAGACGAAATGGACGAGACGAATCTTTTAAGCCTAATTAGATCATGATTGGACACTAATTGCCAAATACAACGAAATTTGCTACAGTGTTGTTTTGTAAAAATTTTTACAACTAAACATGTCCTTAGTTTAAAAGGTGACTTTTTCGAGCTAAGTGAGGGGAGAGAGTCCTCAACAATATATAATGTATTGTTGAAAATATTGTTTGCTCAAGAAAACACGCGCGCACTGACGCATGCACTAGCTAGGCATATATATATATATATATATATATATATATATATATATATATATATATATATATATTGAGTATCATCTGATCTAACCTAGCTATCATATAATATAATTCTTTTTTCGTTGTAAAAAAAACAACTCGACTGTTTCATTTCCAAAGAATTCGCTTTTATATATATATATATATATATATATATATATATATATATATATATATATATATATATATATATATATATATATATATATATATAGGAGCTGAGTATCATCTGATTTAACCCGGCTATTATATAATATAATTCTTCTTTCGTCATAAAAAAAACAACTCGACTGTTTCATTCCCAAGGAATTCGCTTACTATACATAATCCGATTGCATTATTGTGCGCGAGCGCGTGCGTGAGCATATGCATATATATAAATGAGTCATATAACATAGCAGGATGATAGCTGGCAGGCTATAGGAGACGGAGGAGGACTCAGCTGAAATATTGACCGTGGAATGGACACGAGCCAATATGAATCAAACAACCAAGAATGAAAACACACAAATATGTGTGTGTGTGTCAGACTGGGCGGCGGCAGCCGGCGGCTTAGGCCCAGTTCAGTTCCCAGAAAAATTTGCAAAATTTTTCAGATTCTCCGTCACATCGAATCTTTGGACACATGCATGAAGCATTAAATATAGATAAAAAATAAAACTAATTACACAGTTTAGACGAAATGGACGAGACGAATCTTTTAAGCCTAATTAGACCATGATTGGACAATATTTGTCAAATAACAACGAAACGCGCTACAGTGTTATTTTGCCAAATTTTTCGGAACTAAACAGGCCCTTAGCCTATGGGTGTGTTTAGTTCACCTGAAAAGGGTGAAAAAAGTATTGTATCACGTTTTGGTTTTATTTGGCAAATAGTGTCCAACCGTTGACTAATTAGATTCAAAACGTTCGTCTCGTAAAGTACAACCAAACTGTACAATTAGTTTTTGATTTCATCTACATTTAGTACTCCATGCATATATCGCAAGTTTGATGTGACGGGAAATCTTTTTTTTTTGGAATAGTATGTTTTTGTTGGAACTAAACACAGCCTATACTACTAGCTCCACCTCCGATGCAAGCAAACAGATGACAATACATAATGTGGCGGATCGATCAATCAAATATACTGTACATATATATTGCTGGGTCTGGGTCATCGTCTTTCATTGCAGCTGAAGCTGAATTGGTGTTTAGTTCCCAAATTTGAAGTGCCAAAATTCACTGCAGCGATACTGTAGCATTTCGTTTGTATTTGATAATAATTGTCCAATCGTTGACTAATTAGGCTCAAAACGTTCGTCTCGCAAAGTACAACCAAACTGTACAATTAGTTTTTGATTTTATCCACATTTACCACTCCATACATGTATCGCAAGTTTGATGTGACGGGGAATCTTTTTTTTGCATAGTGCACTTTTCAATGCATCTAAACACACAGAATTGTCTTAATTAACTAGCTGCTTGTTGCTTCGATCAGTACACAATGCAAGCAACAAGAAGTATATATGTGACTATGTCGTCGTTCATGGATCTAGATGCATATATGTCTACGTACTCATGATGATTTCCTAAGAACCCTGCATATTCATTCATGTGAGAAAATTCAATCGTTCATGGATCTAGATGCATATATGCCTAGGTACTCCATGATGATTTCCTTCTCTGCTGTTGATGAAGACTAGTCTTCGTCCTAGCCGCGAATCCGTGGCCAACCCTTTCTTTTGCAGGCATGGTCAGCGAGTTAATTACGGTCCACGGGGGGAAAATGTTGTATATATGCATGTGTCATGTGTGACGGCACCGAATCGAAGGACTGCTGCACGGGGCTGACGTGCATCACGGATCAAACTATTGATTATGATTGATGCCATAGCAGTGGACAGTGGTGGCGATTAGGCATGAGTATTTGGTGGCTCCAATGCATGCAGATGGCTTTGGTCGTTGGGTAGCAACATCAACGGCCTGATCACGTCCAAGCGCTGTGGCGGCAGCGGCGACCTCATGTCCCTACTCCCTATGCGGTGGTGAATTATAGTTGATGATGATGCATGGCGACTCATCGTTTCTTGTATTAACATCCACTTAAGCACGTCACCATTAATGTGTTCCAGCTTCATTCTCTCTAGTGATATGTTTCTCAGAGTTTTTGAGGCGCTGCTTCGCATGGCCAAAATAATGGCAACATTGGCAGCCTCTTGACGTTCCAGAGATCGGCCAACACGGATAGAAGGTGACACTTCGGCTATAACTACGTAGTAAGTTGATCGTGGGCCAAAGAGAAGTTGCGGTGATGAGACCGGGACGATGTGACTTCACGAAATCGCACGAATATAGGCTAGTGGGGTTTTTTGTATCTAGCTATAGTAGATTAGTTATTTTGGAACGCATCTCAAACATTGGGAATAGAGGAAGCAGGCAAATGTATCGGCAAAGGTTGGAGCGGGTGTGGCGGGTTTATGGGTGCGGGTACAACATTTTCTATGCTCGGCTTTGGAGACGTATCTGCGTCCTTGGCAGCGCCAGCGGGATGTATTGATCGTGGGCACGCGGGGTATTTTGTCCCCATTGCCATCTCTTGGTATGGCTCCCGAAGTAGCTGTTTCTGCGGCTCCGGCAATCAAACGGGCAGAAAGGAAACAACTCCGACGAAGGATCTCCTTCTTTCGCGCTCTCACGTACCAGTGTTGTGGGTTGGAGCCAAAAAAATCGAGCTCCCACCGGCTCCCTCTGACATCGCGGATGCGTCGGCGAGACGAAGCACGGACGGGGTGACGGCGAGGTGGAGATGGATCACGGGGCGAGGCCGAGTGCCGGAGCAGGTCCGGCGCCGGCGGGGCTTGCAGCGATGGAAAAGAGAGGATAACGATGTGTCGTCTTTGGTTGTAAGTAGGAGAGAGAAACGGGCAGGAGAAAATATAAAAACGATATGGGTGGACCTGTGGCTGTGACGAGGAGAGAGAAACAGAGAAAATAAAACAAGGAAGAAAAGAGATATAGAGAAATAAAATAAAGGAAAAGAAAAAAAAAATCTATGGCTATTACGAAGATTTTACTCTTTCTTGTCACCAATAAACTGTTTTATCAAACGATTAAAAACACAGCAGCTAAACCTATTTTGGCCGGAGCCGGACTGGCCCTTAGTTGCAGGGTCTTTCACGTTTTGGTTTTTGCGTCTGCCCTCGTCCGCGTTCTGCCTGTCTTATCCGTCGTGCAGCAGGAGAAGAGCAGCAGAAGCCTCCCCAAGCTTCGCTAATCGCTATGCAGCCCGTCAAGGTGTACGCCGACCGGCGGTCGCAACCCTCCCGAGCTGTCATCATCTTCTGCAGGTATTGCTGTGGCTCCGTTCAGTTCGGTTCCCTTTCCCCTAGTCTCGTCCGGCCGCCGATTATTGATGTCCGCCACCGTCTTGCAGGGTGAACCAGATCGATTTCGAGGAGGTCACGGTGGATCTGTTCAAGTCTCAGCACCTCACCCCCGAATTCAAAAGTACCATCCTCAGACCCTTTCCTTCTTTTTTGATAGATAGAGATGAGAGAGGGAGAGTTCTTTCACCTTTCTCAAATTCAGCGGCAATTCTGTGTAATATGTAATATTTCGTATTTTCCTTTGTGCTTTCCGTTGCTGTATGGTCTTGCTTGCTTGGGTGACTCTGGGAAAATCATTAAACTCATCTCATTAGTATTTGCAGTGTTTCTCCATGTATGCTGATACGCTTCTCTCTCTTCATTCAGGAGTAAACCCCATGGGACAGGTACCTGCAATTGTTGATGGAAGATTCAAACTATTTGAAAGGTATACCCTCTCAAATCTTACACCAACTCTCTTGATTTATTATTTACCTTCTCAAATTTTGCTGAAAGGCCATCCATGTACAACCACATACAGAGAGTCAGAGACTCAATGTGTTTGACTTGACTCTGGCTAAAAAGTCTTTACATATTAAATTAGAAGCAGAGGCATTTTTATTTACAAGCTTGATAGGAACTGCACAACTATCTGATGCCTAAAAGGAAATTTCTAGACCCTTCCAATAAATCTGTTTAATTACTTACTGATATAATTAGGATCACCCGGTTACATTACTATTCTATTCTATTATATGCAATTATTTTTGTACATCCTAGTTGTACGCCTATGTTGACTGGAAGACTTTCTTAAGTCGTCTCAATATAGCCGGTCCCAAGCCCGGGTAAAGGAGGAGGGTGTGTTAAGGTCTGGCAAACCAACAGTAAAAAAACAGCCACTCTCATGGATTTGAAACCCACAAGAGATTCGTTGGGGCGTAACCCTCTTAGCGACGCGCTACATCGGAACCCGGGTGTGGTGTTAAATGGGCAAGGGCTGGGTCGTCATCCCCTTAGTGGCGCGTCGTATCGTGACCCGGGTACGATGAAAAATGAGCAAGGGTCGGGTCGTCGCAACCTTAGTGGCGCGCTACATCTACGCCCGGGTGTAATAAAAAATGAGCAAGGGTCTTCGCACTTCCCTCGACGGGTGCGAAGGGTAAGGAAGCTAGCCGAGCCAACTAGGATTCGTCTAGGTAGCTAGAACGTAGGGTCCCTAACGGGTAAGCTAAGAGAGCTAGTCGATGCAGCAATTAGAAGGCGTGTAAATATTCTATGCGTTCAGGAGACTAAATGGAAGGGCCAGAAGGCGAAGGAGGTGGAGGATACTGGCTTTAAACTTTGGTACACGGGGACAACATCAGGTAGGAATGGTGTAGGCATCTTGATCGATAGGAGCCTTAAGGATGGAGTCATTGATGTTAGGAGGCAAGGCGACCGGATTATCTTGGTCAAGCTGGTAGTTGGAGACAGTGGCGGACCCAGAATCATTTCATTGGGTAGGCATACAGTATAGGAACAGTGCTCTACAGTACGCTACAGTTCTCGCTACAGTGCTCCGTTACCTTGGTCGTCGGGAATCTGAGATAGTCCTGGGCCTACCTGAAACATGGCTGGGTCCGCCACTGGTTGGAGATTCGGCTCTGAATGTGATCAGTGCCTATGCCTCTCAGGTAGGTCTTAGCGAGGGCACCAAGAGACAGTTTTGAGAAGATCTTGATAGTATGGTTAGTACCGTGCCTATCAGCGAGAAACTCTTTATAGGAGGAGACCTCAACGGCCATGTTGGTGCGACTAATGTAGGTTTCGAGCGGGTGCACGGGGGGTTCGGGTATGGTAGTAGGAATCAAGAGGGGGAGGATGTTTTGAACTTCGCGCTGGCGTATGACTTGTTGATAGTGAACACCCTCTTTAGGAAGAGGGAATCTTATCTAGTAACCTTTCGTAGTGGACAACACTCGAGCCAGATCGACTTTATCCTTGCAAGGAGGGAGGATAGACGTGCTTGCTTTGATTGTAAGGTGTTACCTGGGGAGTTTGTTGTCCCTCAACATAAGCTTGTGGTGGCGGACTTTCGCTTTTGGGTACGTGTCCACCGGGACAAACGGGCCAAGATTGCGAGAACGAAATGGTGGAAGCTTAGAGGGGAAGCAGCACAAACGTTTAAGGAGAGGATGCTAGACGAGGGGCCTTGGGAAGAAGGAGAAGATGCCGACGACATGTGGCTAAAGATGACAACATGTGTCCGGAAGGTGCCTTCGGAAGTGTTTGACGTGAGTACGGGAGGCAAACGGGAAGCGAAAGACACATGGTGGTGGAATGACGAGGTGCAAAGGGCTATTAGGGAGGAGTGTTTCAAGCGTCTCCACCATGACAAGAGTGTAGCAAACATCGAGGCCTATAAAAAAGCGAAGAGGGTTGCAAAGCGAGCTGTGAGTGTAGCAAAAGGTCAGGCATATGATGACCTTTATCAGCGGCTAGGCACGAAGGAAGGGGAGAAGGACATTTATAGGATGGCTAGAATCCGCGAGAGGAAGACAAGGGACATCAACCAAATAAAATGCATCAAGGATGGGACAGATCGACTTCTGGTGAAGGATGAGAAGATCAAGGACAGATGGAGAGAGTACTTCGACAAGCTGTTTAATGGGGAGAATGAGGGTCTTGCCCTTAAGTTGGACGACTCATTTGACGATACCAACAGACGCTTTGTGAGGAGAATTCAGGAGGCAGAGATCGGAGAGGCTTTGAAGAGGATGAAGGGAGGTAAAGCGATGGGCTCTGATGGTATCCCCACTGAGGTATGGAGATACCTAGGCGCCAGAGCGATAGTGTGGTTAACTAAACTTTTTAACCTTATTTTTCGGTCTAACAAGATGCCTGAAGAATGGAGGAGAAGTATATTACTACCGATCTTCAAGAACAAGGGAGATATTCAAAGTTGTACTAACTACCGTGGGATTAAGTTGATGAGCCATACGATGAAGCTCTGGGAGAGGGTTATCGAGCATCGCCTAAGGAGAGTGACACATGTGACCCAAAATCAGTTTGGGTTCATGCCTGGTAGGTCGACCATGGAGGCGATTTTCTTATTACGACAATTGATGGAGAGATATAGGGAGCAGAAAAAGGACTTGCACATGGTCTTTATTGACCTCGAGAAGGCATATGACAAAGTACCAAGAAATGTCATGTGGTGGGCCTTGGAAAAGCACAAAGTCCCAACTAAGTACGTTACCCTCATCAAGGATATGTACAGGGATGTGGTGACGTTTGTCCGAACATGTGATGGCGACACCAGTGACTTTCCAATTAAAATAGGACTGCATCAGGGGTCAGCTTTGAGCCCTTATTTATTTGCTTGGTGATGGATGAGGTCACAAGGGACATACAAGGTGATATCCCTTGGTGTATGCTCTTTGCTGATGATGTGGTGCTAGTTGACGACAGTAGGGCGGGGGTTAATAGGAAGTTAGAACTATGGAGGCACACGTTAGAGTCGAAAGGGTTCAAACTTAGTAGGACTAAGACCGAGTACATGAGGTGCGATTTTAGCGCGGCTAGGCACGAGGAGGGAGACGTTAGCCTCGATGGGCAAGTGGTGGCCAAGAAGGATACTTTTCGGTATTTAGGGTCGATGCTACAAAAGGATGGAGACATTGATGAAGATGTTAGACATAGAATTTCAGCCGGCTGGTTGAAATGGCGTCAAGCTTCTGGCGTTCTCTGTGACAAAAGGGTGCCTCAGAAGCTGAAAGGTAAGTTCTATAGGACGGCGATTCGTCCGGCGATGTTATACGGTGTTGAGTGTTGGCCTACAAAAATGCGACATGTCCAGCAATTGAGTGTAGCAGAGATGCGTATGTTGCGTTGGTGTTGTGGACACACAAGGAGGGATAGAGTCCGGAACGACGATATTCGGGATAGGGTTGGGGTGGCACCAATTGAGGAGAAATTGATTCAACATCGGTTGAGATGGTTTGGACATGTCCAACGGAGGCCTCCTGAGGCGCCGGTGCGTAGTGGAGTTCTAAAGCGGGCCGATAATGTAAAGAGCGGTAGAGGCCGACCTAAATTAACTTGGGACGATTCCGTTAAGAGAGATCTTAAGGAGTGGAATATCCCCAAGGATTTTGCTATGGACAGGAGCGCTTGGAGATTGGCAATCAACGTGCCTGAACCGTGACATCTTTTTGTCTTGTGCCATTTATGTCCCTTTATGTGTCTCTCTGTTTCTCGTCTCTTTTGGGTTTCATCTCTAGCCTACCCCAACTTGCTTGAGACAAAAGGCTATGTTGTTGTTGTTGTTGTTGTAGCTGTGATACTTGATGTTTTATGATGGAAGTTTTCTTTTTGTGACAGTCATGCTATTTTGAGGTATCTTGCATCGGTGTTCCCTGGAGTTGCAGATCACTGGTGCGTTACATATTAGTAGCAACACTAAAGTTATCTTATTTCCACAAGTGTTGCTTTATCTTTTTTATTTTTATGAATATTATGCCTTTTTATCGGCGTTGTTTTACATAATAGTAATGACACTGAGCATGTGTTTGGTTCTTAATGTAGCTGTGGCCATTTTGTATGTGTCACAAGTACTTTTAGTCTTAGTTGGAGTCTTTTAACCATTGGATCGTTCAAGTTAAATGCGAGTATAATAATTAATTACATTTAGATTACATACCACTAGGGTTTGAACCAAGAGAAAGAACAATGTAGTGACCTCTCAATTATAGGTTCCCTACCCGTCGAATGTCCTCTATAAACAGTCTCTCTCTCTCTCCCTGCGCACATGTTAAAGGTTAAACAGTGTTGTGAAAACTCAAAAGTACCGCGCCCCTCCCTCCGATGCCCTCTTCTCCCTCTCCAATGAATCTAAGCCTATAACAGATAGATCATTAGAATATCTTAGTTTTCTATAACAGGGGATAATGTTCAAAGCATATTGTTTTGTGGAGGGTGAATATTTCAGTTTTGTAAGAACTGTTAGGCGCTAGGTGGCAGTAGGGTGCTGTCCAGGACCTAATCCCCAATTGGGTAGTGGGTACTAGGTGCCTAGGCAAGAGGGTGCTGTCTAGATTGCCTAGGTGGCATATTCTCTTGAAATGTTGTGTTTTCATGGCTTTACTGGGACATGATAATGTACTAGTCTGTTGTGATGAGAATTATATACATCTTTTTTGGTAATTTTATAGTGACTGTGGTATCTTTTTTGATATAGGTATCCTGCTGACTTGTTCACTAGAGCCAAAATTGAGTCAATCTTGGATTGGCATCACACAAATTTGCGTCGTGGTGCAGGTGAGATCCAGCATTACTCATGGTTGGTTCCTCTAGGATATTGTGTCGAAATCATTCACCATGTAGGTTGCTTGGTTTGCATTCAATGATGGGTTAGTTCATAATCGGGTCATCCCATGTTTTCCTTATTTTTGTACCATTCTGGTGCTTATAAGAGACACATTGATTGTAGACCAGCCCATTCTATTCCTCAAGCTGAACAAGTGGGTTATGCTTGGAGTTGGCATTGAATGCTTATTGACCATTGTTTTCCTCAAAGCAGAACCTTAGATGTGTTTATACTAGATATTATGCTTCAAAACTGTAATAGGAGCATCTACATATTCCAGCAGCCACATAATCACATATATAAATTTGTCTTAACTAAGCCATTTTGATTGTTTGTGCTTGTGCAGCAACCCTTGTAATGCACACTGCATTGGCTCCCTTTCTTGGTCTTACGACAAGTCCTAAGGCTGTAGAACAAGCAGAGAAACTTCTAATGCAGTCACTGGGGGTGATTGAATCGGTGTGGCTGAAAGGTGATGCAAAGTTCTTGCTAGGTAACCCCCAGCCATCGATTGCAGATCTGAGCCTTGTTTGTGAGATAATGCAATTGGAGGTATGCTTGTTTCCTGCTGTTGCTATCTAGAGTGTTATGAGATTTTTTTTTTTTGCTTAAAAACTGCAATGTGGCTTTGCAGATCCTTGGCGATGAGGTCCGTGACCGATTTCTGGGAGCTCATGAGAAGATCCTCATCTGGATAGATAACGTGAGGAAAGCCACGAGCCCTCATTTTGAGGAAGCCCACGAGCTCCTTTTCCAAGTGAAGGCACGCATGCTGCAAAGCAAGGCTTTTGAGCCAAGCACAAAGCTCAGAATAGCATCGAAGCTCTGACCAAGGGGGGCAAGGGTTGTGCTTGTTCAGTTGTTCTAGTTGTAGGGTTGAAGCCTTGAAAGGGAACATACTGTTGTAAGTATATAGAGTACTCCAGACCGAGGGAAAGCAGAATAAGCGACAGGAAGAGCTATGAACATTGTGGTGCACTGTGTGGATCAAGTAACCCACCACCCTACCGAATGGGGTCCTTTTGTTATGGAAAGAGAACAAAACTGGACTTGTATCTGAGAATTGGTTATTCATTCACAAATGTACGATGGTTCCTGCTAGAGCTAGAGCATCTGTAGCTGAATGGGTATCTATTAGGGCAAAATATTCAGCACAAACCAAATCTTCGGTGCATTCCATGAAAACCTCATTAAAACCATACTTAGGAGTTTAAAAAAATGAAACTATGCACACCAATAGTGCATCTATAGATGTGCATTGTCACAAAATTTGAGATTCAAACTTGTTTTGCTAAAATTCATATGAAAATAACAAATTTTATTTGCATATGCACCAGAGCACAAAATTCCCTGGCTGAATCATTATTTACTTGCTTAACATAGTCATGCATCATTTAGGTTTAATAATAATAATTATTATATCTATTTGGATTTGGAATTTGGACCTATGCTTCGGTGCCTTTGAACCCTTCACCTCATGCCCTCATCGTATAACAATAATAACAAGACAAGAAGCGGCAGCTCATCCTGCCCAGGTTTTCAAGAGCAAAACTATGAGGATTCATCAATCCTGTCTGTACACAGCACGGACTTATTCCACGGGAACTACTACTGTTCGTTCCAGCATGACTGCAGTAAACTCTGTAACACCCACCACCCCAAAAATTTATTCCAAGGGAATTTACTATTGTTCTTGGTACAGAGGCGACACAGCCTCCCTCTAGTCTGATGTCTTGAATCTGTGTGAAAACTTCTCCAGGCCGTCCTTGCACTCTTCCATTACCCTCTTCGACTTATCTCCAAGGGTTGCACCAAACGCAGATACACTGCACAGGCCGTCCTTGCACTCTTCCATTACCCTCTTCGACTTATCTCCAAGAGTTGCACCAAACGCAGATACACTGCCCTGCACTTCTGCTGATACCTTGTTTGCCTTGGAAGCAGCAGAAGGCCCAAACTCGGTACACCACTGCCTTGCATCTGCAGCTTGCTGCTTTAGGCTTGCAATGAAGGACCTCACATGTTGCATCACTCTCTCCAGCGCACCACGAGACCGGACTTTCATCTCAGCAGACATTGACTTTAGCTTCTCCAGCAAAGATTCTGCCCGGTTGACAGCCTCGTCAACTGGATGTTCTTTGCCAGCCTTAGCCCATGTGACTCCTGCTGAAGCATCATCCTGGAGTCCTCCTTCAACAACAACTTTGATTCCTTGACGCTCCCATTGGTTCCGGGCCTCCTCAAGGGCCCGTGCATGCTCCCGGGCCTTTTTGGCTTCCTCCTCTGCCCAAGCCCTGGTTAAAGAAGGTGTGTCAATTTACATCGGATAGCTGGCACCTCATCTCACATAAAAAAAAGTGCTCTAACGGAGCCTATTAGCTAATATCATGCGGTATGAAATGCAGATAATGAAAAGTTAACAGTCCTGCAATTGAGTACTCTTGCATACACAATCTCGAATCCAAAAGATACTCCCTCCACTCCAAAATGTAAGTCATTTTAGTTTTATCTTTGAGTCAAACATCTCTAAAGTTGACCAATTTACACAAAAAAATTGTGCCCACATCTACAACATCAAATTAGTTTAATTAAATCAACCATGAAATATGTCTTGATAGGGCATTTATTTGGTGCTGTAGATGTTACTTTTTCCATAAATTTGGTCAAAGTTAGAAATGTTTGGCTTAGGACAAAACTAAATCGACCTACATTTGGAAGTGATTGGAACAGAGGTAGTAGTTAGCATGAACTTAGGGCCATATGTATTTTTTTAGTTCCAAAAGCGATCATATCTAGCAATCACTAGCAGAATTTTTATAATATTCTTTGTGATTATGTGATACCCTGGACGTTCTAACTTTTCAGCATGATCGCTACAGTTAAAAGTCCCCAGAACAAAGTTGAGTGTCCAAAAGTCCAAATTATAAGCAATCGAGAGTTGAACCATAAACTATATGATATCCAGAATCATAAAAACTGCATCTTAACAGTTACTCCACACTAAGCTAGATGAGAAACCAATAACAACCTTGTCTATACTAGCATGCAGAAATACTATACGACAAAAGAAGGGTTGGGGTTCAGGGTTCGAAACCAAATTTAGTGCAGAGAAATCTCAGATGTCAAGAATTCTTGCCTTGCCATAGATAGCGCCTTCCTCTCCACTTCAAGCTCATATTGAAGTTGCACAACAGCCAAGTTATCATTCTCAATTTCCTTTTGGAGTTTTTCAATCCTACTCTTCTCAAAGGAGACCTCCACCTTCTTGCTCAGTATATTCTGCAGCTGTTCCTCTACTTCACTCCTCAACTTCAACAGAACTTCCATTTCAGATTCAACAGCAGCTCTGCCCCTGAGCAGAATGTTCTTCTCTTCCTCTCTTTCTGCCCTCAACCTATCCAGCTCCATCCTAGCTTCTTCAGCTAGTTTTTCAAGGGTCTCTACCTTTTCTCTTTCCTCCTTAAGCTCCCTTTCAAACCTTGCATTAAGATCTTTCTCAACCTGAGCAACCAATGCACCATGTGCATTTACAGCTGCTTCAGCTATTTTCTCTGCCTCAATACGAGCAACCTCCTCCAGAACCACTTCACCAGAATCACCAGTTGAAATTGCTAGGGCAGCTTGTCCCTTCGTCACAGGTTTGTTCGGTTGGAAAAGTCTTGTGAAACCTTCAAGAGAAGAGCTTTAGCGATAACCCTGAATCCACACCAGGAAGATCAATTATATAAAGAGCTTACCGAAGGAAAGAGCTGTAATGCTCTGGTCTCCAGCACCCAAGTCAGCGACCAAAGCTGGCCAGGCAGCTGTGTTTATCTTATCGATGTCTATATAGCCAGATACTTTGAACAAACACTGCCCAGAGAGAGAGAGATAGAGAGAGAGAGAACATTAACGTAAGCATAGACAGCTGATGTCAAGATAGAAATCATAGAATTTAGATGATAAAAAATATTTTCTATTTCTTACATTTCTGTCAACTTCAGGCAGTTGCCTCTTATCCAGGGCCATTTTCCAACTCACAAGGTCTTGACGTGACAAAGGACTGAAGGGAAGACAACTGATTAGGATTTAGGAATTTGATAGAGCGTACGAGGGAGGCACATACAATTGAAATATCATCACCTCTCAGGGGAAAACAAGATATGATTGTCATGAACATCTTCTGGGATATTCATATCAGATCTTGAAAGCTTGCTAGAAATCAATCCAGCTTCTGCTAGGCCTATGGGTATATTGAAATGAACATGAATGACATAATATTTCACAATGATGATTCACTAATCCATACATAAACTTAGCTTCAAGACATGCCTCACCTTGTATGAAGGGGAAATCAGGATCTTCAGGTGTGACATCATCAAATGCAAGTTCAGTGACATTATCAATATACATTGCTGGATACACTTTCGAGAAAGTGTTCCTGTTTGGAAACCACAGGAATAAGCTGGTTAATAGAATAATCACTTAAGAGAGCAAAAACTGAAAATCTAACAGCACGAGGCAATAACCTTAAACATATCAAGAATGTGAAGGCATTTGCTCAAATAGGACAAAAGAGAAACGGAACCATACTGCATATTTGCAACAAGTACTTGGGAGGTCAACTGATACAAAGGAATAATAGATATGCACCTTGAAAGGCAATTGCTCGCGACTACCAACCATCGAGCATACTCACGCCGGGTACACAAGTCACCAGCTTGAGCACTGGGTTCGATCACCTTAGAAGAGGACAAATTATTAGGCAAAGGAGTTCCATATAGTTTCAAAGATTGTCTAACCAACCAATTCCACTCTATAGTTTACATCATGCAAATGAGATGGCGCAAGATATGATATGACACTTATCCACAATGGGTGAGTTTCGATTGAGGGAAAAGTTGGATGGGATGAGCCAATTTTTTGTTTGGTTCAATGGATGAGGGGTGGATGGGATGAGAATAGTCAACTATTTATATCTCTTAACTTCAAATAATAATAACAGTTAATGGTATACAAATCAATGGGCAATTAACACTAATATTTTCATGGTTACTATTAATTTATAACAGAAGTAGGTTAATTATCATTAACTTTACTCCAATAAACACTAAGTAACAGCAAAATAGACTAATTTCCATAATTAACACTAATGTCGATATGGTAACCCATTACTAATTAACAACAAAATAGACTAATTATCACTAATCAGTTATTCAAGATCAAGGTTAGCGACGGTGGATGGCCTCTGGCCATATTTTGCTAATCATCTATCAAAATATTCCCTTGATATGGATTTCCTATCCACCCTGCTCCAGTGCTCCTAAACCAAACACCTCAAGACCGCCATCTCCCATCAAACAAACAAACACATCCAATCCCAAAGGAAGTTCAGGTTAAGGCCCAACCCTCCGCTCAGCAAACAATATTGGTTCAGGGCCAAATAAAGGTTTTTATATATCCTTATTAGACCATCCAAAGGTTACATCCAAAACAAAGAACCATTCAGAGATCCAAAAAAAAAAGAATCATCACCAAACTGAGTGACAGTGACTCCCGAAAGATACCTTTAGAATTTGCAGTGCAGCAATAGCATTTTCCTGGGTTGGGTCAACAGAAGCTGGAACCACAATCTGCCCCATGGGCACCTGTGAAGCAGTGGATACTATAGAGGGGGCAGGAATTCCAGGAGAAGAAAAATATTGGTCAGGTGGTGTGGACTCGAATGGTTTGTTTTGCTTTTCTAATTCACTTTCTCTTTTATACAGATCTTCTACTATAGTTTCCTCCCCATCTCCTGGCTCACTGGTCCCCGTAGCCATAGATAACTCATTTGATCCAAGTGGATGCATCTCATCGGCACTTACATGTTCCATATAATCAGGCAATTCGGATGGAGAAAGTTCATCTTTGTCATGAGTTTGTGGATTCTGCTCGATACCTTTGTCTTCTGGGTGAAATGCAGCAGCAACGGCACTGTCAGAGATGTCTTGGATGGGCACAACACCATCTGAATCTAGCACCATTGCATCTGAAGTTAAAGTTTCATCCAAATGCTCGTTTTCTAGCAAAGCCATTTTGAGATCTGATGTTTCTTCTACATTAGGAATTCCCTCCGAGGGGCCTGCAGCATCAAGTGTGCTAGATGGTGCAAAAGAAACCTGAGCATATTCAGATGAGATGGGCAGAGAAGGAGGTGATGCTGGATTTTGATTACCATCTGATGCAATAAGATTGTCAAACTGATGCGCTTCTTCACCGACAACATGATTACCGTTAGTAACAGGCTCAGTGTTCTGCATTGGGTGCCCCACTTCATGTACAGCTGGCACCCCAGGAACTTCCTCGTTTGACTGTAGAGGCATCAGGAATTCATCTGTACCTTTTGTTTCATCAAGGTTGTCATTGTTTTGCTCCCAATCCGTTGGTAAGGAAGCTTGGGCATCTTCTTCCCTGATAGCATCATCCTCTTTGTGGGAATGATAATCAGAGTAAGATTCCGTGGCAGCAGTCTCTGTAGGCAAGTTTTGCATTTTTGCTGCACAGAGAAGCGACAGAAAGCAGCAAAGTGAGCAGGGTAGAGAGGCTTTGATTCTTGGAGATGGAATGAAAATGTAGGATGTTTTTGCTACGTAGGGGTTAGTAGAAAGCAAAGAAAGGGAAGAGATTAATACCAGCTGCGTGGTTGCCACTGCTTCTGATGGAGACGGCAGCAAAGGTAAGGCCGGCGAGGAAGAAAAAGGCAGCAAGTCCAGGTCCTAGAAGCCCTGAGGAGGAGCTACCATATCCGAGTGTCAGCAATCCACAGGATCAGTAATAAACTTACTTGTAATTCGATTAATTCGGGTGCAAGTCCTGCCTAGCTTGGATTGGCATCAATCAACTCAAAGGTTTAGGTAGCTAGATAGCTAGGGTCCGTGGATGGGTGCTGTGAGTGTTTGGAATTAATATACTATAATGGATGGATGAGTACGTAAGGATAAGGAGGAGCAGAAGATGATGGATGGAGTGAGTCTCACCTCCTGCTGGCCCGAACCCTAGAGTAGATTTGTCGCCGCCGTCATCGGCGCTATCGGAGGACCAGCCAGCGAAGGAGTTGGGCGGGGACGAGCCGGGACCGGGAGACGCTCGGACGGGGCGCAGGCGCAGGCGTGGGGTCGAGAGGAGGAGGAGGACCCGAGCAGGGAGTGGAGCAGGGGCCGGGCGGCGAAGAAGGTGGAGCTGGAGACAGCATGCCATCTTGGCCGGGTAGGCAGCGACAGGGGCGGGCATCTTGCTCTTGTGGCCGGATGCTGAGAAGAGAGGCACGTGGCGGTGGTGATGCTGCTGCTGCTTCGGCTCCTTTTTCTCTGCTCGGCTGCCTGGTCGTCGCCGGAGCAGGAGGACGACGACGACGGCGTAAGAGATAGATAGGGTGTGAGCTGAGCACCCACCAACTTAATACTGCTCCTGCGGTCCAAGTCCTTCTCTTTTTTTTTTATTTGATTTGATTTGATTTGAGGATGTCTAATCTAGTATGGATGGTGGGAAGTGGGATTGGATGGGATGGACATGAACGAAAACGGCCCAGCCCATCTTTCGTGTCCTCCCCCGGTTTGGCCGCTCGCCCGCTGGCACTAGGGGAGGAGAGGGGGTGGCAATCTATCGTTTTCTCCTTGGATCGATTTGCTTAATACTGTAATTGGATTGGATTGGAGTAGTCGGTAACCAAAAAATTCCTCCTCTTGGATCGAATCAAATCAATCCTATTGCATGCAATCCAGCTCAGTTCAACAGATCGAGGAGACCCCCACGACGACTGACGCGACGGATTCAGGCAGAAATTTGTTTTGATTAATCATCACAGAAGAAGAAGAAGAGGAGGAGGCGAGAAGGCCGGCGCCGCGACGTGACGGTGATCCACCAGGACAGGACAGGGCAGGCCACGACACCGATCGATGGCGCACGTCCTGCACAGCTTCTGGCGACGCCACCGGTGGACGGCCCTGCGCTCCCTGCTCCTTGTCGCTCTGCTCCACCGCCTCCATTTCTTGGCCTTCCTCGCCGCCTCCTCGCCCGTCTGGCTGCTCACCGCCTTCCTTCTCGGCGCCGTCCTCGTCAACAGCGAACCCAACGTCCCCCTCGCCGCGGCATCAGAGGATGAGGACCGCCACCTCTACAAGAAGATCCGCCGCCACAAACCGGTCACGGGGGCCAGCGGCAGCTCCTCTGACGACGACAACGAATCCTCGGTCACAAGCATGGAGGACCACCTCGTCGTCGACAAAGCGAAGGAGGAAGAGGTGGTCAAGGCGGCCGTTGCCTGGACGGCGGACGACGAGCACAGCATCCAGAGCATCGGGTCGCTGGAGCTGGAGAGGGACGCCAGGCTGGAGAAGCTCATGTCCAGGCGCACCACACATCGGAACCTCATCGACCTCGACGTCCACATTCCCGCCGTGATGGCGCCTAGGACCAATAACCCCTTCGACCTCCACCACCATTCTTCTTCTTACTATGATGATGGCCATGGCGCAGCAGCAGCCGCCGCCCCGTCGTCCCTGCTCGGCCAGCACACCAACCCCTTCGATGATATCCATATCCAGCAGCAAAGGCAAAGGGATAGGGATCCCGACGAGGAGGACACAGAGGATGAGAAGAAAGCGGCAATGCTGAGACGGCACGAGAGCTTCACGGCCGGCGCAGCCCCTCTCGCCCGGCCATCGCGATTCAAGCCGTACTTTGTCGCCGATGTCCCGGAGGGAGACGCTGGCGGCAGGGACGCCGGCAGCGACAACTCCAACTCCTCAAGCCCGTCATCCTCAACGGCCAGCGATCACCAGACTCAACAAGAAGCCGCAGTCAAAGTAGAAGAGGCACCTGCGGCATCGACGTCGCCTTGCGCGTGGGATGGCAAAGGGAACGGGATGGTGATGGCGGTGGACGTGGAGCTCATCAGTGACTCCTCTGACGACGATATGTCGCTGCAGGGTGACGATGCCACCGGCGGCAGCCTGAACAATGCTCGTGATCACTCGGATGACGACGAGGAGGACTCGTTCGAGGTGGAGAGCATCGCGCAGCAAGTAGCTGCAGGTAGGTACCTGCTCTTCTGCATTTTGGAGAAGCCTTAGCTATTACTTGCTGCAAATGCAAATTGATGTGATGTGATGTGCAGGCAAGCAGCAGCTGCAGCCGCCCCGTGTGACTGCTGTTGTTGAGCCAGAGCAGGGGCACCGGCACCGGCACCAGCAGCAGCACCACGAGGACGACGACAAAAAGGACGCGGGCATCGTCAGTGGCAGCAACGAGTCTACGCTGGCATCAGTGGAAGAGAACGAGCAGAGGGAGAGGGAGCTCACCGAGATCAGGGAGCACCACATCTTGGGCGCTGTTCCAGTCATTGACTCATCCCGCACCTCCGCTGGTGCTCGAGTTGGAGCAGCAGGTGCCGCGGTCGCAGCGGCCCCAACACCACCGGCAACTGCTGCTGCAGGGCCACCACCACAGCCGGCGGCAGCTGCAGCAGCACCAACACCACGGGCAACTGCAGCGGCGGCACCAACACCTGTAGCAACACCACCACAACCGGCAGCAGCTGCACCAACACCACGGGCAACTGCTGCGGTAGCATCAGCACCACCATCAGGGAAGCTGAGCAGCAAATCCAAGGTGGCCTCCAAGAAGATAGACCCCAAGAAGGCTGTCTTCGGCTTCTTCCGAAAATAGTGAATGCTTTTCTATTCCTTTGTTTTTTTTCTTTATTTACTGACAAGTCTCTCAAGTTTGTACTCTACACAAACAAAGAGAAGTAGGTGGTATAGCCAACCCAAGAAATAGATCAATTAAAGAGCAAACAATTCTCAAAAAAACAAAAGAAGAAGCAAGTGTAAATGCATTACTAATTACTTACCAGTAAAAAGTATAAAAAGGTATAAGTAGTTGGATTGGCTGCAGCTCTAAAGATTCTTACCAGTAAGCAGTTGGACTACATCCAAAGAAAGCAATACCTTGCTTATGTAGTAGATAGACAACAGCGGGATGGATGATGCTTTATTCTTCAACACACGGACCATCTTATTCTTAAACCACCAAGCAAGCAAGTTTGTCCAGCTGCAAGAACCTCGCACCCCTTAAGCTTCAGGCAGCCTCTTTCATCAAGCAAGCAAGCCCCTTCCCTATGCTCACACATCCAACACCATGAACTCCACCTTGCCATCTATCTCCTTCCAATCTCTCTGTTTCAAGATCCAACCAGCTCCTCAGCCGAGTCTCTGGCCTCCTAGGAAACAGAGCACAACGGAACCAGGACTGTCTCTAAAGCTTATACGCGCAGCACTAGGACCAGACACTAATAGCGGATTCAACAATGCTGGCCGCAGAGGTATCTCGTTACCATCTTCACCCCTGTCAGATGTAGTTCAGGAGTTTTACTCCTCCCTCAATGAAAAGAACAGCAAACGACTCGATAAGTTGATGGCCCCTGATTGCATCGTCGAGGATACCGCTTATTATAAGCCACTGGATGCCAAGGTTAATTTCTCATCTGCTTCAGCTTTTCACATACCAGTTACATCTACATGTTACATTGGAGCATCAGGCTTCCCAGGTTCCTATCCTTAAGTTCACAAAAAGAAAAGAAAAAAAAATATGCATGCAGTGTACCCGTATCTACTTCAAACGGCTGATGGAATCCATGGGAGAGAAGGTCAAATTTGCCATTGACGAGGTTTGTCAAGGTGCAGGGCGGACCGCTGCCGTAATGTGGCACCTTGGTAAGATCGCTGCGAGTTTAAATTACAAAGTGATTGGAAAATCTGGTAGGACAATGATGCCGTCATATTGCTTGCTACAGAATGGAATGGATACATCATCCCCTTTACCAAGGGCTGCAGCTTCTACGTATGCTCAGCAAATGGAGCGGTGCTTCTTATCAGGTAGCTGAGATCAACCCCTCTGTACTTCAGCCAAGCTCTTAGAATTGCGATATTGTTGGTTATAATTTGTACAGTTTGCATTAAGCAATGAAAAAGTAAACGTGCTTCCCTTTACCTGAGATAGCAATGATTCCACATACACTGCAGGAAAATTCACATCTTCGATGAGTCACCACTGAAGCCAGGAAAGTGGGCATTGGTAGGCACACTAATGAGTCTCCTGCTTTTGCTGCTCTATAAATCTGCATAAGTCCAATTGAACAAGCCATGCCTTGCACTAATCATATCCCATGAAAAATTCCAATGCCTACAGGAAATACTCAACATTGTTACCAACTTAATCAACATGTTCCCCAAACCAGCTGAAGGTATGTGCTTCATAAGATCCACAAAATTTCCGTATAGACTGTTACTAGCTAAATCTAGCTAAGCATGCTGGTATGCCTACAGGTTTCCTCAAGGATCCAGAAGCAGTAGTTCAACCATTCATAAAGCTCTACAAGTTTTATGTGAAGCCTTTTGTGGTCCTCCCCTTTCTTGCATATTATACCCACTTCTGGACATATGTGGCTCGAGGATTGACTATGGTGCTACATATCTTGTATAACCTATATAAACGGTTTATGTAAAGAGCTAAAGTGACTGAAATTCAGAAAAATAAATTTGCAAAGATGCATAATATTAACTCGATTTCGTGCACTCAAAAGATTAATAAAAAAAACTTCCTTTACAACAACAACAACAACAACATAGCCTTTTGTCCCAAGCAAGTTGGGGTAGGCTAGAGATGAAACCCAAAAGAGACGAGAAACAGGGAGACACATAAAGGGACATAAAGGGCACAAGACAAAAGATGTCACGGTTCAGGCACGTTGATTGCTAATCTCCAAGCGCTCCTGTCCATAGCTAAATCCTTGGGGATATTCCACTCCTTAAGATCTCTCTTAACGGAATCGTCCCAAGTTAATTTAGGTCGGCCTCTACCGCTCTTTACATTATCGGCCCGCTTTAGAACTCCACTACGCACCGGCGCCTCAGGAGGCCTCCGTTGGACATGTCCAAACCATCTCAACCGATGTTGAATCAATTTCTCCTCAATTGGTGCCACCCCAACCCTATCCCGAATATCGTCGTTCCGTACTCTATCCCTCCTTGTGTGCCCACAACACCAACGCAACATACGCATCTCCGCTACACTCAATTGCTGGACATGTCGCCTTTTTGTAGGCCAACACTCAGCACCATATAACATCGCCGGACGAATCGCCGTCCTATAGAACTTACCTTTCAGCTTCTGAGGCACCCTTTTGTCACAGAGAACGCCAGAAGCTTGACGCCATTTCAACCAGCCGGCTGAAATTCTATGCCTAACATCTTCATCAATGTCTCCATCCTTTTGTAGCATCGACCCTAAATACCGAAAAGTATCCTTCTTGGCCACCACTTGCCCATCGAGGCTAACGTCTCCCTCCTCGTGCCTAGTCGCGCTGAAATCGCACCTCATATACTCGGTCTTAGTCCTACTAAGTCTGAACCCTTTCGACTCTAACGTGTGCCTCCATAGTTCTAACTTCCTATTAACTCCCGCCCTACTATCGTCAACTAGCACCACATCATCAGCAAAGAGCATACACCAAGGGATATCACCTTGTATGTCCCTTGTGACCTCATCCATCACCAAAGCAAATAAATAAGGGCTCAAAGCTGACCCCTGATGCAGTCCTATTTTAATTGGAAAGTCACTGGTGTCGCCATCACATGTTCGGACAAACGTCACCACATCCCTGTACATATCCTTGATGAGGGTAACGTACTTAGTTGGGACTTTGTGCTTTTCCAAGGCCCACCACATGACATTTCTCGGTACTTTGTCATATGCCTTCTCGAGGTCAATAAAGACCATGTGCAAGTCCTTCTTCTGCTCCCTATATCTCTCCATCAATTGTCGTAATAAGAAAATCGCCTCCATGGTCGACCTACCAGGCATGAACCCAAACTGATTTTGGGTCACATGTGTCACTCTCCTTAGGCGATGCTCGATAACCCTCTCCCAGAGCTTCATCGTATGACTCATCAACTTAATCCCACGGTAGTTAGTACAACTTTGAACATCTCCCTTGTTCTTGAAGATAGGTACTAATATACTTCTCCTCCATTCTTCAGGCATCTTGTTTGACCGAAAAATAAGGTTAAAAAAAACTTCCTTTATTGAAAAAAAAAACTATTAGTATATTACCAGTAACATCAGGAACAGGGGAGAAGCAACCAGCCCATGAGAACCAGATGTGCTATGGGGAGACTCCATGGCCCAGAAGTTTCCATATGATGTGATACTGGTTATCATACCCATGCTCCTGAGAAACAGAAATTGTCATCATTTCACTTTTGAAGGAAATGACTTTTAGCATAAGGATGTAGATATTCACATGAAATGGCTGCAAGGACCTGTGGACTGAGCATTTACTTTGTTAAAGTCCTGATGTCTTATTAACAACATTGAGAAAAAATTCCCTGAAAGGAAAGCGTTGCCTGAGATTTTCCCAATAATGGTTAACTGTCAGTTCTACTGTTGCATAATATATGCCAGTGTTGTCTAATGAATGTGACTACGTGTCCTTTAAAAGGAGATAATGTGCTATATTAAAGGTTGTGACGTCAAAGGGGTATAATCAATTTCATAGAATGTATTGTGTGTGGTTTCTGTGCACTGAAATCTCCATAAATTCTTGACAGGGACTCCACAAGAGATAAGCAGACCCAGAATTAACCTTCTTTTCACCCCAAGCTTAATGTGGAGCTCCTTTTCTTATATTGAAGAAATTGTGGAAAGAATACATCCGCTTCCTTGGGAATATTTAACAAGAACCCAAGCTCAGTTTTCAGCAATTGATTGGTAGCCCAGAGCTTGGATGCCTGCATCCCCTGTTCATCCCGCAAATATGTCTGTTCATCGTGATCTTGTATCCGAGGAAATGCCTGAAAGCATATTCCGTAACAGTGAATCTGATGGATCCAACTCTAGTGCCTTCTTGGCAATATATTCACCAACCACCTGTTCATTGTGGAGCTTGCAATATGCCAGCAGGGTCCTGTAAATTGATACGTCTGGCTGGACAGGCATGGCCTCGATGGTGTGTGCCACCTCTGTAAAGCGGCCTGCTCGTCCTAGCATATCCAGGAACCATGTGTAGTGGCTCTTTTGTTGGGGAACATCAAACAAATTTGTCATAGAGTTGAAATGTTTGATGCCAATGTCAACTAAGCCACCATGGCTGCAGGCGGAAAGCACAACTGTGAAAGTGACCCCATCAGGCTGAGCTCCAGCCAAAATCATGTCTTCAAAAACTGACAACGCTTCAGCGTAAGAGCCGTTGAATGCCGTCCCGGAGATTATAGCATTCCACGACACAACACTGGGTTCCCTGATTGACTGGAAAGCACGCTTAGCATCCTCCAGACACTTGCACCTGCTGTACATGTTTATAAGGCTGTTGGAGAGAGATACCTGACCGCTCAATCCCAATTTCACTGCACAGCAGTGCAGCTGCTTCCCGGACTCTATGGATGCCAAGGTCGCAGCAGCAGAAAGGAAGCAAGCTAGGCTGAAACCGTCGATACTAACCTCCGCGTGGAACATGTGAAGTATCAAGTTGAGTGCCCTGTGGTGAAGCCCAATCTGATTCAGCCCTTTGGCCAGGCTCGTGTATGTGAATCTGTCCCTCACGAAGGACATTGTGGTCGCCACCTCCCACGCGTCATCCAGTCTTGCAGACCTTGCATACACATCAACCAACGAGTTCCCGACAGCCGCGTCCAATGACTCAGAGCTGGTCTTGAGCACATAGGCATGGATCTTCGCAGCGTGCAGACATGCATGTGCAGAGGTGCAGCCTTTCAGAAGAGTAGACAGTGTGAAGGAGTTGGGCTGCACCCCGGTAGCCCGCATACGAGCAAATGCCGCAAACGCCTCTTGTTCCCTGCCATGGCGCACGAGTCCAGCGATGAAGGAAGTCCAGGTCACCACATTGGGCATGTCAACCGCATGGAAAGCATGCAGCAAGTTGAGGGGACGTGCGGAGGACTTGCTGTACAAGTCGAGGAGCGCATTGCAAGCAGAGGTGTCGTGCTCCAGACGAGACTTGAAGAGGCGGGCATGGAGCTGCTGTCCGATGTGCAGCGAGTGGTCCGCGGAGCAGGCAGCGATGAGCGCTGCGTAGGTGAAGGCATTGGGAGGCACCGCAGAGCGTTCCATGTCACGGAACGCCAGCAGAGCCGGCTGGAGCTGGCCACGGCGCGTGTAGGCGGTGACAATTGCTGTCCAGAGAACGACGTCGGTTTCAGGAGTGGCGTGGAGCACGGCGCGTGCGGAGACCATGGCGCCGCAAGCGGCGTACATGTGGACGAGCGCGGTCTTGAGGACCAGGCCGAGGTGGGGGCCCCAGCAGCCCCAGCGGAGGAGCTGCGCGTGGAGCTGGGTGCCGTGGCAGTGCAAGCGCATGGAGGCGCAGGGGGCGAGCAGCTTGGAGAAGGTGTGCTGGGTGGGTGCGCAAAGGGGGAGCATGCACGGGTAGAGCGCGAGCGCCCCGTGGCAGTCCCCGGCGCGGAGGAGGGCGGAGATCATGGCGGTGTAGGAGACGGCGTCTGGGCGCGGCATTTCGGCGAACACCCTGGTGGCGCTGTTCCAGTCCTCGCAGTCGGCGTAGAAGACGAGGAGAGAGCAAGCGAGGACGGGGCTGGAGGCGGCCAGACCACGACGGCACACCTGGGCGTGTATCTGGTAGGCGAGGCGGCGGTCGCGGCACCGGAGCAGGGCGGCATAGGCGAATTGGTCGGAGGTAGCGACGGCGGGGTGGGCTCGGAGGACGCGGCGGAAGACGGTAAGCGCGGCGGCGTGGCGACCGGAGCGCGCGTGGCCAGCGACGGCAGCGGCCCAGGAGGAGGCGAGGCGTTGTTGGCGGAAGACGGCGAAGAGCGGCGATGGCTGCCATGGCATGTCGCTGGGCGGCGGCGGTTCAAGCTGGCACTTACCAGAGTTTTTCTTTAACCCTCCGCTCTCCTATAATTTATTTAGAAATGCAGAACAGACAGGGGGGAAAAAAGAGAGAGGGAAGGACTTGTTGTGAGCTGTGACAGTGACACGGGAAAAAAGGTGTGATACCGGAAATCGTCATTCTCAGAGGAGAGGATAGCGTGCCGCGTGCGTGGAAGCCATGGCGTCCGCCGTCCACCACAACTGCCACCGCCTCCTTGCGCTCCTCCTCCGGCCTCTCCCCACTCCGTCTCGCCACCCCCGCCTCTCATTCTCGCCGCGCCCAGCCGGCCTCCGTTCCTTCTTCCCGGCTCCCGGTTGCCGCCTCGGCACGCATGCCGTTGCGCTTGCAGAGCCAGAGTTCGTGCCCCCAGAGGAGGAGGAGGCGGCGGACGAGGACGCCCGTTTCGTCGTGGTGACCTTCTACAAATTCGTACCCCTCGTGGACCCCCACGCCGAGGTCGTCAGACACCTCAACTTCCTCCAGGTTCTTCTTACTTCCTGCTCGCCTCCATCTCGTACTACCATGTCTCTTCTCCTTCTCCACCCAATTTACCACATGCTTTGGTCTAAATTTCTTCTTCTTGTTATGTGCTCTGTCCTATCAGGGACGCGACATACATGGTCGCATTTACTTGAATGAGCAGGGAATCAATGCTCAGGTAACACAACAAGCTTCTGCTCCATCCCCAGAATAGCACTTACAGTCGGATTATTGCCAATGACTGTGGTTAACCTATGTTGGTTCAAAGCAAATGCTCTCGCATCGTGTCAATTTTTCTTTCAAATTGAAAACAACTCTAGTCAAAAGCAATTGTTGGCTTGTCATCACAATACTAGTGAAAATGCACGTGCGACACGCACCTGGATATCAAAAGAAAACTCTACTTTGAAACAATAGAATAATACCCTGATTTAGAATATATCAACTACCAAGCTGCTATACAAACTCCTGATCCATGAAGTACATAAACATTTCAGTTAAGCTAATATCCCCATCTCCCACATCAAACCACTTGCAGAGCTTGTGATTGAAGTATGTTGACACTTGACAGTGTAGCTTGCCTACCCTCTTACCATCATCAGAATCTGTCTTCCTTGTGTTCTGGGATGCTTAGTATAATCTCACCATCTTCCCATTCTCCTCCTACTTCTCCTCACATCCTCATAATATAAATAAAGATTGTCAAAGAAACCTTACTAAATTTTTGATTTACTGAAAGAAACTTCAGATACTTTACCCCAACTTGCTTGGGACAAAAGGCTATGTTGTTGTTGTTGAAAGAAACTTCAGATACTTTAGAAGCTTGGAAGTTACCAAAAAGGCTTGTACTCAAAGATGTTTTTTTCGATCAGTGTTTGCTCACTAAAATTACTTTTTTTAGCCCATAGTAAAGAACTATAATATGTAGGATAGTATATAGAATAGAACAATATCATATCTAGCCTATGAAGATTAGCAGTAAAAGGAGCATAAAGATGGAAATTCTTCCTATGGAAACCTCCATTGCCAATGCGTGAATTGCAATCTTTGTTGAGTATTAAACCCGATTCCATTATGGATATCAATTTGCCATTCAACTGAACCTTCCTCCAATAGGGATTATTGTTGCACCATTTTAATTGGAATTTTCTTCCATCATGGAGTAGTTCTCCTTCCCCTATTTCTTTGTAAAACTTATTCTTAAGATGGTCAGCAAGCATTTGCTGGCTCAGTGCAATATATCAGGTGGGGAAGTCTCTTCCCCTCCGTTTTTATGTCAAAAAAGTGGAAAGATAAAGTAATTTGTTTTACAGTTTTTAATTGGAAAGTCTAATCCATTGACTATATTGGAGTGTAATTAAAGAAAAATTTACCATCTTATCCCCATGCCGTCAAAAGCAATTTCATTGGCCCAAGGAGCATCACCCTGTGCAGATCATGCCTGAAGGCATGCATCACCCGTCCACCTTGGTCTCTTGCTCCTGATCCAATTCTAGTTCCTGTCAATATCATTTGTTCATGACAATTAACTGAATGAAATAAACTCAACTAAAGATAACGATAACCCATCTAAATCCCTCACAACCAACATTAGACAAGGGAGGGAGCCCAATGGTTCACTTCCGCATTGGGATTTCAGTTGAACTGATAAAAATCGCTAATCAGTTTTTTCTCTGCTGAAGAATAAAAAATAGGTAGGGGCTCCCCTGCCGGCAAATCTTTTGCCGTGTAAAATAATGTTTTACAACCTTGCTAAGACATACACTAAGACTTTGGAATGTTACTGCTAGATTTGATCAAATGGAATCATGAAATTGGTGTGTGAATTTTTATTATGGATTAAATTAGCACAGCTAACATGTACCAAACATTGTATATCATCACATGCAAAACCAGGACATTAGCAGAAAGGGCAACTCAGGCAGATCTTTTCCCGTGTAAAATAATGTTTTTCAACCTTGCTAAGACATACACTACGACAAACATACTGAAGAATGTTACTGTAAATTTGATCAGATGAAATCATAAAATTGGTGTGTAGATTTTTATTATTTCTTGAAACTCCACACATAGCATTAAACAAAGTTCAACAACAATAATAATAGTAGATAAATATATTTTGGATGCAACTGAACAGATTATTAGTTACCTGGCACAAATCTTGTCGAAGTAGATAACAAAACCTGTAGGAGACAAGAAGCACCAAAATGTCGACCGTGGCAATCATCATCAACAATAATCAAATCAACTCGTGGAAACGTGCTGCGAGATGTCAATTTACAGCATGAGTTACTTGCTGCTGAGCCCCGCCTTCGGCCTCCCTCTGCAGGTCAACCACAATCAGCGCCTGTGTCACTCCGTCCTATCCGCCGTCGGCTGCATCACGCACAAACACCATCCAAATCCAGTAATAGAACAGAGTACCAGTGTGCTTGCGCGAAAGCCAGGAGGGAGGGGGTGTGAACCGGAGAAGAACGTACCGGCGATGGAGTAGTTGTACTCGGGTGCGCCCAAGAGGAAGCAGTCGGCCTGCAGACCTTGGCGCGGAAGATCTCGATGCCAGGCAGGATGCCGATGCCGCCGCCCATCTGATAATGGGCAGGTCGACGACGCGGAGCCCTGCGATGGAGTCCTTACACACCTCCATGGTGCCGCCGGTGGCGAGCCAGCCCGGCGCTTCGCTGCTTCCCCGCCTGCCGGCCCATTGTCTGGGGTGCCGGGGACAACGCGGAGCCCTGCGATGGAGTCCTTACGCACCTCCGTGGTGCCGCCGGCGGCGAGCCCGCCTGGCGCTTCGCCGCTTCCCTGCCTGCCGGCCCGTTGTCCATCGCACTGGCAATTGTGGCGTTCCCGGCGCCCCGGCGAGGGCATGCGCGTCCGGGACTATGGTGCGTCGCGAATTCTGCGAGTGGGTAGCGTGCGGCGCACGGCGGCGGGAGAGGGGGCAGGGTGGAGGAGATCTGTACTGCATGTTTGAGGGGCTACGGTTATGGTGGAAACAGATAAGAGGCGTGGGTTGGGAAGGGAGGGTGGGTACACGGGCGGAGCGACGCGGCGGTTTCCTCCGGCCTCTGCCTTCGCCCAATCAAGCCGCGGGCATCGCCACCAGTGAACACGGAGGCGGAACGACGCTACGGTTCGCAATGGAGACAAGGGAGGAGGGTGGGTATGCGGGTGGGTACGTTCGTCGTAGGTGAAAAAAAAATGCCGACCAAGGCGTGGTCAATACGGGAGATGAGGCAAAACACGCTGTCACATAAGTATCGTCCCTCCGCGGTCCACCTGTCATTTGTATCTTAACCGTTGGATGGAAAACCAAGACAGATCCAACGGAGGAGGTTTTGGGTGGGTAGGAGATTTTCAGGTAACAGGTATTTTGCAATTCCTTCGTTCCTTTATAGTATAGATTAAATTAAAGTGGTTCGATTAATGCACGTGAATGTGCTAGGCCCTATCTTTGGTCTTTTACATGATCCAAAAATGCTGCTGCACCTGTGATGTTATTTTTATATTCTACTAAATTTTGCTATTGCCGCAGTACAGTGGACCTCACAAAGATGCAGTGGCATATGCAGACTGGGTTAAGAAACACCATCGGTTTTCTGATATGCTTGTTCAAACCTCACCAGCTGTAACTGGGCATGCCTTCCCTCGGCTGAAACTACGGTACAAACCATCACTTGTTCAGGTAAGCTATCCCTGTTTTTTGTTGCACATGAAATCATCAGATTGGCTCTACTGGCACTGCTGAGCAAAAATTCCTAGCCTATAAGGGTCCAGAGATAATAAAGCTTGAGAAGATGTATGCGCTTCAATATGAGAAACTTTAAGCCCTCTGTTTCAAGGTTCAATCCCCAAGCTTAGTGTATATAATATCACTAATATGGCAAACACAACCAGTGTGGATGCTTTTGGCGGTCAGTGTTGTAGCAAACCCTTTTCTCTACTTAATGATACAACAATACGCAACTGGTAGCATTGCATGTTCCTCTTCAAGTCTCCGTTTAGATCTGGTGTTGTATCGTTTTTTCTTGTGCTACTTTATATTAGTATGAATTGGCAGTTCATGAGAGAGAGAGAGAGAAGTATTTGACTATGTCGAGTGTTATTCTGTGAGTCATTCATCACTGAAGTTGTGTCTGTGGGGGGGGGGGGGGGGGGGGGGGGGGGGGGTTGCCATTTATTTTGGAAGTATCAGTATTCATATTTTTTATTTGTTTTTTAATCCAACTTTCAGTGAAGTCTTAAGACATTTTATTTTCGTATGAAATTTCCAGTTAGAAGGAGGTAGTTTGCATCTTCCGTTGCTGGACCCTAACATACGCGCGACGCCATTGACTCCATCGGAGTGGAAGGAAAGACTTGAAGCTAGGACATGCCTTGATGTGTCCTCAAGTGAAACATCTGGAAGGAGGCTTTTGCTGCTTGATGTGAGGAATGGTAAAATACTTTTATATAGGCACATTGTGTTCTGGCTGAATGGGAGCACTTTGTTCTCTCCCTCTTTGAATGACAAATCAAATCAGTGTCTTCTAGGCTTCCAGCTGTGCCTGTGCTTATTACAGTGTAAAAAGGCTAGGACAAGTGCTAAGCAAAGCCCATCATCATTCTTGTATTCTATATGGTTGCTTATTACAGTGTGATGATGTATTTAATTTGTTCCCTTCCTTTTTCTTGGATCAGACTATGAATGGGATATTGGGCATTTTGAAGGTGCCCAGCGGCCTAATGTGGACTGCTTCAGAAGCACTTCCTTTGGGCTCTCGGGAGAGGTAATACATAACATTGCTGTCATGGTGGGCGATTCTTGTTTAATATTTGCAACTGTTAACTAAACATAATATGTAATTGGTTGTTTACAGATGGAGGACCCTTCTGATCCTCTAAATGGCATAGACAAAGAGAGGACAGACATACTAATGTACTGCACCGGGGGGATAAGGTGTGACGTATATTCAACAATTCTTAGGTAATATATATATATATATATATATATATATATATATATATATATATATATATATACACTACCTCTCGGCTGTATTATATAAGGATGAACAAGGACATTAATTGCAGCAAGCCATAATGCATTGTTATTGCAGGAAGAAGGGGTTTCGGAATCTGTATACACTGGAGGGAGGAGTGTCGAACTATCTCAAGGCGGAGGGGGCCAGCGGGGTGGGTGGGGAATCTCTTCGTCTTCGATGGCCGGCTCTCGCTGCCACCAGCGACATTCAGGCAGTCTTTGCCGTCGGAGGAAGAAGAGAATGGGAGGTGGGTGGGATGCTGCTACGCGTGCGGATCTGAGGTGGTGGAGCTGCGGCACCGCAACTGCGCCAACATCGACTGCAACCGCCTATATCTGTGTGTTCTTCGTCAGTCGTCTCCGTCACCATCTCCATCGATCAGTGATCCCCAGCTGAGCTGACTGACCAACACCCAACGATTTACAATGCCGCAGGTGCTGCGGTTGGTGTGCGGAGGAGCTGCGCGGCTGCTGCTGCTCCGACTGCAAGGTTGCCCCTCGGCTGCGGCCGCTCCTGCCAGGCCACCAGAGATACTTGAAATGGCATGTCTACCGCGACGGACGATGACAACAACGGCTGAGCGCGGCGACGACGATGACAGCAGTGGCCTGTGACTGTGAGCTTGTACTCGACGACGATAGTTTACGACTGAAAATCGAACATGCCAGGAATACTTGTGTCGTGTGCGTACTACCTACTTTACTACACAGAATGAGTGGACGACCTGAGAGTTGAGATTGAGACTGACAGAATCCATCCGGCTATGTTGCCTTTATATATAAAAAAAAGAACACCATGGTTTTATAAAATATTTTGGTTTTAGAGTGACATGAAGCGTTTGAATGCAACAAACTTCATGGTTTTTTCTTTGTAAACCATGGTATTGCACAGTAAATCTATTGTTAGTACTATTGCACACTAAGTCTATTGTTGGTGCTATAGCACAGTAGTATATATAAATCTATCTATATATATGGTGCAACTGCAATTTCTTAGAACTATTTTTTTAATAATATACTAAAACATCCAAACAGGACCTCCCTCTATGGATCTACCTATGATGAGTGCAAAACATTTGCATAGTAAATCTGGAACAAAATAGAATATCACACCCACATGGACCGAATCATATTCCTCGAGTATCACCATACACAAATAGTTAGGGTATAAAACAACAAAAGAAGGAATGTACAATTGCAACGCAAACCGCCATCCATCGGTACACAGCCTTCATAGGCTATCTACTGACGAGGCCACCATAGAACATGTATGTATTTATGTATACGTTTGTGTGTGTATATATACTATTATATTAGGAAAACCAAAAGCTCTTCCAAACACATCACCAAAAGTATATACTGTGCTGTGCTGTGCTGTGCTGTGCTGTGCTGTGCTGTGCTGTGCTGCGCCGCCATTCCTCTCCTCCCAATTGCCGCTGATCCATGCTCACAGCACAATCACCTTGTGCTTGCTGCGGAATGGTGACAGTAGGGAGAACGACCGAGAAGCTGAAACAGTAAACAAGCATAGTGAACATTCCACCACCAAGTGCGAAAATAAATTCACACAGTGTCCATTTAGTTCTGGTGTAGCAATGGGACCAAGAAGCATTGTTTTTGTTTTGCAGAATATTTTACTGCTGACAGTATCCAAGTCATGCATATGATTGTTAAAAATAAGATTCAATTCAAGAGACAAGTTGTGCTTGTGCTAATCAATAACCTTTTGAAGAAGCACCAGAGTCATCTTGAGAAATGAGATTCTTCAACATCGAACCTGAAATATTAAGCACGGCAAGGTGTTGAGCATTCTTGACATCAGCATGGACATATTTAAGCGCAGAAACATGTTTTTATGTCTTCTTTTTCTATTTCTATTGCTCCCTCTTCTTAAAATAATGCTAGCAGAATCCCCTTTTTATATAGTGGCCTTGCCTTATGCGAACAACTTCATTTAATAAGTTAACAAACTATTGAGACAGACTACCATACCATCTCCTGCTGAGGCTTCGTCAACTGATGACGTGTCAGAATCCATTGCACCCTCAATCAAGGCTGAAGCATGGCTTTTCCTGCCAAATTTCAAAAGTTTCCTGAAGCCTTTTGGCTCTTTGCTTCGAGCCTTTTCACTTACCTCATGGCCCTGAACTGAAACTGTGTACACAGGCTCAGGCACTCGAGCCTTAATGCTATCTGCATGCACAAGGGATTCAGGTTCTCGCACAGGTAATGGACTGCTGTCTGATGCATTCTCCAGCGATGTGACCCTAGCAAAGGGGGCCTGGTAAGATTTCTCCACGGCGGCCAAGGTTGGCCTCTCAGGTTCATCCTTTAGACACTCAGTCACCACCTAGTCACAATGGGCATTCTTTTATTACTCTAGCTTACCGGATCCATATCATATTACATCGCAACTAGACACATTCAATTTAATAGTACAGAGCAATGTTTGGCCTTTTAGTTGATGACTGCATACATACCAAATCAGGAATACAATGCACAGAAACAATGAAACAGGGAACATGAAAATTGACAAACAAAGGTGTGAATGAGAATCGAAAAGAACAGCATAAAGACCATACCTCATATGAGCTCCCCTGGTCATCAGATCCATTGGTGACAGGAGTCTCAGCCTCCGGAAGAATAACTGGAGACAGTGGAGCCCTGATAGCAATGTACTCCAATTCCGGACTGGGCTTCTCTGTCCTGTCATCACCAGAAGTTTCCTTTGCTGCATTTCTTCCAGAATGTAGAATGACCGGAGGTGTTGAAACCACCTCATTTTCGAGCATCACAACAGTCTTCTCAACCACCACATTATCATCGCTGCCGTTCATCCTCGAGATGTTACCGTTAGTTTCCTTTACACCAGCAGTTTCTGTTGTAGGAAGAGCTTTAGCTCCAGGAGAAACCTCTTTTTTTTCTCTACTAGCTACTGCATTTTTCGCAACAGCAGGAGCTTGCGGGTATTTGACCTTCAGTTCTGGTAGTGTTGCTGATTTACTCTGGTCAAGCTGCATTATAGCTGAAATTTTCTTTGTCTGGGTATCTTGTGGCATGCTTTTTCTCCGTGGGTGGTCCGCGCTAGCTGACTTGGAATTAAAATGATGGCCAGTTGAACTGTTGGTTTTAGGTTCAGCAAGTTTTCTCAATCTCTCGTTGGATGATTCGGTCCTCCCACTTTTCTCCTTCATGTCTGTCAATGATGAGGTTGACTTACTAACTGCATTAGTATTATCATTTAGTTTCTTTGATTTTGCTGTTTTTTGAGGATCCGTCCCTGGGGTAGTTTTGACAGGAAGTTTTCTGAGAGGTGAAGAGGATGCAGGTTCAGCATCGCTGAACTTTGAGCTCTTGTAGGTACTGGGGGAAACCTTGGGAGAAGGCTTCACTCTGGGCTGCTGTGGTGTTGGTGCATTGGAAGTGCTGCTTCTTGCAGCAATCCTCTTTTGCCTCTCTAGCTTAAGCCTTTCTAGCCGTTTGATCTGTTCCTCTTCCTGAAAATGGGGAAATCACCAACTCAATGTTGAAAAGATTACAGATATTGCAACAAGTTGTCAGGTTAGGCTAATTCTATCAATAAATAAACCTCCATTATAAGAACAGGCAGGATAATAAGAATCACTACCCCAATTCGAGTTATTCTTCATGTTAGATCACATGTCTTAGTGTGTAAATATTTGCAATTTTGTACACCTTGTTTCTAAGGCAATTATTAGGTTGTGACAGCTATAACTGTCTTCCTAGGCAAACACTATTTAGTGGAGCCATCACATGAAGAGACAACCATCTGACAAATGATGGTGGATAAAAATACTTGATCAGGAAGAAAGGAAGTCCCCTCTGCTTAGCTTTAAGAAGGGGCCCACCGAAGCCCTGGCTGGGGCAGGAACCTCACCAGTGCAGCACCCAGGATTCAAGCTCTGGGTGGGTGGCACCTCTACTAGGTGCTCCACCATTGAGCTATATGCTCATCTGCGCCAAATGATGCTGGATAGCCTGCTACATAATCAACTTGGTCTGTATTCCAATAAGGCAGATAGGAGACAGTATTTAAACATTAAGGTTACTTTTAAAATAATATTGGTATTCCACATCAAAACTACAAGATTCTAGGCAAGCTAATAAGAGAACATCATACCTGAAAATTTTAACTTGTGTACAACATTAACTAGATTAAACCAACAAATGCTGGGTGGCAAGGAGCATCAATATAATTCAAGCAAAAAGAGTTAATAGGTATAAAAAAAGTAATACACCAATACCTGCTCTTTCTTTGCTTTCTGAAGATCCGCTTTATATGCTCGCAAGTTTTGTGCACGTTTCTGTGCATCAGTCAGCGGGCCTTTTGATGATGACAACCTCCTCACTGAAGCATCTTTTCTACGTTTATCCAAACTCTCCTGTGAACTTCTTAGCTTCTTGTCTTTCTCTGGCTTCTTTACTTCATCCACAGCGCTCAATGATGCATCTTCCACTTGTGCATCTTCAACCATGGTGGCAGGTTGATTCTGCATCTGAATGTTATAATCCATTGCTGGATCATATCCAAATGAAATGTCTTCACATCCTCGCTCTGGCATCAATTCAACTGGCTCATAGAAAAGCTGACTGCCAGCTTTAGCATCTGATATCTTCTGAAGAGTTGAGGGAAGCTCAACATCAATGTCAATGGCAGTACGACATTCTGGTTCATGATTATCCTCTGAGGTAGACCTAAGAGGTATCATAAAGGACTCATCTGCCAAGCTGTGCACATTTTTTTCAACCAGGGTGGGGCTCTTGTACTGTGCTTCTGCAAGAGGGTCCAAAGAACTCCCTCTGTCCATTGACTTTTCCTGTCCATATATCATGAAGTCATCACTTGTTCCTCTCCTGTATCTCACACCTCCAGCTTCAATCTCCTTAATGTCATCACCTGCAAAGCTCGTACCTTCCCCTTCCCCAGACATCATAAGTTCATCACCAGACAGCATCTGCCGGGGTCTAATCCTCCCATTTTCCATACTGAAACCTGTTGTATTATGTTCATTGGCCCCAGCAGAATTTCGCTCTGCCAAGAGAATAGAATCATCAACACTTCTGCTCTCCTTCATCCTTGCTGGGGGTGCTTTTTTCTCACTGGTAAATAGGTCAGTGTCATTATCTCTTGTCTTCTCATCAGCTCTTAGCAGGAAACTTTGGAAAACATTCCAGTTCCCTTGGTCTCCATCTTGCCCATACGACATTTCATCCTTGCTATATTCATCTGCAGACTCGAAAACCATCTTCCTAGCATCTTTTTTCTTTGAACTTGAACTCTTATTCTTTTTCTTTCTGGACCTGGTGTGTGAATCATCGCTGTCCTCTGATGCTACATCTGAACCTGTTTGTGATTCACTATCCAATGATCCATGCCTTTTCGATGTTACATTGATATTTCGGATGACAACCACACTAGGCTTCTTCTTGCCTGTCCTTTTATCCTTTTTATGGGACCTGTGACCATAAGAAGTATCCCTCTCTGAACCACTCTGATCACTTTTGTCATCCGAAGTTTCTGAGTCCTTGCTATCTGAGGAGTGTTTCTTTGATACTCTCCTTTCTGAGTGGTGGTACCTGGTCTCATCCATTGCGGGGTAGGGGGAAGGGTAATATGGGTTCATTCCAGGATAGTAAGGCATGCCTTGCATAGAGTAAGGTGGATGCATTGCCCACGGTGGATATGCTGACTGATAGAGACCATGGAAGAACTCATGGGGAGCACCAGAGTGCTGAGATGTCCTCTGATCTGTCCAGCAACAAAAGTTATTAATGAGATCCAAGGACACTTACTCAGTAAATTGAGGGTATATTTCAATCATCTTATAGGGGAAATTTTTAAATCAAGCATGGGACAATTAGCTTCAAGGGGTAGAGTCAACAGTTGTGCACTCCATAAAAAAAAAAGAGTTCCTGTGTAATAATTATCCAGTCTCAGGGAACAACAAGCTATTGTGAACTTGTAAGAACATAAGTTCAGTCATTGCACCAAATAGCAATCAGTTTAATAGCTTGGAGGATGTTTAGACATCAAAACATACCTGCTTTAGAAGCATCTTCGCCATTTGCATCTCCGTTGGAAACAGACATAGTTTCCATAGTTTGCTTCATGTTGTCCCCCATAAACATAATGCCAGAAGGATTAAACGGAGGAAATTCAGAGCGTGCAGACATTGCTTCAGGTTCAACTTCAATCCATTGTCCAGTTTCATGCTTTTGCTTCCACAGCCCAATGAATTGTGTGCATGCCTTCCTATTTATTGAAAGCACACCAAAGTGGTAAGCGTCACTTATCAAAAAAAAAAAAAGTGGTAAGCATCAAAGGATTTAAAGTTAACACAGTGAAATTTTGCTTTCAGGCAACCATGTAACTTAGTCAAGGTCTGGCAGTAAGTTTTCCAGCTATATGAATTTAAAATAAATTATAAAAGAGTAACATGCACCGGCTGTCCCCAAACTTGTTCGGGGGTGTCACCTAGGTCCCCAAACTATTAATTTGCTGTTTCAAGTCCCCAAACTTGCTACGTGGTTTACCAGAGGTCCAAACCTCCCTAAGTCACAAATTAGTATTGATGCACCTACTTGGCATCTTCATGGCAACCGTGTCACCCTATTTTTGCCAACTCATCACTTATAGCACTACTAGCCCTCACATGACACTCAATAAACAAACAAAAATTCTGATGAGACCCACTGAGAGAGATGAGGGAGGGAAAGAGAAACAAGATGGAGAGAGATTGCCTATGGACTCATGGGTTCAACATTTAGCATCCAAGATGGCACTAGTCAAGTTTCAACGTAAGCGATTAGATGGTGATTAAGAAGGTTTGAACCTCGAGTGGAAAAGTTAACAAGTTTAGGAACATGAAACTACAAATGAATAGTTCACAAACCTAGATGACACCCCCAAGCAAGTCTAGGGACTGCCAGTGCACTCCACTTTCACTCTTAAAAACACTGGTGCAGTACTCAGTCTATGAAAGAACCATCCATAGTGTGGTTCTGCATGATACATAAGCTACTGAATAAGATCATGTAGCTGAAGCTACTTGCATATTGCAAAAACTACCAATATTTGGATTCTCAGTAACTCTCAATGTTTGAAAATAGCTTACACCACAGCTCCTACGTTATACTGTCACCAGAGTAGAATCTAAGAAAAGAGAACATAGTTATAACATAGAGTCAGTTGAAGATAAACTATAGTCCCAACATTGTGAGGAGCCGAGGAAGATGTATATAATACTAAAAATGAGATATCCAATCGAGCAAGCAGGATATTATAATTAGACATAAGAACGCTGTACTTACATCAAGCGAGAAGCACCAAAACGCTCTGCAAAAGTGATCAAATACACCAAGTTGTCGATATCAAATCCTGCTGCTACAGCACGTGCAAAGGCCATAGCCTGCTCTTTACGTAAGACTGTTTTGCGAGTCTCCAACACTCTGAGCAGTTGAGCCCTACAAAATAAGAAGTATGTGATGAGATGATTGTATGAACATTCTATAATGCAGTTACAATTACATTCACCATGCAAATAAAAATACAGACAAATGCTTCTCCAGAGAAAACACACACAAAAAGAAGTCATCCAAAAAGTAAACAGATCACATAGTAGAAGAACCAAATGATGATCATGCCAGAAATCTATGCATGTCATCATGAAATGGAGCATATGTTACTCCATAATGAAAACAAGTTCTCTTTAAACCATTGTGTTATCCATGTAGACCAATTTTGTTGCCAATTGCCATACATGGCAGCCTTAAGTACTACATTACAGAAAACGAAACGGGCTGCTTTAGACATAGGTACTTTGAATTCTCCTCCTGTGTAGCATCATGATTCTGCAATGGTGGAGTTGGCTGTGTACCAGCCTGCCAACAATATGGAATCTCAGAAGATGATAAACACATATACCATTACTCTTTTGCAGAAAGAAAAGGCAGGTTTATCTGTACAACTTTACCTTATATGGAACAAGTGCCCTGTCTGCATCAGGATTGTAACTTGTCTTACTACCTGTAAGTAGATGGGTCAGGGACATTCAGCAACAGGGCAGAAAAATACAAGAACTGTCGCCAAAACAAGTTGAAGCTCAGATTCATCCTTCAAGAAAAATGTAGCTTTTTTGAAGTAGATGAGAGCAGTCGTTTCCTAAAATGCATGACGTGATAGCTAGCTCCAAAATGCATAACTTCCAATGAGCTAGCTAAAGCTAAAGCTAAAACAAATGTCTAAAACAATTAATTTCACAACCCATATACACTATTAAAGGTTATTCATGCATAAACCAGCATATACACTGGGATTTCCTTGTGCAGCCCAGTATGTTGAAAATAAGCTATCTACCTGTATAAAATCCAACAACATTGCCTGATTTTACATTGCAACAAACTTTATAATGAATAAATTCTGAAGTAAAGCCTGCATAGCAATTTGCCAAGTATCGTGATCCATGAAGATACAGAAAATTCTTTTTCAGTAACAAATAAACGTTGCTTATTACTTAGGTGATAAAACAAAGACTCCACAGACATGCTGTTTGTTCTATGAATCATGGCGAAAGAAAGAAGTGCACATCAGCATTTCACCTTCCATGCAGTCCACCAATTTCCCATTATAGTCTTCCACCTAACAAAGTGCAAATATGAACATCTCATCTTTCTGATATTAGTATGTTATTATAGTCAAAAGTCATCAGGCAGAGATGTTTGCTTACAGATCTCAAACCAACGCAGTCATTGCCATGGACAGCAATGGCATCCTCAATCTGCAATATCTCAGACTCTATGGTTGTGACCCGCTCCAGGACCTCTGGTGTACTGACAAAACGAACAAACCTGCGAAAGACAACCATGCAAATCACCACCCATATTGTCAAAGAAAAAATTGCAAATCATAACCCCTAACAATGCGACGCACAATTGGCACCAACCTCTCCACCGTGCCCCTGGTAAACCATGGCGCATCAATCTCTGGATCAGGCTCAAGTGTGATAGAATAACCTCCCTTGGCAATTTGTTCTTGTGCAACCTTGAGATGTGCGACAAATGGGTTCAGCAAACCAGAGGCTATCTTCTCCTTCCGTCCATTCGCCACCACAACTAAATCACACCTAGAAGAGAGAAGCAAATCATTTGCCTGCATACTAAATCACGATGGCATAAAAAAAATGGGTATTTCGACATACGACGGTAAGCTGTGGCCCTAGTATTCGATCAAATTTAGAGCATGAGCACATCAGATCTAGCAGTGCAGTGTTGAGATAGTGAAGCCAGGCTTGGCTACGTATATGAGGTGAAGGCGAAAGCTTTTGCCGTTTCATGGGGAAATGCCATGCCCGAGCATCCAGAGCTCGCTCCATTTTTGGCAACACGCCACACACCAGAGCCAGACGAGACGAGACATATATAATTGACTGGCATATTATATAGGAAGTAGAAGAAGAGAAGAGCAACCCTGTTTTCGGGCCAAATTAACACAGGAAACCGAGAAATATCGCCGGGAGTTCCTCGAGCAGATCCGGTAGCTCACCTGGTGCGGGTCGGGGTGAGCTGGAACACCGCCGATTCAAGCCGCGTATCCGGCCTCATTTGCAGAGCGGTTCTTGCCGATTCCCCTTCTGTATCAGATCTTGCTGGAAGGAGACGGAGGACTTCAACCGGCTTGGATCACAAGACAAAAGGAGGCCAGCCAGAGTGCCAGAATGATGAATTTGGAGGAGGAAAATGCAGGTAGGAAAAAAGAATTTCGATAATTGCAATCAAAGAAGACGAGTAATCCGAGAAGTCTTGTACGAACTAAATTAAAGAACAAAAGAAGAGATAAATAGCAATTGGAAAAATAGATAGTGAAAATCTGTGTGAGAGAGAGAGTGCGGGTGGTGGTTGAGTGCAGCGCAGACTGCAGAAAGGAACTGTTCATCCGCCTTATAATCTATCTTTTTAGCTGATTTTTTTTAGCCAGTATATTTTTTAGCCGACTTATCAGCCGAAGGGGACCGAGATGGATACTGGAGTCTCCGAGAAAGCTGCTTTTGCTTGCTTTTATTTGGCGCTGCCGCTGCCTAAGTTGATGGAAGTTATTACATTAAAAAAATATTCCCTCATTCATTTTGACGAACTTGCTTCGTTGGGTGAGATCTAGATTCTTAAAACCCAGATTTTGCTTCTGGTTTCTAAAATCTGGATTCTAAACAAAAATTAGTGAGGGTGTTTGGATCCTCCAATTTTTAAGAATCTTGCTTCATTTATTGTTCACAGGGTCAAAAAAAATGATAAAAGCTGGATATCAACAATTTCTTGATTTCTAAGAATCCGACAAAAACTGACATAAGAAACTAAATAAAAACTAGTCTATTTGATCTCGCCTAGTTTTTAAAAACCAAATCCTTAAAAATTGATGGGATCCAAACAGGACCCAAATGACTTCTCCTCCACCGACATTTGACACTATGTCTGTCTCTCCCGTATATAACTTGAACCGGTAGTTTTGATGTGCAAGTAATAATAAAACTAATAATATATTATGAAAATAATTTTCACAATTGTCGGCGTTCGGTTCCGCGAGGGTCCTAAGCCAACGAGTGAATTTGTGTTGCGTGTCCTCTAATCTGGATGGTGATGCAAAGAGAATACACGGGGGTTTATCCTGGTTCGGGCAAAAGAAGGCCCTACGTCCAGCGGGGGGAGAAGTATTGTATTTCTTTACACCTAAGTGCTTGTGTATGGGGTTACAAGCTGTGAGAGAGGGAGCCAATCCCAGGTCTCAGAGAGAGAGTACAAAGGGGATTGTTTGAGAGTTGATCTTTTACGGTGGGGTGATGACTTGTTTTTCCTTATCCCTCCTCCTTCGTAGAGTCCACTGCCTGCCCTTTTATAGGGTCAAGAGGAGGCAGAGACGCCGAGGGATGTCTTAGAAGTGAAGTTTTATCGAGCGTTGTGGGAGCTGCTGTAGCAACGTGCTCCGAGAATGGCTGGCCATCTCCGGACACCATGGTGACGTAGAGGATAAGACAGTGAAAAGACTCCAGATCATGTGGCATGCAGGTCTTGCTTCTTTGTTGACCGGTGGTTGGTCGAGGCTGGGTCGAGGTGGGTCGACGGGGAATGGATAAGGCCGAGCCCCAGGAATTTTAGGGTACGATACTCGTCGTATTCTGCCTTAAGGGGGATCAGTGGCGGAATAGTGCACGGCATGGCGTGTACACTGACAGGTTTTCACCGCCCATTCCAGGATAGACAGTAAAAAGTAAGATTTGACACTAGTACTGCTTTCATGCTGGTTATCGCTGTAGTCATGGGGGTAGGAAGTGGTTGGCGGTTGCATTAAATGCTTTGACTTTTGTCTCAGAGTTGGTGAGTGAGGTGGGTCGACCGGCTCGACCCAAGATCGTGCGAGTCGAAGATTTCTCGGTGGTCGAGATGTCCCGTCGAGCAAGCCTCGTGCAAGACGGAACATGGTCGAGACGTTCCGTGCGTGGTTTTGGCTCGTTCCACCTTCGTGGGCGGAGCCTTTGACGTGGTTTTCTCAGGGGTTTGTCTTTCTTAATCATTGATTGTGGGTACCCCTTGTTTAGGTACCCGACAGTAGTCCCGAGCCTTTGGGTGAGTGTGATCACTCTTGCAGAGGCTTAGTGAGTCATGAACTGGAGTCGTAGCATCGTAGCTTTTCTAGTGGGTGCGTGTAAGGCTGGTAAACGAGCCGGCTCGGCTCGGCTCGGCTCGGCTCGTTCTGGCTCGTTAGGATAACGAGCCAGCTCGGCTCGGCTCGTTCTGGCTCGTTAGGATAACGAGCCAGCTCGGCTCGGCTCGTTATCTTAACGAGCCAGAAAGCCAGCTCGGCTCGGCTCGTTACGAGCTTGAGCTGGCTCGTTAGGCTCGCGAGCCAGGAAAAAATACAAAATATAATATTTGTATTTATCTAAAGCATAAAAATATTAATAATATAAAAATAATATATTCAATAGCTTTAAATCGAACAAAATATTTATATGAGCTAACATATTATCTATTTGTGAAGTGCAAAACATGAAGTAATACAAAACTAATATAAGTTATGATGATTTTTTCTCTAAAACTACAGCTCGTTTGGCTCGCGAGCGGCTCACGAGCCAGCTTAAGTTGGCTCGTTATAGCTAACGAGCTAAAATCCTGGCTCGGCTCGGCTCGTTATCCTAACGAGCCGAGCCGAGCTGAGCCGAGCCAACCACAAGCCGAGCGAGCTAACGAGCTTCGAGTTTTTCGTCCAGCCTTAGGTGCGTGCGAGCGCACCCACTAAGTGTAGCCCCCGAGGCCTCGGTGGAGTGGTTTGACTCCTCCGAGGTCTTTAGCGCGTTATACTGAGGAGTGCTCCCGCATTCGAGCCATCGCGGCATGTTTGGTCCTCTTTCGTTCGAGGTTAGCTCTTTGCGGTCGAGCCCCCGAGCCTCGTGTGCACGAGGTCGATCAGGGTCTTGCCCGTCTTCACTGTACGACTCTCACGCTCCTTTTAGGAAAGGAGGAGGGGTGGGGAACGGCGTACTATCCTCGTTGGGCGAGTTCTGACGATCTCCAGTGAGCTGTTAGCGGGGAATTCAAGTGGGAGCCCATGCTTCATTCGGTAGGAGTCGACTAGCGGCCATGGAGGTGCTCTCCAAAAATGCCAAAGAGTAGTCATGTGGATCTCGGCTCCATGCGATAGGATCCAAGGGCTCGATGCCTCCCTCCGAGGGGATTCCACCGTCGACCTCTCTTCTGGCCTCGAATATGTCGGGGGTGCCTCGAGAGAGTGGCTCGAGCCCTGGCCTTGTATGGGCGCGTCCCTAGTTGTCCCTGACTCCGTTACTCGAGGGCAGCTGTTGAACCCCGGTCGAGGGCTAGCTTTCAATCCCTCGAGGTTTATATTGGGCTCGGAGCCTGTTATCCATTCGTCTGGAAATATCCGTCTGCGGATCCCCTTCCGGCTCGTTGGGGCGCATCTTTTTAGGAGGAGAAGCAAGAACGACGCGGTAGTGGACGGCGTGGCACAACGGTTACGAAGTGAACAGCGGACACGTGCCCTGACCCGCAGGTTTTGAGGGAGCGGTTAGGTAAGGACATTAAATGCGAGAACTGTTCCTACCTTTTCGCCGGTTCCGCTCGTTGGTCTTCCATAGGGGTATAAGTACGGGGCCCGGGGTTCCGTATGCCCCTCATAGGCCATTTGTGTTTGCCCCTTTTCTCCTTGTACGCCCTTCAGCCGCTCTTCACCGCCGCCATCACCTCTTCCCCTGTCGGCGCCGCACGTTGTTCTCGACAACCATGGCAGGAAAGAGCCAGATCCTTCCCGCGGATGCGTGGGCTCATTCCTCAGTGACGAAGAGGAAACTGTAGGAGTTGATCCGCGACGGTCTTCTACGACCGAGGGCGAGCCGAAGCCAGCCGGAATGGAGGGTGCCGCCGTCCGACCACCGGGAGCCAGCGCCCCCCGGAGGGATACGTGGTGAGCTTCGTCGCTTTCCACGAGAGGGGGCTCAGGATGCCGCCGAGCCTATTCATGCGGGCGCTTCTCCACTACTACAAGGTGGAACTTCATCACCTCGCCCCCAACTCCATCTCGCAGGCTGTCATCTTCGTGGCGGTCTGCGAGGGGTATTTGGGGATGGAGACGCATTGGAACCTGTGGCTTCATCTCTTCAAGGTGGAGCATTTCGCCAAGAAGGCGGGCGAGCGAGGAGTGCGGCGCGCGGTGCATGCTGGGAGCTACACCCTTCAAGTCCGAGTGGGTCGAGGCAAGCAGTACATCCCGGCACAGCTCATCTCATCAAACAGCGGGTGGCACGACGGGTGGTTCTACTTGCGCAACGACGATGATCGGCTACCAAAGTTTTCTAGCCGGGTCCTGATGTCCCGCGAGGACAACTGGACATACGGCGTCATCGAGGAAGAAAAGCTGAAGCTACAGCCGCTCCTCGACGCGTTAAGGAGGCTTCGACAGCCCAGGTTGACCGCGGGGATGGTGGCCACTGCTTTCCACCGTCAAAGAGTGCTGCCGCTGATGCAGCGCCGACTCCGGATCGATGAGATGACGCCGGAGGTCTTGTTGGAGGGGAGTCGGATGTCGCACGAGACCCTCCCCCTCGATGAGGTTGCTCGGCGCACATGGTGGATGGTGGGTAGCTTCAAGCAGGAGGACATCGACAGGGTCCGATGCGACCCACCCAGGGCTTCGAGCCTCTGGTAAGCGTCGTTCCAATAGCCTCAGGTCCTTTTGCTTCCCAGTTCTCTCGACTAAGTTTGTCAAGGCCTCCGTGCAGGATCTGTCGGTGGTCAAGGAGTCACGGCCCGGTTCCGGAGGATCAGGCTGCTCGAGAGGCGAGACGCCTCTCGGCGGCCCAGAAGAAGGGAGAGAAGGACGCCGTGAAGAAGCGTCAGGTCAGGAAGGCCCTCGAGCACGAGGCGTTGAATAAGCGCCGCCGCCAGCAGAGTCTCGAGGGTCTCCTTATCAAGTAATCCCCCTCTGAGATGGTCTCGGGGGAGGATGAGGATAGCGGCGACGACGACGCCGGGTCACGGTATGATACCGTGACTTTTCTGGCGCACCTCCCCGACGTGCGGCCCCTACTGGAGCCTATTGGGGGGTCGACCTCCTAGGCGTCGAGGGAAGTCTCAGCGCCCGTCGAGGGGGAGGGAGAGCCAGCAGAAGGAAGAGCCCGAGAGGGGGCCTTTAGAGAGGGGATCTACCTCGTCTGGGGTCCCTCAGGGGAGATCGATGGCGCCACGCCCACGAGTCCGATCGCCTCGGACTTTGTCGATGGGCAGAGCAGCAACGCCGGCGTCTGAGGCTAGGGTGCCTTCATCAGGCATGAGGACTCGAGGCCAGATAGCCTCATTGGCATAGAGGACCTCAGGCGCCCCGTCAGCCCGAGCTCCGAGGAGCACTAGGCCAACCGGAGGCTCAACGGAGGGGCCCTCGTAGAAGCCATCGGGTGGCTCGGGGAAGCCAGAGTCTAGGCCCCTGATTCCCCTGTCTGGTAAGTACCTCACCTTGCCTTTTCAACAAAGTCATCTCTCTCTTTATTCTGACACGTTTGTTCACTACTCAGCCATAAGCGCAAGGTGGAGCTCGCGGCTCCGACTCCCATCAAGGTGCTCAAGTCTGGTGCTGCCCTGATGATGCAGACGCCTGCCGACGATGCCGCCTGGGTCATGAGGTACCAGGCTGCCACGGAGCGACTCAAGATGAAGGAGGCCGCCGCCAAGGCGGGAGAAAGCGCTCAGGAGGTCGCCAGACTTGGTGATGCCACACAGGAGCCAGAGCTGGTCGAGGCAGCCCCGGGCGGTGCTAGGCTCGACATGCCCGGTGTTGGTGGGTCGGAGCCTAGGTCAACCGCGAGGACCCAAGCGACCATCGAGGCTGTTGAGGCTAAAACATCCATTCGCGACGCGGGGCGGGCGGATGTTGAAGAGTCAAGAGAGGTGGTGGAGGCCCCACTGGATGCGGGGAAAGAGGCGGAGCAGCCAGAGTCGCAACCGGCGCTGGAGGAACCACGGCCGCAGCCGCAGCAGGACCAGCCAATGGAGCAGGCGGCTGAGGCAGAATGGGGGTGGTCGTGCCACCGCCCAACGTGTAGGCGGTGGCACCAATAGACGAGAGGCTATTCCTGCGCCAAGGGTCGATTCTGGCTGTAATCGATCTCACCATCGATGACCCTCCTTTTGACAAGGGGAAGCAGAAGGCGAACGTCGAGATGGTTGATGCCCTAGATTGGCCCGGTACTTCTGTGATGTCAAGGGACGATGTGGCCAAGGCGTCTGCTAGGTGGCCCGATTTCGCAGGGTTGGTGCTTGCATGGGCGGAGGAGGAGCTCCCATGCTGGGGTCGGTCGACCCTCGAGTTTAGGGATGTGTCTAACCCCAACGCCGAGCCCTTCTTCGCCCTTGACGACAAGGATGAAGTGCAGCACTAGGAGTTCGTCGAGGGACTCTATAAGCACTCCATGCAGTCTCTGCGAATGGTCACGGGCACCTTGGTGCGGGGTATGTCGGAGGCCTTTGAGGTGAGTCGTGTTCGTTTGTCTTTTCTGGCGTTTATCCCCCCTTTCTCCTTGGTTCTGATCTTAGGTTTAACTGTGGTTAGGAACTCAAGGAGCGATCTCACCGTAAGTCACTCTTCATTCCTCATGAGAGCAACGTATGGGCAGCGCTTGCTCGTCATTGGGCTCTAGTCAAGGAAGCCAATAAGCGGCTATCCAAGAAGAGCGCCGAAGTGGACGAGCTTCGCGTCGTCCATGCAGTGGTCAGGGTAGAGGCGGCGCAGGCTCGGGAGGCTGAGGCCAAGGCACATGAAGATGCGGCCAAGGCCCGGGAGGAGGCGGCCAAGGCCCGTGAGGACCTCGCGCTGCTATTGGCACGCGTGAAGGAGCTTAAGAAGGATGTCACTTTAGTCAGCGGCCAGCGTGATGCCCTTAACGTCCAGATCGGGATGGCGTCCGCTCATGTTGGGACCTTGGAGAACGAGGTCACGACATTGAAGGGTCATTCCGAGAGAGGGACGAGGCTATCTCGGGCACCGGTCGGGAGATCGAGACGTTGAGGGCGACGGTCCACGACAAGGACGAGGCTCTTCAGGCGGCGGAGAAGGCGTGCGAGGAGTTGCGTGATGAGGTCGTGGGTTGGCAGACCCACGCTAAAGGTAAACCTTTTGTCACGTTTTGACCTTGGCCTTGAGGTCCCAAGTCTTTGCTAACTTGGTGTTTGTGTTTCAGAGCTGGAGAAGTAGCAACACGCGGCCCAGGCGACGGCTACCTCGTTCTAGAACCTCTTCGAGGCCGAGGTCAGGCGAACTCAACTGCTCTAGGGTGCGATAACCTTGGTGTGCAATGGCCTGGGGGTCGAGCCCGATGCTGATACTAAGGAGGATGCGCCAGGGAACTCGTTTGTTCATCGGATGGCGGTGCTGGGTTGCCTCCTCCGCAAGAAGATGCGAGGCGGGCTACATCATGGCATGAAGAGGGCCATGACGGTCATCCGGTCTAGGTTTGAGTACGACATAGGCCTCATCACTGATGGCTTCATCATGGATCTAGATCGGACTAATGAGGAAAACGAAGCAGCCTGCCTGGATTTGATCGAGGCTGCGGAAGAGCCCGAGGGTCATCTCGCGAAGCTATTCAAGGTCGAGGTGGTCCCGCCTGCCAACGACGAGGGCCTGTAAGCCAAGCCTGGGCATGAAGGCCCATGTAATAGGGTAGTTAGTACTCATGACTTGCGCTGTGATGGCCTCAGGGGCCCTGAAACATTAATATGTAAATATATACTAAATGTTCATTTTCGTTCGAGTCTTTTCTTCCCTTTCTTGCTTGAATCGTATTCTTGCATGTTTTTCTTAGCGTGCGGTTACACCCCTTGGCGTAAGAGAGCGAGTGGAGGTACCGTAGCCTCGAAGGCGTAAGCGATCTCGCGGCTCGGCAGCCCTCGAACTTTAGGGTGCGTTTGCGGCCTCATGGATTATGTAAGAACTCGATTTGAAGCATATGAGAACGTTAGACATGAGCTTTTTCAAAATCGTGAACTTTTATTAGGTCTACTTAGCGTGCGGTTGCACCCCTTGGCGTGGGAGAGTGAGTGGAGATACCATAGCTCGGAGGCGTAGGCGATCTCGCAGCTCGGTAGCCCTCGAACCTTAGGGTGTGCTTGCGGCCTCGTCGACTTATGTAAAAGTTCTCTTGTTTTTTGAAAAAAAATGCGAGTTTTTTGGGGACACAAGGGGTTCCCCCTTGCAGCCCCCAAGGGAGGTTCGACTTTGAGAAAACAGGGTCGATACTTCCTGGTTTTTATGAAAGAATGCTTTGAACACCGATGTATTCTTTATTCTATCATGGGATTATGAAACAATTTACAAAGCCTCGAGGCTTTAGGGAAAAAGCGACATAGTTGTTCGATGTTCCATGTGTTGGTGAAAATTTTGCCTTTTTTATTCGATAGTTTGTAGGTGTCGGGCTTCAATACTTCCGCGACGATGTATGACCCTTCCCATGGCGGAGTAAGCTTGTGTTGTCCCTTGTTGTTCTGGCTTCACCGGAGCACTAGGTCACCAATGTTGAGGTCCTGTCTGTGGACATGTTTGACGTGGTAGCATCAAAGACTTTACTGATACCTTGCAGAGTGTAACAGAGCCACATCGTGAGCTTCCTCGAGCTGGTCGAGGGCGTTCTCTCTTGTGGCGTCATTGTTTTGCTCGTTGTAGGCTTTTAGCCTCGGGGATCCATATTCTACATCGATTGGGAGCATAGCCTCAGATCCATAGACTAAGAAGAACAGAGTGAACCCCATGGCTCGACTCGGCATCGTTCTTAGGCTCTACAGGACTGAGGGGAGCTCGGCGACCCATTTTTTGTCGTGTTTGTTTAGTTTGTCAAAAATTCTCGGCTTTAGGCCTTGTAGAACCATGCCGTTGGCACGCTCTACTTGGCCATTTGTTTTTGGATGAGCTACGGCTGACTAGAGCACACGAATGTGATGGTTGTCGCAGAAATCTAGAAACTTTTTGCTGGTAAATTGGGTGCCGTTGTCCGTGATGATGCAGTTAGGAACCCCAAAGCGATGGACGATGTCGGTGAAGAATAGCATGGCTTGCTCAGACCTGATGCTAGTGATAAGACGGGCCTCGATCCATTTGAAAAACTTATCAATGGCAACGAGGAGGTGGGTGAAGCCACCAGTTGTCCTTTTTAAGGGTCCGACCAAGTCAAGCCCCCAAACGGCGAACGGCCATATGATGGGAATCGTTTGTAAGGCGTGAGCTGGGAGATGGGTTTGTCTTGCATAGTACTAGCATCCTTTGCAGGAGCGATCCATCGAGCCTCGGTCTTATCTAAGGGGAGATCTCCTTGAGTGAGACGGTCGAGGTACGGAACACGCTAGTCGGGCTCGAGGTCGGCTGGTAGGGTCGAGCCTTCCGCCTGCATGACTTTAGCCCCGGTCGAGGGAGCTTCTGCCTTAAGTGGGGGATCGAGTGATGGACCATCGCCCCCTCCCCCCCCCCCGCCTGCCCTGGTGTTGACAGACGGTTGATGGAGATCCCTCGCGAAAACATCAGGTGGAACTGTGGCTCGACAAGACGCGATTTCGCGAGTTCATCGGCGGCTTCATTATATCGGCGTGCAACATGGTTGAGCTTGAGGCCGTGGAACTTGTCCTCAAGGCGCCGTACCTCCTCGTAGTAGGCTTCCATCTTGGGATCACGACAGCTTGAGCTCTTCATGACCTGGTCGATCACGAGCTGGGAGTCACCATGAATGTTGAGGTGTCAGACCCCTAGTTCGACGGCGATACGCAGGCCCACGATGAGCGCCTCGTACTCGGTGACGTTGTTGGAGGCAGCAAAATGAAGTCGGATTACATAGCGCATGTGGACTCCGAGGGGCAAGATGAAGAGCAAGCCTGCGTCTGCTCCTATTTTCATCAGCGACTCATCGAAGTACATGGTCCAAAGCTCGGCTTAGAGCTGAACCGGAGGAAGTTGAGTGTCGGTCCACTCCGCTAGAAAATCAGCCAGCACCTGGGATTTGATGGCTTTGTGTGGTGCATAAGAGAGGGTCTCACCCATGAGCTTAACCGTCCACTTTGCTATTCTACCCAAGGCTTCTCGGTTCTAGGCTATCTCTCCCAGGAGGAAAGAAGACACCACGATCACCGGGTGGCCCTCGAAGTAGTGACAAAGTTTGCGTCGCATCAAGATGATGGCGTACAATAGCTTCTAGATTTGCGGGTAACGAACCTTGGTCTCCGAGAGTACCTCGCTGATGAAGTAGACTGGCCTCTGAACGAGCAAGGTATGCCCTTCCTCTGCCCTCTCGACAACTAAGACCGCGCTGACCACTTGTGTCGTTGCGGCGACGTAAAGCAAGAGGGGTTCCCCTGTGGCCGGAGGGACAAGGATCGGAGAGTTGAACAATGTAGATTTGAGCTTTGTAAGGGCTTCTTCTGCCTCGAGGGTCCATGAAAAGTGTTCCAATTTCTTTAGGAGATGATACAGTGGGAGCGCCTTTTTGCCGAGGCGTGAAATGAAGCGACTAAGGGCCACGAGGCATCCTATGACCCTCTGTATGCCCTTTAGACCACGGATAGGGCCCATTTTGGTTATCACCATGATTTTTTCTGGGTTAGCTTCGATGCCACGTTCGAAAACGATGAACCCTAAGAGCATGCCTCGAGGGACACCGAAGACGCACTTCTCGGGGTTGAGCTTAATGTTTTTTCCTTAAGGCACTTGAACACAATGTCGAGGTCATTTACCAAATTGCTGACCCTCTTGGTTTTGACAACAATGTCGTCAACGTAAGCCTCGACGGTGGGTCCGATGTGCTCCCCGAAAACGTGTTGCATGCATCACTGGTACGTAGCACCTTTGTTCCGTAGACCGAAGGGCATAGTAACATAGCAATACATACTGAAGGGGTGGTGAATGAAGTCATGAGCTGGCGAACTCCTTCATTTTGATCTGGTGGTAGCCGGAATACGCATCTAGGAACGACAGAGTTTCACATCCCGTAGTAGAATCAACGATTTGATCAATGCGTGGTAAAGGAAAAGGAACTTTCAGACATGCTTTATTTAAACTAGTATAGTCTACACACATCCTCCATTTTCCATTCTTTTTCTTAACTAATACAGGATTAGCCAACCACTCGAGATGATGAACCTCCTTGATGAATCCTGCCTTCAATAGCTTGTGGACCTCCTCGCCAATGACCTTGTGCTTCTCCACGTCGAAGCGGCGCAAGCGTTGTTTCACCGGTTTGGAGCCAGCTCGGATCTCCAAGGTGTGCTCGGCGACTTCCCTAGGTATGTCTGGCATATCCGAGGGACTCCACGCAAAGATGTCAATGTTTGCGCGGAGAAAGTCGACGAGCACTGCTTCCTATTTGGGATCGAGGGTGGCACTGACGCTCAATGCCTTTCCGTTCAGGTCGGTGGGATCGAGGGGTATGAGCTTGACGTCTTCTGCGGGCTCGAAGTTGCTGGCATGGCACTTGGGGTCAGGGACCTCTTTGGCCAAACCATCGAGGTTTGCCACCAAGGTTGCTGACTCTAGGATGGCTTCCCCGTGCTCGACGCATTCCACGTCGCACTCTTAGGCGTGCTCATATGAGGGCCCGACAGTGATGACACCGTTGGGGCCCGATATTTTGAGCTTGAGGTAAGTGTAGTTGGGGACTGCCATGAACCGGGCGTAGCAGGGGCGCCCAAGAATGGCATGGTATGTCCCATGGAATCCAACCACCTCGAAAGTGAGAGTTTCCTTCCTAAAGTTGGCGGGAGTACCGAAATAGACAGGCAGGTCGACCCGCCCGACGGGCTCTGCTTGTTTCCCTAGCATGACTCCATGGAAGCCCCCAACGCTGGGTCAGAGGTGCGTCCTCGTGATTCCCAGAAGGTCGAGGGTCTGGGCATAAATGATGTTGAGACTACTGCCTCCATCCATGAGCACCTTGGTGAGACGTGTGTTGGCGATGATGGGATCGACGATGAGTGGGTAGACTTCAGGATTGGGGACGTAGTCTAGGTGGTCATCATGGTCGAAAGTGATGGCCACCTCGGACCAATCAAGGAAGAGGGGGGTCACAAGTTGCACGGAGAAGACCTCTCAACGTTCCCGCTTGTGTTGCCGTGTTGAGAGGAGCGTCGAGGGTCCTCCGTATATCATGAAGCAGTCATGAATCTTGAGAAACCCCTCGTCCTTGTCGTCTCCCTTAGGATCCTCCTTCTTGTCATCTTTCTTGATGCCTAGACTTTCAAAGTATCTCCAGATCATGTGACAGTCCTTGAGGTTGTGGTTTATGGGACCTTTGTGGTAGGGACACGGTTCATTGAGCATTTTGTTGAAAATGCCCCCGCCGGGGGGTCCTCGAGGTTTCTTACGATCAGTAGCGGCGACAAGGTCGTTGGCCGAGGCCTCTTGTTTGCCCTGCTGATTCTTCTTCTTCTTCCTCTTCGAGCCCCAGCTAGAGCACGCAGGATCCTCTTCCTTGTGCTTCCCTTTGTCCTGGTCACTGCCAAAGATGGCACCAACCGCCTCCTCGTCAGCGACGAAGTTAGTGATAATGTCCATCAAATCATTGGCAGTGATGGGAGTGTTGCGGCCTAGCTCTCGGACCAACTCTTTGTAGGTGGTACCAGAGAGGAAGGCCATGATGACGTCGGAGTCGGTGATGTTGGGAAGCTCGGTGCGCTGTTTGGAGAAACACCGGATATAGTCCCAGAGGGACTCGCCCAGCTTTTGTTTACAGCTTCGGAGGTCCCATGAGTTACCAGGGCGCATGTAGGCCCCCTTGAAGTTCCCCTCAAACACTCTCACCAGGTCGCTCCAGTCATGGATCTGTCGAGGTGGGAGGTCCTCGAGCTAGGCTCGAGCGGTGTCCGATAGGAACAGGGGAAGTTGTTGAATGATGACCCGATCATCGGTAGCCCCACCCAACTAGCAAGCGAAACGGAAGTCGGCGAGCCAAAGTTCAGGTTTGGTTTCACCATTATACTTGGTAAGGGTCGTGGGGGGGCAGAACCGAGCCGGAAGTAGTGTTTCACGAATGGTCTTGCTAAAGACCCGAGGGCCTGGTGGCTTGGGTGAAGGGCTTCGATCCTCCGAGCTGTCATAGCGCCCGCCCCTATGCTCGTGGTAGCCTCGAGCTGCACCGTCACCACTCTTACGCCTTCGGCGCTCATTGATGTTGTCACGGGCATCTCGAGGTTCGCGGTTGTCGATGATGCGTTCATGGACAGAGGCCGCCTTGTTCCGCTGGGGGGCGGGCTCGGGATGAACCGAGGCCTCTCTCTCCTATCTGGAGGGCTCCGCAGGCTGCTCCGAGGCAAGCTCGCGTCACCTCGAGGCAGAACTCTTGGCCTGCTACTTGGTAGCGGTCTCGAGGAGTCCTCGGATTTCATCGTGGGCCCGACGGGCCTTGAGGTTCGATGGCTCGGGCATGTTACAAAGGAGCATAACGGCCGCGACAACATTCTGGCTGGCTCGGTCAAAGACTGGGGGTTCGCCTGCCCGATCCTCGATGATGCGATGATTGACGTCGCGAGCTCTCTCTCGAGCTCCTCCACCGTGTGCGCGTGCCATGCACTCGTGCTCGAGGGTTTGTTGAAGTAGGCGCAGATTTTCTCATTCCTCCTCGAGCCTGTCCTGCAATTCACGGATTTTCTCGAGTTGCATTCCTTGGTCCGCAAGGAATTGAGCTTCATCCTGTGCAGCAGGGGGCTCGACCTACGGTGGCGTGGCATTCCTTCCTCCAACGGCTGACTCATCCTCTGAATCTGACGTGATAGCCCCATCGATATTGAAGCATTCGCGAGTCGGGTCGTAGGTGTCATCGACAGAGTCGGAGTCCGGAGTGCCGAAATAGTAATATAACGGGTGCATGTGAGGTCGTGCGTCTCTGAGGTTGTGACGACGAAAGGCAGTCGCACGAAGCTCCATATCCGGGGTCTCCGTGGAGTCCAGGTACTCGGAAGCTGGCGTGGACGCGACGAGGTTGAGGGTGGAACGTAGATGCTGTCCGGGGAGTTCCTTGTAAGCGCTCATACTGGTGCTTATAGAAGAAGCATACACCCGGGCAACCGGGTCCAGTCCATATGGGAATGCCGGTGAGGGCATGGTTCCTGGTACCGGAGCAGTCGAATTGGCTGGTGGTGGTGCCGCGCCAGGAGGTGGAGCGATGGAACACCCCGTCGGTATCTTACCCTCAGCCAAGCTCATCCTACACAGATCCTCAGTGAGGAAATTCATGTCGACGTCTGGCTGAGGGGCACCGGATCAGGGGATACCGTCACCCTCCGCGAGGCGATGATGGCAGTTGCGCTGGGCACGTCATCGCCTGGCGGCACGTGCCTAACGAGAGCGACGGTACTGGCACAGCGTTCCCCTAGGCTAGGAGAGCTCGTGGTCGCCGTCGATTGGGTGCCTGGGCGGGAGGAGGACCATGTCGTAGCCATGGCCAAGAGACATGAACTCCAAGCTCCCAAACCAGATCACCGTGGCCAACAGAAGTGGACGTTCGGGGTTAGCCATCTAGAAGAATGGCAGGAAAACGATGTTGGCACGCAGCATCCCCTACCTGGCACGCCAACTGTCGACGTTCGGTCCCGTGAGGGTCCTAAGCCAACGAGTGAATTTGTGCTGTGTGTCCCTAATCTGGATGGTGATGCAAAGAGAATACACGGGGGTTTATCTTGGTTCAGGCGAAAGAAGACCCTACGTCCAGCGGGGGAGAGAAGTATTGTATTTCTTTGCACCTAAGTGCTTGTGTAGGGGTTACAAGCTGTGAGAGAGGAAGCCGATCCTAGGTCTCAGAGAGAGAGAGAGAGAGAGATAGTACAAAGGGGATTGCTTGAGATGTTGATCTTCTACGGTGGGGTGATGACTTATTTTTTCTTGTCCCTCCTCCTTCGTAGAGTCCCCTGCCTGCCCTTTTATAGGGTCAAGAGGAGGCAGAGACGCCGGGGGATGTCTTAGAAGTGAAGTTTTATCGAGCGCTATGGGAGCACTGTAGCGACGTGCTTCGAGAATGGCCGGCCATCCTCGGACACCATGGTGACATAGAGGATGAGACGGTGAAAAGACCCCGAATCATGTGGCATGCAGGCCTTGCTTCTTTGTTGACCGGTGGTTGGTCGAGGCCGGGTCGAGGTGGGTCGACGAGGAATGGATAAGGCCGAGCTCCGGGAATTTTGGGGTACGATACTCATCGTATTTTGCCTCGAGGGGGATCAGCGGCAGAATAGTGCACGACATGGCGTGTATAGTGACAGGTTTTTACCGCTCATTCCGGGATGGGCAGTAAAAAGTGAGATTTGACACTGGTACTGCTTCCTGCTGGTTATCACTATAGCCATGGGGATAGGAAGTGGTTGGCGGTTGCATTAAATGTTTTGACTTTTGTCTCAGAGTTGGTGAGTGAGGTGGGTCGACTGGCTCGACTCAGGGTCGTGCGAGTCGGAGATTTCTCGGTGGTCGAGGCGTCTCATCGAGCAAGCCTCGTGCGAGACAGAACGTGGTCGATGCATTCTGTGCGTGGTTTTGGCTCGTTCCGCCTTCGTGGGCGGAGCCTTTGGCGTGGTTTTCTCAGGGGTTTGTCTTTCTTAATCGTTAATTATGGGTACCCCTTGTTTAGGTACCCGACAACAATAAATCAAATGGTTCTATCCATATGTCCATGTGTGAAAGTCAAAATTACCTACAATTTTAAACCTAAAATATTTTATGTCCATATACACAATAAGATATAACTTACAAATCTAAACTGGTGGAGTAATGACAATATTTATGGATTAGTAGTGTCATTGATAGGCCGGTCCTCGAGAAAAATTGAGCTACAGTAGGTGTCATGGTACAAGGACTTAGCTAGTCACAATGAGGTTTTTTGCGAGAGAAGTGCATTCATTCATCAACAGACTTATTACATTCTAGTTTCAGAAGCTCACAAATACAAAAAGGAAAGTTTTCTCTCTAGACCGCACTATGCAAAGTACGTCTTGCTAGTTGAGCTAATTGATGAGCTACTCTATTGCACTCTCTCCCAATTTTACTAAACCTCCTCGTATCATGTTTAATCTCCTTCACAATATTTGAATATCTTGACCTATCCTCCATAGGTGTTTTAAGGGCCTCCACTAAGCAAAGGCAATCAGACTCAATTATAGTTGGCTTTTTTATCCATTTCGTTGCTTGCTTGATGCCTTCATAACAGGCTTCAGCTTCTGCCTCTTCAACTCTGGCACACTTCTTATTTACACTATAGGATGATAAGAGTACTATACTCAAATGGTCTCTGATAATGGCTCCACTAAAATTCTCTCCTGTTGTCACAAAGAAAGAAGCATCAATATTTAGTTTTACCCATCCCTTCGGTGGTGCCAACCAATTCTCACATCACTCTCTGAGAATTTCCTCTTGCACAGTACCCTTCGGCTTCCATTTGGTGAGTGCTGGTGCTTTCCCATTTGCATCTTTCTTTTATATATGTCACTATTCCAAGACTCCTATATTGGAAACCAATGCAGATAAGTTTCATCACCTATGAAACTCATTTCATCCTATAAAACTTTTATCTTATCTCTCTTCATTAAAACTATGCTACGTTAGCTTATTTAATGCTCATGAAACTCTCAGGAACCTCATTAAGACCGACTTTAGAAAATATATAACAGATAACTCAAGACAAAGATATATCGACATATGATAGGTTTTTTTAGTTTAACTAGTCATAAGGTGATTGAAGGGTGATATATGATTAGGTTAATAGGCTAGATAGCTGTGCTGCTAAGAGAGGTCAATGCTCATTTACTTGACGATTCTATAGTGCCACTTTTCTCGAGTTATGGCATTGCCTGCATATTGATTAGTCACGTTTTAAAATAAGAAAATAATAAATCTTTGGAAATATTTTTGAGAAAGGCTAACTAGACTTTAACGTTGGACGGTCCACGTATCGACCCACCACCTCGCGGACGATCAAGCAATCCATGAGAAAAAAATTGTACAATATCAAAGTTGTTTTCAACGATTGTTAACTTTTGAGTGGCGGAAAGTGAAAGATCCTAATATGGCTATAGGGGGTGAATAGCCTATTTAAAAACTCTACAAAACACTAGAGCAATTGATTAGTACAATAAACGGCATAATGTAATTTTGCTCTAACTCTACAAGGGTTGTAAGCCATCTATTCCAACAATACTAGTAGCTATGATCACTACCACACACGACAAGCTAGATCACTACTCACTAAGTTAATGTGCTCTCAAAGACTAACTAAAGAGCCACGCTAACCAAACTAACAAGCTTTTAAAGACTAACTACACTAAAGAGCTTGACAACTAGTTTATAGGAATGTAAATGAATGAGTAGGGTGATTATACCGCCGCATAAAGGAGTGGACCAATCACAAGATGAACACCAATTTAATCACTGAGAGAATACCAAAGGCAAGAGACAACTAATTTTTCTCTCGAAGTTCACGCGCTTGCTAGCACGCTAGTCCCCGTTATGTCAACCAACACTTGATGGTTCAGCGGCTAAGAGGTGTTGCACGAACCTTGTCCACACAATTGGACACCGCAAGAACCTACCCACAAGTGAGGTAACTCAATGACACGAGCAATCTACTAGAGTTACCTTTCGGCTCTCCGTTGAGGAAGGTACAAAACCCCTCATAATCACCGGAGCCGGCCATGAACAATCACCAACATGTGCCGAAGCTCCTCCGCTGCTCCAAGCCATCTAGGTGGTGGCAACCACCAAGAGTAACAAGAAATATATAGCCACAACGATCCCCAAGTGCCACTAGATATAATCACTCAAGCAAATACACTTGGAATCACCCCCAATCTCACTATGATGATGAATCAATGATGGAAATGAATGAGAGGTGTTTTCTTAGGCTCACAAGAATGTCAAGTATGTCAAAGTGCCTAGAGAGTTATCTTAGAGCCAGCCAAACACTATTTATAGACCTCCCTAAATGAATAGAGTTGTTGGCCCTACGCAGACATGCCTGAACTCACCTAACCGGACGCAGCCCAGTATCCGGTCGGCTATGTCCAATCGGCCATGGTCATCCACATGTCATACCTTTGAACGTCGTCCATTTATCTCCAACAGTCAAGTCACAGTCACAAAAAATGTTAAGTCATGACCGGACTCACTGCTGTCACGACCGGACTCTGGATCACTCAGCGTTAGATCAGATCCAGTAACGTTTCAGAGCCTGTTTTTAGTGACCGAACACGTTAGGTCAGCAGTGACCTGACGTGCCGGTGCGTCCGATCGCTCCCTCTTGTCTCTGCGCGCGCACCGACAACTTGACCTGACGTGTGAACAGTGATCATACGGAGTCAGGTCTCGTGGCACCTTCCAGCGTCTGATCGTTGAACCAGAGTCACACCCTTTCTGTTGCGTATGACCAGACGTAGCGCTTGAGTCAGATCCTCAGGGTCTAGTCATCCTTACTCTTCTCAGTCGTAGCGCACCACCTTGCTATAAATGACCGGACGCGCCTGGGGTGAGTCCGGTCACCCCACGGCCAGCGTCCGATCATGGACCTTCTCCTCTTTTTCTTTTTCTAAGTCCACAACCTCTTCACCCTTGCTTCCATATTGCTGACCACCAAGTGTAGAACTTGTGTACACGTGTGTTAGCATTTTTCAAAGTATTTTACAAGGGTTAGAAGTTAGCACACTAGGTGTTGGTGTCTAGAAAATGAGGGTCTTGGCAGAGCAACGAGTTAATTTGTATCTGCACGTCTAGGCCTAGATGGTGTGCAAAGCGGACACAAGGGTGTATACTGGTTCAGGCAAGAATGGCCCTACGTCGAGTGGGTTCTACTGCTGCTCGTGTTGTCTTGCACCGGAGTGCTCGTAGTAGGGGTTACAAGCTTTCAAGAGAGAGAACAGATCCTAGGTCTCTTTTGAGGGGTGATGTGTGTGCGTTGTCTTAGCGGGGAGTGTGTCTGTCATTTCTGTGTTAGTCGTGTGTTCATTCCGTCCATCTAGATGTGGCCCCTGCCTTCCCTTTTATAGTTTTCAAGGGAAGGGCTCATGTTACATTTGTGGTAAAAAGTTGAAGTGGGAAAAAGATGAAAGAGAGAAACAAAAAAGGTGGCCTCGGGTGTGGCCGTCTTCCTCCTTATCCGGTATGAGCAGTTTCCCCTGTAGCGCAAAGATGCAATGGGCATTGATCTTTTGGCCTCTCCATTTACTGGTGCAATATGTTGTGGTCATGCTTCGTCCTGTGTGCTTCCATGCCATCGAGGATGGGTGGTACAGGCCCCTGGATTCTCATAGAGAGGGGGTAGGTGGTATAGTTGTTGTTACCCCCGTCGCTGTAGAGGTATGGATGTTGTCATGGTGGAATGACCGGGGTCGTGTTGGATTAGAGCGTGGTTCCCACGGTCCTGTTCACTGTGCACGGTCATGTCCGTCCCATCGGTGGGAATAGGTGACGTGGTGAGAGCCCACGTGGCTCCCCGTCTTGCTAGAGGGCTCCACGTGTCCCTCGGGCGAGGCAGAAGTATGCCGAGGGGGTCGGGCGCTCCCGTGCTTACGTTGTGGGGTTCGAGCGAGGTGAAAATTACCGCTCGAGGTGCCTACCTCACCCAAGACCTTTCCGCAAGGCTCGGACGGGACGAAGGTTGGCTTTCGGCTTCGGGCGACTGACATGTTGTCAGCGTCTTTAGCGGGTTAGTTTTACCAGGGCCCCTACGATGGGGCTTTAGCAGATGTACAAGGTGTCGTATTTTGCCATCCGTTGGGTACCCTGCTATATTGATACCCAACACGAGGTCTCTAAATACATATGCAAAAGTCATATCACCTAGTGGCACTCGAAAAACCTTTTAGCCAAAGATTTTTTCTCTTTATAGTACAGCTATCGATTCTAAGTCACTCAAACCCTCTATGGTGTCTTGAGTGCAAAACAAAAACCTATGTTATACCTTTGCCTTGATCATCTCGATTTTTATTTTTCTCTTTCTTCTTTTCCAAGTTAGAGCTTGATCAAACATCATTTCATGTCCACCTTCATCACCATGGACCTCATCTTGCTCTAACACTTGGATTGCACCAACTTAGCTCATATCACAACTCATGATAAAGGTTAGTGTTAGGTTTCATCAATTATCCAAAACCAAATTAGGGCTTTCAATCTCCCCTTTTTGGTAATTAATGATAACCTATTTACAAAGATATTCAATGAAGTATTTTTGGATTCATGTTGCTTGCCCAAGCATATTATCATGTGTAAAGATTATGGACAAGTTTCATCAACCCAAGTTAGTAGTATTAGCTTCCCCTATATATGTGCTAAGAGTTTGCATTTGAAAGCTTGCACATATGCATGGATTGGAAGTTTGGGAGACTAATAGCTACCAAATGATGCTATGGTGTAAAGAATGAACCTTTAAAGTGTGATACCAATCGGAGTTACCATTTGAACACCATCCTTAGCACCATGGTTAGTTAGATAGCTCTTACAAAACATAAACACTCTCGTGAGATCAATATTATAAGCAAGGCACTAGTACCACTTGTAAAGCATGCAAGGCATATCTAACTATCATTCTATGTATGCTAGTTTTCATTTCATTGATCATTTTCTATAGTCTAACATACACCACACAAGCAAGAATTGGGAATTTAAAACTTGTGCCATGCAAGCAAACATATGTAATGCACATTCAAATGTAACATACAAGTTTATGAGCTTACCCCCCTACATGTGTGCTTCAAATTTTAATTGATCCCCTTACAATGTCATTTCATTTGTTTGCTCTCCCTATTTTTACTATCTTTGTGAATTTCTCTCCCCCTTTGTCATTAATTAGAACAAAAGGTGAGTTCAAATTTTAGATAGGTTGGGGTGGAACCATGTGAAGTGAGGATCATTTTTTAATTTGGTTCAATCTAAATCATTTGCAAAAGATATTTAACTCGGTTTGATCCAAGGACAAGCTTCTTCACACCTCCAAATAAGGCTTATTATGCACCATGTTGAGTTAAACACTTATAGCTCATATTTTAGATCAAACACTAGGTTTACAAGCCCACAAACATATCATATGCTACCACTAGATCATATCAAGCATAAAAGCAATAGTGATACCATACAAGCATCAAATTCATTTGATTCTCATGAATGAGCCTAAGACATGATAAGAATAACTAGATGCACTAAACAAGTCCTTAGCAATGGATGAATGACATGTCAATCAACTTTACCTTACTTTGCTCGAAGGAGAGGCATGTCATATAATGGGGGTGCATCAACACATATTTGAGTAGTCAAATATGTTCAATTCATTCCTTAACTTGCAAAATCTCTTCTCATCAAGTGGCTTGGTGAATATATCGGCAAGTTGATCATCGGTGCCTATACTCTCAATGCAAATGTCCCCTTTTTATTAGTGAACTCTTATGAAATGATGGCAGACATCTATATGCTTTGTTCTTGCATATTGAACTGGATTGTTGGTGAGCTTCACGTCACTCTCATTGTCACATAGCAATGCACTTGTCTGAACTTGATTCCAAAATCATTCAAGGTGGCCTTTATCCAAAGAATTTGTGTACAACTACCGACGGCTATGTATTTGGCTTTAGCGGTTGAAAGTGCAACACTATTTTGCTTCTTTGATGACCAAGAAACAAGTGATCTTCCCAATAGTTGACATGTGCCCAATGTGCTTCTTCTCTTAACTTTGCATCACATAATTCGAGTCGGAATAATCAACTAGCTCAAACTTTACTCCTTTAGGATACCACAATCTAACATTTTGTGTATGCTTTAAGTACCTCAATATTCTCTTGGTTACTTTCAAATGACTTTTTCTAGGTGAGGCTTAATATCTAGTACACATACATACAATAAACATCACATCCGACCTTAATGTAGTCACATAGAGTAGGCTTCCAATCATAGATCGATATATCTTTTGATCCACCATATTGCCACTTATATCACTATCCCAGCTTCCATTTGTCCTCATAGTGTGCAAATGGTCTTTGCATCTTCTATTCCAAATTTCTTGAGCACATCTTTGATGTACTTGCCTTGACTCACAAATATACCATTCTTTAATTGCTTGATTTGAACACCAAGGAAGTAACTAAGCTCTCTAATCATGGACATCTCAAACTCACTTGCCATCATCTTTCCAAACTCCTCCTAAAAATCTTGATTGGTTGATCTAAATATGATAACAACAACATAGATTTGCAACACAAATAAGTCATTGCCTATCTTTTTTGTGAGATAGTGGTGTCAACCTTGCCCATAATAAATCCCTTAGAGAGTAGGAACTCTCTCAATCTCTCATACCATGTTCTTGGTGCTTGTTTCAATCCATACAAAACCTTTCTTAACTTGTAGACATGGTTGGGCTTCTTCTCATCTTCAAAACTGGGGGTTGCTCAAACAAGCTCATTGGTGTACCCAATGAGAAATGCACTCTTCACATCCATTTGGTATAACCTAATGTCATGGGCACAAGCATAGGATGACAAGATCCTAATTGCTTCCAATCTTTCAACCGGGGCATATGTTTCTCCAAAGTCAAGACCTTCAACTTGAGTGTAACCTTGAGCCACTAATCTTGCTTTGTTTCTTACAACTATCCTATCTTGATCTTGCTTGTTCTGAAAGATCCACTTTGTTTCAATCAAATTATGATCCTTAGACCTCTCAACTAACTCTCATACTTGATTTCTCTTAAAGTTATTTAGCTATTTATGCATAGCATTGACTCAATCAACATCCTTCAAAGCTTTATCTATCTTTTTAGGTTCAGTGGATGATAGAAGTGTTCATAAAATGATACCAATCTTGATCTTATTTGCATACCTCTTGAGATATCACCAATTATAGAATCCAAAGGATGATCTCTTTCAACATTGGTAGATTGAAGCACTTGCTTGATTGATTCCATTTGATTGATCGCTTGGTTGAGATGATAAACTAGCCACTTATTATTGATCTTGCACCTTGTCATCACTTGCACTTGCTTAACCTTGATCATGAGAACTACTAGCTTGCACATTTGAGTTAGAGAGCACTTAATTCTTGTCATCTTCAACATCAATTACCTCTCTAGGCCTTATATCACCAATATCCATATTCTTCATTGCATTGACTAATTGAGTGCCTCTCACATCATCTAGATTTTTATCTTCCTCTTAGAAACCATTGGTTTCATCAAATTCCACATCATGAATCTCCTCAAGAGTACCACTAGCCAAATTTCAAACTCTATAAGCCTTGCTAGTGGTGGAGTAACCAAGCAAGAAACCTTCATCATATTTCTTCTCAAACTTGCTCAACCTTGTGTCTTTCTTCAATATGTAGCATTTGCAACCAAAATCCCAAAAGTATGCAATATTGGGCTTTCTTCCATTCAAGAGCTCATAAGGCATCTTCTCCATCATGGGATGATAATAGAGTCGATTGCTATAGTAGCAAGCCATGTTGATTGCTTTAGCCTAAAATGAATAACTCATATTGTACTCACTCAACATTGATCTTGCCATGTCAATCAAAGTCTTATTCTTCCTCTCAACTAGGCCATTTGATTAAGGAGTGTACTTGGCTAAAAATTGATGCTTAATCCCAAACTCATCACATAAATCATCAACTCTTGTGTTCTTGAACTCACTTACATGGTCACTTCTCACTTTCTTGATGGTTGTTTCAAACTCATTGTGAATTCTCTTGATGAATGTCTTGAAGGTTGCAAACACATCACTCTTATCAACAAGAAAGAACACCCATGTATATCTAGTGAAATCATCCACAATCACAAATCCATATTTGTTTTCACCAATGCTAGTGTATGTGGTTGGTCCAAAATAAATCCATGTGCAACAACTCAAATGCCTTAGATGTACTCATCATGCTCTTCTTAGGATGTGTCTTACCAACTTGCTTTCTGGCTTGACATGTACTACAAAGCTTATCCTTCTCAAATGTGACATCTTTTAAGCCTCTAACTAGATCATGCTTAACAAATTTATTCAATTATTTTACTCTAACATGACTAAGTCTTCTATTCCATAACCAACCCATATTAGACTTAGTGAGCAAACATGTTGACAATTGAGCTTCTCTAGTATTGAAATCAACCAAGTATAGATTATCATATTGTCAGTATTTCATAAACCGGACTAGTAACTTTATACGACTGCTACACTACTCTAGGAAGATGATGGTAGCATCCAACAGACATGAGGATTTATACTAGTTCAGGCTAGAGCCCTACGTCCAGTCTCAAAGATGATCGAGTGCGTATTTCTCGCTTGAATGCTCTAAAGTTCTTACAATGGGGGTGCAAGAATGGTAAAAGAGGTTGTAGAACCTATGCTAGAAGAGGGGCAGCCCGAAGAGAAGCTTCAGGAGCCCTACTGCTATGGATGGAATGGCAGAGGATGAAGAATGAGACTGTGTCCCCAGATGGGTGCCCTGGCTGTCCTTATATAGAGTTCGGGTCTAGGGCTTCATACAAAGAGGAGGTTCCCCTGACCAAAGAGTCATGAGCCTGAGGGAGGTCCTAACTAATTTGGCTTGCAAGCTACGCTGTCTTCTGGTGTTCATCTGGGCATGGCCATTGTCATGGTCTTGTGGCCACATTGTGATAGAGCGTGACATGGTGCTACTGTGCCAGTCGTGGCAGACACTATCGACACATTGGTGGTTCATCAGCTATCCTGTGCAATGCGGTGTCCACTATGGTCTTTGTTGTCATCTCTAGGTTCCTCGGGGCATCATACCCATAGTAGGTAGCTACCCCGGGTCATCGTTTGTCCGGTCGCTTCACAGGGCTGAGGGCCATGACCTCGATTGTCGGGGTCGGGGCTTTCAACCGGTCTGGATGGCCTTCGTGCTGAGACCCTCGCCATGGCTCCCATCGCATATTGGGTAGGACTGTATACCTACCTTGTTGGGCCATATCTGGCCAGTGGTCATCGTACCTGTCGTTGCCGCCTTGAGGCGGTGTTGTCTTATCCGTGCAGCATGGCATAGGGTTAGCGTCTGACCAGGCTGAGGTGACTACTGTCGCCTCGGTCCCATGGGGTCAGTATGACATGCTTACCCCTGTCAGGGCAGGCTCGCTTGGCAAGGCGCGACCTCTTTCATCTCTTTTGGTGGTCGTGGCGGGGAAAGGTCGTACGCCTTGCAATCGTGGAGTGACCAAGGCGGGTGGAAAGGGTTGCGGATAACCCTAACCTCAGCGCCCGTCCTGGGCTGTTTGGCTTTTGCCGGGCCTCGGTCATTTGGGCCTTTATCTGTTGTTGTGCTACGAGCCATGCGGTCCGCTATCTAATTGATGCCTTGAGATACCCCGGAGTTATAACCCTGATAGTAGCCCCCCGAGTGTTTTCATGATCATGAAGTGATCGTAAAAGCACTGGTGTGTGCGTACATCATGGCGCGCACTCACGGTTGTAGATTATTCGAGCTCTATCGCTTGGCTCCCTGCTAGTCAGTGTATTCAGTGCAGTGAGTGGCCGTTGTGTTTTCACTTTGTCAGGGCATCCCGATGATGCGGTACTCGACTGTCGTGTCTATGGGCTATGCATCGGGGTTTGCGTTCCAAGCGAGGCTGAGTTGTCTTGTCGATGTTGTACCGGTCCTGCCTTTAGGAAGACCACAATTTTTCTTGATCTTTCATGCCTCTTACTGCTCACCATGTGGAGAGGGAGTCCTAGGCTATTCAATCCTCTCTTGGGCTTATAAGTGAGGGCCTTCCTCCATCCGAGCTGCCTCTGGTGCCGAATTTCCTTTGACCCCTTCGAGGGTTGAGCTTCGAAGGGGGAGAGAGAAAGGTCTATGAAGGGAGCTGCATGGTTCTCGGGCATACGTCCTACTAGAGACCATTCATGGTAGCCAGAGGCCATCATTGCTAGTCTTAATAGTTGTTGCTAGAGGGGATCTTGCAAGTCAGAGGGTGAGGGGCAGTATAGCCACCATGTCAGGTCATTCGTGGCATCGGTGTGCCATCTCATCACCCTTTCTTACTCCGAGCCTAGGTGGCTCATGTGCTCAAAATGGGCAATGGCCGATGTCGCTCCTAGCTCCCCTTAGAGGCCTACGCGCTGCTTGCCAGCCTGCCTAGACTATCGGCAGGATGAGAGGACGATATAGCAGTGCTTCCCCATCACTCCACCCCTATTAGACGGGGTAGGATGGTGATGTAGCCACACTGCTGCTATCGGCCGCTCTTTCCTTTGAAGCCAGAGGAGTTGCGATGACAATCCTGCATGTCATCCCTTAGAGGCGCGATGCCATCCCCGGTGGCACGTGGCCCTAGGCTGTCAATCGGCATCACCATCAAGGTGACACCTTCTATTGACGTTTTAGCGGTGCGGCTGCTTTTGTTCCTACTAGAGGAATTTCCTTTTAACGCTTATCATAGCCTACACCGTGAGCCCCCGAGCCATGGGTTCAGGGTCGTTCCTTTGACCCTGGCTCGTTTGGAGAGGCTATTTTGTCCTAGCATTTCGGGGGATCGTTTCCCCGACCTCTTTCTGCACAGTCATGAGGTTTCTTGAGGTCGTGCATCGGCTCGTAGGTCTTGGACCTTTTTGCTTTTTCCACATGATCGAGCCATGATCATGTTTTGGGTTTTGCATTACGCGTCACCTTGGCCTTTTTGCTCCATTGATCTCTCCCGAAGAGGTCATGGACCCCTAATGGTTTATGTGTCTCTAGAGTAGGCCTTAGGTCTAAGACCTAGGACACATGGAGGAGTTAGCCGTGGCTTAGCCCCGGCTTCCTTCGGGGTCACGGGGGACCCTACTCTGTTTTTCCCTAACGTCCTTGCTGACCCTAATAGGTAATGTCGCCTTGTTGAAGGCGAGTTTGTTTTCGCCCCATGCGGGGAGAGGCATGTCCACTGTAACCACGTGGTCAGAGCGGTGCGCCTCGTCGGGGTCTATGGGTAATTTGAGTGGGACCCAATATCCTCCCTAATCGACATGGAGTTTAGCTATGCCTCACGTGAGACATCCCATAAATCATCGGCCATCAATCCCATTGGTCCCCAACCGCCTCCACAGCGGCTAAAGGGCAAGATGCCTCCCTCCAAAGGGGTCAATTCGGGAGACTTCAAAGCGGATGACTCAAACATAGAGAGAGATGGTCATGTGGCTCCGCACCACCGATTAGAGCCACGGGGGCCTATCTCCTCCCTGCCCCTATCCCTTTTGTGGCCTCAAGCCCTTATAAGGGCCAACCCAAGAGTGAGTTTCCTAAGTACGATGTGGGGTCATGATTGTGGTGGGCCACTTGGTGCATGATCCTCGGGGGGCGGTCGTCCTCCCCCGGTCACATCGTGGCATGATGGCGATCGCTCACGAATGGTCATGTGCCGTGAAATGCGGACACATAAATCGAAATGACAGGGAGAAGGTGGGGGTATGCGTAGCTTACTTGATTCGTGCCGTCGCTTGGGTGACTGTCATTCTGCCTCCCTTCTGATCACTTCACCAGCTCCATGGGGTTTTCCAAGTGGTTAGTAAATGTAATCGTGCGCGCGTGCGCTTTGAGTGCCCTTAGTGGTCACAAATACACTTGGAGCGGAACTGTGAGGATGCATTCGTCTTGAGTCGCCTGCTCCTCCACTTCCCTATTCTTGCTCTTGCTCATCTAGAACTCCCTTCCTGTCGGTGAGGACGAGTCATGGCAAGCGGCCGCTGGGAGAGCCGTCCGGTGCTGGCGGCGTGCCGCCACCTATCCGTCCTTGCTTGTGTGATCAAGGGTAAGTGCATTTGGATGATTCTTGAGTTCGAGGGTCTGACCTGTGTTGATCCTATGTGGCCCGCAGGGCTGTCTCTCATGCCGCGCCCGTAGGGGCTGTCGACGCTGCTCGTGCCATGATCTCACCAATTGGGGGTCGAGCTTTGTCACAGAACCTCCTAAATTATGATGGCCCACATGTACCTGCCATTGTCATTATGACCTCTGATAGTTATACTTATATACCTCATAACCTAAAAGGCCTCCTTTCCTCTGAACAGGATCCAATTATAGGAGTATTGCAATATTACAACAGTTTATTCAATATAACATCAGAGTAAAAGAGCAGAAGTCTTACATAACTTAAGTTTACAAACTAAAGTTTTCAAACCTCAAACCATAAGTAGCATTATTACAAACCAGTAGTAGTGGAGTACTAGTAGTAACTTTATTACAACACTCAAGCGAGATGCCTTGCCCAGAGGCCACACATTTTACTCGTCGTCACTTTCTTCAACGACAACGGTCATGCAGCAAGACTCAAAGCAAGCTTGCTCATGAACCGCACCTGCAACAAGGGTTTAACAAACCCTGAGTACTGAGGGTACTCAACAAGACTTACCCGACTAAGGAAAAGACTCCAAAGACATGCTAGTTTTACGAGATCAAGGTATGGGTATTCAAGAATCAAAATGATTTTTGTAGAAAAGCTTACTAAAGTAAATCCTTACTTTCAACCTTTTATTTTCATCATTGTTGGTTTATTAACCAATTCTAAGTGATCTTAATCTAAATCAAGTAATTCTCATGAAATTCTTTCTTATTCTATCAACACATTCCATTCCTTTCACTACGATGTTGGTGCAAGGTCAAGACTCTTTTTTCATGGAGTAACGACGATTCGAACCGCTTAATTTACCCAGCTGGGGCTTTCTAACCACATGACATATGTAGAACCAATCTTGCATATATCAACTCTTACTCGGGTAACCCAAAACCAGAACGTGTCCATCGTCACCCGAGAGCACAGTACTCCTCGAACCCGGCCCAATTCTAGCCCCGAGGGTACACGCTACTCTCGCCATCTCTCCACTCCCAGTGCGAGGTTAGACGTTCTCATAATGGAATAGCCGAAGTAAGGCTTACCCACCATGGGTACATGGCTAGTACTATTAAAAACTCCTTGACACAAGGGACAACAACGGACGGTCCTTAACTGATAAGGTGGAAACACTACATTGAGACTCCTTTCCCAATGCAAGTTAGCAGTGGTCAAACCACCCGCCTGATCTCAAGTTCATTCTTATATTTCAGTATCCATCAAGTTATGCCATCAGAGTGCTATTTAAAACATCTCATTTTAAAAGCCTAACTTAATAAGCAATAGCGAAGCATAACTACACATTTTTAATAAAACAGGTACCAAGGGTGATATCACAATAATCAAGGATGATAATGCAATAATTGGGTTATCACTCAACTCCTAATTACTTAATGCAATAAACCATAGTACCAGTGATAAAGATTTGTAAAACTCAAGGGAGGGTTTAAATGCACCGGGGCTTGCCTTGCTCAGGTGAGACGACTGGTTCAGGCTCAACGACTCCGACGTCTGGTCCGAAACCCACTAGCGATTGCTCTCCTCTGGAAGCCTGCTCGACAAAGTCTACTTCCTCGAAAGCGGGAACTACACGAGAGTATGACATGCTTCAACATGATGCGGTGATAAACATGATGCTTGATGATGATATGATATAATTAATAACTTGAGTACAACTTTCCTTCACGGTACCGCTACAAACCAACAGAACTCACTAACTAACCATAATCACATTAAGCAACATTTTTACTTCTTAAAGAATATATTAATCATGAGCTCAACCAAGTAATTAAGGTGCCAAGGATCATTAAGGGTTAATGATCCAAGGTCGTCACTCAACCAAAAAGGGTACACAACACTTAAAGTTATCAATTTTAAACAATTAAGACATAAATTAAGAATAAATTAAACTTTATCCAATTGAGCTCAAACTTTTTCTATAGGTTGGACTTAGTCTAAAACAGAATCAAAACAAATTTCATGATTTTTGGATTAATATTTTAATTAATAAAATTCCTAGAAGTTGCATTTAATATTTAATTGAGCTAATTAAATAATTTGCAAGAATTAATCAAAATTGGCATTTGATATTTTTCCTACATAGTTTACGCCTTGGAAAGCTTACTCAAAAATTTTCACTATTTTTCGAACTCTACAAAAATTCTAGTGAAATAAACAAAAATCATGACTATACACATTTCTGAAAAAAAACAAAAACAAAATCTTCATCTTGGGCTGCTTCTCCACCTCTCTCTCAGCCCGGCCCAGCAGCGCTTGGCCTGCCCACGCGCGCGCTCGCTCCTACGCACGCGGCCCAGCGAAGCCCAGCCGTGGCCCAGCAGCACGCGCGCGCTCACTCTCCTTCTCCCGCTGACACGCCGGCCCCACCTGTCATCTTCTTCCTCTCGCTCTCTCTTCTCTCCCGCTGCGACAGCACGGTGGCCGGCCAGCGATCATGACATCGGTCACCCAACCAACACGACTAACATGACCTACATCACCTCGTGAACCTCACCGGACCATTCTCTCGACCATAAACCCCCCCAGAGGTGGCACCTCACCGGCCATGGCGGCATGGCGATCGCGGCTCACGGCGTCCCGGCGATACACGTCGGTAGCAGTTAAATTAAGAGCATGGGAAGCATCAGCAGCTCACCACGAGTGCAGTGGAGCAACCAGCAGATGTGGAGCAGCGGTGGAGAGGGCTGGCCACGTGAGGCGGCTCGGTGACGTTCGGTCACCGGAGTTGGAGAACGAAAGGGTGGTGCGGGCGATTCGGACGGAAAAAGGCTGGTACGGGTGGACTAGTAGACGTGTGAGAATGAGGCGAACTTGAGGGCATGGTTGTTCTAGCCGAAGGCAGCTCAACGGCGGCAGCAGCGAGCGGCGGAGCTGAGCGGCGACGGCGGTAAAACAGAGCAAAAGGAAGAAGAAGAAAAACGTCGGGGTGCTCGACCTTTTAAAGGGGTCTCCGGTGCTGCTCGAAGGCGTGCGTGGGCGAGGTGGTGATCACAGGCATGACTAGAAGCTGGCCAAAGGCAACGGCGGCTCACCGATGCCCATGCCACGCGGTGCCCGGCGGTGATTCGTCGGCTACTGTAGCTCTCCCCCAACTTTCAATTTCAAACTGTTTTTGCCAAATTACTCCAAAAATAATGTATCAACTTGAAAAATTCTCAAAATATGAAATCTGTAGAATTTTAAGCTCTACAAATTTTATGTTAACCACTTTTTCAAATTTGAACTAGATTTTGAAATTTGAATTTGAAATCAAAGGGAACACTTTTTTGGAATTTGATAATTTAGAAATTACTTTCAATTTTTTGTTAAAACTTCAAAAACTCAAAATACCAAAGTTGTACATCTAGTCAAGACCTACAACTTTGCTATTCAAAACATTTTCAAATTCTACTTCTATTTTGAAATTTGAGTTTGGAGATGAAAAGGGGTCAAATTTTAAATTTGCTTCTTTTCAAAATTACTCAAGATTTTACACTAAAACTTTGAAAACTCAAAACACCAAACTTGTAGCCCTTAAAAATATCTACAAACTTTGTTTTAAACTTTTTCCTAAATTTTGCTTAGATTTTGAATTATTTAAAAAAGGGTAAATAGGGTTTTGGATTTTGGGTTTTCGGAAGAATTTCAAATTGAAATTTGTTGCTATTTTAATTGGTGAATATTTAGTGATCAAACCATCATCCAAGGGCATCATTGAGTCAAGCATCACATGTTTGACCAAATGCCACTCTTGGTTTACCAAGTTGACTTTTGAAAATCTTTTAATAACTACCCAAATTTGAATTCAAATTCGAACCGGAAAACTCGCGACAAGTTTTGGAATCCGAATTCGAACTCAAACTTGAAGCTTCATTTTACATGTTGGACTTGAGCTCAAACCCTACACTTGACACTAGTGTATAACACAGTCATACTCCTCAAATTACATAGAGCATAAACTAAGTATTTGCGGTGACATTCGATATTAGGGTTTTCGGTTCGAGTCACACATTTCAGAAGCACATCCAACCTAAGAATATAAACTCGTTTCAGTTGATGCACATCATAATTGACCTAATCATGTATGCTTTGCGATGCAATATGATGACATGGCAAGTTATTTAGTTACTATAACACTAGAGGTGTTACAAGCTTGTCGTCGTCTTCCTCAGATGATCGGCGTGAGTTTCGTGAGATCGTCCATGGGGCAAACGAGGCTCGCCAGCGGTTCTCTAATGCCACCTGTGAGGTGAGCCGGCTGGAGCACTGTCTTAAGGCTATTCGGGTGGCTCTTGAGGCCTCAAAGAGGGAGACCGCTACCGCATAGGCGGCGGCCATCGATGCCCAGGACCGCATCGTGGGTAAGGACGCTTCTATGTTTTGTTTGTCTAGTTTGTTGTTCGTCGTCCCCGACCTTCTCGCCTTGTTGCCAGCATTCGAGGAGCAGCTGGTGGCTTCCCGCCACGAGATGGAGGAGGCCCGCCTCCAGGAGGTTCTTCTGATGGAGGACAATGAACGCGCGGTGGTGGCCAGAATCCGACAGGGGGGCCAGTGTCACTCTCGCCGCCTAGCAGCTTCACACCGACCAAAAATTCCATCGGGTGGCGCCTAGGTTTCCGGATCATGCTAGCCAAGCGGAGCGAGCGGAGCTGGTTGGCAGCTTCGTTACTGCTGCTACCACCGTCGTGGCCACTGTAAACGTGGAGGACATCCTCCGCGGTGGTGGCCAAGGGCCTTAGGTTGTACCTAGGGTCCTTTGATGAATGCAACCCTCCCACTTGTGTTCCATGTTTCTTTTTTCTTTCATGCATCGGCTGTTGATCTTGTGCGTTTGAACACCATGGTCGTGGCCTTGCCAGGGGATCAACCACGTAGTCTGGCTAGGTTTGGCTCTATTTTTGTGACTTTGGTGTCGTAGGAGCGGTCCGACGACAACGCGCCTAGTGCCGTTCTCTTTTCTATAGGTCATGATGATTTTTCCGGTGAGCGTTGACATGTAGTATGCCACGGTTTAGCCCCTATGAGTGAGCCACATTGTCAGGCACGCATCGATCGACACAGGTCCCTTAGGGGCGCACACATCGTTAGAGTGTCGCCTTGACGCGCACTTGTTAGGGCGTGTCACGATCTCTGGGTATGGAAAGGACTTGTTGATGATTATGTACAAAATTTTTAGTGGCCCGAAAGCAGCCTTGATGCAAATACCAAGTGTCCACGCCACAGGTCGTGGCCTTTGTCACTCGTGGTGTCCGACGTGGCGGGGCCTAGGGCTCAGGGCTCGATGAGTCATGGAATGCACTGTGTTGCAGTCCCTCTAGCGCTTGCCGATCGTGCCATCATCAAGCCACGTCATCTCCTTCCTCACCACACGCCACGGTCGAGGTCATAGGGTGTGACCTTCATGTGCTCTCCTACCACGTAGGGAGGTCACATTCGGGCTGAGCCCCAGAGGGCTAGCATGCAGTGGTCACGATGTCGTAATTCCCCGCTTGCAGAGGTGGGCCTGCTGAAGGTGGCCCCCCTATGGTGATGACCTCATGAGGGCCAAGCACCTTGAGCTTTAGATAGGTGTAGTTAGGGATGGACATGAACTTGGCGTAGCATGGCTGGCCCAGGATGGCATGGTAGGCGCCAGGAAAGTCCGCTGTCTCAAAGGTGAGCATCTCCGTGTGAAAGTTGGCTCAACCCCTGAACATTACGGGTAAGTCGACCTGACCGAGGGGGATGGCTTGGCGCTCAGTATGACTCCGTGGAATGGAGCGTCGGACGGTCGTATAGCTGAATGTGAGAGCCCCATGGCATCATAGGTCTCAGCATAGAGAAGGTTGAGGCCACTCCCACCATCCATGAGGACTCAAGATAGGTGGGTCTTGTCGATAATCGGGTCAACGACGAGAGGGAAGCATCCTAGTTGCGGAATGTGGTCAGGTGATCCTTTCTGTCAAAGGTGATCGTGGTTTCTAACCATTTCAGGAAAGCCGGGATAGCTTCACCTAGGGTGGCCGTGATGACCTTCCTAGCTATGAATTTCTGTCGGTGCCTAGACTCATATGCCATTGGTCCGCTGAAGATCATGAGGCACCCTCTCGGTTCGAGATATGCATCCCCCTTCTCTTCGTTGTCAGCTGGTCCAAACGGCGCGCCCGCGCCGGTCATCTTGTAGTCACCACTGAAGTAGCGCTTGATGAGGTCACACTCTTCGACTGTGCGCTTGACTAGATAGCCATGATTGCGACACGACATCTTGACTATCTTGTCGAAGCTGACATGGCTGAGCTTGCTAGTTTTCTGCTTGTGGATCCTATCGACGGCCACGATGAACTCGCTGTCACGGCGCCTCCAACTGTCCTTCTTGCCTTTTATTCGCTGATTATGGTCCTTAGCCTCATCTATGGGTTCAGCTTGCGCCTTACCCTTGTGCTTGCAGAAAATTGCACGAACGGCCTCTTCACCGGAGGCGTGACTTGTTGCGAGGTCGAGCAACTTTCGTGTCGTTCGCGGTTTGCAGCGCTCGAGCTCATGGACGAGTGCTTCATTGGTCGTGCTGAAGATGAACGCTCTGATCACATCTGCATCAATGATGTTAGGAAGCTCATGTACTCACATAGAGTTTCTCCCACCTTCTGCTTGTAGGCCTTAAGATCCCAGGAATTCCCAAGGCGCACGTGCGTGCCCTGAAAATTTTCCATGAAGATACGCTTGAAGTCTGTCCATGAATGGATGCTGTTCGCAGGGAGATGCTCGAGCCATGCTCGGGCACTACGAGGTAGAGCAGCAGGTACTGTATGATGAAGAGGTCATCGTCCGCCCCGCTTGCTCGACAGGCGAGACGGAAGTCCTCCAACCACACGACGGGGCTGGTGTCCTCAGAATACTTGACAATGTTCGGTGGCGCATGAAAGCGCACCGGGAATGGTGTTTGCCGGATTCTCTTTGTGTGGCCATGGTTATCTAGGTTGTTGTCACCGTAATGTAGCTGGTCTTTGCCCGCCTAGTTGGGCCCAAGGCGCCCAGCACCTTGAGTTGGACGGGCATTGTGATTTCCGATGTGATGGTTGTGCGTTGGGGAGGGTTCCCGCCTATGTGCTGCGTCACTGTCGTTCTTAGCACGCTTAACCAATTTGTTCAAATTGTTTTGCCTGTGCTCAAATGTGACATCTTTTAAGTCTCTAACTAGATCATGCTTAACCAACTTGTTTAATTGTTTCATTCTAGCATGACCAAGTCTTCTATGCCATAACCAACACATGCTAGACTTAGTGAGCAAACATGTTGACAATTGAGCTTCTCTAGCATTGAAATCAACTAAGTATAGATTCTCATATTGTCAGTGTTTCGTAAACTGGACTAGTAAATTTATACGATTGTCATGATGCTCTAGGAAGATGATGGTAGTATCTAATAGACACAAGGATTTATACTAGTTCAGACCGGAGCCCTACGTCCAGTCTCAGAGATGATCGAGTGCGTATTCCTCGCTTGAATGCTCTAAAGTTCTTATAATGAAGGGGTGCAAGAATGGTCAAAAAGGTGGTAGAACCTATGCTAGAAGAGGGGCAACCCGAAGAGAAGCTCTAAGAGCCCTACTGTTATAGATGGAATGGTAGAGGATGAAGAATGAGACCATATCCCCAGATGGGTGCCCTGGTTATCCTTATATAGAGTTCAGGGCCAGAACTTCATACAAAGAGGAGGTTCCCTGACCGAAGGGTCATGAGCCTAAGGGAGGTCCTAACTAACTTGGCTTGCAAGCTACGCCGTCGTCTGGTGTTTGTCTGGGCATGACCATCATCATGGTCTTGTGGCCATGTTGCGACAGAGCGTGATGTGGTGCTACTGTGCCAGTCATGGCAGGCACGGTAGGCACATTGATGGTCTGTCAGCCGTCCTGTGTAATGCGATGTCCGCCATGGTCTTCGTTGTCGTCTCTAGGTTCCTCGGGGCATCATACCCATAGTAGGTAGCCGCCCCATGTCGTCATTTGTCCGATCGCTTCACGGGACTGAGGGCCACGACCCTGAAAGTTGGGGTCGAGGCTTTCAACTAGTCTGGACAGCCTCCGTGCTGAGACCCTCACCGTGGCTCCCATCCCATAGTGGGTAGGACCGTATACATGCCTTGTTGGGCCATATTTGGCTAGTGGTCATCGTACCTGTCGTTGCCGCCTCGAGGCGGTGTTGTCTTGTCCGTGCAGCACGGCATAGGGTTGGTGTCTGACCAGGCTGAGGTGACTACTATCGCCTCGGCCCTCATGGGGTCAGTGCGGCATGCTTGCCCCTATCAGGGCAGGCTCGCTTGGCAAGGCACGACCTCTTTCCATCTCTTTCGGTGGTCGTGGTGGGGAAAGGTCGTATGCCTTGCGAGTGTGGAGTGACCAAGGTAGGTGTAAGGGGTCGTGGATAACTCGACCTCAGCGCCCGTCCTGGCCTGTTTGGCTTTTGTCGGGCCTCGGTCGTTTGGGCCTTTATCTATTGTTGCGTTGCGAGCCATACGACCCGCTATCTAATCGATGCCTTGAGATACCCTGCGGTTATAACCCCGACACATATTCAAATCCTTTGAATATCAAGTTAGAGCCATCTACACTTATGATCTCTACATCATCTACACCAATTATGCACTTGAAACCAAGGTCACACAATTGAGCTACCGACAATAGGTTGAAGTCACAGCTGTCACGACCGGACTCTGGATCACTTAGCGTCAGATCAGATCCATTAACGTTCCAGAGCCTGTTTTTTAGTGATTGGACGCATCAGGTCAGCAGTGACCTGACGCGTCGGTGTGTCCGGTCGCTCCCTCTTCTCTCTGCACGCGCACCGACAACTTGACCTGACGCGTCAGGTCTCGCGACACCTTCCAGCGTCCGATCACTGAACCAGAGCTATGCCCTTTGTGTTGCGTATGACCGAACGTAGCGCCTGAATCAGATCCTCAGCGTCCAGTCATCCTTGCTCTTCTCGGCCGTAGCGCGCCACCTCGCTATAAATGACCGGACACGCCCAGGGTGAGTCCGGTCACCCCGCGGCCAGCGTCCGGTCGTGGACCTTCTTCTCTTTTTCATTTTCTAAGTCCACATCCGCTTCACCCTTACTTCTAACTTGCTAAACACAAAGTGTAGAACTTGTGTGCACATGTGTTAACATTTTTCAAAGTATTTTACAAGGGTTAGAAGTTAGCACACTAGGTCCCTAAATGCATATGCAAAAGTCATGTCACCTAGTGGCACTCGATAAATAATTTAGCCAAAGATTTTTCCTCTTTATAGTACGGCTATCGATCCTAAGTTACTCACACCCTCTATAGTGTCTTGAATGCAGAACAAAAACCTATGTTATACATTTGCCTTGATCATCTCAATTTTTTGTTTTTCTCTTTCTTCTTTTTTAAGTTAGAGCTTGATCAAACATCATTTCATGTCTACCTTCATCACCATGGACCTCATCTTGCTCTAACACTTGGATTGCACCAACCTAGCTCTTATCACAACTCATGACAAAGATTAGTACTAGGTTTCATCAATTATCCAAAACCAAATTAGAGCTTTCAGAAAGTACGGCCTCTAGGTGGAGACGATCCACAGCTATTGCCTGGGATCTGACCAACACTCGGAGTTGTTGGTGTTTGCGCGCGTAGACATGCGCCTACTGTTGAATGGCGGATAGTCCGAGCCCTGGTACAAATAGTCTATGGTCGTTCAACCTTTCTGAATACTCGTTTCTATGAAAGTTTGAGTTGCTTGGGTGACAATAGAAAACCAATTGCATGACAGTTCAAGCGTTGTGCCACAGACGGTCTGCAACTCACTTAACAGTAGACTCTAACATGCATTTAATGTTTTTATCAATAAAACATGCATTTAATGTGAGTAAAGATATTCTCTGGTTTGAAGACTCTATGTTTTGCAAGGAAGGCTCTGTAATGGCAAGTAAACAAGTGGCGACTATTTTTTGCAAGGAAGGCTCTATAATGACTAGCAACTCACTTCAGTAGACTCTAACATGCATTTAATGTGAATATATATATTTCATCGTTGGCACGTGGGTGAGGTCTCTTAGCATCTATTGAGGTTATATTTTGTGTATGTGCCCTATCATTTATTGAGGTTATTTTACTTTCATGCATTTACTTTATTACTTTACATTCCTAGATATTGAATCTTTATATGTCACCCTAAGTTGCATACAAACATTTACATAGTGTTCCTAGTGAAGAAGTAGAAGTCATTTGTGTTATTGATTAAATTTGTCTAACGTTGTGATTTTTAGTTAAAACTGCATGTTCGCCCGGTAACCAGTAATCCTATAAAATGATTAATCCAACATTTTTACTAACCGGTAGATGAATTAATTTAGATAATTCTAGTGTAGCTTATATTTACGGATAGATGTAGTACTGTAGTAGTTAAGTTGGTTTCTTCTTCATAAGTGAATCATGACACTTTCATGTGAAAGCTAGTGCTTTCGTGTTGTTTACGGATTTGGATTGTGATATGAGATTGTTGAAAACAAAAATAGAGACATCTATTTATTGAGAATTAACACTACAATAAACACAGACATGTATTGGCATGAATGAACAAACAAGAAGGTAAGAGCATCTCCAAGTGTACCTAATAATCCTGTCTAATTCTTGTTTTTTTAGTAAGAATGGAAAAAATACATCTCCAACAACTTCTAAACTGACCTCCTAATCTTTTAGCACTTGAAAAAAAGGTCCGATGCGTGTAAAGTTACGCGGACGGCTCGTCGAGCGTATCCCCCTCCCCAGCGTTGTGCCTTCATTTTATCCCATGCTCTCCACGTGGGAAAGGAAAATGAGTAAATACAGGGTTCCAGTTGAAAAAATCACAAGAGAGAAAGATCTTGTGGAAGGGCTTAAATGGATATAGAAACAAATTTAGGATTCCTGATGCAAAACATCACAACAAATTTTGATTTTTTTGAAAGTGGAATATTAGAAACTCTTGGAGATGACCATATTTATTCGAACTTTTTTAGAGTTGGAAAACATCTTGTCTTTAGGAAGAAAAAATAGCACTAGTACACGTTTGCTTTTGCGTGGCGTTGGCCTTTTGAGATTGGAGGCGGGCACCTCTTTTGCCTGCCTCCATTGTTGGTGGCATGACCAGCCCTAGCCGGCCACCCAAAGGCCCGCCTCGGTTAACTATTAATGGAGGCGGTCACCTTAACAGGGTCGCCTCCGTTAATGCGTATTAACAGAGGCGGTTACTTTAGGACGACCGCCTCCATAAATCGATTTTCGGAGGCGGGCACACTATAAGGCCCGCCTCCGAAAAGGCCGAGGCCCAATAGGCCCAATGAGGCCCGATTTCTGGCTTGAAGCATAAATACGTAGACTAGGGTTTCTTCTCCTCAATCTCTCTGTCTCACCGCTCCCTCTCCCACCGAGTCGGCGCGGCACCCTCGCCTCCCTCTCCCACCATGCCCTCTCCCTCACTCTCTCCTCCCTCACTCCCCCCACGCAAGGAGGCCAACTCCCTCCCTCCCGAGCCCGTCGACGCCGACGCAAACCCCTCTCCCTCCCCCTCTCGGATCCGGCGGCTCCCCTCGAGCGCCCCTCCCTCACCTCCCCGAGCGGCGGCGGCCATCCTCCACCTCCCGAGCGGCCTAGCAGTTGTGGTGAGGCCGCCCTCACCTTCCGGTGGCGGAGCGCTCCCTCCCTCCTCGTCGACGCCCGTGCACAGATCCGGTGGAGGGCTGCCAGATCTGGGAGGAGGGCAGTTGGATCCGACGAATACCGGCCGGATCCGGTTGAGGTCGTGTCGGTGGCACCGATGCAGGTACAGCTCTCATCTCCCTCTCTCTTCCCCTCTGACCTCACTCTTCCCTCTCAGATCCAGTGCGGATCCATCCCTAACCCTACCTCCCTCGCAGATCCACGACGACGTGGGTGCTGCGGTGGCGTGGGTGTTGCGGCGGGCTCTGATCCCCCTCAGCTCGGCGGCATGGGTGCTGCGGCGAGCTCCGATGGCTGTGGTGGTGTGGGTGCGGCAGCGGGCTCTGATCCCCGTCAGCTCCGGCTCCAGTGGGCTCGCGACGAGGAGGAGGCGCGCCCAGATCCAGCGGACGCGACAACAGCGGGCTCGATTGGGCCCGGTGGCGGGCTCGATTGGGCTCACTAGGGTTTTTTTATTTATTTAAATCAATTAACGGAGGCGGGTAGCTTAACGCGACCGCCTCCATTAATCGATTAACCGAGGCGGGCAAAAACAACCGCCTCCAAAAAAAAGGTTGATAACCGTTACCTTTGATTGGAGGCGGTTGCCTTTACCCGCCTTCGAAAATACAAAATGCTTGCCTCCATAAAAATTTCTGTAGTAGTGTAAGGTACTCTTGGAAATGCTCTAAAGCTGGCCAGAAAGGGAGGAAAAAAGAGGAGGCGCAAGTGGAATGTAACACTCGAGAGAATATATTGTCTTTTCGCTTAGTTTGGTGGCTTGCAGTAGATTAGAAGTAGCTAGAGAGAGGGGGAAACCAAGAAGTTTCTTTTTTTGAAAACAATAGGCGTGGATTCTCCATGATGATATGGATGATGGAGGGAGTCTCTCCTAGATTTGTTTCTAAGGGATCATGACATCTCAATTTCATTTAGAAAGTGAAAGCTCTCTGCTTGTAACTTCCTTTTATATTTTAATTTATTTCAATAATTTGGGGGTGAATATGATAATATACACACATCCCAACCACCGTGCATCATATCAAATGGGACGGCCGGTCTACACACATGTCACACATATATGTCTATATATCAAATGTCTTTTTTATCATAAAAAATTGTTACAATCAACATATGCTAGAAATCAACATAAAAATAACCAAACTAATGCCATGTACAAGGTAAAGCACCTTATTAGGGATTGAAACAACAATCTCGCATAAAAGAACTCAGGTCGATCCTTCTGTTTCGTCGGTTGTGTGCTGCTGGCAGCCCGGCGTCACAATTTTTTTCCCCGATGTATAGACCACAATGGCACCTTGATCGGCTCCTTTACGATTAATAATATATAAAATAAACAAGAAAGCTAATAGGGTGTTTGGTTTTAGTGTAATGAAACAATCCATCATCTTCTCTTCTCGCTCCTTAATATTTTGTTTGGTTTAATTTGCAAAATACAATAAGTTGATCCATCACCGTTTTATTTCTCACATGCTAATATTCAGTAGGAATGGAACAAGCTATCCCACTAAAATTAAGAATAGACTTATGATGCACCACGTCATTCGAAATGAGATGTTTTCTCAAACCAATTAAAGACCCTCTAAACAAGCTTCTATTATACTACATCAAACAATTAATTACTAGGGAGGTTATTAATAATATATAGCTTCACAATGTGTAAAATCTGCAATATGCATGTGGCCGGGAGCTTGTATTGTATATGTACGTAAGCTGTAATATACAGAGGAGCGGATCTATGATGAGGTGGTGGTGGTGGTAGGAGTTTAAGATCTGAAATAATTCATCCATATATTGACTATAGTCTTTAATTAGGTTAGGTGCTTAGTCCTTATTATTATTATTATTATATAGAGAGGAATCAGTGGCCGTGCCAGGTTGGCAGCGTATATTGCATTCTGTCGATATCTTGATTGATGTAACCAGCAGTGCTACCTGCTGCATCCATCCATATCATCCTAATATCCTGATCTCCTCTCCTTTGAAATCTCAACGCGGAGATGGGCTTCAACAACCAAATGCAGTACTACCCTGTGCAGGCATGCAGTGGTAAACAGTTTAGAGCAACTCCACCAGATCCCTTTTTCCCTAAAAGTTATTATAGGAGATTGAGAAAACAGGAATTCTAAGTTTAGGGAAAGGTAGGTTGAAGCAACTACAACCTAATAATGAGTGAAGTCGATCAGGCTAATTATATTCAGGGTGTGGATCTAGGACTTGGACTAGGGTACTGCAACCTGGCTCAACGACCTATCCTATATAAGACTATATATGTATGTTATATTTCGTGCAAATGAATAAAATATATTACTCTAGATGACTAGATCAGCTAACTTCAGCTCTAAGATCAATGTAAATCGAGTCAGCCCTGGCCTTGCACGGATCCACCACTGGTTATCTTTGATACAAGCTGGCTGATACTCCCTCGGTTTCAAATTATAATTTATTTTCGTTTTCTCCTAATAAGTCATACTTACTCACTTTGGTTATAAGCTTTATACAAAAATATATTGGCATCTATCAAGTCAAGTAATAAATGCACTATCAAAATATATTTTACAGTGAATAAATCTAGCTAGTTGGATGTTGTTGTAGATGTTTGTGCATTTTTTTTCCTATATAAACTCGATCAAACCTAGAGAAGACAAAACAATGACATATGATTTGGAACGGATGGTTGGCAGAGGAGGAGCTAGCGAGGGTACGTGCAGCTCCACCGCCGCGCGCTGTGTGTTTATATAATTAGTTTGTGGCTGCATGCATGCGTGCCTAATTAAGCTTTGGCTATATGCGTGTGTGTTTGCATATATTATATAGGTGCAAGAGATGCTTACCATGGAGATGGATGGGATGTTGAGATCCCGTCCGTGCCTCTGCTAGCTAGCATATGTGACGACCACCCTCTCGCTCTGTATCTGCAACTGCAACTGGGGCATGGCGGCGGCGTTGCTGCTGTGCTTGGTTGTGCTGGCGGCGTCCCCGCGGGTGGCGCTGGGCAACTGCCGCGACGACTGCATGGCCGCCTGCAACGGCTGGCACGTCGTCTGCGAGCTCTCCTGTGGCAGCGCATGCTACGGAGAAGTCGGTGAGTACATCGATGCATGCATTCCCTAGCTTTCTCAGTTTCTTCATTCATGCAATTAAATTTCATCAATATATACACATACATACATTCAGGGATCACAACCTTAAGTACGCCGGATGAATCATCAGCCACAGCAGAAGCGCCTGCATCTGCTGCACCAGCACCACAAGCACACGAAGAAGAGGGAGTCGGCGTGTCCGTGCTCAGGGGGCTCAAGCCATCACCGGCCCGTGGATGAACGCCAGCCTCCGTCCGTGTCAACTCACTTAAATTACTTGTTCCGTGTGGCCGCCGGTTGGCCCATACTCATGATTATATAATAATACTCTGAGAAATGAAACAAATTATATATGAAGAATACGTGATGATGGTGACTAACTAACTCCATTCATTCATCCATGCATGCCTCACATTTCTTCCCTTCTCTAGTTTACATACAGATACAGCGCTAGCTCATTTGAGCCCAATCAGCTCAACAATCATTCATGTACAACGAACCCTACTCTAGTAGTACTAGTAGTAAGTTATACATATATAATAAGCTGGTTACGGCCCAACCACCATCAAAAAGTGTATCCATCTTACGTCTCCGTCTATGTATGTATATATATATATTATCATAAGTTAACCAAGGAATGAAACGGAGGCTATATATATATAAGTTAATAATGACATATATTTAGCAGGACTAGGACTATTCCATCACCTTTGTAGCTACTTCCAGAGCTTTACACATCTGTCATGACTGGCAGAGGCAATCATTCCAGTGAACGGGGAGTGTGCCAGTGCAGCTATCAGCCCTTCGTGCGCCTGGATTGGGATTCTCTGGTTATCTGATAAGCTCCACAGCTCCAGCGTCTGCATACAAACAATCAACCAATCATATCATGTCTTGTGCCAAATCAGTGCCATCTGCAATTAATATCCCTACATGTGGTTACTGCATTTCATTTACCTGATAACCGCCAACGATCAGCACTTTCGGGTATCTAGGATGGAATGTGCATGACTGATATTGGTTTCCACTGGATCTTAACTCATGAATGCACATGCCCGATGATACCGACCACACTTTCACAGTGTCCTGACTTACGGATGCCAGATATTCACCATTTTCATCCCAGCACACACAGTTTACCTCACTATTGTGACCCTAAATCAAACAAACAAACAGTTTACAACTTTCACATTCCAAATTCTGCATAATGTTAAGCATCTCATGCATATCGATTACCTTTGGCAGGCAGGGTAAGCTGGCTTGCTTTTCAACATCAAAAATGTTCACCATGCTTCCAGCTGCCACAGCGAGGAGCTGCCCACTTCGAGGTTGAAACCTGACTCCTCCAGTGCCACCCTGCTTCACCTGTACCACAAAGTCAATGAGTATATCCTATAATAACTGAACTACAGCAAGGATGAACAGTTGTGAAGATGGGAGGCAGATGCATCAAGTACCAACCCGCAAAACATGAGTAGATGTAGTCTGACCAACTGTCCAGAAGAGAATTTCTCCGTTGTCCTCGCAAGAGCAAAGAACCTCTGTCAATCTTGGGTGAAAATCTACAGATGTTACTTGCGACCTATGCCCAAGAAAAGTTTGTAAAGCACCACTTTCCTGCAAAAGGAGGAATAACCATGAACCTAGTATATCACTTCAGTATTGCTCAGGCTATCTGATGTTGCACCAACAATGCTGTCAAGCAAAACATAAATCAACTAGCAGGGACCCCGTGAAAAGCACGGGTGGGGTTTTTTTTAGGAGGAAAAGGGAAAAAGAAAGTTGTGGAACAGTAATGGGTATGTGGTACAGTGATGGATCCGTTAACGTGCATTAACGGGTATCTAGGGCAGTGGAAACCCGTACTGTTTACGGGTTTTGCTGTTGCAAACAGGTACATACTGTTCATATTGGGCTGGTAACAGTGATATGTGAGGAGAGGCGGAGGTCGCCGTTTCCACGACTTTAGTAGTATTGTATAAGAACTAAACAGTAATACCAAGGTCTTTCTACCACCACACAAATAGAAACAAAATTCAGACAGTGTGGCTACTAGCTATGTCTATTAAAAATAAAGCACTGTTATGAACAGATACTACAACTGTACCCAGATGAGAGGCGTCAAAAAAAAAATAAAGCACTGTCCTTCACTCCTCCTAGTCTACATGCAAGTAAGCGGTCAGGTGTGGTGTGCATAGTCTTGTGAAAAGGACCAGGAAATGGCATAGCACCATGAACTTAAGTGCATGGGCCACTGTTTTCATACCACTTGTTTCTTCGACCTAAACTGCTGCTAGGTGGCCTAGGGGAGCTGGCTCTGCCTCTCCTTTGGTTATTTTTTTCTCTACTTAATGACATGGCACGCAGTTCTCCTGCGTTGTTCGAGAAAAAAAAAATCTTTGAAGTGATAGTATCTAGTAAATCTAAATCAACAAATATCTCATATCCTGCTGTGGATTTTTTAGGATAACTGAAAGAGGATTCAGAGACAGAGCAAGAGGGGTTTGAAGATATGAGACAACTAAAAATAATCGAAGGGAGCTCCTGAGTTCAAACTACTAAGTCGTCACAGTGACTGGCCTATTTGGATGGTGTCCACAGTTTGCCACACAACAGGTTAGGTATGTTAGTCGCTGGATTCTCACTCTTGGTAGCAGTAGAATCCTTACTCTCATCGAGAGAGGATGACACTAGGAGTTGGGGCAATTTTCTGGTTTATTTCTCACACAAACTCACACAATGCCATACCAACCTGAGGGGTTGGGGATACATATTTATAGGCTGCTAGCCAGCCAAGCATATGCCAAGATGCTAGTCTAAGATGCTGTCCTAGATGCCAACTGCTGTCCTAAAAGCAGATGCTGTCCTAGATGCTAACTGCTGTCCTAAAAGCAGTCAAAAGATGCTGGACACAAAGATCATATGCTGCAGTGTGCAGCAGCCCTACAACCACCAGCCACAGAGACTTATCCATCACTCTCCCCCTAAGTCTTGTGTGGCTCCTTGTGAGGTATCTGGGCCATCCCGATCCTGGCGCGAAGTTCCTGAAACTTGACCCGCCCGAGGGACTTGGTCAGGAAGTCGGCGAGCTGGTCTTGGGTGTTGATGTAGTTGGCCCGGACACTCCCTTCCTCCAGGCAGCTTCTGATGAAGTGGTACCTCACCCGGATGTGCTTGCTGCGCTCGTGGAAGACAGGATTCTTTGCCAAGGCCAAGGCGGACTTGCTGTCCACCCTGAGCTCCACCGCCTCTGCATCTCTGCCAAGGAGATCGCCAAGCAGCCGAGCCAGCCACAAGGCCTGAGTAGCAGCGGTAGTGGCTGCGATGTACTCTGCCTCGCAGCTGGACAGAGCCACCACCTGCTGCTTGACCGACTGCCAGCTGATCGGACACTTGCCGAGGAAGAACAGCGTCCCGCTGGTGCTCTTGCTCGTGTCGATGTCGCCGGCGTGGTCGCTGTACCCGATGAAATGCGCCGCACCGGGGCACCTCGGGTAGTGCAAGCCGTAGTCGGAGGTGCCTGCGACATAGCGGAGGATCCTCTTCACGGCCTGCTGGTGCTCCGCCGTCGGTCGCTGCATGAACCGGCTGACGTAGCCGACGGCGAACGCCAAGTCCGGTCGCGTGTGGACAAGGTAGCGAAGGCTGCCCACAATGCGCCAGTACTGCGTCGCGTCCACCTCCTCCTCCGTACTCTCCCGACTCAACCTCAGCCTCTCCTCCATAGGAGTGTGGGCTGGGTTGCAGTCGGTGAGACCGCCTAGCTCCACAATGCGCTTGGCGTAGGCAGTCTGGCGAAGAGAGGTGCCGGAGCTGTCCTGGTGGACCTCGATCCCCAGGTAGAAGGAGAGGGCCCAAGTCGCTCATCTGGAAAGTCGCCCTCATCTTCTCCTTGAACGCCTCGATCTCCACCTCCTTGGTGTCGGTGATCACCAAGTCATCGACGTAGACGCCTACCAGCAGGGCCTTTCCTCCGCTGCCCCGCCGGTAGATGGCCGCCTCGTGTGGGCTTTGCTCGAAGCCTATCCCCTTCAGCGTGGAATCCAGCTTGGCATTCCACGCCCTTGGTGCCTGCCGCAAGCCATAGAGGGTCTTGCGCAGGCGAAGCACCTTGCCCTCCTTGCCGGGAATCGCAAATCCCGGCGGCTGATGCACGTAGACCTCCTCCTTCAAGTCGCCGTTAAGGAACGCCGACTTGACATCCATGTGATGGACACGCCAACCCTCCTGGGCAGCTAGCGCAAGGAGGAGTCGCACGGACTCCATCCGTGCAACGGGCGCGAAGGCGTCGTCGAAGTCGATTCCTTCTTGCTGGACGAAGCCGCGCACCACCAGACGCGCCTTGTGCTTGATCACCTCTCCGGTCTCGTCCTTCTTGAGCTTGAAGACCCACTTCAGAGAGATGGCGTGGTGGCCGGCTGAAAGATCGGCCAGCTCCCACGTCTTGTTCCGCTCGACGGCGTCCATCTCCATCTGCATCGCGGCACGCCATGCCGCGTCCCTCTCCGCCTCGGCGAAGGAACGAGGCTCGCCATCGTCCTGTGCGAGGTGCAGCTTCGCCTCAAAGTCGTGTTGTGCCAGTCCAGGGACCGGCTGCTCGCCGAGGAGGTTGTCCACGGTACGGTAGCGCAGAGGCTCGCCGCCGTGGTAGGCGTCGATGCGCTCCTCGTCGTTGGACAGCGGAGTAGCGAACTCCACTGTGCGCTGCTCGTCATGGGCCGAAGCTGCCGGTGCCGAGCCTGAAGAGGTAGGATCCGGTGTAGGAGAGCGAGGCGTGGCCGACGGTGCTGGTGGTGGACTCGCCGGAGCCTGTGGACTTGCCGGAGCTGGTGGTGGCGGTGGTGAAGGACTCGCCGGAGGTGGTGGCGAGCGAGGTGGTGGGGTAGGCGAGCTCGGTGAGGACGAGCTGCTAGCTCCCCCCGCCTCCTTGAAGTGGACGTAGTCGACGACGAAATCGCTGGTCGTCGGAGTCGAGCCGTCATCCACCATCTTGCCCCACGTCCAGCTTCGCCCCTCGTCGAACACGACGTCACGCGTGATGCGCACGCGTCGTGTCGCAGGGTCGAGGACGCGATAGGCCTTGGAGCCCTCCGCGTAGCCAATGAAGACCCCTGGTGTGCTCCGGTCGTCGAGCTTGCCGACGTGGTTGAGCTCCTTGACGAAGGCCAGGCAGCCGAAGACGCGAAGGTGGCTCACCGCGGGCTTGCGCCCGTGCCAGGCCTCGTATGGCGTCTTGTCGTCGAGGGCCTTGGTGGGGGAGCGGTTGAGCAAAGTGGACGGCAGTCATCACCGCCTCACCCCAGTAGATCGCCGGCATCCCTCTCTGCTTGAGGAGGGCACGGGCGGTGGCCACCACCGTCTGGTTGCGGCGCTCGACGACGCCGTTCTGCTGCGGAGTGTACGGCGCGGAGAAGTGGCGGTGGATCCCCTCATTGGCGCAGTACGCCGCGAACTCGGCCGCCGTGAACTCGCCGCCGTTGTCCGTGCGTAGGATCCGAAGCTTGCGGCCGCACTCCGCCTCCGCAGTAGCTTGAAGACGCTTGATGGCGTCCGCCGCGGCTGCCTTGGCGTCGAGCAGGACAGCCCACATGTAGCGGGACATGTCGACGAGGAGGAAGTAGCGCCGGCCTCCAGGTGTAGCCGGTGTCACGGGGCCACAGAGGTCACCGTGTACGAGCTCCAGCTTCTCCTTGGCGCGGAAGCTTGCCTGGCGAGGGAAAGGGAGCCGCCGCAGCTTGGTGAGGACGCAGGTGTCGCAGAACTGCTCCACGTGGTCGACGTGCGGCATCCCCGCACCATCTCCTTGCTGCCGAGCTGCCTTAGGGCCTCAAAGTTGAGGTGCCCAAAGCGCTCGTGCCACCTCCAAGCGTCGTCGTCGCGGCGGGCTGCAAGACAAAGAGGTTGCGCCACCTGTGCGTGAAGGACGTAGAGGCGGTTGCTCCTGTTGACCTTGACCAGGAGCCGGTGTCGATGATCCCAGATGCGCAGCACCCCGTGCTCGATCTCCACGCGCGATCCACTCTCATCCAGCTGTCCCAAGCTGATGATGGAGTTCCTCAACGCGGGGATGTAGTAGACACCGGTGAGCAGCCTGTGCTCGCCAGTCTTGGCGACGAAGACGACAGAGCCGACGCCCTTGATCTCCACAGCGGAGGCGTCGCCGAACTTGACGGTGCCTCGAACGCTTGAGTCGAGCTCGGAGAAGAACTCCCGTCGCCCGGTCATGTGGTGGGTGGCGCCGGTGTCAAGGCACCACCCGTCGGTCTTGTCGTTGCCGGAGCTGTCGTCGAGGAGGGCGTGTGCTTTTGGCTCGTCAAGGTGGAGGAGAGCCGTTGCGGCCGGTGCCGCTGGAGGTAGTTCGATGCTCGCATGAGCAATGAACAGAGCCGGCTGCTCCTCCTCCTCCGCCTGCGCGGCGTGGGCCTGGCCGCGTCGTGGCTGTCGACAATCCTTGGCCCAATGACCAAGCTTGCCGCAGTTGTAGCAAGGGTCGCCTCGTGCTGGCTTTTGCTTGCCAGCGGCGCCGCCCTGGGCGCCTCCACGATCATCACCCTCGGCACGTCCTCGCGCCCCTGCCTGGGCGTCTTTGCGCGGCTTGCCACGCTTGCCACGCTTGCGGCCGCCTGTCATGGAAGAAGGCTCCCCCTTCTTCCTGTCACCTTGGTCGGCAGTCCACTGCTCCCGAGTGAGGAGGAGCTTCCCGCCAATGGTGACGGGTCCCAAGAGGCGATGTGGCTCATCGCTGTCAACGACCTTGAGGCGGCCCAACGCCTCCTCGATCGTCATCGTGGAGAGGTCCAGCAGAGACTCGATTGAGCGAGCCATCTGCTTGTACTTCTCGGGGACGCAGCGGAAGAGCTTCTCAACAGCTCTCTCCTCGCCGTAGGTGTCGTCGCCGAACTGCACCAACTTCTGCAACAGAGTGTTGAGACGGAGAGCAAAGTCATCAACGTCCTCACCTGGCTTGAAGGCCAGGTTCTCCCACTCCTTGCGAAGTGCCTGCAGTGTGGACTTGCGGGCGCGGTCGCTACCGATGCGTGCTGCAGCGATGGCGTCCCAAGCCTCCTTGGCAGTCCGCTTGCTGGTAAGCGAAAACTGCATCTCGGGCGGGACTGCAGCAATGAGAGCATCCAGCGCCCGTCGATCTTGGTCGTAGTCGACGTCGTCGTACCGGACTGCATCCCACATATGCCGCACCTGGAGCTTCACCCTCATCACCGCAGCCCACTCAACGTAGTTGGTCTTGGTGAGGGTAGGCCACCCGCCGCCGGGGCCGACGTCCCTGACGACAGCCTGGTACTCGTGGTGACCACGGTACCGAACCGGGGAGAGAGAGCCGCGCTGCCTGTGAAGGCCGCGCTCTCCGTCGACCCGTCCGCCGCCGCCATGCGCGCCTCCTCCAGGAGCGCCACCGCCGTGCGCGCCTCCTTCAGGAGCGCCGCCGGCGTGTCTGCGCCTGTCTGGGCTGTCGCCGCGCTCGTGGGCGTGCACGGCTGCCCACTGCGCCACTCGCCCTCGCGATGCCTCCCTCTCCAGCAGCTCGAGGTCCGCGTCGGCGCTATCATCAGCAGCGATGGAGCTGCTGTTGCTGCCGCGTAGAACCTCGACCTCCGCTGCTGTTGCACGCGCTGCATCCGCCGCCGCCGCTGCTTCCACCTCCGCTCTAGCTGCTGCTAGCTCCGCTGCTGCCAGCCTCGATGCCCTTGCCGCTGCTGCAGCGGCGTCTGCTGCCGCTCGCTCGCGCTTCTCTGCCGCGGCGAGGTCGGCCTCCTGCCGACGCCGCGCGCTCGAGGCGACCGAGCCCTGAGACTGGCCTGCGGACATGGCGCGCTATCGAGGGGGCTGCTGTGTGGAGAGCAGGGGCAGCCGGAGCTGCTGCTACCGGCTGCGGTTGGGGCTGCTGCGAGGCCGGGGAAGGAGAAGAGCAGGAGATGCTCAGGCTACAGGATAGTACGGCTCAGATACCACTTGTTAGTCGCTGGATTCTCACTCTTGGTAGCAGTAGAATCCTTACTCTCATCGAGAGAGGATGACACTAGGAGTTGGGGCAATTTTCTGGTTTATTTCTCACACAAACTCACACAATGCCATACCAACCTGAGGGGTTGAGGATACATATTTATAGGCTGCTAGCCAGCCAAGCATATGCCAAGATGCTAGTCTAAGATGCTAGTCTAAGATGTTGTCCTAGATGCCAACTGCTGTCCTAAAAGCAGATGCTGTCCTAGATGCTAACTGCTGTCCTAAAAGCAGTCAAAAGATGCTGGACACAAAGATCATGTGCTGCAGTGTGCAGCAGCCCTACAACCACCAGCCCCAGAGACTTATCCATCAAGGTACACCGTACACCAAAGTTTCCTAGGTTAGTGTTTTGTTGTCCGCTATGTTGTTTGCCACACTTTTTCAGCTCTATGCCCACCTGTCATGGAATCACATCTTAGCCAAACCATGCCTAAGGTGTGGCAAGCAAATTGTTAGCCATGCATTAGGCAAAGTTTGGCAAAAAGGTCTGGCACTATGTGGGCACCAACCCAAAACACTAACCTCTACTTTGTAGTGTGGTTGGTAAGGTTTAAATTTTTGTTTATTGACATGGTTTCAAATAAGCATCTACCTAACAACTAAATAGTGTAGTCATTGTAACCTGTCTTTCAAGGAAAATGAGAAAGGGGGAGAGAGAGAGAGTAGAGAAAATCACATCAGCAGCATTCCAAAGTCGAACAGTTCCGTCAGAAGATGATGTAGCCAACTGAGTTGAATTCGTTCTGAATCTTATGTCTGTGATAAAGTTTGTATGGTCTTCTATTTTGGTATCCATCTTAAAATTGTCCATATTCCAGAGGAAGACCTACAAAATCACCAAAACTTCAACACATAAAGAGCTGAGAAAATTGTTTGTTACAGACTTATTTCTCCAACTGAGATGGAGAGAAAAAAAATGCAACGTTCCACCGATGAGGTTAAATTTTTTTTTGCACGACTTACAAAATAAACAGACGAAAAATGTTTACAGGAAATATGACATGTAAACAATTTTGTTACTGGGCGTGGAAAGACAATTGTGCATATAGTTAGCAGAGATGGCCTTGATGAAACCAAATGCTAGGTTGAAATGCACTTTATAATTTAAAAATGAAGTGTTCACACCTGAAACTAACCATCACCTCTCTGCATGAGAAACTACCAGATATATCCCAAGTTAGAACATTTTACCTTCTTCTCATGGCCGGCACTAGCTAGTAACTTTCCATCTGAAGAGAAGTGACAGCAAACAACCTTGTTGTTACTTGTACGGTTGTTACCAATTTCACTCAAAGAGAGACCTACACAAAAAATGAAATAACCTTTAGCTATTATTATGCCTGCAATTACCCTCTCAATGAAGTGAGGTCACTGACTCACTGAAAGTGGCCAGGGTGGTAAACTGTAAGCTACTGAACCCTTCATGATGGAAAATTGCTAAAGTACCCTGCATGTACACCTTTTAACCATTTTGATTTCCAGAGCACATTAATTCTAAAGTTAAAATACTAACCCTTTAAGGACTCTGTATTGTGCTCTGAAGACCCTTTTTCAAATGCTGCGAACATGTCTCTTCCGTCTCCATCATCATTCGACAAAAATGAGTCGACATTTTCATCAAAATCAACAAAACTATCCAAAGCATCCTGTCAGTAACAGAACTCACTTAAGCACAAACAGAGCTCAGGGACTCAAAACACTGACACAAGAACATAGACAGAACCATACCATCTGGTTTGAGGATGAGGCAAGTCCACCTGTTGCATCCACGCCACAAATCATTGAACTCTTCTGTAAAATATTAACATTGCTAGCCACTGGTACTCCACCACCAGGGGTATGTGTGGATGGAGTTGATGGAGGAGAAGGCCCAGCAGTATTTCCCGTGCCAGTACTATTAGCTGCTCCAGAAGAAGTTGGCTTCCGCTTTCTAGTGTTCTGGATGTCAAGAAATTAGGCAAACTCATTCAGCATTAGCCACAAGGAGCTACAGGAAACCTTGAGGTTCTTTGTCACCTGCTGATGCGGCTGTTGCAATTCCATAGGCCTGTGGCCTGAGGACTGCTGCATCTGGACCATCTTCAACTAAAACATTGCAAATACTTTGTAGAGTCAATGGCAGCACTAATACAGTACTGAGGGGGAGAGGGAGAGAACAGTGAAAGGGGTGAATGTCTCAGGTGAAACAAAATTAACAGAAGTGATGGCAAAATCAAACACCAGACATTATGTTTGGACTTGGTTTACCAAGTAAACTGATTACACACTGACCTTCGTCAAATAATCCGGATCATCTGATCGAACATTCGGCGAAGCAGATCGTGCTGGAGAACCCATTCTGGTATGGTCATTATGTGTTTGTGCCTGAGCAACTAACTGTTGTTGTGGCGATAAAAGTTGGAACTGGTTCGAAGATGGCACCAATTGTTTCTGCACACCTAAATTGGACCGGAATTGGTCGATACCTGGGACCTTTAGCAAACAGCAAAAAAAATGTAAGCATCCAAAGCAGAGGTATGCAAACATAGAAAAGGATTATGAACTCACCGTTAGAGGCCAGCCTTTAAGTGGCACACTCCCAACACCACCTTGATTTAGTCCTGGCAATGAATTGCAAGAAAATTAGTATTAACAGGTCAAAAGTATCTCCAACTCAGAGACACTAGATAATTAACGTTACAGGCCTAGGGGTCTCCTAACTTGAGAATCCATACCTACTGCGGTACTGCCTACTTTAATCAAATCTAAAACTTTGATTTCAAGTGAAAAGGATGCATTATACAGAACAGCAGTGCCAGGTTTTGAGCCAGCCTGCTATTTGTAAATGTGAACATGATTAACAAATTTCAGTGATTCTTCTAGCACTGAACTCATGTATTTATATGCTACTAGTTGAAGGTTTCAACAATTATATCGATACCGTCCTAGTCTGCAGATTTTCCATAAGAGAGTAGTAGTATTAGGAAGGTTCATTTTTGTGCCATGTTTTTTGGCAAATTAGTCTGGTTTTCATGTACTGATAAGGTTGCACTAGGTTGTTCTTACCAACAACCAAACGAAGACATCCGTACCTCTCACACCCAAATGAAAAAAAAAAAAGATGTGTCATGAAAAGGGCGCGCTGGAGAACACATCCATGCCCATGCCACTTATGTTGTGGCCTATACAGATACAACTTTACTCACGAGCAGAGAGGGGCTTTTGCACATTTTTTACTAGCATGGATCACCTGCTAGGAACTAGGAGGGAGGAAGGAATTTACAATCGGTTTTCTTGAGCAAGAAGTAGAAACAGCAGCAGCAGTAATTCAGTGTTGAGGAGAAATTAGTAAGTTACGAACCAGCGGCAAGTAATGCAGGTTTTGGGTGCATCATCCCTGCTGCGTATAAGGAAGAAGGGTCCGCAGGCATCGTTCTTTGTGGCATAGCAACATCGGGCTTGATGTCCTTGAAGATTGATCGAGAGAGTATTAAGGAGTATTGTATTTAATAACAAGTTTGTAATGAGTGAGATAATAATTAATAAGATAGGGTAGAAGGGATATGTTACAAGTTGCTGGTTTCTTGGATGATGAAGCTGCTGCTGCATAGGCATAGGCCTGAAAGGAGAAACGGATGGATCATAGTCAGAACAGGATCATGAAAATAAATAGAGTTGACGAGAGTGTGATGGATGGATGAGGTGCACAGCTCAACTTACCCAGTGTGGCTAGGTGGTGGTGACTTTAGAAGGGCGATCCTGTTTGCGTCTAGGAGATGCTGTGAGGCGTCGGAGTCGATAGGGTTGGGGTTCCTGATTCGGTCTTGCATCATTTTGGAAGCGAGGACAGCGGAGACATCGGAGTTGAGGGTATTGATAGAGGCGGGAGGAGGAGCATCTCTTGTAGTGTGGAGGTGGGGGTTGTGCTGGTGCAGCAACTGGAGCCTCATCTGGTGCTCTCTGGACTTGTTGATCTAATAAAATTGAATCGAATCAATTGATTGATGGATCGATAATAAAGTGAGAGAATCATACTCAAACATATGTGGTGGCACCGCATGGGTGATACGTGAGTAGTAGAGGATGAGGAGCAGTGCACATACATCGTGAAGGGGGTGAGGAGGAGGCGCCACGGTCCCGGCCCCGGCGGGCTGTTGTTGCTTGGCGGTGTGATCGATGAAGGCGGCGGCGGCAGAAGCGTTGGATGTGGAGGAGGCTTTGGCGGTGGATGAATGGAAGATGTCCCAGAAGATGGACCACCACTCGAAGAGGAAGCCGCCGGGGGCGTCGATGGCGACGGGGTCGGTGGCGACCTTGCCCTCGGCGATGAAGGCCTTGGCGGTGGCCTGCAGGTTGCGCTTCACCAGGTAGTCATAGATGTAGACGTCGAGCCTGCAGTCAGAAGGAACAGGATTGTTAGTCTACTATAGCTCTGATTGGGAGGGAGATTACAGGATGGGATTGGGATTGGGATCAGGATCAGATCATCGTCGTCGTCGTCGTCATCAAATCGAAATCGAAAGAGCAGAGCAGGAGGAAGGAAGGAACTCACATCTTATCGGCCTCCCAGTTGGTCCGCGCCATGGATTGATTGATCTCTGCGATCGATCCGCGAATCCAGCAAACCACGCCCTCCCTTGCAGCCCACAGGCGAGGGGAGCTACTAGCCACTAGAAGCTAGCTACTCCTAGCGCTGGGGTGGGGTGTCGGAAGGGGAAAGAGGGGACGACGAAGGGGCAGACGATTCTGATTCCGATTCCAACGAGGGAGAGAGAGAGAGAGAGAGGGTGGCTCGCCAAACCAAGCCAAGTCAGCCCAGTGAGGGGAGGGGACGGAAGGAGGGAGGGAATAGGGATGGATGGGGAAGATTGCAGCGGCGGCGTCGGCAGGCAGGCACAGCAGCGAGGAACTGGCTGGCTGCCTGCTCGTGTCTCTGACGGAGGGACGGGAACGGCAAGACCGGAAGGAAGACGAACAGGCAAGAGTAAGGGGATGTTTAGTTTGCAAAATTTTTATTTGGTAAATATTGTCCAATCATAGTCTAATTAGGCTTAAAAGATTTGTCTCGTCTATTTCGTCTAAACTGTATAATTAGTTTTATTTTTTATCTATATTTAATGCTTCATACATGTGTTTAAAGATTCAATGTGACGGGAAATCTAAACATTTTGGCAAAATTTTTAGCATCTAAACGGTGCCTAAGACCAAAACGAAGACGAGGAGGCAGCAGGCACCTCTCTGACTCAGCTCAACTCAGCAGTCCATGGCACTGGCAGATGTGGCCAACAAAATCTAAAAACACACCCAAGGCAACGGCAAAAGAGATGCGACCGGGGGCCGGAAAATGCAGCTGCTGCCTCCCTCGACCTCAATTTCAACGAAAAAGGAAGCAACATAATTCATCACCTCGACAGTTTTTTTTTATTCCTTCTTCTTTTCGCCCTGTTGGTTTGGCTGAGAATGGCTTATAAGCCATGGCTGTTGGCTGATTTATCGTGAGAGAAAAACATTGTACCATAACTGATAAGTTCAAGTTCACGTATTCAGAGTTACGCACCGTTTAGATGCCAAAAATTTTGCCAAAATTTTCAGATTCTCCGTCACATCGAATCTTTGAACACATGCATGAAGCATTAAATATAGATAAAAAAATAAAACTAATTACACAGTTTAGACGAAATGGACGAGACAAATCTTTTAAGCCTAATTAGACCATGATTGGACAATATTTACCAAATAACAACGAAACTGCTACAGGCCAAAAATTTTGCCAACTAAACAGCCCCTTAGAGATTCCATTCAGTCACATCAGTCCATCATCCACACACACACACGGAGCATTGCAGTTGCTTCTTCATTGCACACATAACCCCATCCATTGGCCATATACAAATACTGGTACAATGCAAATGCAATGCTGCTCCTCCTACTATCATGAATATATCACAGTAGTGGCTAGTGAGTGAAAAATGTCACTCGATTATGTTTACTCTCTCTTTACAAGTCAACTGTCAAAAGTATACCGACACTTAGGGAAGCAACTTTTCCCGCCTGGGAGCCACCACTGCTTTCTGTTTATTTCCCCGCCGCCGCCATTGCTGCTTTCACCTGGTTAGCTGCAGCCGACATGGCGCGCAGACGTCCTGCCATCTCTGTGAAGGCCGGCCGCTGCACAGGGTCCGGAGCCCAGCACTGCTCCATCAGCCGCCTCCACTCAGGATCGCAGCTCCCCGGCACAGCAGGCCTCAATGTATTGTTCACAATACCCCCTGCACCACTTGTCTCAAATCAATAATCGAATTCCGAAAACCAGAAACAAGACCAAACAACCGACAGTATGATGATGCGCACCTATTATCGCTCCATAGTGCATATTCGCATATGGTTCCTCTCCGGTCAGGATTTCCCACATCACAATACCAAACGAAAACACATCCACCTGTATACATCACCCCCAAACAAAAACAAAACTGTCAATGATATTTACCAAGCTCACTTATAATATAGACAAGGCAACAGAGAACACAACTCAAGCAATAACCTAGCAACTACACATTAAAAAAGTTTGATAACATAACCTGCACCAACACAACACTTCTTACCTTTTCCGACACCTTGTTGCTGCTCCCATTCAGCAACTCTGGAGCCATCCATGGCAAGGTGCCCCTCACACCACCCGAAACCAATGTATTTCTTTTTATTTTTGATAAGCCGAAATCACCAACCTTCATGGCAACAGCGAACCATGTGAGTTAAATAAAAACATTAAGAAAACGACCAGGAATCAAACTATAAAATCAGATTCCAACTTACTTTGCAGATAGGACGTGTCTGGTCTTTAAGGTTCACCAGTAGGTTATCGCACTTCAAATCAAAGTGCACAATGTTCTTCGAATGCAAGTATTCCATTCCAAAGGCTGCGTCCATTGCTATAATAAGCCGCTTACGACGATCAAGATACCTTTCCAGGTGTAGTAAAATAGATTATTGCTCTGCTGTTTGCGGTTGAGCAAAATGCAAAATACGACAAAGAAACACAGCAAGAGATTACTTGTCCTTGCGCTGCAAGACGTGCCGAAGTGAACCATTAACCATGAACTCGGTCACAGTTGCTAACGTCCCACCTGGACCGTCCTTAACAACACCGTAAAACGCCACAACATTTGGATGGTGAAGCTTTGACAGAATCTCAGCTTCCCTCCAAAACTCATGTGCCTAAATCCACAACATGAAATTGCACTACTCAAGATATACATGCTTATGAAGGATGGAGGCTGAGATAAAGATGTAAATTAAGTAACACTGGAATCAACTGCCATTTCCACTGTCTCTGTCACACCGCACGTACAACGCAATAATTCTAACATACTAAACTTACGACAAGATACAAGTCAAAGTACTTACTAGCCTTTCTTGCTCAGAAGATCGGCCTGTGAAACAGCTTTTCTTTATACGCTTAATGGCCACATCACTTCCCCTCCATTTTCCGTGGTACACTGTTCCAAAAGTGCCAGAACCAAGTTCCCTAAGCTCCTCTAAGTCTTCGTTCTTGATAATCTGTTGAAAGATACTTCCTATTATTTTCCAACAGAATAGCTGTGCACTGATACTGCATGTTATTGATCAAATGTACCAGAGGTTGTGCCCTTGTTGTGCACAACTATAGGATGGGAATATGGTAATATGTCCCTCTCAAGCTAACCAGATGATAACAGCTATGTGTGTGAACAGTTACTTCCCATGACACAACACATTTTACTTTGAAGAATTAATTTATCGTTCAAACAAAGCAAACCTGTCAGACTCGAGGTAGATCTTAAAACATTTTCATCTAAACTGATAAAAAAACTATTATAACAACAGAATATATGAGAACCACATAAACAACTTTTTCCTGTTAATTTCTAAACTATTTTTTCATCATCACATACTTCAATTACTGGACACCCATTGACAACATCTCAGCAGGACACAGTTCTACTATTTATTCCATGTCTTCCTGCAACTAATAACCATCATACCTGCAAGTGTTCAAAATCAATATCTCGGAGAGATGCATCCATGGCTGGAATAACAGTTCTGTCCTCTTCAAACTTCGGTTCCTGAAACATAAGTATATATAATCATAAATTGCAACCAAGATCTACTGTAGAGTTCACCTAACTTTTATTAGAAATGCATACCTCAAACTCTGAAACAGGTGGCCTCATGTTCTCCATCATCGGTTGGTTGTCAATATGAGATGGCACATATGCAGGAGGCATACTACTAGGGTCAACAGAAGTGCTTGAAGGCCCTACCTTCTTCTCAGCATCAAAATCCAATTTTTGGTTCAAGCTCTGCACGGCAGATGAATCCTTACTTACTCCTGCAACTGGATAAAGTCCGTCCTCAATCTCTGGTAGGCCTTGGTTATCCTTGCGTGGAAACTCATTTTGTGCAAGGTTTCTGAAGAATGACCAACTCTTGGGCTCATAGTTTGGTATGTTCAAGCTAAGGACGGGATCATTAAAATGGGTCGATGATTGTGCTGCAGCTTTAGCCTTTTCAAAGAAATCGGAAAGAACATCAGGGGGAAACCGGTCATTAATATCAACAAAGATATCTCTGTTCTCCGTATTAGGGAAAACCGATTCATCCTGTGGAATAGCTGAAGTGCTAGTGGATGACAACGCAGCCGGCTCATGCTTGACGTCAGTAGAGATTGTCTTTGGAGCCTCCCAACTAACACGGCGTGCCATATCATCATCACTTTCCTGCTCTATATTAGCTGTCTGCATTCCATCGATAGTAGTCTCCTTCAACTTACCTTTACCTGAAGCCTTTTCTGCAGAATTCATGGCTTTATCTGCACTCATGTTGTTAGGACCATCCAATATTCTCTCTGCACTGGTCGATTGTTCAACTACAGCATCCTCTGAAATCTTTTTACTATCTGATACTTCAGAAGGAAGAACCATTCCAAATCGACTTGGCCAAGGTACAGCTTCAGTTAACTCTTTCTCAAATTGTATTAGACCATCATCAATAGAAGGCTCATTCAAGTTCAGTGGCGGGGCCCCTAAATTTGATTTTTTTGCTCCCTCAACAGGATCAGCAACCTCAGGAATCGATTCATTATTTACACCAGACTGTGACTGTAGTATAAGAAACTGAGAGCCAAGTGAATCATCAGATTTTGACAACCGGTTCAGGGACTCCACTTGATCCCTAGGAATCCGCTCAGATTGAAAGATCCGTCCAGCTTGGGTTGGTGAATTTTTCAAACCATGATTATTCATGTCACTACCAACATCAGAACCGACAGATGGGTGGTGTTCATCATTAAACTCTGAGGCCTGAGCTGCAGGTGCAGCCTTCAATGCCATGTGATTCACTAGGCTCTTCACAGTTCCACTTTGTGTAACAAAACACGCAGAACCTTCCTGAGCAGACGAAACAGGAAGTGCTTCAGAAAGTGTGCAGTTTGAAACAGGAGGATCATGGTGTGGCATGACAGCACTCAAATGCTCAAGGGATTGGAAATAATCCACTTCATTTTTTGCTGCCTAGTATTCTTAGAACCCTGTTTTGCATCGTTTATACCCCCTTTCACCATAAAGCCCTCCTGATTAGGCTGCTGGTCAAGAGTTGCCGCTAATGCAGTCCCAGAATGCGGTGCATACTGAGAAGTACATCCATAGTGTGAAGGCACAGATAGAGGCACTGAAGTTCTGTTTTCAGTGTTGTATAATCTATCAGTGGACACTGGATACAGGGAATTAGAACCCTGGGCATACTGCACACCATGCCCTTGGTTCGAGTGCACATATGCAACATGATCACTAGATAAACTTGGTTGTGTTGGTGTTGAGGTTGTAGCAGAAGGCGCAGAAGATGGAGCACGTATACCAGCCAAATCTGACCTATCTCTATTCGGGTTCGACTGATCAGCATCAATTTTGAGAATACTGAACTGATCCAACTCACTGGCAGATGTGCTCAATAAAGCATGGTCGCTTGAGGGCTTCCCAGATCCAGCGTCGATTCCGTTGACAGCCACAAGATACTGGTACTCTGAATCACCATCAGCGCTGCCAGGTTAAAGCTTATCTCGTCAAAATCAGAAGAGGAAACTAAAAAGATGCGAATCTTGTGAGAACCTTCACCACTTCCAAGCATGCCAAATTCCTCCATCATGTTCCTCAAGTCTTCATCATTTGACACTGAGATGAGAGAGTCAAGGTCTTCACCAGGTAGCTGGTACTTGATGATATGGGGTTGGTTATAGATGGCCAGAGTTTTTGTTCTGAGGTCCTGCCAGGATACATCCCTACTGATTCGAAAAATACGTGTGTCGCCACCAACATACCTAAGCTTTCCGTCACTAGGCCGGGGTAAGATTTTACCCCCGAAGCTACAGAGGAACTTGATTTTTCTGGAGGTGTATGAAGCCTCAGAAGAAGAATAGCCATGAGAGAGTCCCCGGCCGCTGCTATCACCTGATTTGGCTCGTGGAACAGACCTAGTTGACGTGTGTGTGCCTCTGTTTTCAGTTTCAGCAAAGGATTTTGTTTGAGGCTCCTTGCGTCGCTGACTATCAGAAGCCGCAGGCGCAGTTAAATGCGGGGCACTTTCAGATCCTGTATGGAAACCACCAATCATTCCCATGAGATCAATGTAGCCCGGGGCAACATTGTGATCGGGAGAAGTAGCTGGGAGCACCAGGTGGTTTTTGGGTACAGCCCTGTCCCGCATAAACTCAAGGGCAAACTCCTCCCCCGGTCTGGATGGAGAAATTGAGGACAGGTTTGGCAGTGGGTGGCACGCGATGGTCTGGAGCACGAGAAATGGTCGAGGATGAAATTGGAGGTCCATGCATATGCATGGGAGCTCGTTGAGATGCATCCTTTCTTGGTTCCATTAATGTGTTGGACAGGGCATACACAGTCGTTCTCCAAATCTATTGAGTGGTAGAAGTGACACATGAGGAGTCGGCAGAAACATCTGCTGTTGAACCTGGAGCGAAGAAACACTTAGAAATTAGAATAGAATTGAGTGGTGCACACTGTCACTGCACACAGCAATCATACATACGACTACTCCTGTACTGTATATCCTAGATCGCACTAAGGCAAATGGCATAACCAGGGGCGGATACAGTACACCCAATAATTTGGCCAAAATAATTGACGATGCCAGTAGGCATAATACATGTATACGCTTGTAATTGGATCAGATCCGAATACAAAATATTCAAATAGCTTAAGTTAGGGTTCGGGTGCTCGGTTCCGCTCGGCAGGAAGGGGCGAGACGGGGTGGGCGTACCTGATGTTGCTCTTCGCCGGCGAAGACCTGGCAAAGCGACAGGCGTAGGGCGGCAGCGGCGGTAGTCGCCCAGTTGTCGCCACGAGCACGAGAGATTGAACGCGCGCGCACCCGACTAGCGGAGGTGGGGGGAGGGAGGAAGGAAGAAGTGGAACCGGTCGGTGAAGGAGACTGTTGGTGTTGGGCACTTGGGTGTGCCCGCTCGACCCAAATCCAAAGTGACGATCGTTCGGTGGTTACTGATCTACTAGGCCTTCATTGGTTGGCTTCTAAATTGATCCAGCCAATAATTTGATTGACAAACAAAAGTTGGCAAGAAATATTACTATAGATTTGTTGAGTTTAACGTGACATATTGACAAATTTGGCAACAAATTAAAAAGCCAAACATTTAGCACGTTCAAGCTTTAACCAACAAAATTTAGCTATCAAGCAATCAGGCTCCTAGCTCTCCCCTCCCTCCCTCCCCCCCTTTTTTTCCTCCACAACATTGTGCCTGATTTGTAGTGAGTCCTGCAAGTCTATGCAGTTTTCCTTTTTAAAAAAAAATAAAAAAACGTTCATAGTATATAAAAATTCAAAAGGAGTTTGTCTGAAACAGGTTATGTTTGTTAGACGACAAAACTTACGTAGGTTATGTTATTCGTAGAATTTGCTAGAAGAAAATTGAACTTCAAATTTTATATAGAGATAAAATTGTTATGATAGGTTCAGTTATAAATGTCTACTAGGTTATGTTATTCGCAAAATTTGGACTGCAAATTTTATATATAGACAAAATTGTTACGATAAGTTAGGTTATAAATGTCCTATAGAAAAGTTGTCACGGTAGGTTATCTATAGAAGTATGTAAAAAAACTATATAACTAAGAAATTGTGGTGCTAAATTGTGTTCCGCAAAATTTTATACATATAAATTGTGAGTATGACTTCACAACTTTTCTAAAAAAATCGCAAAATTTTTATATAAGTAGAACTTTACAATTTTCTAACAAAGTTATGGTGATAGCTTTGTTTCGCAAAATTTTATACACATAAGTTGTTGAGTATAACTTTATAGTTTTCTAAAGTAAATACGGTGTGATAGTTTTATTTAGCAAAATGTTATACACAAAAATTGTGTACTAACTTCTCAAAAATAGGAAGTTGCGGAAACAACTTGTTTCTAACAAAGAAGAGAACGTTCGCTCATTAGTAGAGTCGCAAGATGGTTGTGCATGAAAATAAGTTGTAGCTGACAATGAGCTACCGATCGAGATGGAAGATTTTCGAATGTGATGCAAATTCGTCAGCCATTCAAACACAAATGAATTTTTGGATGCGATGCTGTTAGATTTAGTCCACATCGGTAATTGACGGTGGGGAAGCACAACATATAAGGTGAGGGAAGTCCTCACCTATCAGGCTAGTCTTTTTGGTTGAGTTAGGCCTAAGGCCTTGGTATGTTGTGGGCTCCGGTAGTCTTAGGCCCGAGGGGCACCAGCTCGTGGGTATAGCGAACTAGATCAGATTCCGCTGCGCGAGCTAGGCCGGATTCCGCTGTGCACTCTAACCATTGGTATCTAGAGCTTATGGTTGGATTGGTTCTAGAGGCTGTGCAGAAGATCACTCAGAGGTTTGAGGATTATTATGCATCTACAAGGCGTCGTGCAACGTACGGTTGGTGTGAAGCAGGTATGGCGCAAGGTGGAGCATGGTCGCTGAAAGCATCTAGGCCCCGGTATTGGTTTCGGCAATTGATGACAACGCATTATTACCATGACTAACGTGTGTTTTGCAGAAACGTTGGTAAGTTAGGTCATGGAGATGATAACTGCTTTGGGCAATATGGTATTCATGTCCCTTGATGGAAATCATTTCGGTTTTCAAAGGATAAACGGCAAGATTAAGGACGGTTAGTTCCAGATGTCAAGGTGTTGAGTTACATCTGGAATAGTCGTTAGGATCTTTATTTCTTCCTTTCACCGTACTATAAAGGGGGGCATGAGCGAGTAGCTTGACCTAGGTGAGTTTTTTGTTTAGGTGTGGTGCACACTTGTCAAACTTAGCACTAGGTAGCTCTTGAAAAGCTCAGAGTTCAGTTGGAAGCAACTTGGTTCAAGTTGCGTCGCGATTAGAAGTCGTTTGGACAGTTTACCCATGACCGGACGCGGTCCTGGTCATGACCGGACGCGTCCGGTCAGTACTAATAAGACAGTGCGGGTTTAACTGATCGACCGGACGTGGTCCTTGAGAGGACCGGACGTGGTGGTCAGTCTGACACGTGTTCCAGAGGGTAAACAGTGTAATCGGACGCGACTGTGAAGTGATCGGCGCGTCCGGTCACGTTCCAGTAAGGTCCCGTGGTGACCTGACGCGTCCGGTCACCTATGATCGGACGCGGTCGGCGTCAGGTCAAATTTCCAGTAAAGCTCTTGCATGATCGGCGCGTCCGGTCATCCCTGATCGGTGCATCCGGTCATCTCTGATCGGCGCGTCCGGTCACTCAGCGTAACTTTCAGTTTCTGACCGTTACACTTGACCGGCGCGTCCGGTCAGTGCGCGTTTTGCTGTTTCGACAGATAACGGTTGGATTTGTCTGAGGGGTGTATAAATATATCCCCTCCACCTCTTTTAGAGCTCTTTTGCTCATTTGTTCAGCTGAGAGACACCTTTGAAGTGCAAGGGAGTGCAAGAGACCTAGTGAGGATAGAGATTTGAGAATCAAAGTTTGAGAACCTCTCTAGTGATAAGAGTATAGCAAGTGTGCATCCATCTTCTCATTAGGCTTGTTATGGTCAAGTGAGAGTTCTAGCTTGTTACTCTTGGTGATCGCCATCACCTAGACGGTTTGGTGGTGATTGGGAGTTTGGTGATCATCCGACGAGATTGTGGGTGACCCAACTCAAGTTGTGAGCGGTTTTAGGTGATTCGCCGCGACGGAGTGTCGAAGAATCAACCCGTAGAGAGCACTTGATCCTTGCGCGGATCAAGGGGGAGCTACACCCTTGCGCGGGTGCTCCAACGAGGACTAGTGGGGAGTGGCGACTCTCCGATACCTCGGCAAAACATCACCGTGTTCCTAACCCTTACTTTCAAGCATTTACTTTCGTGCATTACTTTCATTGCTTGTTTACTTTCCTAGAATTGCCATGCTAGTCTAGGATTGGAACTTAGGGTGCAAAACTTTTATCGGTAGAATCACAAGGAACACTAGTAGGCACTATGGGTGAAGTTTAGCTTGTAAAATTTAATTCTTGCAATTAATTTTTAGAAAAGCCCAATTCACCCCCCCTCTTGGGCATCTTGATCCTTTCAATTGGTATCAGAGTCGTGTTGCTCTTTTTTTAGGCTTCACCGCCTAGAGCAAGATGTCTAATGGGGAAGGACCACCTCTCACTTTTGAGGGAGACGATTTTCCATATTAGAAAATTCGTATGGAGGCGTACCTCGAAGCCATAGACGTTGGGTGCCTTAGAGCCGCAACCGAAGGGCTTCCTCCTATAAGGGATCCCGCCAACCCAAGTGGTGACAAGGAGAAGTACGACCGGTGGAATGCAAAGGCAAAAAAATGCACTCTACCGGGGCTTAGACAAAGATATCTTCAATCGTGTGTGAAATGCCAAAAACGCTCATGAATTGTGGGAAAATCTTTGTGCTCTCCATGAGAGAACTAAGAGTGAGCGTGAGGAACGCTATCACATTGCTTTAAAGAAAATAAATTCTTTTGAGATGCTTTCCAAAGAAAGTGCTAATGAGATGTACACTCGTTTGAATGTTCTTGTAGAAGATCTCAATACTCTTGGACTCACTCAAATGAGTCAATCGGATGTTGCAAGGAGGATCTTGAGTGTTCTTCCCGTTGAGAAGTATGGACACATTGTCACCGTACTTCACCAAAGTGATCTCTCCGCCGCAACACCGACACAAGTATTGGGAAAGATCAACGCACATGAGATGTACATGCACATCACTCCGGAAGAGGGCTCATCATCTTCCAAGAAGAAAGACTTGGCCTTCAAAGCTAGCCATGATAAGAAAAAGAAGAAGAGCCAAGCAATGATGGTGCAAGAGAGCTCAAGTAAAAGTGACATTAATGATGCATCACTTGCACTCATGGTGAGGAAGACCACCAAGATGCTAAAGAAGCTCAACAAGAGTGGCATCAAGTTCGATGGCAAGAAGAAGAAATTCTTCACTAGTAGCAAAAGGAAGCCAATCTCCGAAATGGATTGCTTCAATTGTGGAGAACTTGGCCATCTAGCTCATCAATGCCCGAAGCCTCCAAAAGACAAGTACAAGAACAAGTACAAGGGCAAGAAAGATGATTCAAGTGATAAAGAAGATGAGAAAAGAAAGAACAAGCCATACAAAAAGAAAGATGGCAAGAAAAGAGAGTTCTACAAGAAGAAGAAGGGAGGCAAGGCCTATATTATTGGTGATTGGCTCACCGACATTGAATCATCATGTGAGTCCTCCGGCGATGAAAGTGACAATAAAAAGAGAAGATCGCCGTACTTGTGATTGGGCCATCATCATCTTCACCGACATCTTCATCACCACCTTCACTGCCACCTTCACCATCATCTTCCACTACTCATCTATGCCTTATGGCTAAGGGTGATCGAAAGGTACAAAATAGTGATAGTGATGATGATGATGATAGTGATAGTGATGATGAATATGATGCACCTTCTTATAATGAACTTGTAAAATTGTTGAACAAATACTCTAAAATCATAAGAAGAACTAGAAATAAAAATGATGAGCTTCAACATGAAAATGAATCACTCTTATCTAAGCTTGAGAATGCACATAAGAATAGTAATGAGCTCAAAGATCAAAATAAAACTATGTCTTCTTTTCTTAAGGAGCTCAAAACTTCTAACAAGGAGCTTAGAGATAAACATGATAAAATTAAGAAGAAGCATGGTGAACTCATCACTAGGCTAAACTTGCTAAAAGATGAATATACCGCATTGAAAATCAATTATGATACTCTTATTGTTGCTAATGAGCTTGCCCTTGAGACACATGATGCTACTAACCAAGTTGTTAAGATTGATATAGCTACATCATATGATGATTTGATTGTTGAGAACTTTGAGCAAGGCTCTAGCGGCAAAGGCAAGAGTGTGGTTGAGTCCGACAACCATGATGAGTATGTCAAGCTCAAGAGTGAAAATGAGATGCTTAAAGTTAAGAACAAGAAGTTAATGGCTCTTGAAAAGCAAGCTTCAAATGAGTCACTTATTGAAGAAAACAAGAAGCTCAAGCAAGAAAAAGAGCATCTCAAAATCGGCCTAAGCAAGTTCACAAGAGGCCAACATTTGCAAAGTGAGCTACTCATGAACACCGTCATGAAGATGGATAGGAGTGGCATTGGGTACTTGGCAAATCAAGAGAAGAAGGTCAAAGCTCAACAACAATAAAGCAAGTCAAAGCCCAAGCCAAAGAGATGTGTTGAGTGTGGACAAGAAGGCCATTTTGCTCATGAGTGCAAAACTCCACCACCACAACCCTTACCCAAGCATGCTAGACCATTTGCCTTCAATGCTCATTACATGCTTAGAAAGGACACAAGTGGAAAGATGAAAGTGATGTTCTTAGGTCCCCCTAACAAGAATAGGCCTAAAAAATATGGGTTGTCAAGTCACTAGTTGAGAAAGTTAAGGGTCCCTCTCAAGTTTGGGTCCCTAAACAAAAGACTTGATCTCTTGTATGTAGGTAAACTACAAGACCGGTGGATCTCATTGGGTGATTGATAGTGGTTGCACACAACATATGACCGGTGATCCTCGTATGTTCACCTCACTTGAAGAGAATGGGGTATGTCAAGACAAGATCACATTTGGGGACAATTCAAAGAGCAAAGTCAAGGGTATAGGCAAGATTGCAATATCAAATGATCACTCTCTCTCTCAAATGTGCTCTATGTTGCTTCATTGAGTTTCAACTTACTATCCGTTGGGCAACTTTGTGACCTTGGCTACCAATGTTTGTTTAGTCCAAATGAAGTGGTTGTTACAAAGATAGATGACAAGCAAGTGATTTTGAAGGGCTTTAGATACAATAATCTCTATCTTGTTGACTTCACCTCCGAAGATGCAAACTTGATGACATGTTTATTCACCAAAACTACACTTGGATGGCTTTGGCATAGGAGGCTTGCTCATGTTGGAATGAACACTCTCAACAAGCTATTGAAGAAATAGTTAGTGAGAGGCTTGAAGGATGTAAAGTTTGAGAAGGACAAACCTTGTAATGCATGTCAAGCCGGCAAACAAGTTGCAAACACTCATCCAACCAAAGCCTACATGTCAACATCAAGAGTACTAGAACTTTTACACATGGATTTATTTGGTCCTACAACTTACAAGAGCTTGGGTGAAAATCTCTATTGCCTAGTAATTGTGGATGACTACTCAAGATACACTTGGACTTTCTTTCTTCATGACAAATCCGAAGTGGCAAATTGCTTCAAGAAGTTTGCAAAGAGAGCTCAAAATGAATTTGAAGTCAAGATAAAGAAAATTAGAAGTGATAATGGCAAAGAGTTTGACAACACTAGCATTGAAGCTTATTGTGATGAAATTGGAATCAAGCATAAAGTTTCATCAACCTACACTCCTCAACAAAATGGTGTAGTTGAGAGAAAGAACCGGACCTTAATCACTCTTGCAAGAACAATGCTAGATGAGTACAACACACTGGAAAAATTGTGGGCCGAGGCAATCAACACCGCATGCTATGCTTCAAATCGCCTCTTCCTACAAAAGTTCCTTTGCAAGACCCCTTATGAGTTGCTAAATGGGAAAAAGCCGGACGTCTCATTCTTCTGGGTGTTTGGTTGCAAATGCTACATCTACAAGAAGCGTCAACACCTAGGGAAGTTCCAAAGACGTTGTGATATTGGTTTTCTTGTTGGTTACTCATCAAAGTCCAAAGCATATAGAGTATTTAACCATGCCACCGGTTTGGTTGAAGAAACATATGATGTGGAATTTGATGAATCTAACGGCTCCCAAGGAGCGATTGAGAATTGCGATGATGTAGGTGATGAACCATTGAGGGAGGCCATGAAGAACATGCCGGTGGGAGACATCAAGCCTAAAGATGATGAAGACGATGTATAAATTGTTAATTCACCATCTTCATCATATGTGCCTCAAGATGATGATAAGAATGAGAGAGTTAAAAATGAAGATACTCATATCTCTCATCAACAAGCCGAGGCACAAGCACAAGATGTTGATGCTCTCCATCCTACTCCTCAAATGGTTGATCGAAGAAACTCACCCCTACTTCAAGCACATCCACAAGATCTCATCATAGGGAGTCCTACAAAGGGTGTAATGACTCGATCTCAAAAGTTTGCTTCTTTTGTTGAACATCACTCTTTTGTCTCTTGTCTTGAACCTAAGAATGTAGAAGAAGCTCTTCAAGATCCGGATTGGGTGAATGCCATGCATGAAGAATTGAACAACTTCGACCGTAATCAAGTTTGGACACTTGAAGAGCATCCAAAAGGTGCAAGAGTCATTGGAACCAAGTGGATGTTCCGCAATAAGAAAGATGATCAAGGTGTAGTAGTAAGAAACAAGGCAAGACTAGTGGCAAAAGGGTTCTCTCAAGTTAAAGGTCTTGATTTTGGAGAGACTTTTGCACCCGTTGCAAGACTTGAAGTCATTCGTATCCTTCTTGCATATGCATCACATCATGATATGAAACTATATCAAATGGATGTGAAAAGTGCTTTTTTAAATGGCTTCATAAATGAACTAGTCTATATTGAACAACCTCCCGGGTTTGAAGACCCTAGATATCCTAATCATGTTTATAGGTTGTCCAAGGCGCTATATGGGCTCAAGCAAGCCCCTAGAGCGTGGTATGAGCGCCTCCGGGACTTCCTCATTGAGAAGGGCTTCACTATTGGGAAGGTTGACACCACACTATTCACCAAAAAGTTTAATGAAGAGATCTGTCAAGTCTATGTTGATAATATTATCTTCGGGTCAACAAATGAAGATTATTACAAAGAATTTGGTGAATTGATGTCAAAAGAGTTCGAGATGTCAATGATTGGTGAGCTAACATTCTTCCTTGGGTTTCAAGTCAAGCAAATGAGAGAAGAGATTTTTATCTCTCAAGAAAAGTATACCAAGGATCTTCTCAAAAGATTCAAGATGGAAGAATGCAAGCCAATCAAGACCCCCCAATGCCAACTAATGGACATCTCGACCTAAATGAGGGAGGTAAACCAATCGATCAAACTCTTTACCGTTCTATGATTGGTAGCTTATTGTACCTTACCGCATCTAGGCCCGACATCATGTTTAGTGTGTGCATGTGTGCTCGCTTTCAAGCATGCCCTAAAGAACCTCACCTAAGTGCCGTAAAAAGAATCCTAAGATATCTTAAGTATACCCCAAGCATCGGACTTTGGTACCCCAAAGGAGCTAGATTCCAACTAATTGGCTACTCCGATTCGGATTATGCTGGTTGCAAAATTGATAGAAAAAGCACATCCGAAGGATGTCATTTGCTTGGGAGATCCTTAGTATCTTGGTCATCTAAGAAGCAAAATAGTGTGGCTTTGTCCACCGCCAAGGCGGAATACATTACCACGGGGGCTTGTTGTGCACAAATCCTATATATGAAACAAACCCTCCTTGACTATGGAGTTGTTCTTGAAAAGGTGTCGCTTTTATGTGACAATGAAAGTGCGGTTAAAATTGCTAATAATCTGGTACAACACTCTCGCACTAAGCACATTGATATCCGCCACCACTTTCTAAGAGATCATGTTGCTAAAAATGATATATCACTAGAAGGTGTAAGAAGTGAAAATCAATTAGCGGATATCTTCACTAAACCTTTAGATGAGGCTACTTTTTGTAGGTTGAGAAGTGAACTAAATGTGCTTGATTCAAGTAACTTTAAAAAATGAGCTTGTGTTGTCCCTTGCATTGCATTGTATTTTATGTCATGTTTAATATCCCGCAATGCATCTAGGACTTGTCTAACACGGTTACGATAACCCTTCTTGGAGGAGTGAAAAAGCCTAACCATGGATCAAACTTGACAAGCAACCTAGCCTTTCTTTCTTGTTTTGCATTGCATATGCATGGTTGTTGCTTTGTCGTTTCTCTTCGATTTAGCTTTGAGTAACCACTGTGTTCGTCCATGAATAGAGAGAGCATTTGAAGCTCCCAAGGGTTCATAAACTCTATTACATGGCCATACGTTGCTCCTCGGGTGTTTATTGAATATTTTCTTAAAAATAATACTAGCCTAAGGCAAAATATTTTAAAAATTTTGAGGGTTTGAGTGAGGTCACTCATATCAGGTTCCAATTGGTGTTTATTTGAGTCTCTTTGAATTGGAACTTGATTGGGAGAAGTCGTGTCGAAAAACGGTTTGAAAAAGAGCTTTTTACAGCGACCGGACGCTGGACCGGACGCTGCATCGGACGCGGTTCAACTTCACCACCGCGTCCAGTCTCGGCGTCCACCAGCGCGTCCGGTCATTCCCGAAGTTCTTCTTCGAAATCTCTAACCGGACGCTGCACCGGACGCGCCTCTGTCGACCACCGCGTCTGGTCCCGGTAACCACCACCGCGTCCGGTCATCCATTCTAACTTTCCAGGCAATGTCTAACCGGACGCTGTCAGCGTCCGATCGTGGATAATCGAACGCGTCCGGTCATTCCAGGAGCTTACTGGAATGTGACCGGACGCTGCCTCTACCGCGTCCGGTCATTCGACCACCGCGTCCGGTCATCACGCGAAAAGCGGATCTCACCCTTTTTAACCGTACGGTTGGATCTCAATTTCCTCTCTTTTCATCCGACATCGTCGTACTCGCCGTTCTCGCCGAATCGCCGAGCCGCTGTGCCTTCGCCGCCACGCGCAGCCGCAGCCACGCCCCTGTCGTGCCACAGCGCCGCCACGCCCGCGCCCGCGCCTATGCTGTGCCGCAGCGCCGCCGTACCCGCGCCCGCGCCCGCACCGAGCCGCGCCCGCGCCATGCAGATCTCGCTGGAGCCTCGCCGCCGCAGCCGCGCCGCCGAAAGCAGCCCACGCCAGCCCTAGCTTCACCCTGGTGCTCCTCTCCTTGCTGTGCGCGCCCACCTCCGAGGTCCTCGCCCTTCGTCGCGAAAACCCTAACCCTAGCCACTCTACGTTCGCCGAGATTTTTCGCTAGTTTTTCGTCTCCGCGATCGTCTTCGTCTCTGCAAGGGTTTCGATCGCCGTCTCTGGGTAACCCTAACGCATCGAGATCGTCTTCCGCTCACCGGATCATCGCTCATCGAGGTAGCTATCGCCGTCCGTTCACATCTTACCTTACATGCTTGCTCTTATTAGGATCTCACTTATCTTTTAGATAATATATGTTGCTTATAGTAGATCCATCTATTCTATCGTTTTAGTTTGTCCTGTCAGTGCTGAGTGTGTCAGGTGATCAGTTGTGTCAAGCCTGCGGATACGGATTGAGGCCAAGCCTCATAAGTGTCAGTACATCATCTGCTCTTTTCAATTTGTCTTAGTACAGCCACTTGTCAGTATGGTTCGTTGCAAGAACGCTGGTGGGGCACCTAGTGACGGGGATGACAGTCCCCCAAGGAGGACAGAGGTAGCTCGCGGGAAGCGAGTAAAGATTGCTGCCAAGAAAAGGAAGAGAACTCTTACAGAGGCAGAGATAGCTCAGGCAGTTGCAGATGCAGCAGAGGCAGCTGAGAGAGGTGGCAGGAGCAGTGGTATTCGCATTGGCGAGAGTCGCTTTCATCTTGAAGGTCGACAACTTGGTACAGAGGCCACAGAGGAGACAGTGGATGCCCCTGCAGAGCAGCCTATAGAGGATCCAGAGGAGACTGAGGAGCAGACAGTACATACTCCACAGCGTCGTCGCTCAGGACGTACGCGAGCTCAGGTCACTCCTAGGCTAGAGGGTCAGCGTCGTGGAGGTCGTCCACCTCCCAGGGCTAGAGGTCACCCCCCTGTTGAGCACTTTGACCTCAGGGGTGCTACAGCCAGATAGGTTCAGGCCCTCAGATTTGTTGAGGTCACTCGGTGGTTTCCACCTCAGTGGGATCCCCGGGCGTCAGAGGGTTTCTACACTCCTCTGCACGAGGATTTCTACAGGGCCTATGTCGACAGTGGGATTGCTTTCAGACCACAGCGAGTCTGTTGACTGGAGGCCTTAGTTGAGGTGGTTGGTGAGCAGCTTCGTCCACATCTATCTTTTTTGCCTGGACTATCAGATCTTCTTGGACAGACTAGAGCATACTGTGGGACCTGGGTCAGAGAGTTTTATTCCTCACCGTGGATTGACCCAGCACACCAGTTCATTCACTTTGCCTTTAGAGGTCGTGACCGCAGATTATACAGCACCAGGGTACGGGAGATTCTCAGACTCCCTGCTTCAAAGACCAAGATCCATCAGCTATGCTTCGGACAGACCGCTCCTCCGAGACGCCCTCATGGTGGGGCAGTGCCCCCTACTGATTTGATCTGACCCTGTTTCCGTGAGCCTTTTGGCGAGGGGTCTCGACGCACACCAGCCAGTCTGACACCCATAGCGAGAGTACTGGATGCTATAGTAAGGAGGACACTTCTTCCGAGGCTTGGATACAGAGAGGGTCTGACTCGCATGCAGTTGTGGGTTGTACATCACCTCGTCACACAGACCCCGTTTGACCTTTGGGATCTAATGCTTTGTGAGATGGAGGATACCTTGACAGAGGGCTTCAAGGGTCACAGGCAGCTACCATATGCTTACTGGATTTGCTTCATCATCAGGTCTGCTTGTGAGTTGCCTGCAGAGATTAGAGCTGAAATTTCTAACACCGCCACAGCCTTCCCAGAGTATGACATCCGCCAGCTATGGGCATCAATGACCAGAGAGCAGGCACCTGGCCCAGGACAGCGACAGAGGCCAGAGGTACCAGAGACAACTGCTGAGCAGGACGAGACCGTTGAGGGTCTTGCCGAGGCAGAGCTTGCAGATCTAGACGCTCAGCCAGCTGATCAAGCGAAGGATGTGGCCACTGACAGCACATATGAGGATTATCAGCCCATCCCCCGGTACCGCTCTCCACGGCCTCACGACCATGAGGCCGGTGGCTCTGGCTCAGCCTCCCGCTCAGATCCAGCCATGGTGGCTATACTTGAGAGGTTGACCCAGGCCCAGGAGCGACAGGAGATCCAGATACAGCGACAGACATAGGACACAGCTGCAGCGTTCGCACAGATTCAGGCTCGCCAGGACGAGCTCCAGAGGCAGCAGCTCGAGTTCCAGTGACAGCAGTTCGAGATGCAGAGGCAGCAGGCAGCCACTCAGCAGCAGTACTTAGAGCTCCTGCGCCACCTTGTCACTGTGGGAGTACCGCCACCACCGTCGGTCCTGACTCCAGCCTTATAGTCCAGTGGACCTCAGAGTCAGGGGCAGCCGAGCTTTCAGTACACCTCCCCTCAACAGCAGATACCGCAGACGTTTCAGTCTTCGAGCTACACACCTATCCAAACAGGATTCACTCCACCAGCTCAGCCGGGACCTCACCTACTTTTAGGCACTGTATTCCCTGACTTCAGTGCCACATACAGTGAGCTGACTGGACAGCCGACATCGTCGCACTCTACCTTTGTGACTACCTCAGACATGTCGGCTTCAGAGACTGCTGCGTTTCCAGTGACAGGGGCCGCCACTACATACACTCTGCCATCTTCAGTCGCATCTATAGATCCTCCCACTCTTGGTGTTCTTCAGGCTCAGGCGACAGTGACTGATCCTATAGTTGCTTCTACACCTTCAGTTGTTGCACCTCCTCTTCAGACCCAGACTGTTTCACTGCCATGTCCATCTACAGAGGGTCAGCCTGACAGTTCAGAGTCTGAGGAGGATACTTCACAGTTCGTGATCACTCCGCGCTCCTCGGCACCCGACACGACAGCTTCTGTTCCCCCGTCAGATCCTTAGATTAGTTTTTTTGGCGGTTGATGCCAAAGGGGGAGAGAGAGCATAGATTCAGAGGGAGTGTTGATAGAGGGTTTCGTTCTTATGTGTGCTACTTTATGCATCATGTTTATTTTCTCGCCCTGCATTGTGTGACTATGAGTTTGTGAGACTATGTCTTAATTTTTATGTCACTTAATGGTGTTTAGCTCATAAGGTTGTGCTTCTGTGCCTTACTTTGATTTCATATGAGCTATGTTTTATGTGTACTAACTCTTCATGCTTTATCTTATGAGTACACTCAGTTGGCTTGAGACACATAAGCAATGACTAACCCCTTGTGTTTACAGATTTATGCTTATGTGAACCAAGCACGATCGAAAACCTCAACTCATATCTTCTGAATCTAAGTGTTGTCATCAATCACCAAAAAGGGGGAGATTGAAAGCATCTAGGCCCCGGTGTTGGTTTCGGCAATTGATGACAACGCATTATTACCATGACTAACGTGTGTTTTGCAGAAACGTTGGTAAGTTAGGTCATGGAGATGATAACTGCTTTGGGCAATATGGTATTCATGTCCCTTGATGAAAATCATTTCAGTTTTCAAAGGATCAACGACAAGATTAAGGACGGTTAGTTCCGGATGTCAAGGTGTTGAGTTACATCTGGAATAGTCGTTAGGATCTTTGTTTCTTCCTTTGACCGTACTATAAAGGGGGGCATGAGCGAGTAGCTTGACCTAGGTGAGTCTTTTGTTTAGGTGTGGTGCACACTTGTCAAACTTAGCACTAGGTAGCTCTTGAAAAGCTCAGAGTTCAGTTGGAAGCAACTTGGTTCAAGTTGCGTCGCGATTAGAAGTCGTTTGGGCAGTTTACCCATGACCGGACGCGGTCCTGGTCATGACCGGACGTGTCCGGTCAGTACTAATAAGACAGTGCGGGTTTAACTGATCGACCGGACGCGGTTCTTGAGAGGACCGAACGCGGTGGTCAGTCTGACACGTGTTCCAGAGGGTAAACAGTGTAATCGGACGCGACTGTGAAGTGATCGGCGCGTCCGGTCACGTTCCAGTAAGCTCCCGTGGTGACCTGACGCGTCCGGTCACCTATGATCAGACGCGGTCTGCGTCAGGTCAAATTTCTAGTAAAGCTCTTGCATGATCGGCGTGTCGGGTCATCTCTGATCGGCGCGTCCGGTCACTCAGCGTAACTTTCGGTTTCTGACCGTTACACTTGACCGGCGCGTCCGGTCATCCCTGATCGGCGCGTCCGGTCATCTCTGATCGGCGCGTCCGGTCACTCAGCGTAACTTTCGGTTTCTGACCGTTACACTTGACCGGCGCGTCCGGTCAGTGCGCGTTTTGCTGTTTCGACAGATAACGATTGGATTTGTCTGAGGGGTGTATAAATACATCCCCTCCACCTCTTTTAGAGCTCTCTTGCTCATTTGTTCAGCTGAGAAACACCTTTGAAGCGCAAGGGAGTGCAAGAGCCCTAGTGAGGATAGAGATTTGAGAATCAAAGTTTGAGAATCCTCTCTAGTGACAAGAGTGTAACAAGTGTGCATCCATCTTCTCATTAGGCTTGTTGTGGTCAAGTGAGAGTTCTAGCTTGTTACTCTTGGTGATCGCCATCACCTAGACGGTTTGGTGGTGATTGAGAGTTTGGTGATCATCCGACGAGATTATGGGTGACCCAACTCAAGTTGTGAGCGGTTTTGGGTGATTCGCCGTGACGGAGTATCGAAGAATCAACCCGTAGAGAGCACTTGATCCTTGCGCGGATCAAGGGGGAGCTACACCCTTGCGCGGGTGCTCCAACGAGGACTAGTGGGGAGTGACGACTCTCCAATACCTCGGCAAAACATCGCCGTGTTACTAACCCTTACTTTCAAGCATTTACTTTCGTGCATTACTTTCATTGCTTGTTTACTTTCCTAGAATTGCCATGCTAGTTTAGGATTAGAACTTAGGGTGCAAAACTTTTATCGGTAGAATCATAAGGAACACGAGTAGACACTAGGGGTGAAGTTTGGCTTGTAGGATTTAATTCTTGCAATTAATTTTTAGAAAAGCCCAACTCACCCCCTCTTGGACATCTTGATCCTTTCAGTCGCTATGGTTGGATCGGTTCTAAAGGCTGTACGGAAGATCACTTAGAAGTTTGAGGATTATTATACATCTACAAGGCGTCGTGCAGCGTACGATTGGTGCGAAGCGGTTATGGCGCAAGGTGGAGCATGGTCGTGGCCGGCACGTGTGAGTGCACGTATGGTTGCGGCGGATCGACGTGAGCGTCATCTTCAAGTGCTAGCAGCTAGCAGGCCTCAAAAAAAAAAAAAAGGTGCTAGCAGGTAGCTGCACAGCATACGTTGAGGCGTGAGGACGGGAGGCGTGATTCATCGTGGAAGCCCGGTTGCGCACACGAGGACATGCAAGTGCAGCGCCTCGGAGGTGCAAGGTACTGGAAGCCGATGATGGTACGAAGAACGGATGTATGCCATGGTTTTGAGCATGTTGGAGATCGGATCAACATGGAGTCGGATTTTGCAGCGTACGTGATTGGGGCACCTGGTTGGATAAAAGTCCATGACGGGCACGGTAGAAGCAACATGATGGTGCGGGAACAATACGTGTCAAGCTGGAGATCGACTCGAGGACAAGTCTGATGAGCTGGCTGGTTTTTTTCGTTGCGTACGTGTGGACATTAATTAAGCGATGAAGGCAGGCCAGCAGTTTGTGCATGCATGGTGCCTGTACGAACATGCATGCTTGGATGTTTCCTTTTCTCCTTTTTCAATGGTGTGTGGCATGGGACTTCAGAGCAAGGGTGGCTTGACAGGAGAAGCGTAGGGCGGGGCACGATGGCAGTGACCAGTTTGATGATCAGGCAAAAGACTCAGCGAGATGGACGTACGGTTCGTGGAGTCGGCAATAGCGCAAGGCAGACAGTCTACGGTGACGATGGATAGTCTGGTGATCGACGGGATACGTCGATCGGATCAGCGTACAAGACAACGAGGTATGTTGCGGGAGTTGTGGCAGGGCTGCACAGCGGAGCTACAAAGTGCGACAAGACGTTGTGGATGCTGATGGAATTTTGCAACAGGCTTTCAACTGACCAGACCTCAGGGCCGGTGTTGCAGCGCTCGTTGGCGGCGAGCGGAGGCTGTCGACGGTGTTCAGTTGTGGTGCACATGGCCACTGATGGAAGTTCGACAGTGGTGCGGGTGTTCTCGGGAGCGACGGAGTCAGATGCAGAGGCGAAGAGCAGCTCGTTGTCTGTGATGGATGGATCGAGCCGAACAGTTCGTGGAGCACAAGACGAACAGCTCAGTATGGCTGGGGGACAGTTTGCTTGGAGGTCGACGAACATACCGTGGTGCATGGTGGATAGACGGGCGGCGACAGGCTAGTCATACCATGGGCAGAGATGATAACAGGATCAGCGACGACGACATAGGAGCACGACGGTTGATGGAGTTTTTCGTTTTCTGTGGCGTGGTGACACGTGGCGCGAGCTCAGGATGCAGGTTTGCATAGGAGGAGTTTTGCGTGCTTCCAAATCAGCAAGGGCTTGGATCGATTCAAGTGTGGATCGAACGACGTGAAGAAGCTTCAAGGGTTGAACTGGAGTAATCTAGTTGGGCTGCAGGATGCTATGGTGTAAGACGTCGGGCGTAGCATCGCAGTGGAAATGGAAGAGCAAGCTAATGTGACAATTTCAATATGTGACTCATGTAGCAGCTGAGGTTCTCGGTGTCACATGTACAATGGGTTCGAGTATGGTATTGGATTCAGTTAGCTCGTGTGGTGCCTAGCATGGAGCAGACGTGCTTCGGGAAGTCAGGCATGTGTAAGAGCTGGAGAGGAATCTAAATTTTACTTGATGGAGATTGTGGTGATAAAAGAGAAGGGTGCACAGGTGCAGGTGAAGTTGCGGGGATAGCGGAGGCTCTTGTTTGCGGTGGGTCTATGATGAGACTCGTCGGGCAGCTCTCGTAGAGCGGTAAAGGAACAATTCAGTTCGGGTACATGGAGGTTCGGGCATGGATGACTTCAAGATTGCGGAATATTCGCTAAGGTGGAGTTTGTTAGAATATATGTCGAATATTATGTATGAGTTTGGTTACACTAGGACTCTGAGTTGTATTTGGCATGGCTAGGACCATGACGATATAGCGGTAGGTTCGCAGGAGGGCGGCGGCACATTACCGGGACCCTAGAGCGGTCAGTGTTGCTGGTATTGGGGAGGGAGCGCCCGTAATCGTGCCTCGAGGATTAGGCTTCGGCTGAATCTCGTTAACAAATATTGTGCCTCTGGTGTTGTCTGTCGCCCTGTTCGCTTGAGCTTATCGGCCAAATCAGACAGTCATTCGACAGTGTTTTTCTCTCACAACAAATCAGCAAACAGTACTTTCAACCAAACAAACATGCTTATGATCTTACATGTTTGTCTCGATAGATTCAATCAACACTTCGGCACGTAGTGATTAGTGATGATTAGCAGAAAGCTTGTCGCTGTGGGAGGCTAAGACGCTTCCGTGATTAGTGATGATTAGCAGAAAGCTTGACGCGGTGGGAGGCTAATTTCTAACAGATGCAAATTCATTTCAGACACCTACGTATGCGTCGATCGTCCAAAACAAAGAAAGAAGCGTAGGACAATGCATGTACAACGCAGGTACACACATTATAGATACAAAAGTAATACATAATATACGTACCACTGCTACTCTAGCTAGTAGATGGACCTAGCTACTATTGACAGCAGGGGCAAGTGGTACTACTGATACTACGTAGAGAAGAGAGTACGCGTGTATAGGGTATACATGCATACGAGACAACGACAGAATTATTAAGATACATTCATGCTCATATGATATGCATGAGGTGGAGTAGAAGGAGTGGTTTCAGTTTAATTAGACCCTGGCCGTGGGCTTGTCGACGCCGGCACCTGCACCTGCAGCATAGTGATCCGCCGTGGGCGTGCGACTGATGGTTGCCACCGAAGAGGCCGGTGTGGAGCATGAGCACGTAGAGCAGCTGCGTGAATGCGAGGATGATGACGAAGGCCTCCAGCACCCTGAGGCGCCACCCGCGGTGTCCGCCGACGTGGATCTCCTTGCAGGCGAGCGCCGTGATTGCCCAGGCGATGAGGGAGGAGGCGGCGCTGGCGGCGAGGTTGTCCCCGCGCCCGGCGGAGCGCACGTGGTGGATCCCGGCCAGCTTGGAGGCGGCGCCCACCACCCCGGCCAGGATGGCGAACACTAGGAAGTAGAAGGTGGCGCCGTTGCCGGCGACGCCCGGGTAGTTGGTCTGCCCGTTGATGAAGTGGTTCAGGTTCCAGCTGGCGAAACCGATGACCACGATGTACGTGATGAGGTTCAGCACCAGAAGGGGTGCCAGCATCGCGCGACCCACCGTCATGCCACCCGCCATTATTATTCTACTAGTATTAGTATTGCTGAGGTTAGCTTAGCTTCGCGCCTTCACTTAGGTGGCTGGTGGCAAGCTAAGGTCAAGAGAAGCAAGGAATTAACCGGGGGATCAGTACACATAAATAACGAGAGGGAGCTGCTACCTAGACCCGCCACGAGATGTACAGGTGGTGGAACACGTGACGCTCCGGCCCTCCACCTTTCTTCCTCCCATCTACTCCCTCCGTCCTTTTTTATATAGTTATCCTAAGTCAAACTTTGACCGAATTTATAAGAAAAAGTATCAAGATTTATGATATCAAACTAGTATCAAGATTTATGATATCAAACTTTTTTATATAGTTGCCAAACCATCACGCAACAGCTAGTACTTGTCTACCTGGCGCCAAAAAAAAAAAGAAAAAGGAAAAAAGGAAAGCGTAAAGGTGGCCAAGCTAGCCAGCCAGCCAGCCAGCCAAAGCCGCACGCTGAACTGACTCACCAGTGGACAGTGGCAGTCACCAAGCTAGCAGCAGTAGCCAGCAAGCATTTCCCCACTTTCATCGTCCAAGCCCACCACGCCACGCACCTCAGCTTGCCAGATGGATCCAGTCGCTTCGCTTCTCTCTCGTTTTGGCACAATTTACCGCACCCTCCTCCGGCCCACGGAAAAAGAAAAAAAAAGGTTTGACACAATATACAACTTATAAAGCCCTGTTCGGCTAAAAATAAACGATTACTCCGTGAGATAAAAAAAAAGATAAGAATAAGCGGTTACAGCAGCAGCAACCGCTTATTCTTGCAACCGAACACGGCCAAACAACCTATGGTCAAAATAGACTCACCTAGAAACCAATGCAAATGGCAATGTTTTAAGCCTTTCGTAGCCATACATGCATCTCTTCGATCTCCACGGCTTTTCATTTATATCAAAACGCGGAAGCTTGATCAGATTTGTTTAATTCGATAGCAGAGCATTTCTAAGAGTTTGGCATCCTAAAATTTTTGACAAAATGAGAAAAATACATCTTCAATAGTTTGGTATCCACGTTTGATATCTTTGGCAAGTTGGCAAATCTCGGTCAATTACGCGCATATATGCGCGCAGGGCACCGGCCGCACATCGTAGTTTCCTCGTGCTTAGCGGGTCTCTTCGTTCGCTTAGCGGATGTTTTCGTTTCGTTAGCCGGTTTTTAGGTTTTTGAAAACAAAATTTGCCAAGCTGTTGAAGATGAGATCTTTTTTTTTCTCCCCATATTATTTTGGGAGTCGGCAAACAACAAGATTTAGGAAGCAAAATTTGTCAAACTGTTGGAGATGCTTATTAAAAAAATGTTTCTCTCCACAACCGTACCAAACAGGACATATGTATGTAGCGAAAAACATCGTCCTGTAAGCACACAAAGGAAATTCTTGTAAGTGCAACTTATGGTCAAAATAAGCTAAACCAAGAAATCAATACAAACGGCGTTTCTTTCCACGGCTTTTATTTATATACTAAGACAGACTTAATTTAATTTAATAGTAATTTTCTTACATTTGTATAATTTATTATAGAGAAACGTTTCTCCCCACAATCGTACCAAACATGACATATGGATGCAGCGAAAAACATTATCCTTTAAGCACACAAATGGACATTAAAAGAAGAGTAAAGTTAAACTTCACTCGAGTGAGATTCAAAACTTACGCTCACTCGTATTTTTCTGCCCAATCCACGGATACCATGATAGTCTTCTTTTCCGATGCCAACCCAGATCCGTCGAGCTTAGAGAGATCGTTGGTCCGACGATGGTGACGAGCATGGGGGCGGAAGGCTAAGTGGCAGCGATGACGAGAAGGATGGCGGTTGGACTGGGTAGAAACAAGGTGAATTAGTGGTGATAGCTTGACAGAGCTGAATTAGCAAGGATGGGAAAAGACAGATTGGAGGGGACAATGTGTTTGTCATATACTTATATGTTTTTCGTTGTCGAATTCGGATTAGAGCGGATAAGAGGATGCGAATGCGGATTTTTCAATGTCGGGACTGGTGCAGAGATGGAGCAGAAACGGATTGGAGGCGGATTTAAACAGTTGAGTAATATGTGCATACATAAAGAATTATATGTTTGTCAAGAATTAATTTAGTAAAAGCCAATAACTTTAGTAGAAAATAACCGTACATTGCATTCTAAGTTGTGACTATCACACCAACACAACTAACGACACTTAATAAGATATCTTCATTCACAAACGATAAGTTGTTAGGTAACATGTAATAACAACCAGTAAAATCTCAATTCGAAATCTAGAGCATCCAACAACCACGTCACAAAAGTAAGAGTTCTTAGCTAGCAAGCTTTTCTTTAAATCTAAAATTCCTCTAGGTTTTTATCGGGCACCATAATTAGAGGTACCAAAATTAGAATAGAAAATCCACCCGGTCTCCCAAAACCAAACATTAAACTGTCCCGTCGAAAGGAAAAATCAACTGAGGAGATCACGGGCTAACTCTCCTCTTGCTAGGTCTCCAGCAAGCTGCGTGAGCATACCAGCCCATCTCTTCACTTCATTCGAGGCTTCACGCGAGGGGTCTCGGAACATCTCCGACTCGCCTGAGACCCCAGCACTAGGCCACGGGCACAAGGCCAACCCGCAGCATCATCATTATCTCATCCGAGCCCTAGGGACGACGTCATCTGTCTCCGCCTCGTCCGAGACCAGCCTCTGATGCCGCTCCCCCATTGGCGCGCTTGAGACCCCCTTGCGACGTCACACACGTTCTTGCGCCTACCAACCAGACAGGCCAGGAATGACAGCGATCAAATCATGACGCCGTCGCCCATAACAGCATGGGAAAGAGCTACCGGTCACAATGCCACCCATACTGGCACTATACGCACGATCCAGGCCTACGCGGTGTACGAAACGCCGCTTTAGGCCACTATTCCCACGATCGGGGTGAGATCACGCCGTAATTCTCGTCTCCGAGGCCTCGGTTCTCTACGCCAGTCAAACTACAAGGACGAGCACGCCATATCCACGCCAGCCACAGGACCAGTTATGACAGGACGCGTCGCTATAACACCAAAGGACAGAGACCACTCCCTCAATAGTGGCGCGCATGCCTGGGCATGTAGCAACAGTGCCAGAAGTACCAACGTCATGCCTCCACAGTGCAGCCCACGTTATCACCGGATAAGGCTCTCCCGAGGCCTCAGGGCTCCCTCTCCAACAAGGATCACACCGCATACCAACATTTTGTAACCATGCACCTCCTTGAGACTATAAAATGAGCATACAGGGACCGTTCCAAAGGGTAGAAAAACACTAACAGATAACTCTTCTGGACCTTGTGAGGGCATCAGCAGAGTCACACACACACTCCACTCACATTTTGAGACTTAGGAGCTCCTCCCTCTCTTACCTGCTTGTAACCCCTACTGCAAGCACTTCGGTGCAAGATAATACAAGACCCCCCATCCCACTGGACGTAGGGCATTCTTCGGCCCGAACCAGTATAAATCGCCTGTGTTCTTCTTGCACAAAATCCGGATCCCCGACACACAAACACATATTACTCGTTGGTGTTAGAACCGCCGTTTCTTACACCGATAATTTTAGTCTTGGAATAGAAGTTACCATATATCATATTCTAAACATTGGATAATTCGTATAGAATTTGTGGATAATCCATATCCATCGGATTTTGATGATTCTATATCTTATATCTTATTCTACAACCACACACAATCGAATTTGGAATATATGTATTCCTCATAGATACTAAAAGTCCTTTGTATTTATCAAAAGTGTTGTTCGTGTGCCGGATGCCCGCCGAGGCGCCGCTAGTGACGTGTTGAGCCGTGTGCAAGTGACGTGGGCCCCGCAAAGGTGATGTCCCAGGGCCTGTTTAGTTCCTGAAATATTTCGCGAAATACTACTGTAGCACTTTTCGTTGTTATGTGATAATTAATGTTCAATCATGACCTAATTAGGTTTAAAAGATTCGTCTCGTGAATTTTGTCTAAACTGTGTAATTAGTTTTATTTTTTATTTATATTTAATGCTCCATGCATGTGTCCAAAGATTCGATGTGATGAGGAATCTACTATTTTTTCGCAAAATATTTTAGAACTAAACAAGCCCCAGGGAAAGAAGAGAAGATTGGAGGTTGGGTATGTGGGGTTGACACATGGGACCTAGCTAATCAGATCCATGTAAGCGTAAAATCGACGATGCCATACAGGATAGCAGGTAAGACAATTGTTTGTTTGGACCAATGATGAAATTTGTTCCTCAAGATTCCAAAAACGCATTTTAAAACTTTATTAGGGACCTAAATGACACCTATGGATGGCTTTTTGAGGACCGCCGATGAATTTTTACTTTTATGAACAATGACATTTTCTTGAAAACATAATACCGACAATTGTAACATTGTGTCTTCGTTCCAAATCCTAAGTCATTCTAGAGGTCTATTCTAAGTTAAACTTTTTTTAACTTTGATTGAATTTATAGAAAAATCACAAACATCTATAACATGAAATATATTTTTGATACTGTACTTATTGGATGTTGTAGATGTTAACATTTTTTTTTGATAAATTTGATCAAAGTTGACAAGTTTCATATCTATATCTATACCTAATAATAAAGAGGCAAAATTTCAGGCTCTGTTTTTTCGTCCATCCATTTTTTTGATCCGTCTTCCTCTAACTACAAAACAATGGAGAGTTTCTTTTATCCGGACTTATATATATAACCCGTGCTCATACGAGTTAGAATAGCTCGCGTTGAGACCAACATGGAGCGGGAATCCTACTCTAAATAGTTTCCTCAAATCTTGAGTACTCCATATAGAACTCTTAATAATAAATAGAAAATGATAAGAGTTACGTTCTTTATTTTGCACTGCTTTCTTTATTTACGTACGAGTTAGAACAACTCGCATCTAGACGAATATGAAGTAGGAATCCTAATCCAGATTTATGAGATCTGACTACTCTAAATAGAACTTTTAATAATAAATACTCAACCACGAACGTATTTTATTTTATTTTTTCTGTGCTCTTTTGCCTATATACACTCCCGTGTCCTGTACGGATCCTTGAGGCGAAAACCCTTCTTTATTTTTTTCGTAAAACTCCTGTCCGATTGGCTTTTGGCTGTTTTTTTTTCTTGACCCAACAATGAAAGCGATTGGCCATTGGCCCATTTTCTACCTGGCTGACTTTCTTTCTTTATCCCAAATATTATCCGCATGTATTAGTCAATGCACGATCTTTTTGTCTTAAATATATATCACATAAGTCGATTGGCTATTTTTTTCTGGAACCGGCTACGCCTTCGCCGTTTTTTTTGTCCAGATGATGTTTTTTTCTACCGTTTTTTGTCCGTTTTTCATCATGTTTCAATAAATAAATATAGAAAACAAATAATAAAAGAAATAATCATAGTCCTTTGAGCCTTGACCCTTCCCTACAATGTATACATATTTTTACTTTTGATGTAGTTTTAGTTAAGAACACAACTTACAGTGAACTAATAATATTTTAAGATGCTTGAAAAGATTCCAAGATGCATTTTGGTCACGCCGTCCTTATGTCTTGCATGTGGACTAGATTCATGATACATGCTCACATAAGTAAGAACTCACATCTACCAATTATTGATTCCAAAATGTGTTAGGTCGCACTTTCCGTATTAGAAACAAAACCTATTATTTTAGAACTTGGATCGTCCGATGGTCTAGGTAATCAAACCATCAACTAAAATATTGAGCACTTTGTTATCTAATTCAATATGAAAAACTCTATTTTGCAATCCCCGATGATTAGCGAACAGACCAATACAATATATAAACCTTGTATTTAAATTTTAATTTGATATAGGTTTAATAGGATATAGGATATTTTTATTTTATTGCAACTATTAACTTAATATTATGTGTGTCATGCATCATAAAAGAAATTATTAGAATTTATAGAAAGAGTAAAATATGAATAAATATGTACTATTCATGTTTTTGTTCTCCATAAATGTCTAATAGTATTTTTTCCCTGTTGCAACGCATACAGTTTTATCAAAAAAGTATACTGCTCCGTATGATAAATACCAGATCTCTATTTTATAAATTTCGACGAAAATAAATTCTCAATCATCGTTTTTCTCTGTGAAAAAAGGACCAATGGCCCATGGGCCTGGGCTTGGAAGGTGGGAACCGGAAGCGCGCAGGGGGGCCTCCAACGCCACGAGCCTCCTCATTGCTTCTGCCTTTCTCTCCAGCTAGCATCGCTGCTAAAAATAGTAGTGAAGGGACGCCCAAACAAACGCAACCAGCAGCGTCCACGACGACGATCCAGGGAAATGCCGGGGCCGGGGATTCTACCAATTTGATCCCCTCCTCCGTCCTGCCGCTGCGTCGCGGGTTTGATGCCACCGCTCTCCATCTGATTCTTCCGTCGCAATGGTATACATGCATGCCCGTTTCTCTTCTCTTCTTCCCATGTAGATCAAAATCTCTCCTCTTTTATTTGTTTATATTATCTATATCTATCCCTTTCTGCTGCTGCATTGCATTGCATTGCCTTGCCTTGCCTTGCCTCATGATCGATTCGAAGCCTCGCTTCGCCTCTATTACCCACCCCCTCCAAATGTTTGCTGATATGGCCAAATGCAACGCGGCAATGCTCGCTCATTCTTGTCTTCTCGCACGCTCGTATTCGGTTCTTGTAATCGTGGCCTCGTGGTACATTTCCATCCCAATCCCAGCCGGGCACTTCGAAGTTGCCATCACCGCCTGTCACCCCATTAGGCAACAATAATATGTATGTGCTTAATTAATGCCTGTTCCGTTGCAGGCGTCGAAAAGCCGCTTTGTTGTGGGCTCTCATGTCTGGGTTGAGGACCCAGATGAGGCCTGGATGGATGGCTTGGTGGAACAGATCAATGGGGATGAACTTGTCGTCAACTGCACCTCTGGAAAGAAGGTAATTAACTGCTCAACGCTTTGTTTGTTGACTACTCGATAATTTGTGACTAATGAAACAACGGCTACCAAATTACAGCCTTCGAGTTATTATTTTGTTTAAACAAATCTAAAACTCTAGAATCAGTATGTTTAATATTTAATTTGTTTTTTGTTTAAATAAAAAGGGAATAATTCTCTTCTCTGCCTATATGAAACACAGTCCTCCTGTTCAGTTTAATTTGATGCCACCATCCTCCTGCAGGTGACTGCTAATGTGTCAAGTGCCTACCCCAAGGATACAGAGTCTCCACGCGGTGGTGTGGAGGATATGACAAGGCTAGCATATTTACATGAACCAGGAGTGCTTCAGAACCTAAAGTCTAGATTTATGCTAAATGAAATATATGTAAGTTGAGTCTCTCAACACATCATCCCTGATGCAAACAAGAGCATATCTGTTTCCTACCTCTCTATGATGTCTCGTTATTCTAAACAACAGATCATATGAGGTTTAGGTTCAGTGGGGCTTGCATTTACTAACATTTTCTCTCGAGAACCGATGCCCGTCTTATACTTCCTACATTGATTCTGTTGTGCTCATTTTTCCCTTGTCATGGGTTTGCCTGCCAGGCTTTATCTAATTCACCCATAAGAAATATTATGCTGCTACATGCAAACCTTAATTTCATTCCTTTTTTTTTTCTTAAACATTGGTCTCCTTCAACATTGAAACATGAATGTCAATAGATAATGGGAATGCGAATGTAATCAGTCAAACAGTGTGGTGTGTGGTGTGTATTGTAAAGGGTTCTTGACCCATCTTTCTTCTTAATATAATGAAGCGCAGCTCTCCTGCGTTTTTTCGAGAAAAAAAAGGGAATTTGGTGATTCTTGACACTGGTCCATTATAGCTTAGTTCTGTTAGTGTTTCATACTTGGTATGAGTTTGCAAATTTGCAATCTTATTCATGATTTTTCTGTTTCTCTTATGGATTGAATTGTTCTTCCAGACTTATACCGGGAATATCTTGATAGCTGTTAATCCATTTCAAAGGCTTCCTCACCTATATAACAACGATATGATGGGAATTTACAAAGGAGCAGAGTTTGGTGAGCTGAGTCCCCATCCATTCGCCATCGCTGACCGTTCGTATAGGTGTGTTTTCCTCATGAACGGATCGTTGAATATGTCACATTCTTACATATCAATCCTTGTGAAGTTCCTATGTTTTCTCTACCCAGACTTATGATCAATGATCGTATAAGCCAAGCAATATTGGTGAGTGGAGAGAGTGGAGCCGGAAAGACCGAAAGCACTAAAAGTCTTATGCAATATCTTGCTTTCATGGGTGGTAAACCTCAAGCTGAAGGAAGGTCAGTGCAACAACAGATCCTGGAGGTGTGTTTTGCACTCTCACATTTACGTTCGTGTTCTTTCTTTTGCTGCTAGCACAAGTACTGTACTACTATGGCCTACCTAAGAACTAGGAAAGTTGTTGTGCCTGGGTTGGAATCAAATCAGTTTGATTGGCTGTCACCTTATGCACCTCCTTTTAAGGAAATTTATGTTATCAAATCATCAAACATGTTATTATCTTCTTAGTATTAAGAAGCAGCAGTGCATCATTTACATATATTTCTAATTGGCCTACGTGTTTTTTAGCGAAAACAGTAGGGGAAGCTGTAAATATATTTCTAATTCGCCCACTTGTTTGACAGTCCAACCCGGTTCTTGAGGCATTTGGCAATGCAAAAACCGTCAGGAACAATAATTCAAGGTAACGAACTAAATGCACTGCATCAATGCTCCACATTTTTGGGTGGTCACGAAACTGCTTATGCAACTTCCTGATTTGGTGTTTCAACTTATCTTTGTTTTTTTACAGTCGTTTTGGAAAATTTGTTGAGATTCAGTTTGATGCAAACGGGAAGATATCAGGAGCCGCTATAAGGACCTATCTTCTAGAAAGGTCACGTGTGTGTCAAATATCTGATCCAGAAAGAAACTACCACTGCTTTTACATGCTATGTTCTGCACCACCAGAAGTAAGAATATGTTCTCTATAACTGCTTTTCTGAAATCTTGTAATAATACTACTGAGTTTGTTTGTTACAGTGATAGTTTGGTAGCTGATTCAGTGATACTATTGCATATTGTAAAACTGTCAGAGAACTGTAACAATAAGCTAAAACTAATTCAGGAGGCAGAGATCGGAGAGGCTTTGAAGAGGATGAAGGGAGGTAAAGCGATGGGCCCTGATGGTATCCCCATTGAGGTGTGGAGATACCTAGGCGCCAGAGCGATAGTATGGTTAACTAAACTTTTTAACCTTATTTTTCAGTCTAACAAGATGCCTGAAGAATGGAGGAGAAGTATATTAGTACCTATCTTCAAGAACAAGGGAGATGTTCAAAGTTGTACTAACTACCGTGAGATTAAGTTGATGAGCCATACAATGAAGCTCTGGGAGAGGGTTATCGAGCATCGCCTAAGGAGAGTGACACATGTGACCCAAAATCAGTTTGGGTTCATGCCTGGTAGGTCGACCATGGAGGCGATTTTCTTATTACGACAATTGATGGAGAGATATAGGGAGCAGAAGAAGGACTTGCACATGGTCTTTATTGACCTCGAGAAGGCATATGACAAAGTACCGAGAAATGTCATGTGGTGGGCCTTGGAAAAGCACAAAGTCCCAACTAAGTATGTTACCCTCATCAAGGATATGTACAGGGATGTGGTGACGTTTGTCCGAACATGTGATGGCGACACCAGTGACTTTTCAATTAAAATAGGACTGCATCAGGGGTCAGCTTTGAGCCCTTATTTATTTGCTTTGGTGATGGATGAGGTCACAAGGGACATACAAGGTGATATCCCTTGGTGTATGCTCTTTGCTGATGATGTGGTGCTAGTTGACGACAGTAGGGCGGGGGTTAATAGGAAGTTAGAACTATGGAGGCACACGTTAGAGTCGAAAGGGTTCAGACTTAGTAGGGCTAAGACCGAGTACATGAGGTGCGATTTCAGCGCGACTAGGCACGAGGAGGGAGACGTTAGCCTCGATGGGCAGGTGGTGGCCAAGAAGGATACTTTTCGGTATTTAGGGTCGATGCTACAAAAGGATGGAGACATTGATGAAGATGTTAGGCATAGAATTTCAGCCGGCTGGCTGAAATGGCGTCAAGCTTCTGGCGTTCTCTGTGACAAAAGGGTGCCTCAGAAGCTGAAAGGTAAGTTCTATAGGACGGCGATTCGTCCGGCGATGTTATACGGTGCTGAGTGTTGGCCTACAAAAAGGCGACATGTCCAGCAATTGAGTGTAGCAGAGATGCGTATGTTGCGTTGGTGTTGTGGGCACACAAGGAGGGATAGAGTCCGGAAGGACGATATTCGGGATAGGGTTGGGGTGGCACCAATTGAGGAGAAATTGATTCAACATCGGTTGAGATGGTTTGGACATGTCCAACGGAGGCCTCCTGAGGCGCCGGTGCGTAGTGGAGTTCTAAAGCGGCCCGATAATGTAAAGAGCTGTAGAGGTCGACCTAAACTAACTTGGGACGAGTCCGTTAAAAGAGATCTTAAGGAGTGGAATATCTCCAAGGATTTAGCTATGGACAGGAGCGCTTGGAGATTGACAATCAACGTGCCTGAACCGTGACATCTTTTTGTCTTGTGCCATTTTATGTCCCTTTTTGTGTCTCCATGTTTCTCGTCTCTTTTGGGTTTCATCTCTAGCCTACCCCAACTTGCTTGGGACAAAAGGTTATGTTGTTGTTGTTGTATATGGGTGATGCATTCATGGGAAGCACACATATCTTGAGAAGTTGAGATGCCATATTACTCCTTCTGTGAAGAAGCTAAGCTTCAAGCTCGTAGGTTCAATGTTGTAAAGCGTCTAGAGTTCCTTTCCTGTATAGTCCCTCTAGCCTAGTTTTTCTGCCTCCCCAGGGCCTGCTTATTGTGTAGCCCCTCCTTCCCTTGCTGTGTCGCCTTTGTACAGTGTTGTTTCTCTTTTTGGTTTTAACAAAATTCACAGTGGGGGCTTCTCTTGCTGTATATTTCGCTCAAAAATAAACAAGATTAGTTATTTTCTTTTTGCCAAAAAATGGTCATTAAGTGCAGGAATTCCATAGGTAGCTAAACAGATAATGTTAAAGGAATCCAAATAGTTTATATTCATTTTTTTTTTCTGTTTCCTCCGATGCTCCTTTTATCAACTAATTGTTTCTTCATAAGTTTTTTTTCTCTCTTGACATTATGTGTATATCTATTTGTCTATATCATTATATGTAGCTTTGAATATGCCTATCAGGATTGCAAGAAATATAAATTGGGAGATCCCAGATCATTTCACTATCTCAACCAGTCCAATTGTATTGTGCTTGATGGGCTGGATGACTCCAAAGAATACATGGAAACCAGAAGAGCTATGGGTATTGTGGGTATGGGTTCTGACGAACAGGTAAAACCAAGATTTTGCCAGCAATCAATTTAGTACATCACTAGCAGACAAACAATCTTCTACATGCAAATTTCTATCCTGCAGGATGCAATATTTAGAGTCGTGGCTGCTATTCTTCATTTGGGTAATGTAGAATTTGCAGAAGGAAGTGAAGACGATTCTTCAGTACCCAAAGACGAGAAATCCCAATTTCATCTTAAGACAGCAGCTGAGCTTTTCATGTATTTTTATTTCTTTAGTACTTCTGTTTATGAAATTTACACAAGTTCCTTTTGCATCCCTTATATGGACATCTTCTGGCATTATGCAGGTGTGATGAAAAAGGTCTCGAGGAATCTTTGTGCAAGCGTGTAATGGCAACACGTGGGGAGAGTATTACAAAAAATTTAGACCCACGAGCTGCAGCTTTGAGTAGAGATGCATTGGCTAGGATTGTTTACTCACGTTTGTTTGATTGGTACGTTTGAAAATCATCATTTAAACTGCTTCTCCCATGCTGCTGTATATCTATAACCGTGTTTAGGCAAAATAGTACTTACAACAATGGACCTTTTGACCTTTACAGGCTTGTAAATAAAATCAATAGTTCAATTGGTCAAGATCCTGATTCAAAGATTTTGATTGGTGTCCTGGACATTTATGGTTTCGAGAGTTTCTTGACAAACAGGTGCTTAACTGGTATGCCTTTGCATTTAATCTGCTTGCTTATGTTCACATACTCATAGAAGTCACATATACCAGTCTTGGTAGATTGATTTTACCATTCATGTATAATACACCAAAGAACTTAAGTATTGGGAAAAGTCTGTCCATGATAGGAACCGAGATTCCTCCTCTGACCGAGCGCAGGTTGTAGCGGTGGGTGATCGGGGGTCGAGGCTTAAACCGCGATGGACCACGGCGGGGCGCCGTGATCTCGCGGAGGGAGAGGGTGGCGGCGCTACAGTACCGGCTCCCTGAGGAAGCCGGAAACAATAATTGTTTCTGCTTAATTCCCTCAATAGAGTTTACAGATATTTATATGTCTCTGAATAATAATAGAAAATAACTCTAATATTATGTAAAATATGATAAATATGGGCCTTAAGCCCCCTAACCCGCCGCATCCTCTAGCCACTGTTGGGCCTTCGCCTGGAGTACTGGATGCCGGTCATAACAGTCCATCTTTAGGTTCATGGGAAAAATCAAGGGGGTTCATGGCATCTAGGAGTAAAATTTATGCAGCTAGATCCAAAGTTTAATAAACGAGTGATATCACATAAATCAAACAAATGCAATAATGCTTTGGGCAAACCCTCTTTCAAGGCTGAATATTGTTGGCAATGGAGGAGGCAAGATGCGCACACACCAGGAATTGAGAGCTGTTAAGCTGTTCTATGCATTGCACATTGCATACATATATATAAAAGCTAGGGAGCAGTTGTATACCTGCCCAGGTATGGTGTCTAACGCCCACTACTGTAGCCTATCTCATCTACCAACTACACTGTACAATACCTCCTACCATACTACCTACTGTTGCTGATCAAAAGATTATGGTGCTGTCCATCCAAAGTCGACAGCAGCAGCAACAACTATTAATGAAGATAATTGAACACAGGTATTACTTATCTATCAATTCACCCTAATCCCTGTGCTCTAGTTTCTGACTGATCTTGACCACTCCAATCCTTGTGCACAATTCTTGGAACTTGACTCGCCCAAGTGATTTGGTTAGGATGTCAGCGAGCTAGTCATTGGTGCTGATGTATCTAGCACTAATGCTCCCGTCCTCCATGCAGTCCGGGATGAAATGATGTTAGAGATCAATTTGCTTGATCCTTTCATGGAAGACAAGATTATGCGCAAGTGCCAGGGCGGACTTGCTTTCCACCTTACACTTGACCACATCAGGCTTGTTCCCATGGAAATCGCCGAGCAGTCGAGCTAGTCAGATAGCTTGGGTTGCATCTGTTAGAAGAATATGGCCAACAGATTTCCATTCCAGACCAAAGAGGAAAGATATACATGTGTGTGTACATATGCAAATAAACCCTCCAAGTGAAGGGAAAACAAAGAGGCAACTATATGCATCTATACATCTAACATCCCCCCTCAAACTCATGGTGGATCTACAACACTGAGTTTGGAGAGCAAGAATCTATGCTGGGCCCGTGTCTGTGTCTTGGTGAAGAAATCAGCTAGTTGAACCTCTGAAGGCACATGGTGAAGAGACACAACCTGATCATGCACCTGCGATCTCATGTAGGAAGCATCAACCCCAATGTGTTTTGTGAGCTCATGCTTGACCGGATCACGAGCAATACTGATCGCACCAGTGCTGTCAGTAGAGAGAGAAGTGGGTGCAGTGGCAGGCACACAAAATCCTCAAGGAGCCATCGAAGCCATGTCACCTCGGCAGTCACAGTCGCCATAGCACACAGCTCAGCTTCAGCACTCGAGCGAGAGACTGCAGTTTGCTTCTTGGTTTTCCAGGCAATCAAGGAGGAGCCAAGGAAAACGCAATAAGCCGAGAGGGAGTAGCGATCAGTGGGATCACTCGCCCATGTCGCGTCAGAGTATGCCTGAAGCTGGAGAGAACTAGAGCGAGGAAAGAAAAGATGGCGGGTGATGGTTCCACGAAGGTATCGCAGAACACGAAGGAGGTGAGAATAGTGGAGCTGGGTAGGAGCCGAGACAAACTGACTCAAGATATGAACAGAGTGAGAGATATCAGGACGGGTGACCCCAAGGTAAACAAGGCTTCCAACAATCTGCCGATAGCGAGTAGGATCAGCAAGTGGAGCACCATCAGTGGGTCGGAGGTGAACATTGAGCTCCATAGGAGTATCAACAGTGCGGTGATCTGTGAGAGCAGCACGGGAGAGGAGATCCTGAGTGTACTTCTCCTGAGAGAGAAAAATACCATCAGACGTGGAGGTGACCTCAAGACCAAGGAAGTAACGTAGAAGACCCAAATCTGACATGAGGAATGTCTCACTGAGACGCTGCTTCACAAAGGCAATAAACTGAGAGTCGTCACCCGTGATGATCATGTCATCAACATAGAGAAGAAGAAGGGTGCGACCACGGGGAGAAGTGTGAACAAAAAGAGCAGGATCATGATCACTAGGTTGGAAGCCAACATCAATAAGAACAGAGGAGAAACGCTCAAACCAAGCACGAGGAGCTTGCTTAAGACCATATAGGGAACGACGCAGACGACAAACCATCCCATTAGGAACGGTGTACCCCGGAGGCGGCTGCATATAGACTTCCTCACGAAGCTCACCATTAAGGAAGGCATTCTTGATATCCAACTGTGAGATGGACCACTGGCGAACGGAGGCAACAGCAAGAAGCGTCCGAACAGTGGTCATGTGAGCAACAGGAGCAAACGTCTCCTCGTAGTCAATACCATACTCCTGTTCAAAGCCACGAGCCACAAGACGAGCCTTGTAACGCTCAAGAGAGCCATCCGAGCGAGTCTTGACCTTGTAGACCCACTTGCAAGTGATAGGAGTGACATGAGGTGGTGTGGGAACAAGATCCCAGGTGCTGGTACGCTCAAGAGCAGCAATCTCCTCAGCCATAGCATGCTGCCACTCCGGGTGAGAAGCAGCTTCCCGATAGGTCGCAGGCTCGGCTAAGACGGTAGCAGTGAAGCCAAAGCGATCCGGGGGATGAAGGGAGCTGCGGTCACGAAGGTCATAGCGAGGAGGCTGAGGAAGAGGTCCAAAGACGGACGGGGAAGAGTCAAGTGGTGGAGCAGGGCGTGGACAACGAGTGTAGTAGTGAGTGATCTCACGGGATGGACACAACGGTGGGGAAGGGGAGACCGGTGGTGGAGAGTGAGGCGGTGATAGGGAAGGCGAAGGGGAAGGCGGTGGTATAGTGGAGGAGGTTGAAGGAAGTGGCGAAGGCGAAGGAGTAGGAGGAGGTGGCGAAGATGGAGATGACAGTGGAAGATACCACTCTGGTAAAGTGAGAAACGAGAGAGACTCGGCAGGATCCGAAAGATCAGAGGGAGAACGAGGATAGTAGGGTCGGGACTCATCAAAGGTGACATCCCGAGAAATCCTCATCCGCCGAGCAACAGGGTCATAGCAGCGATAGCCCTTGTGTTCGGTACTGTACCCAAGAAAAACACACTCAACAGACTGAGCAGTGAGTTTGGTGCGCTCTCGAGGTGGAAGTAGAACATAACAAACACACCCAAAACAACGGAGATGACTATAGGAAGGAGGGCTACCAAAAAGACGCTCATAGGGAGTGCTACCCTTAAGACAGGTGGAAGGTTGGCGGTTTATGAGGAAAATAGCCGTGGAGACCGCCTCAGCCCATAAATGAGGAGCAAGGGCAGAGGAGATCAAGAGAGCACGAGCAGTCTCAAGAATGTGGCGATGTTTGCGCTCTGCAACACCATTTTGAGCATGAGCACCAGGACATGAAAATTGGGCAAGGGTACCCTGCTCAGCAAGGTAGGAGCGATGGGCAGTGGAAATGTACTCACCAGCAGAGTCCGCACGAAAAACACGAATGGGAGAATTATATTGGGTCGCGGACCATGGTAGCAAATTGTTGATAAATAGACAGAAATTGGCCTCGAGAGGACATCAGATAAATCCAAGTAAATCTCGAATAGTCATCAATGAACAGAACATATATGATCGCCCTCCTTTTGAAACAACGGGGGCAGGGCCCCATACATCAAAGTGAACAAGATCAAACGGTTTCTGGGATTTAGACTCACTAGAGGGATAGGGGAGTTGCAACTGTTTGCCAAGTTTGCAACCCGTACAATGTAGAGCAGTGTCACCAGAAACAGGACCTAAGACACCACTACCAACAAGACTGGACAAACGAGAACCAGAAAGGTGGCCAAGACGACGATGCCACTCCACAAAAGAGGCGGTGGATGAAGCAGCTGATGCAGATGCTGAAGAACCAGGCGATGGGGGAGTCAAAGTGGGTGAAGGAAGACGCAACCAATCAAGCTCCCATAGGCGTTGTGAGTCCCGACGCCTAGGCCCAGTTCCCACCAAAAGGCCTGTACGAAGGTCCTGAACACAACAAGAATCAGATTCAAGGATTATGCGACAACCATGATCAGTGATTTGACCCGTAGATAAAAGTTGCATGGTGAGTTGTGGAACATGCGAAACAGAAGGAACCTCAAAAGAAGAAGTGGAAAGAACACCTCTCCCAGCAACAGGAAGGGAGGTGCCATCGGCAGTGCGAACAACAACAGGCAGATCAGGCGATGATAGAGAAGATAGGTGTGTGATATTTGGTGTCATGTGAAAAGAGGCACCCGAATCAAGGAACCATGGGGATGATATACCTGACGAAGGAGGAGGAGATGGTGTGGAACTAGAAGCCTGAGCTGTAGTCCCATGAGGAGAGGCCTGAGCTGCGGTAGTGAGACGACGAAACATGGCGAGAACCTCCTGCTCCGCTGCGGACACAGAGCGAGTACCCTGCGGAGTAGAAGAGGCACCAGAGCCCTGAGAGGAGCGCCTATCACGACGGCCGTAGCGGTTGCGCTGCTTCTTGCGACAGTCCTCCTCGTGACCATAGAGCTTGCAGTAGCCACATTGCACACCAGAAGGAACCCCCGCCACCACCGGAGACTGGGACGGAGGCGGAGAGACCGGTGAAGGTGAGGCCGCTAGGACAGAGGGCTGTGGCTGAGCACGGCTCACACCCCCAGTCCGAAGTCGAGTCTCCTCAGCTCGTAGCTCAGGCATCGCCTCTGTGAGCGAGGGGCGCGAACGACGAGTCAGTAGCTGTGCCCGAATAGTCTCGAACTCTAGACGCAGCCGAGAGAGAAACTCGTGAAGGCGAAGTGTGTCCCGCTGGGCCCAGTGGCGGTCGCAGCACTGACAAGTACCACCACCACAAAACTCGGCACCCAAGTTGTCCAGGCGATGCCAGACATCAGTCATCTTGCGGCGAAAGTCCTCAACTGTAGAGTCGAGCTGGCGAAGTGACTGAGCCTCCTCAACACCAGCAAGGTACATAGCCTCATTGCGGATCTCATAACTACGACAGAGGTGATCCCACATGAGGTGGGAGGTGGCAAGGCCTCTGAGAGACCGGGCGAGATCAATCTCCATGCTCGCAAGTAAGATGGCCTTGGCAGATTTTTCCTCACGCAGCCAAGTCTCATAGAGACCAAGATCAGATTGATAGGTCTCCATCTGAGCCTCAAAAGCATCCAGAAGAGCATGCTTAGTGGCATCATCAGCATCAGGAGGATATGTGGGCTGCGTCGGAAGAGCAGGACATGCAGGACACACACGATCCCCCGTAAGGTACCCCCACAGCAGCTGGCCGTCCATGTGGACCTCCATATGGAAAACAAAATCGCCCCAATTTGTGCCGTTGAAGATGACCGGACACATGGGGACAGGAATAGCACCAGGACTAGTGCGACTGGGGGACGCCATGGAGAAGGAACCAGCAACTCTGTTACTGCTCTCACGGTTTTTTTTGAAGAAGGGAAACAGAGGAAGGAAACAGAGGAAACTGAGTCACCGAGCGTGCAGCCGCGTGAGGGAGCGGAAGGCCGCGAACCTGGCCTCGTGAGGGAGCAGACGGGGCGGCCGCGCGGATGGCGGACGCGGGGCTGCGCAAGGCGCGCGCGGGGACGACCGCGCGGGTCCAGGCGAGCTGCGCCGACGGCGGTTGCGGGCGCGCGGGCGGCCGAGATGCCCCGGGCGGGCGCGCACGTAGGCCGCGCGGGCGCGGGGCGGGAGGCCGATGCGGCGGCGGCGGACCCTGCGGCGGCGGGGTTGGACGGATCGGCAGGGGGAAGGAAGAGCCTGAAACCCTAGCTCGATACCATGTTAGAAGAATATGGCCAACAGATTTCCATTCCAGACCAAAGAGGAAAGATATACATGTGTGTGTACATATGCAAATAAACCCTCCAAGTGAAGGGAAAACAAAGAGGCAGCTATATGCATCTATACATCTAACAGCATCCATGGTGGCTGCATCATACTCTGCTTCGCAAGAAGACATAGCCACCATGCGCTGCTTTATCGATCTCTAGCTGATCAAGCAGTCACCGAGGAAGAAGAGGATGCCACTGGTGCTCTTCCTCATGTCAATGTCGCCAGCCAAGTCTACAATTTGCTGCCCATAGCATAGATCGGAGTCCAGGGTCCTTATGACATAAGGTAGGATGCGCTTCACTACTTGGAGATGCTCCTCTGTGGGCTTCTCCATGAACCAGCTCATGAACCTGACCGCAAATGCCAGGTCTGGCCAGGTGTTGAAACGTCCTTGATTTCCAAGAAGGGAAATCCACAGAAACGAAGTGTAAAATGACGAAACATTCCGTCAATTTACCCAAATCTCAGTGATACATAAGTCATGCACGAATATCAGAGTACAATAGAGAGTTTTACATAATTTATTCTCTTCGCCTCGCAGGGCGGAACACACTCACACAAGCATCCGGAACAACATCCGACGTAGATAGCAGCGGAAAACGATCTTCTGGAACCAGCTTGAGCGTAGAACAGACCCTCTAATTCTCCCAATCATCGCCCTCGTAGTCGTACTCAGGCTCGGAACCTGTCAAGAATCTATCAGTACACTTGGTACTGGCCACGCATCACCCACCCTATGCTTGCAATGCTTTGTGAAAAGTGGAATGCATTGAGGGAAGTAGAAAGAGACCTATTTAGGCTGTGGGTTTCCTATGCAAGTAGTTAATATTTTAATAATAAGATATTCATCAGTTTTTAACCCATCTTAGTCACACATTTTTCCCAATCCCATCACACACAACACATCTCATCTCACTCTCTCTCTCGGCGACGAGATTGACTCCCGTTCAGATCTCGTCTCAACGGCCAAAGCCAGAATCCAACACAGAACCCGGGGAAAAGGTAGAAAGGACTCCTCTCCCTAATCAAGTGAAGCGTAGGTCATGGGAATGTCCATATTCGCGGACGCGGCTATACGTATAGATCGATCAACTCTGCAGAGCGTGTACACCTGGTAATCCACAAGATCGCCATCCTCGACGATCCGGCTCGTCTAGGCTGATTTCAACTGCCTTCCAACCGGTACAGTACCACCCTACCACTCAGCCCTGAGCCACCCCGACGTCCACCGAAACGCTGAGACTGTGAGACGTAGTACCGGGCCCCCAAGGTCACTACGCTGTCTTAGGAGGGTGTGGGTCCCCATGTCCGTATCTCCCTACACTATCACCTTCCAACCTAGTAGTAGTGGTACCGCCCTAGTCAGTCGGGTAATCGTCTCCCGCCCATCGGGAGCGAGTGGTGTGCACGAAGGTCCCATGATTCCGGTTCTCAAGACATACCAGTCCTTAGGGGGACCAGACAGGATATCTTCTCAAGGGAAAAACACCGTATTCCCCGTGCCACGACAGCACCTCCACCAGGGATAACCAACACCCCAGTTCACCTCCCAATATACCCGCCACAGGTATCTCTCGTGAGGGATGCCCAGGTCGCACCCCTCCAGCAAGACTTGCCCCAAGGACTCGTCGTAGGATCCTGTCCGATCGACTCAACCCTCACCACTCACCCAAGACGCACACCAAGATCTCCCCAGTTCTTTAGTCAGGTTTACCAAGTTTTCGGCACTACGTGCCTTATACATATACGCCTCTCACTCACCGGCATCACATCACAGATATAATGCGAGTAAGAGTAAAAGCAGTAATATGTAACATGCGAGCATCTAGCCTAACAGCAGGGTGAGCAGGAACAAGGTTACGACAAGGTAAAGGCTCAAGTAAAGCATCTACCATGCAGCCTATCATCATAAATATTTACAAAAAGTAAAGCGCTAGCAATTCTATATTTGCATGCGTAATAGGTTCTACGGAGATGGGTGGGGCGTGGCACCTGGCAGGTCGTCACCCAAGTCCTCGCTGTAGTCGGGGTCGTACTCCTCAGTCGGCAGGTCCTCCGGCTCTGTTAAACGTAACGTAGAGTCGCATTAACGACTCCTATAGAGGTGCACAAAGAAGCAACAGAAATTCAAAAGATCCAAATGCACTCAAACACAAGCCTAAGATGTAGAAAAATTTAGAAACTGGTTTGGTATTTTTCTGAGTTAAAATAAATTAGTTATGAATTTCTAAAGGTTAAATGATTTCTGGAAAAGAAAAAGAAAAGGAAATTCTAAGCAGTGACACGTGGCAGCGTCTGATTGGCTGGAACAGAGTGAGTCACTGACATGTGGGTCCCGTTGACTGGTCAACGGTCAACTTTGACCGGGCCGAGACCGGGTCTCGATGGGCCGGGTCAGGGCTGGATATGGGCCGGGCTGGGCCAGACACGTGTCGGCTCCTGGCTGTGCCACGTCGCGCTCCGGATTTGAAGATGGGCTCGGGTCCACGGAGTTTGGCTCATGGTGGACTAACAACCATGGTCTACGGGCTTACGCGCGGTCCATGGTGAACCATCTCCACCCTCTTTCTCCTTCTCTCGGTGCACGGTGCACCGAGTGCACCTAGCAACGCCCAGCTCACCTTCCCTCTCTCTTGCCTCACGGCCACGCTCCCGCCGGCGGCGAGCGGTCGTTCTCGGCCTGCGGTGGTCCAACGGTGGCAGCTCCGAGCTCTACGGCTGCGCATGGACATCGGGATTCCAGTGGTGGAATCCAGGCGGGGTTTTGGGATCTCCAGCGGTGTCTCCCCTGATGGCGGGCGGCGCTCCGATGGTGGCCGCGTTGGCATGGCGATCACGTGCATCTCTTTCCCCTACCCTTTCTTCTCCCACTTGCAGCGCGTGGCGCGTTCCCCGCCAAGGCGAACCCGGTAGCTCTCTTACTCCCACCTCTACCGCGTTAACACGGCGAGAACATGACCTCGCCATGGCGAGCTCTAGCCATGGCGGGCATGTCCCGCGACGCGCCGCCTTCGGCGTTCACTGGCCCTTGGTGCGCAATACAGTCGGTGGCTAGGCCTATTAATGTGCGTGCGCATGTGCAGCGGTGTTCACGGCCTCGCCATGGCCACCTCCGATACGAAGTAGCCGTGGCGGTGCCGGTGTGCGTCACAGTGGTGATCGGGGTGAGAGGGGCTGGGCACGGCGACTCACCAGAGGTGGCGGTGGCGAAAGGATGGTGGTGCGGTGTCGATTCGAGGCCGTGAAGATAGGTAGCAGTGCCGTGATGTCCCCGGCGAAGAAGAAGACGGTGGCGTCCTTTTCTTCTCCGGCGTACTCGAGCGGCGGCGTCGGCTTCGGTTCTCGGCCCCTTCCTACTCCTCTTCTCCTCCTTCCCCTCCTCCTCCTAGCGGTGTGGCGCGGCTACGGTACCACCAGTGCGGTGGCCTAGGGGGGTGGAAGGCTAGGGCAGCGGGGAGGCTCTGTTTTTATAGCCGAGCTCGGCTATGGCTATGGCGGACGGTGGATGTGACAAGTTGGACATGTGGAGATGATCAGGGTGATTTGGAGAAGGGTTTTGGGGTGGCCGAGAGGTAGCGCACGGATTGGCGTCTCCAATTTCGAATCGAAGGTGGTTAGAGACGGTACGGTGGTGGCAGAGCTTCTGCGGGCCATGGCGATGTCACGCACGCTCCTTGATGGCCAAGGCAAGGCGCGTGGCTTGGGTGTGGGCATGGGTACTATAGCGTGGCGCGCATCCCAGCGTCCACGGCTAACCGTCTTGGATTGGACGGTCGGCGACGGAGATTCTCCCTCCTCTGTTTTGTTGTGACCGCGAGAAGGGAAAAGGGGCAAGAGGAGAACGATGACAGGTGGGTCCCGTTCGTCGGTGTCCGAAGAAAGGGTGAGAGGCTTTCTGTTGAGACGCGAACGACGAGCGGGCTCCTTGCTGGGCTGTCTCGGCGTCACTGGGCCGCGTTGGCTTCGAGGGCGTGGCTGAGGTGGAAACAGGTCGGCTCGGCGGAGACGGGCTGGCTAAAGCGAACGGGCCGGCTGGGTTTGCGGCTTGCAGGCACGACTGCATGAGCGAGCAGGCCGGCTTGGGTGAGCGGGCTGGCTCAGGAGCTGGGCCGAAAGGCTTTCTTCCTTTTCTAGTTATTCTATATAGCTTTTCTATTTATTACTTCTTCCATTATGACTAAATAAGAGCCCCTTCGTGCATACTCATGTGTTGCCAACACACGTATGCCCTATGGGGCCCACTAGAGGTCCTTTAGGGTTTCAACTATTTGCCAAGGTTATAAATACATATTTATTTAATTTAAGTAATTCATTAAATAAATATGACAAATTTTAATTATCAATACAAAGATCATAAGAAGCAACTCTTGAATATATAATTAAATGCAAAATGTAATTAACTAGACTAGGTGCTACTTGTGCAACTAGGGTAGGTTTCCTACATGACACCTCACCAAACATAGGTTATTTTAGAAAAAAAAATTTTGCAGTTGTGATTTTTGTTTCCTGAAAATTTCTGGGTTGTTACAGGTGTGGATGAGGCAGTGGAGGCTTCCGACGATCCGTTAGTAATGCGTTGTGCTAGAGAATGAGCTTCTATTGATTTGGGCTAACCCTAGAAGGGTGGCTATATAGGTAACCATACATGGGCCTCATGGGCCTAGCCTCATGGGCCTAACACACATATTCCAACACCCCCCGTAGTCTGAACTACCGGCGCAGCGGAGTTCCAGACTGAACAAGAAGAAGAAAGAACACACACGTCCCCCACACAGACGCAACTAGCCACTGGTGATGTTGAGGCTGGAGCGAAACTCGGTGAAGGTCGAGGACGGGAGGCCTTTGGTGAAGATGTCCGCGAACTGGGAGGTGGTCGGAACATGAAGGACCCGCACCTCGCCCAGGGCAACCCGATCACGGACAAAGTGTAGGTCGATCTTCACGTGCTTCGTCCGCTGATGTTGGATGGGGTTGGTAGAGAGGTAGACCGCACTGATATTGTCGCAGTAGACCAGCGTGCTTCGGGAGGGCGGAGTGTGGAGCTCGGCGAGAAGCTGCCGGAGCCAGTAGGCCTCAGCCACGCCGTTAGCGACAGCGCGGTACTCCACCTCGGCACTGGATCGGGAGACCACAGGCTGGCGCTTAGACGACCAGGACACCAGGTTGCCGCCCAAGAAGACCGCGTAGCCGGAGGTGGAGCGCCGAGTGTCCGGACACCCTGCCCAGTCGGCGTCAGTGTAGACGACAAGCTCGGTGGAGGAGGACCGGTGAAGGAGTAGGCCGTAGTCGATCGTGCCCCAGAGGTAGCGGAGGATGCGCTTGAGAGCAGTGAGGTGAGGCTCTCGGGGATCATACATGTGAAGACAGATCTGCTGAACTGCATAGGTGATGTCCGGCCGGGTGAAGGTGAGATACTGAAGGGCACCAGCAAGACTCCGGTATGCAGTGGGATTTGACACCGGGGGGCCGTCTGCCTCTGACAACTTGCCATGTGTATCAACCGGAGTGGAGCAGGGGTTGCAGTCAGTCATCCCAGCCCGCTCCAGGATATCTCGAGTATACTGCTGCTGGTGAAGAAGTAACCTGGCAGGATGAGGCTCAACAGTGACCCCGAGAAAATGGTGGAGCACACCCAGATCCTTCATAGCAAACTCCTGCTGAAGAGCGGTAATGATGCGGCGGAGAAGTGGCTCACTGGAGGCTGTGAGGACAATATCATCAACATAGAGCAGCAGGTACGCAGTGTCAGCTCCATGGTGATAGATAAACAGAGATGTATCAGACTTGGCCTCCGCAAACCCCAGTGTCAGCAGGAAAGCAGCAAACCGATGGTTCCACGCCCGAGGTGCCTGCTTGAGGCCGTAGAGAGACCTGTTGAGCCGGCAGACCATGTCAGGACGGGAAGAATCAACGAACCCTGCCGGCTGACTGCAGTAAACTGTCTCAGTGAGAAGACCGTGTAGGAAGACATTCTTGACGTCCAGCTGATAGACGGGCCATGACCGAGCAAGCGCCAGTGAGAGCACGGTGCGGACGGTGGCTGGCTTTACCACCGGGCTGAAGGTCTCATCATAGTCGACCCTAGGGCGCTGAGTGAAACCCCGGAGAACCCAACGAGCCTTGTAGCGCTCGAGAGTGCCATCCGCCCGACGCTTGTGGGTCCAGATCCACTTGCCGGTGACAACGTTGGAGCCCGACGGCCGGGGCACCAACTCCCATGTCTGGTTGGCGAGGAGCGCGGCGTACTCCTTTTCCATCGCGCGACGCCAGTGGGGGTCCAACAAGGCGTCATAGACGGGAGATGGTACTAGGGAGACCGGTGTGTCACCGGGCAACGCCGCAAGTGCCCAGGGCGGCAGTGTGCCAGCCGCGTGCCGTGTCACCATCGGGTAAACATGTCGCGGGTGTCGGTGTAGCAGCGGCGGGTGGTAGACCGGCGGGGCGACACGAGCCGGCGGGGACTGCGGCGGTGGTGTCGGTGTCCCCGGTGGAGAAGAGACCTCGAGCGGCGGCAGCGGCCGCGACCGGCGCTGGTACACTCGTACCGGCGCAGCGAACCGCGGAGGAGGTGCCGGGGCAGCTCCAGAGGACGACGGCTCTGAATCCGCGGCGAGCGGAGAGGCCGGGCAGCAGTGGGGGACGAGGTCCCTGGATCCGCGCGAAGCGGAGATGCCGGGGCCGCATCAGAGGATGACGGGCCCGGACTAGCCTGGGAGCTGGGACAGGCGCCCGGCAAGTAGATCGGCGAAGCAGTACCTGCAGGAGACCACAGAAAAGGTGGCTGGACCACCGGGTCAGTGGGAAACAGGGAGGAGGGATCAGGAGCAGGTGTGGTGGTGTGTGGTGGCGGGTGTGCTGGAGAAGGGGAAGACGGACTCATCGAACACCACATGGCGAGAGATGAGGACCCGTCGGAAGGTAAGATCAAAACACCGGTACCCCTTGTGATCCGGGGAGTACCCAAGGAAGACACAGAGAGTAGAGCGGGGGTCCAGTTTGTGGGAAGAGGTGGCAGCGGTGTTGGGGTAACACGCACACCCGAAGACGCGAAGGTGATCGTACCGAGGAGGGGTACCGAAAAAGGCGTGGTGTGGCGTAGGAGCGGGACAGGCAGCAAAAGGAAGACGGTTGAGGAGGTAGGTGGAGGTGTGCAAGCCCTCAGCCCAGAAGCGAGCAGGAAGAGAGGCCTGAAACAGAAGGGTGCACACGGTGTCGTTGGTGGTGCGAATCATGCGTTCAGCCTTGCCATTCTGTGATGAGGTATATGGGCAAGACATGCGCAACTGAACACCGTGAGAGATAAAGAAAGCACGGGAGGTGGAGTTATCAAACTCACGACCATTGTCACACTGGACGGCCTTGATGGTGAGGCCGAACTGTGTGGACACCCAAGTGAAGAAGTGAAGAAGCGTGGAAAATATATCAGACTTCGCTCGTAAGGGAAAAGTCCACGAATAATGCGAAAAATCATCGACCAGCACAAGATAGTACTTATAACCAGAAATACTAATAACAGGAGATGTCCATAGGTCCCCCTCTGCCCGCGGTCGCACCTCCTCTCCCTCCTGGCGTCGGGGATGCCGCAGCCCTTGCTGGCGCCCTGGCCGCGGCTGGCACTGGTCTTCCCGGTGCGGGCTACGTTGCCGGTTCACAGCATGGGGGCGCGGGGATGACTCCCCAAGGCGCGAACTTCCTCTTTCCCGCCCCGCCTCCGCTGCCCCTTCCCGGCACCCGCCCCGACTCCACCCTCGCCGCTGCTCTCGTCGCTGCCCGGGCTGCAGCCGCGGAGGGGTAGGCTCGTGTGCGCGCGGCTGCACTCGTGTGAGAGCGTGAGCGCGATGCGACCGATGCCCTGGCCCGCCAGATCGCCGAGGCGGAGCAGCTCCTCGTCTCTCCTGCCTCCCAGGACGCTGGGGCCACCTCCTCCGACTCGTCGGGTCGCCGCGTGTCCCACACCGCCGTCCTCTGGCACGACCTGGCCGACCCGCTCGTCGCTCAGCTGCACTACCAGGCCGGGGGGGGTCCAGAACATTCGCCTCCTCGTTCCGGTCGTCCTCGAGCCTGAGTCGCCCTCCTACGCCCGCTGGCGGGATCTGGTGCTTCTCACTCTCCGCCGCTACGCCCTCGACGACCACGTCCTTGTTGACACCTCGGTCGCCGTCCAGACCCCGTCGTGGCTTCGTCTCGACAGCATCGTCCTCTCCTGGATCCTGGGGACGATCTCCCTGGACCTCCACGACCTCGTCCGCAACTCCCCTGACGCGCGCCGGGCATGGCTTGCCCTTGAGGGACAGTTCCTAGGCAACGCCGAGGCCCGGACTCTATGTCTCGACGCGAGCTTTCGCACTTTCGTCCAGGGTGATCTCTCCGTTGGCAAGTTCTGTCGTCGGATGAAGGGCATGGCAGACTCCCTTGGCGATCTCAGCTGGCCCGTGGAGGATCGCATCTTAGTTCTCAACGTCTTCCGCGGGCTCAGTGACCGCTACGCCCACCTCAGGACGTGGATCACCCGTCAGCGGCCCTTCCCCACCTTCCTGCAGGTCCGTGACGACCTTGTCATGGAGGAGCTCACTCAGGGCATCCAGTCGGGGTCCGCCACCTCTCCGGGGTCCTCGTCCTCTTCGACGGCTCTGGCTGCTACTCCGTTGCGTCTGTCTGCTCCACCACGTTCGTCTACTCCGCCGCCGTCGTCTCTTCTTGGTCCCCCTCCCTCCGGGCCGAGCGGGGGTGGGGGGGGGGTCGTGGCGGCCGTCGTCGCCGCGGTGGAGGTCGCGGGGGAGCCCGTGGTGGTGTCACCCAGACACCGGCTGGGCCACAGGGGGGGACACCATGGCCTTCCTTCCACAACCCGTGGGCAGGGCGCATCTCTATGTGGCCCTATCACGCTTCCGGTGGTGAGCCTCGCATACCGGTGGCCATGTTCACTGGTGCTCCACCTCCTGGCGTCTCCACTACGCCTCCGTGGGCTACACCCACCGGCACCTCGACCGGGCTTGCCGGTTGGGACCAGGCGGCCTTGGCAAGGTCGTTCAACACCATGGGCCTGACACCTCCTGTCGGACCTGAGTGGATCGCCGACTCGGGTGCCACCTACCACACCACTCCTGACCCCGGTATACTTTCTTCTGTCCATTCTCCCTCTTCTTCTCTCCCTTCGTCCATTATGGTCGCAAATGGTTCGTGTCTTCCAGTCACGTCTGTGGGTACCGCCGGTGCTCATGGCTCCTTTCGTCTTCCGGATGTTCTTGTTGCTCCTTCTATGGTTCACAACCTTCTTTCTATTCGTCGTTTTACAGCTGACAATTCTTGTTCTGTGGAGTTTGACTCTTCTGGTCTTACTGTAAAGGATTTGGCTTCCCGGCGTCCTCTGCTCCGATACCATGCTAGAGAATGAGCTTCTATTGATTTGGGCTAACCATAGAAGGGTAGCTATATAGGTAACCATACATGGGCCTCATGGGCCTAGCCTCATAGGCCTAACACACATATTCCAACACGTTGGGTCTACGTCCTCCGCCGTGCTTTCTTGGTTCAGCTTAAGCCGCTCCTTCATGGGGGTGTAGGTCAGATTATAGACGACCATGCCCGCCAGTTTGAGGATGTGCGCAACGTAGTGGCCTTGCTGCAGCGTGATCTTGCTAACCTTTCTGTTCATTGAAATCCTTTGTTATGTTTGCTCTTTCTTGAAGTATATGAGATATAGTAATTACTGCATGAACAATCATCTGCTTATGTCATGTTTAAAAGAATGTAATTCTTATATGTTGACATTTTGATGTTCTGCAGCTTTGAGCAATTTTGTATCAATCTAACTAATGAGAAGCTCCAACAACACTTTAATCAGGTTACAACAAGAAAATCTCCTATGCTGACAACTCAACCTTGCTTGGAGGTTATTTAACTACTTTAGCTGTGAGTCCTTTCTAACCATTATATGTCCCATGAACAGCATGTCTTTAAGATGGAGCAGGAAGAATACACCAAAGAAGAAATTGACTGGAGTTATATCCAGTTTGTGGACAACCAAGAAATTCTAGATCTAATTGAGAAGGTGAAGAATTCAGATTCTTGATGCAATGTTGTCTGACCAATTGACATATAATAAAAAGTGAAGGCATTTATTAAGCAGGACAGATACATGTAAAATTTGAGCTAACTGGCAACTACATTAAGCAATCTTTTGCATTCGCATTCCTGTTTCAAGGCCATTTACTATCTTTCACAAAGAGGATCACATTTTTTTCTGCATGTCATAGCTCTCCATCTTCTATTTCTCCTCTCTTTATCTCCATCTGGATATTGAAGCAGAAACATGACATGTTTGTATGCCTGCTGCTTACTTGATTTGGTCCTTGCATTTTTAATATATCTGTAAATTGTCCTAAACTACCAATATCAGTGATTAGCCCCTCCTAACACACCTCTGCCTCCACATGAGCCCTTATCCTCCCTACAAGTTTGCAGCCATAGTAGCTTGGAAGGAGGGGCTAATGGTAGAAGATGATGGGAAAGAGCCCCTCCTAACACACCTCTGCCTCCACATGAGCCCCTCCTAGAAGATGATGGGAGTGTTGGTTGGCCACTCTTTCACATGACCTTAAGCTTGAGTTAACTGCTCAGTGCATGCAACTCAATACTAATATATCTATCAATCACATTTTTTTCTGCATGTCATAGCTCTCCATCTTCTAGTTCTCCTCTCTTTATCTCCATCTTGATATTGAAGCAGAAACATGACATGTTTGTATGCCTGCTGCTTACTTGATTTGGTCCTTGCATTTTTAATATATCTGTAAATTGTCCTAAACTAAACTAACCTGGGTTCGAAGCCGTCTCTCTGCAGAATTTCTGCGGGGGTAAGACTTTGCTTCGGTTATTCCCTTCCCCAGACCCCACTCGTGTGGGAGCCTCTGGCACTAGGTCTGCCCTTAACTTGGGACGAGTCCGTTAAGAGAGATCTTAAGGAGTGGAATATCTCCAAGGATTTAGCTATGGACAGGAGCGCTTGGAGATTGGCAATCAACATGCCTGAACCGTGACCTCCTTTTGTCTTGTGCCCTTTATGTCCATTTATGTGTCTCCCTGTTTCTCGTCTCTTTTGGGTTTCATCTCTAGCCTACCCCAACTTACTTGGGATAAAAGGCTATGTTGTTGTTGTTGTTGTTGTTGTTGTTGTAAATTGTCTATATGTATATAGCGCTTGGTCCATTAGGTGATTTGGTCATGCTATGAAATCTCATTTCTTGTTCTGATTTATTTCATGTAGAAACCTGGGGGAATAATTGCTCTTTTGGATGAGACATGGTATATGCAAATAAGTTTTTATGTATATGTTTATGTTTTATTGTCAGATTCCAGGTCTTTTCCTAACAAATTCTTTCTCATGCTTCAGCATGTTGCGAAATTCAACGCACGAGACATTTGCTGAGAAGTTATATCAAAAGTTTAAAGACAACCCACACTTCAGTAAACCCAAATTTTCACGGTCTGACTTCACTGTTCATCACTATGCTGGCAATGTAGGTAACATGTTCTTGATGTACATTTAAATATTAAGGTTGTTTGGGGGTTATATTTTCACAGTAGTTATTATGTGGTCAGTCTAAAATCATCACTGTATGTGTACCATATCTGGGGACTTACTGTGCTACATGACACTTCATGTCGATTTTGGAAATTTGGAAATTTCTCTTTAATACAATGAAACGCAGCTCTCCTGCGTTTTCAAAAAAAAAAAGGAAATTGACCTGGTATATAATACAAATCTTTGAAAATTAATCTCTACTGCAAAATATTTGTGAAACTTCATGAATTTACTGATATGAGAGTATTTCTTGCAACAAATCTACTCCTAACATTTTGTTTGACCAATATAAAATCCATATAGATGTTACTGATCAAAGTTAAAATAGTTTGACTGCATGCAGTCTGACACAACTCAGCTGGAGGATGGCTAGCAAGGGTGTTCTAGTCTAGGTGAAATACACACTGATTAATCAGAGTACTAGGCTCTCCTGCTGTTTCGAGAGAAAAAATCAGAGTACTAAAAAACTGTCATTTTAGAATGCTTTTACTGTGACCTGCTAATTAGCGAATAGCACTTGCTTAAATCATTTTCAGAACAAACCACTCAGCTAGGGCCAACTGGGCAAGGCAGATCTACAAGAAGGGTGAATGAACAGGGCTTCAATTGAGCCAACATTTTGTGCATAACTGCATATGCGTATGCTTCTTACTGTTTTTCCTGGAACCTGTAAAATATTATTTGACCTTCAAAATTGTTGAAGAATATTACCCATATTTTCTCAGACCACAACTGTACAAAGATAGAACACAAGATAAACAATTTGGTATTTGACTCAGGAGAGTTATTAGTTTATTGTGCTGGCTATTTGTTGGTGCGTCAACCGTCAATTATACTGATTATTTACACTGTTAAAGTGGGCACCGTAATGTGTATCTCTTTTTTTTGCAGGTCACTTATCAAACGGACCTTTTTTTAGATAAAAATATAGATTATGCTGTAAATGAACATCAAGTCTTGTTAAATGCCTCAAAATGTTCATTTGTTTCAAGTCTTTTTCCACCATGTGAAGAATCAACAAAATCCACAAAATTTACTTCAATCGGCTCAAGTTTCAAGGTAAAGCGAAATGTTTTCGCTACTCCTTTATCTTTTTTTTTTGTATTGACTCTTATTTTTGTATGGTATTGCAGCAACAATTGCAGAGTCTGCTAGAAACTCTGAGTGCAACAGAACCACACTATATCCGGTGCATAAAACCAAACAATGTTCTCAAGCCAGCAATATTTGAGAACAGTAATGTTCTCCAGCAGCTTCGTTGTGGGGTAAGTCATGTTAACGTGCTTCTTTTGTATCAATAAACAAATTGATCAAAAAAATGTCTAGAGGCACTGTTAGTACTTGGTACATGGTTAATATATCTATGGACAGCAGAGTGGACCATTTTATTTATTAATTGGAAATGCATTTTCATGTGACACAGGACTAGTGGAAACATCTTGTCTTTCTTTTATGTGTCAATGGGTTATAAGGACAATAAATTTACTGGAAATCAAATTTGTGACCTTGATATCTCTTTATTTCATAATAAATTTATATGCTGTTCATAATCCAACTTTTTTTCACGAACTCCTTAAGCCAAGTTTTTTGCTATTTCACCAGCTTCTTTTAAGTCTGTTAATATATTTAGCATAATGCCTGCAAGTATAATATAGGAAGCAGTCAGAATTCAATTTTTGTGTTAAACAATTACTGCCCTGAGAATTGGAAAAAGAAAAAAAAGAATACAAATAATTGTTTTTTTAACGTAATACAAATAATTGTCACTCCAGCAAACGTCCGCTATTCTTTGCTAAATAATTTTCGAAAGGATTTCTGGAAGATAATTTTTTTAAAGTCATCCCCATTGTAGGAATCTTATTAAAGAAAATCTTCTTGATCTTACAAGAATTGGTCATTTGAATTGTGAGACTTTATCATTCTTTTTGCACAGGGAGTTTTGGAGGCAATAAGGATAAGCTGTCTGGGATACCCTACTAGGAGGACATTTTATGAATTTGTTAATCGATTTGGTATTCTGCAACCCAAAGTCCTTGGTCGAAGGTAAATTTGTGATTTACTTAACTGATTCTGCATTTCTTTTCAATGTAGAGAGAATTCCCTATGAACCATTATAAAAAATATATCTTCCTTCCTGGCCATTGAAAAAATTTATCTTCCTTCCTAGCCATCCCTTTATTTTTTCTAACCCCTGTGCACCACTACCGTTAGCTTTCGAGGAACGGCAGGTAACAGAAGCCAGAAACATCCCTTTTGCCCCTCTTACAGGTGGGCCCCATGCGTCAGCCTTCTTCCTCCTTGCTCCATGGCCATGGAAGCCAGCTGCTGCTCGCGCACGGAGGGGAAGAGGGGAAGGGAGCTCGGCCAGGCCAGCGGCGGCACACGGCGCGGCACAGGACCACGCGACGGTGGCCCGCGGCTGCCTGCACGGCTGCCCGAGGTGGGCACAAAGAGCAGGCGGAGGTGGTCTCCGGCGAGCACCGGAGAGGTTGCTGCGGGCGTGGATCGGCGCCAAGGGGTGTCTGGGCGGGTTCGCGATGTCCGTGGGATACCGGCGAGGGAGGAACGAGGGCTCGAGGTGGATCGGACAGGGAGATCGGGGCGGCGGCAGAGCTCTCGTCAATGGCGGCGGCGGTGGCCAGTGGAGGCGCTGGAAGAGGAGGGCGAGCACGGGTAGGGGCGATGCAGCAGCAGGGTGTGCGCGTGGTGCATGGGGATGGTTTTATAGAGGGAGAAGGCCGTCGGGGGAAGCTCTTCCAGGCAGCCAAGGATGGAGGGTCGCCGGAGAAGTTGCTGCTTGCACGACTGCTCGCCCCACGCCGTGTGCCGCCGCCAAAAAAGGTGCTGCCTGCACGATTGCTTGCGCCGTGCCGTGTGTCGTGTGCTGCCGCCGCCGGCTGCTGGCCTGGCTTCCTTCCCCTCCGCGCGTGAGCAGCAGCGGGCTTCCATGGCCATGGAGCAAGGAAGAAGAAGACTGACGCGTGGGGCCCACTTGTAAGAGGGGCAAAGGGAACATTTCTTCCTTCTGTTAACTGCAGTTCCTCCAAAAGTTAACCGCAGTGGTCTACGGGGGTTGAAAAAATCGAAGGGATGGCTGGGAAGGAAGATGAATTTTTCCGGTGGCTGAGAAGGAACCTGCATCTTTTATAATGGCTTATAGGGAATTCTCTCTTCAATGTATTGCATATCTTATGTGTTTCCTTCACAGCCATGATGAAGTTACTGCTGCAAAAATGCTTCTTGACAAAGCCAATCTTGCAGGCTATCAGGTAGTTATTAGAACAACTAGTAATCATTTTATACTATTAACTTATATTCTAGTTCTCTAACCTTTCAATAATCCATTCCAGTGTCCTGAAAAGGACAGTTAACATTCAACAGATAACCTGTGCATTTACCCATACATTGTTCATTTACAGACATTCCTGTAATGCATAACAATGCCAAACAGAATTTCAGAACCAAGCGGCATCTGGAAAGTCACAATGACAAAATAATATTAACATGCCATTCCGTTACTCCTTTTATGTGCCTCACTTTCTGACTTCAAATGCACAGATTGGAAAAACAAAAGTATTTCTTCGTGCTGGTCAAATGGCAGAGTTAGATGCTCTAAGAACTGAAGTTTTGGGACTTTCTGCTAAAAAAATACAAAGCAAGCTTCGGTCATTTCTGGCTCGCAAAAAATATATCGAGCTGCAACAATGTGCTACACAAATCCAGGCAATATGCAGGGGTATATTCTTCTGCAAAAATTGAATGATCTCCCGTTCTTTGTTTCCTGTGAGATCCACTACTGAGTGTGACTCCTGTACTGTGTTTTCAAAGGAACAATTGCAAGGAGGTGTTATGAAAACCTTCGTAGGGAGGCAGCTTCATTGAAAATGCAGACCCGCTACCGTATGCACTATGCAAGGAAAAACTATGTAGAAATCTGTTCTGCGGCAGCTAATATCCAGTCCGGTTTACGTGGTATGGGTGCTCGCATCAAACTCCGCTTGAAGCGGCAAACAAAAGCTGCAGTGATTATTCAGGTACGTAAATGATGTGGTTTTTGTTCTGTAAACACCTACTGCTCTTTGAAAATGACGTTCTTTTGTCTGTAATATATTTTTACAATATAAGAGTAGGATCAAATGATGTCTGGCTCCAAAATGCGATCTCATACTCTATATCCAGCCTGCATGCTTCCGTATCCAGTTGGATGCTGAGCTTAGCCTACAGCATCAAGTGATTGTTTCACTTACAGTCAGTCATAATCCATGTTTGTTCATTACATGGTTTTTTCCTCCACCTGTCTGAACTTCTTTTTCATGTTTAAACTCACTTTTCTTCTCTACTAATATATGCTGGGAAGAACTCCTGCTGGTCATTTAAAAAGATGTTTGTTCATTACCCTACCTTCTATGCTCTTGTTCCTTGCAGAGTCAATGCCGCTGTTATCTATTGCGCTCACAATACGTTAGGCTGGTGAAGGCCACAATTACGGCTCAGTGTGCTTGGAGAAGAAGAGTGGCCAGAAGGGAACTTCGAAACCTCAAAATGGTAAGAAACCCTTTATTTCAACATTGTTGGACTTCCTTTTATCTTCTGTGCCCCCTTTGCCCTTGGTGTCTAGCTCAATGGTTAGATTCATTGTCCTGGACCTCAACTAAAGTTTCTGAGTAATCAAGTATACAATTTTATTTAGCTGTAAACATTACAGTTATACAAGCACAAAACAAACATATAATTGGGTTTACCAAAATCATAGTAATTGTAAAACAAACATATAATAGGAAGTTAGAACTATGGAGGCACACGTTAGAGTCGAAAGGGTTCAGACTTAGTAGGACTAAGACCGAGTATATGAGGTGCGATTTCAGCGCGACTAGGCACGAGGAGGGAGACGTTAGCCTCGATGGGCAAGTGGTGGCCAAGAAGGATACTTTTCGGTATTTAGGGTCGATGCTACAAAAGGATGGAGACATTGATGAAGATGTTAGGCATAGAATTTCAGCCGGCTGGTTGAAATGGCGTCAAGCTTCTGGCATTCTCTGTGACAAAAGGGTGCCTCAGAAGCTGAAAGGTAAGTTCTATAGGACGGCGATTCGTCCGGCGATGTTATATGGTGCTGAGTGTTGGCCTACAAAAAGGCGACATGTCCAGCAATTGAGTGTAGCGGAGATGCGTATGTTGCGTTGGTGTTGTGGGCACACAAGGAGGGATAGAGTACGGAACGACGATATTCGGGATAGGGTTGGGGTGGCACCAATTGAGGAGAAATTGATTCAACATCGGTTGAGATGGTTTGGACATGTCCAACGGAGGCCTCCTGAGGCGCCGGTGCGTAGTGGAGTTCTAAAGCGGGCCGATAATGTAAAGAGCGGTAGAGGTCGACCTAAATTAACTTGGGACGAGTCCGTTAAGAGAGATCTTAAGGAGTGGAATATCCCTAAGGATTTAGCTATGGACAGGAGCGCTTGGAGATTAGCAATCAACGTGCCTGAACCGTGACATCTTTTGTCTTGTGCCCTTTATGTCCCTTTATGTGTCTCCCTGTTTCTCGTCTCTTTTGGGTTTCATCTCTAGCCTACCCCAACTTGCTTGGGACAAAAGGCTATGTTGTTGTTGTTGTTGTATAGTAATTGTAAATATCAAATCCCCTTTCTTGACCAATTTTCTCCTGGCTACTTTGTTCATTTACTTACAGGCTGCAAAAGAGACTGGTGCTCTACAGGCTGCCAAAAGCAAACTAGAGAAGGAAGTTGAGGAGCTTACATGGCGACTACAGCTGGAGAAACGTATTAGGGTACTTTTGTCATTCAAGTTACAATTACATTTGTTTTTGTTTGGTCAAATGCATAGGGGAGGGACATAAGCCTTGGTACTATACTTTTGACTGCATCCCTGGGGCGCCCTACTCTATTACTTGACCTCAACAAAAAATGTCGTCAAAGTACGACTTGGAGTACAAGTCACATGATATACATGTGTTTGACTATACATATCTCTAATACCCACCCGTGGTCACAGCGGTAGGGAATTAGACGCAGATACTGGACCTAAATTCACTAAACAACTATACATGCAGTCCGTTAATCATGATGTCTGCGAACTGATGTGTGGAAGGGACATGGAGGACACGGACCTACCCCAAAGCAACCTTCTCACTGACGAAGTGGATGTCAATCTCGATGTGCTTCGTGCGACGATGACGAACCGGATTAACTATCATGTAGACTGCACAAACGTTGTCGCAATAGACAATGGTCACCAAAGGAATCAAGACATAAGCTCCTGAAGCAACTGTCTCAGCCAGCAGCACTCAGCAACTACATGCGCCGGAACGGGACACTGTAGTCTGCCGCTTCGAAGACCAGGAGACCAAGTTGTCACTGAGGAAGATGCAATAGCCGGAGGTAGGACATCGGGAGTCTGGGCAGCTAGCCCAGTCATCGTCAGAGTAGGCAGTGATGGAGGACACACCACCAGTGCCAAAGTGTAGACCGACGTTGAGGGTGCCCTTCACATAGCGCAGGATGTGCTTGATCAAAGCAAGTTGTGGCTCCTGCAAGTCAGACATAAAGAGGCAAACCTGCTGAATAGCGTATGCGAGGTCTGGCCAAGTCAGAGTAAGGTACTGTAGTGCGCCAGCAAGACTCCTGTACTCCGAGGGGCTCTCAACAGGAGCACCCTCAGTCGCGGTCAGCTTGGCCCGAGAGTCAATAGGTGTTGCTGTAGGGTGACACTCGGTCATCCCAGCCCGCTGAAGAAGATCAACGGTGTAATGTTGCTGGGACAGAAGGAGGCCGTCAGAGGAGCCCGTGACAGAGATGCCAAGGAAGTAGTGGAGAGCACGGAGGTCTGTCATGGCGAACTCGGAGCTGAGCCAGTCGGTGATGCGTCGCAGAAGGGTCGCGGAAGACGCCGTCAAGACGATGTCGTTGATGTAGAGCAGCAGGTGAGCGACATCATCTCAATCTTTATAAATAAAGAGACGTGTCGGATTTCACCGCCGTGAAGCCGTGGTTGCAGATGTACGAAGCAAACCACTGGTGCCATGCCCGAGGAGCCTGCTTGAGACCATACAAAGACATCTGCAAGAGACAGACGGAGTCGGGGGCTGAAGGGTCAGCGGAGTCGGACGGCTGCAAGGTCACCATGAAGAAAGGTGTCACGTCGAGCTGATGTGATGCTGAGCACGGCAAGTATGGTGGCTGGCTTGACCACCGGGTTGAACGTCTTGTCGTAGTCAACGCCGTGCTACTGGGAGAAGTCGCAAACAACCCAGCGAGCCTTGTGGTGGGCATGAGATCCATCTGAGTGGAATTTGTGCTTGAAAATCCACTTGTCCGTCACAATGTTGGTGCCAGGTGGTCGAGGCACTAGTTGCCAGGTGCCTTTGTCGATGAGAGCCTGGTACTCGTCTGCCATGGCAGCACACCAGTTGGGATTAGCCATTGCGCTGCGGTAGCTAGCTGGCAGTGGCGAAGTCGACGTAGTGGAGAGATTCCGGTAGTTGACAGGCTGCACTGCCCCCATTCTCAACCGAGTCAGCCGATCGAAGATGAGGTTCGAGGATGCAGAGCTCTGCATGGGCTGCCGCTCAGGAGCAGGCGGCTGGAGGACCCCGAGGTGACCAGCCAGCGATGGGAGCCGGCTGGGGTGCGTGACCAGCACGGGGCAGCGCCACAGCAGAGACAGGCAGCCGGCTGAACAGAGCTGCCGAGAACCGCGGAATGCAGTGTCGGCACCGCGGCATGAACGACGCCTCTGGCCGGCTCTCCAGCGCCCGGCGGAGCTGTGGCAGCGGGGGCGGTGCTGGGCAGACCCCAGCAGGCGATGGTACCGTCACTGTTGGGGAAGACGGCTGGGGCGGGTGACACTGGTACACTTTGCCGAAATGGCAGACGTCCGCAGCAGCAGGTGGTGTCGGCGGTGCCGTTTCTGGCGGGCGGCGCTGATAGACAATGCTAAAGCAGACAGACCCGCCTGGAGCAGCAGTCGGGGCGAGATGTCCAGCAGGCTGAATAGCAGGGCCGGCCATGATGATGGCCGGGTCGTCGAGCAACGGCTGCTCGACCTCAGGAGGCGAGGGAGCGACGAAGACGAGGGCGGCTGCTCAGCACCCAAAGGTGGAGCAACTGATGCAGCGGAAGATGTGTCCTGTAACAAAAAGTCAAGTGAAACGCACTAGATGGGGTGGCGGCTAACGGAAGATGTTAGACTATACATATCTCTAATAGTTATTTCAAATGAGTCTATCATATTTGTATGACCTTTGAGGTGCTTTTCTCTTAGTGGTGGACTATTTCCACTGCAAACGAGTACGATGCATGGTAATAATGAAAATAGCATCGCAAACCTGCATTTGAATTTTTAAAAAGAATAAAGTGCATCCAGGGTCCTCACTGTTTTCCAGGATTATCACCTTAGGTCCACAAACTCTCAAAGTGAGGCTTTAGGTCCTTAAAATTTTTAAGTGGTTCACTCTCAAGTTAGAATCCATTTTATCCTCTTCTAAAAAGCTGTGTATGTTGATTCTTCCTACTTTCTAGAACCTGGTACCTCAGTCCTGTCGGCCTCGATGAACTTCTCTAGTGTGTCATGTACATTAAACCTATCTTGTAGTAATTAATAGAATAAGAGGATGCTCTTATTAAAGTGCGAACAGTTGGAGCATTTGTAAGATTGCGAATAGGATATCATGCACATGATAACATCATAGAGAAGACTTGACATTTGGTCACCACTGAGATGCTATTGCATGGTATGTGCAGGCTGATTTGGAAGAAGCTAAGACACAAGAAAATAAGAAGCTCCAATTACAATTGCAGGAATTGCAATTGCAACTCAAGGACACAAAGGACCTATTGAAAAGGGAACATGAAGCTGCCAAAGAAGCATCAGAGAAAGCTGCTGCAGTACCAGAGATTCTTGCTGATACAGCTCAAGTCAATGAGCTTACTGCTGAAAACGAGAAGCTCAAGGTATAAACGTAACAAATTTTAAGTGGACAGAGTATGTGATATCTAAGTAATGTTTGTAGCCTCAGTTGAGTTAATGATATTGTTCTCTTCTTATTTCAGTCGTTGGTGGCCTCTTTTGAGGAAAAACTTCAGAATGCAGAACAGAAGTTCGAAGAAACAGAGAAAGCTAGGGAAGAATTAGTCAAGAAAGCAACAGATGCAGAGTCAATGATAAATGAACTGAAGAACACAATGCAAAGGTTCTTCTGACGTTACATAAAAGTGTTGATTCTATCTGTAAAGTTATCAGGCATTACATGTTGTGAATTTTGTCATGATTAGCCTTCAAGAAAAGTTGACTAGCACGGAGGCAGAAAACCATGTTCTCAGGCAGTCTATGAAAGCAAGACCTGATAATATGCCTTTGCTTAACATGCATCGGAAATCAGTAATCTCTCTCTCTCTCTCTCTCATCATGGAAATTTAACATACGCATTGGATTGAGGTCGGTGTTTGTTTAAGTTTAAAAGCGAGTGTGCAATCTAAGACTTGTGGATGTGTTGTATGCTCTTACCCATTTTCTTTTAATCATAATGATACACAGCTCTCCTTTGTGTTTGTGGAAAAAAAATAACATACACATACTCTTATGCTTCTTTGTATTTGCAATTCTGCAGAATTTGGCTAATGGAAGCCTACATTCTGACGAACAGGTGTGGAGCATCAACCTTATAGGTGTTCACTAACTTGTTTTTTTAATTTTATTATAATTTAATGTAATAATCTCTCCAGACCCCTCACGGCACTCCTATGGAGTTTGGAAGGAGATCCATCATTGAGAGACATAATGTATATTTACTTGGCTGATACTTGATATCTAGAAGCATTTATTAAAAGGGAAACAAATCAACTTATGGTTTCATTTAACTTCCCTTGCAGGAGAGTGTTGATACACTGATAAATTGTGTTGTTGAAAATGTTGGATTCAGTGAAGGAAAGCCAGTTGCTGCAATAACCATATACAAATGCCTTCTACATTGGAGAATTTTTGAGACGGACAGAACAAATGTTTTTGATCGATTGATTCAGATTTTTGGTTCTGCGATGCAGGTAGTACCAAGCCTAAATTCTTCATTTGCTCACTTTCTGATATCACTTGGTGACCATGTTCTTTTATCTCACTATTCTTACCTTCCTAAAATATCATGTATTTCTCAGAAACAAGATAACAATGCTGATCTTGCATACTGGTTATCAAATTCATCATCTTTATTGATTATACTACAAAAGAGCCTCAAACCTCCTGGATCATCTGTAACAACTCCAATGAAAAGACCACAGACTCAGACATCATTCCTTGGAAGGATGGTATGTCTCAGAAGTATACGTCATTGCATGATATATTTTTATTCGAGTGCAGATTTGGTGCCCAGGGCGCCCTCGTTAGCTAAAATACCATGTTGCAACGTTTCAAAAATCATCACAAAAATCATGTATGTAGTACACATAAAGTTAAGTATAGCCGCAACATTTCAGTTTGAAATCCATGCTAGATGCCAAGAAACAAAATAGACAAGCAGTCAACCTGGAACTGTTCATCATGTGCTGACAGTGACACTTCTTTTCAAACTGAATTGTTGCGGCTACACTTAACTTTAGGTGTACTACGTACATGATTTTTGTGATTAGTTTTGAAACATTACAACTGGTATTTTAGCTAACGAGGGCGCCATATGATTTTCCTTTTCATTTTAGCTGATGGAATCATTGAGACTTTTTTAACTATTTATTTAATCCATAGGTCTCTGATTCTGAGTCTAGAAGCTGTAATTTGTTAAAAATAAATTTTTGGGATAGGGTACAAAATGTTATTGATTGATTTTTTTTCCTTTGATGGAATATTGTTCTCAGGGATTTCGTGCTTCAAGTATTACTGTTGATATGGATCTTGTCCGCCAAGTTGAGGCCAAGTATCCTGCTCTCCTGTTTAAGCAGCAACTCACAGCTTTTGTGGAAGGCTTATATGGAATGATCCGAGACAATGTGAAGAAAGAAATATCTTCAGTAATTTCACTAGTCATTCAGGTTACCCCATCTATCGAAAGTCATCCTCAGGTTAAATATTATTTCGTATTTTTTATTGTTCCAGCAGGATTAGTACAATTTTTAAAATAAGCGTGTTGGAGGATCTGAAGTGTGTTGGAGGTGTATGTGGTGTTGTAAGGGTTCTTGCCCCTTTTTTCTTAATATAATGATATGCAGCTCTCCTGCGTGTTTGAGATTTTTTTTTTAAAAAAATAAGCACAACATATCAATATGTTCAAGTACTAACATCTACTAGTCAAATCTACAGTGGAGGCTTCCCCTGCTGTATTTATGGTTCAAAAAACATCTAGTCAAATTTTTTTCGGAAACAGGAGAGCTGTGTATCATTTCATTAAGAGAAAGAGAACAACGAGTGAAGTTAACATAACCCGACTCAAGAGGGGTCACCTCCCACACACCATGGGCTGGAGCGAAAAAAATACACAACCAAACAAGAACAAGGATCCCTTGGGCCTAAGCACCTGGGAGTGGTGAGCCGGTGACCTCATGAGAAATTCATTGAGTTTAGAAGCACCGGCCATGCAACATAAGGCACATTCATCTCCCACAGTCTGAAGAAGCAAATTAACACTAGGCGTCGCTCCTTCAAACACACATGAATTCCGGTGTTTCCCACACCTCCCAGGATACTAAAATGATGAATGAATTCAGCCCTTTGAGCATCTCTTTAGGAGCTCCTCTAATAGCCTTCTTCCACCAGCTAGAGATGTGAACATTTGTTGTCAAGGGTGTGCAACAAATTCAGTCGCTGTAGGATCAAGAACCACTTGCCGGGTAAAGACACATGAGATGAGCAATTGTTGGATAGTCTCTCCAATCCAGTCAAAAATAATTGACGCTTTTGACTTCTTATGATTTCCAAGTTGCAAATTTAACCACTATTTTATAGGAGAATATAGTTGTAATATCTATGGAAGTGCTTTCAAGACAAATCTGCACTTGTTTTTTTTTTGTTTCCAAACTAAATTTTGTGAAAGCTATTGATGGTCCAAAATAAAGCTTGACTAGATTTTGGTCAAAGCGTCTGAGTATTTGTGACTGGAGGGAGTAGTGTTACTGACCAATGTTGACTGGCTCCACACAACAACCAATCATCACTATCATTTTCTCAGTAACTTGCCTTTACCACTGACATGCTGAACACTGAGTGCTCTGAAGAAATTAGGATGTTCCTTCTATCATGTGTGTCTTCTTGCTGTTATAAGGCTGTCATTGTTGCGGATTAGGCTGTCATTTTTTTAATTTGCATGTCACTTCTATAGCTGCGCTCTCTTTCTAGCCATAATTTATTGTTGCTAGTCTAATGCCTTGTTATATCCTTATTGATTCTCAAGGCACCGAGAAATGCAAAAGCTGGTTTGATTACAGGTCAAGGTAGCTATTGGCAGACAATAGTCAACCATTTGAATGACCTCTTGGAAATTTTGCAAGAAAATTGTGTAAGTCTTACTGTTTTCCGTGTACTTGCATTGCATTTGGTTACATGGTGTTCTGATTTCTGATCATTATGCTGAAATTCTAGGTACCGACAATTTTTGCTCGGAAGATCTTTACACAAATTTTCTCATTCATCAATGCTCAACTCTTAAATAGGTACAATTTTTTTAGTCTATAATTCAGCCTGACATAGTTTTTCTAATGCTAATGTTTTCTTCTCCTGTAACGTTCTAGTCTTCTCGTGCGGCGAGAGTGCTGTTCCTTTAGCAATGGGGAATATGTGAAACAAGGGTTGGACGAACTTGAGACTTGGTGCACAGTGGCCAAGCCAGAGGTAAATAAATGGGAAAAAATATTACATCACTGAATTTTTTGTGGCATTTCTACTTTACCCCCTCAAGTATTATACCTTAAAATTCCAAACATGGAGCAAATAGTCCCCTGTATAGTCTTTTTCTCCCTGTCATGTACTTCACGAAATCGTTACAGACCAACATAAACAGTGAAAAACGTTTATTCACACTGGAAATGCTGTGCTACCTAAATAACTATAAACCCTTCTCGTGGAAAATGATGCTAGATGACCATCTTGCATGGCCCCTTATTACCATTGCGTCTCTTCTATAAACTAAAACAAAACAAAAGTTTTATGTCAGGTTTCTGTTTGAGCTTTTGTAAGGTTGAACATGGTTGTCTGGTAAACCCAGATTTATTTCGTAGTAGTATTGGCTTTTCATAATGAATCCAGAATAGTGTTTGGTTAAAAAGGTAAAACAGAAGAAAGGTATCCATTAAAATGACAGTGCAGTTCCAGTATTAGTATCCTCCATTTATTTTCCTTTTACTAACTGTCAAATACTAACAGTACGCAGGATCTGCATGGGATGAACTTAAGCACATATGCCAGGCTGTTGGTTTCTTGGTACGTCATTACTTACCGAGATAATTACTAGTTTAGTTAGTGCTTTAAGCTGGGACACGTGCTATTAGTTTTAAGCAACAGAATTTAGGGCCATTTGGCTTAATGGCGAAAAAGAAAGTTGGGAAATTTTGTGATAAATTGAATTTGCAGTTAAAGGCTGTGCTGCTTTTCTCTTTACTGTTGTAGCTTTCATTATGTGTAACGGTGTAAGGCAAGATGAAAACCATGCCAGTTTTACTATTTCAGGGCCATTTTTATAATACTATACCTTTTGCGTTGGTCTGCAGGTCATTTTCAAAAAGTTCAGGATCTCGTATGATGAAATCATCAGTGATTTGTGCCCAGTAAGCTGCCCACTACCACCACATGCACAACACACAAAGGAAAAAAGAAGAAAAAAATGAAAGTATGCTCATCATTTGCACTGCGTTGATGCAGGTATTGAGTGTCCAGCAAATTTACAAAATATGCACGCAGTACTGGGATGATAAATATAATACCGAGAGTGTATCAGAAGAGGTAAGAAGCACATATGTGCATGATGATAGATGGAAGATTTGTGTTAGGTGATTGCGTTAAATTAAATTGACTTGTTGGTTGGATATAGGTCCTTGATGAGATGAAAAAAGTGGTGAACGAGGGAACTGGCCAGGGCACTTCATCAGACAATACATTTTTGCTAAATGAGGAAATAAGGTATTTTTTTTAAAAAAAAATCTAAATTTGTATTGGAACGTGAAAGGAATATAACGCACTGCAGGATGTTGTTGATTTTGAATTCTCTTTCCTGGCACAAACAGCATGCCTCTATCACTGGAGGAGATTGCCAACTCTATGGATGCCAAGGAATTTCAGAATGTGAGCCCACCGCAGGAACTCCTTGACAACGCCGCATTCCAATTCTTGAGAAGCTGAGGATGAGAGGAGGCATATATGTCAGTCTCCCTTAAGACAGACAGACATAGATAGAAGATACAGATAGATAGAAATGACGGTGTTGTATCTAACCCCCTTAGGTGCTGTAAATTCAGATAGATCGATCGATGTAGCTTTTGAAATTCTTCGTCATTCTCGCTTCACGGGCCGAACAGGGCCCTTGTAAATCATTTGCTTTTATCCACTTTATTTATGATAGCTAGCTGTAGGTTGGTGTTAGGCGCCTCCTGTATTGGGAAGAACATTCTTTATCTTGGTGCCCTTCCCAAAATTGCCTTTAGAAAGAAGCAAAGACATTCATTCTTTGTTTTAGGGCAGTTTGAGTGAGAGTTTTATATTTATTTATTTATTTATTTATTATAGTGCCATATTAGCAAAAGTGATCATGTGTCATCTGTCATGTAAATTAAGGGGAGAGGAGGCATGAAACACAGCACCAGCCCACTGCTGCCCACCCTCACCCTCCCTGGCCTAATCGGAATCTGAGAGTCAACCTGCTTGTCGCTCCACCGCTGGTTGCGCCGCCCACCAACCGAACCGCCCCCTCTCCCAATCTCAATCTCAATCCCAATCAGAGGAGAAAGAGATGGACCCGTGGCCATCGACTCCACCCAAGGAATGGAGACTTGGGTGCCTCGCTCATCGCCCGTCTAACCGCCGCCACCGTCGTGCTTGTAGACGCCACCAGGCCCCTTCTTCAAAGGCTGGAGATGCTCCCTCCCTTCCCTTCCCTTCCCTAACGACGTCGTGGGCGTGTTGTCTGCTTCCTCCTCCAATCCCACGACTACATGTCATCAGCCGTGACGCATGCACGCTGATTGTGCAAAGTTCACAAGTGAGGCCATGCCATCACCATCAGCATATGACACGATCATATCGTAAGGAGGAATACATGGATGGAGATGGAGCAAGAGCGGGAGGTGGACAAGCTCACACATGCACTGCTATATTAGTGAGGCCAAGTTGGGATGATGTCTAAGTAATCAAAGATTTTTCCTTGAATAAGGAAGGTCTAGCCGGCCGTCTAGGCTACACACCGAAGAAGAGGGCAAGAAAAGCATTTGCTCCTCACAAAACTAGTTTTTTTTTCTCGAATACGCAGGAGAGTTGCGCATCATTATATATTAGAAGATATAACAGTCCGAGTAGAAAACTCGTTCCACGGCTTGGGTTAGTTTTTTTTTTTACATTTGCGCCCTTCACAAAACTACTTTTGTGAGAAATAATGGCAAAGCATAAGGGTGTTGGGCATTTGGAGGAGTGCAAGAACAACAAGAAGAATGTAATATTTAGTCATTTTATGACATGCTTTAATCAAGAAATGAGACATCACATACAACATGACACAAATGAGCACGAGCAATCAACATCATCGCATATGCGGATCTACTACCGAGCAAGGTAATAGCAGATCCTATCCACATATCCGCATCGCATATAACCAAATGTGCTAGAGATAAGTCTATACTGTACCCTTGAGTGGAATCGAGCAGAGGAGGCAGGGGAAACACTATTGCCATCATTAGACTTGGTCATGATGGCCTGCTCGAACTAGTCGATCTAGGCTCGACGTGGGAAGAGGTACGCAGTGCGGTCCCACGAGCAAGTGTCGGCGTAGTCGTTTGCTCGAGGGAAGAACGCAGTCGCTCGATCAAGGTCACCGGAGCAAACGAAGAGCAGTCGTGCAGATGCGCTCTCCCGAAAACTTGATTGCCCGTCTACCTGAGCAGGAACATAGGCAAACAGAGCTTCGGAAGCCTGCTCGCCCAAGACCCCTGTGCGCTTAAGGGACTCGGACCGGAGATTGCAGCGAGCAACAGAGCGAGAACTCAGTGGAGAAGAGAGTGAGGAACTATCTGAAGGAAGGAGAAGGGCGCTCCAGATAAAGGCCGGGGTCAAGAGGGGTGATGAACCTAGATGGGTTCCTGCAGAGCAGAATGGTAACCCACGCATTCATCCTGTGCCCTTGCTGATCGTTGGTTTTGACCACTTGACTGTTGCGCTGAGCCATGAAATTAAGGTGGCACATCAAATCACATTACGTCCAGCCAAGGCAAGGCTCGGCACGACGGCATGCGGGTCTTTACCCATTTGCCCCTCTAAACCCACACATTCTCCCTTGTGCCCTTGTTGACCGTTGCTTTGACCATGACCATTGCATTGAGCAACGCAAAAGGTGGCACATCACATCACATCACCTCTGGCCAAGGCTCGGCACGGCGGCGCGCGCGTGGGCTCCCAATTCTCCTCCTCGATCAACTTGTGAGGAGCACACACTAGCTTTGTATTTAATAAGTTTAGCACTTTCCTAGTGAGTGTATCATGTGGTAGTAATCACACTCCTACTTAGGTATATTTGTATAAAGAGGTAGCATTCGGACATGAATTGAAGGGAGCCTATATTTATATGACTTGTTGTCAAAGCTACAAGTAGACTTAAATATAAAGGAAGCATGCACGTTTAAAGCATGAGAAAGGGACGAGCTTAATCTTGCATAAAGGTCGTGGCGTGGTTACGCAACTGCAACGCGGCCATCGCAAAGTCCACAATAGTAAAGAGGAATGGATGGATGGATGATATCATCGATCAGATATATATGATATCGTCGTGACGGGCAACCCTTAATAATAATTACGAATGGATGGATGGAGATGGAGCACGTACGTTACGCAGGAGCACGAGGGTGAAGCGCGTGCGGTGGTACTGTAGCTAGCTAACTAGCAACTGCAACGCCAGCACGTGCTAGCTGCAAAACGTCTGCTGGTACACTCTGCCTGCGCCATATACTAGCTGTATCAGGGACAGGGCCTGACAGGCCGGGAGCGAGAGAGGCTAGCTACTATACTAGCTAGCAACTGCAACGCCAGCAGCACGTGCGGGTAGCTGTGCCTGCCTCTGCCTTGCATTGCCAAGATAGCGGCGGCTGCGGCAGTAGTATATAATGGCGGCAGGGACAGGGAGGTCTCTCCATCCGAATCTAGCTAGTAGCTCAAGGACAGGGACAGCGAGTCGTCTAGGCTAATCAGCAATGGCAACGGCAACGGCAAGAGCAACGGAGGCTGCGGCTGCCGGCCACGTCCACCACCACCACCACCAGCAGCCGCTGTTCCGCGTCGTGGGCACGGCCCTGGTGGCTCCTGCAGCAGCAGCTGGTCCGCGCTCCATCCCGCTCACCTTCTTCGACGTCAAGTGGCTGCACCTCCCGCCCGTGGAGCGCGTCCTCTTGTACCGCCTCTCCCCGGACGCCGACGTCCCCGCCATCCTCTCCGCTCTCAGGACCTCCCTCTCCCAGGCACTCCGCGCCTTCTACCCGATGGCAGGCCACGTCCGCATGCCCACGGAGGGCCGCCGGCACGAGCTGTCGTACAGCCCCGGTGACGCCGTCCCCTTCACCACCGCCGAGTACGACGTGGACATCGACCACCTCATCTCCGTCCCCGTGCAGGTGGCCGCGCTCGCTCCGCTCGTGCCGCGCCTGCCTAAGGGCCGCGCGGTGCTCGCCGTGCAGGCCACGCTGTTGCTCGGCCGCTGCCGGGGCCTCGCGGTGGGAGTCACCGTCCACCACACCACCTGCGACGGCGCAGGATCCACGCACTTCCTCCACACATGGGCCGCAGCAGCAACGGCCGGAGCAGATGAACATCGTCAGCTCCCGCCACCACAGCCCCCCGTCATCGACCGGGAACTCATCCCGGACCCCAGGGGCCTCTACGACATCTACCTCAGCAGCATGCCGCCCATGGTGTCCCAGGACGACTTCGAGTTCGTGCTGGGCAAGCATCAGGATCCCGGCGAGGACAAGGCCCTGGCCACCTTCACGCTGTCCCAGCAGCTGCTGCAGAGCATCAAGAGCGCGGTCGCCGGCGAGGCGGCGCGGCGTGGCATGGTGACGCCACCCCGGTGCTCCTCGATCCTCGCCACCTACGGCTTCATCTGGTCCTGCTACTGCCAGGTCCGACGAGCAAAGACCAACATGAGCTACTTCCTCTTCTCCGTGGACCAGCGCTCTCGCCTGAAACCGCCCGTCCCTGACAAGTACTTGGGCAACTGCTGCTGCCCGGCCATCGCGACGGCGCCGACGGACGAGGTGGCGGCCGGGGGCATGGTCGGGCTGTTCGCGGCGTGCGCGGCGGTGGCGGCGGCGGTGGAGGAGGAGGTGCGCGAGGGGGCGCAGGACCGGTGGGACGCGTGCGTGGCGCGGGTGAAGGAGGCGGTGGCCAACGGGACGCTGTCCGTGGCCGGCTCCCCCAGGTTCCGCGTCTACGACATCGACTTTGGATTCGGCCGGCCGGCCAAGGTGGACATGGTGTCGGTGGCCAAGACCGGCGCCATCTCCGTGGCGGACGCGCGCGTCGGAGGAGGAGGAGGAGGTGGCGTGGAGGTGGGCATCTCTCTGCCGGCGGCGACGGGGGACATGGACCGCTTCCGACACAGCGTTGCAGACGGGATGGCGTGGCTCCTCAAGTCACAGACTCACCGTGACTAGTCGATCTCTTCTTGTGTTTAATTTGTGTGGTTGTACGTGTTGAATAAGGACTGTTTTAAGACGTGACAATACTGGTAACTGTGAAGGAAACAGACTAATTTCATTATACTGTTTTCATAAGCTACTTGTATTATTCTAGTTCTTGTAAAGTGTTGTGATCAATTGTGTCGCTATTTTATATAATCACATAACATATATAAAGGATATGAGAATTTTCCTTTGAAAGAATATTAGTATTTTTCTCTTCAAGAAAAAATATTGGTATATACGTTTACCTTCAGTCCCTATCCATCCAACTGCTGCTCCTTTCCTTATCCATCTGACTCATTCCTTTCTCTTGCGTACGAGCGGCGAGCAGAGGGGCGCTGCCTGCCGCTCGCGAAGGGCGCACAAGGGACGGCTCTGCTGCTCCGGCATGGCAAACGGAGGAGCTCGACCAGGCAAACGAAGGCGCGGAGCATGGCGAGGCAAACCTGTTGAGCGCGGCTGCCGGTGAGCGCGCGATTCGTTGCCGTAGCTGACCGCACCGGATCGGATGAAAGAAAGAATGGGCTCAATGCAGGTTTCACCCGTTTTTCACGACGTCAGCTCGTTGCATGCCCATGAAACTCAAATCTTCTCTCTCCTCCTCGACAGTGGTTTTTCGACATAACACTTCATTTAATACCTATAAAATTTCCATGACATCGCCGTTGAGAGTGGCCCAAGGAAAGTCGTAGCTCCGGTCAGTCACAGTGAGTGAGTGATGCTTAGCGTGCGTGCGTGCGTGTCATTTAATTTGGCCATTTGTTTGTTGGAACGATGGACACGGCAATGGGGGTATTATTCATTTAATTTGCATCCTCCGCTCCAACGTGGTTTGTTCGCATATATATAAATATGTATTTGTACTGTACTGTACGTACTGTATTTCGCATGCAATGCAACGCAATGATTGAAATTGGTGGGTCGTTTGAGGCCTTGTTTACCTCCCAAATTTTCTCCCAAATTTCACTGTGTAAAAAGAAGATTTTCCGTCACATCAAAATGCCGACACATATATGAAGTACTAAATGTAGATGAAATCAAAAACTAGACGAACATTTCAAACCTAATTAATCAATGTTTGGATAATTATTACCAAATAAAAATAAAATTGCTACAGTATCAAGACACTGTTCATGCCCCCGAATTCAAGCCCGAATTCGGACATCTAAACACGCCCTGAGCTCAGCTCGCCGCCGACGTTCCTACCTCCATCGCTCGTCTCTGACAAATGGTGTCACAGCTTGAGTAACCGTCCAGACCGCTGCTCCTCCTACGCTGTAACCACCGCAGCCAGCGACCCGTTTCGGCAAAGGCAGTTGAGACACTGATGGTGACAGGTTACCGGCCGGTCTGCAGTCCACCAAATGATCGAGCTTCACTAATTGCATTCATTTTCAAATGTATTATTGTAATTTGCGTTCCTCATCTCTTAAATTTGTTCAAACTTATGGCACTTTTGCTCCATTAGACCCCTAACTATTAGTTTCATTAGCAGGTTTGATTTCTTAATATGTGGTAATATGTTTGAACTTTTCCAACTATCTATTAGCAACCACATTGTCAGGTGGAACTCCCGGCTAATACTTAGCTAGCTAACTATTAGTAATAATAAGAATAACATAATGGATCAAAATAGGCCCTTAGTACGTAGTACATGGTCTGGTTTAGCGCAACCATAAAAAAACTCTTATATTTCTAGCATATACACATGGAGTATAGGCATCTTAGCCTAACCAAGACGTGATTGGTTAGGGATGATCGATGAATGTGGCATCGATAATATAAGATTAATGGATGAATAGGGTCACCGATCTTTTTTTTTTGTGAGAGTACTCACCCATCTTAGTTGAGCTGCCCAGCTCACCAGAGTGACAATAATCCTAATAACTTATCACAACCAAACCTAACTAAAAGAATGTGCTAGTAAATAGCATTGGTAGCATCTGCAATAGCGGTAGCAGACTTGTACTGCTACTCACTACTATTGTAAAATAGTGGATTGATGATAGTATATTGGATAATTTGAAGTTAGAAATTGCTATGGTAATTAACACCATGTTGCCCTTGTTAAGATGTTGTTCACAGAAATATCACAGATGGTTCAGCCTGTGCCAAGAAAACCCAGATTTTTGTGTAGCTTCTGGCCAAACTCCTAATCTCAGCAAGTCCACAATCCTCTTCAGGAAGCATGTTGATATGCCCACTAAACAAGGTGCCAAATCTCTTTTCCTTGTGCCTGATCTCAATCCGAACGCTATTTACCTCGGTCGTCCCCTCATTTTCAATCACTGTGACCGCTCCAAGGCTTATGATTTCATCTTGAACAAATTCAGAGCTAAACTTATCACTGTCAAAGTTAACAAGCTCAACCATGCTGGTCGTTACCTACATTAAATCAGTCCTTGCCTCTATCCCTATCTATTACATGGCAACTGTGCTCTTCTCCAATACTTTCATTGAAAAATTACTTCGATCATAAGAAGATTCTGGTAGGCTGGCAAGACTCTCATGCTTCTCCTTTCCACTTCAGATCCTGGGACGATATCTATCAGGACAAGGACAATGGGGGTCTGGCCATTACAGACCTTATCACTGTTAATCGCAGCCTCATTCTCAATGCGGCCTGGAACATTCTACCCAAAAAGATCAGTACCTTTCAACTATTATCAAAGCCAAGCACTTCTCGGACACTTCTTTCTAGCTTTCCAAAAGCAACACTACCAAATCCATTTTCTGGTCTTCCATTCTTCAGATCAAGCAGACTCTTTCTCAGAATTGCGTAGTCCAGATTCATACAGGAAATTCAAGCATCTAGTCCTCTCCGTGGTTCCCTCTTTGGGATTCCATCCATGACCACCTCAATCTCCCTATCGCTCGGTCTACCCTTCCTCAAAATATTGTGGATCTCTCGCACCCCCACTCACGTCAATGGAATACTGATTTTATCTCTGAGGTTTTCAGTGCTCATGCTGCTAAAGCCATAACCCACATTACTACGGTCCCCTCTGATTAGCCTAACATTATCAGATGGAAACCAACCAGCAAAGGTGTTTGCACATCCAAACATGCTTTCAGATTTCTTAACTTACAGTTGCAGGTTCAGCTACCATCGCACGGATCCAGGAGCATATCTGCAGGTGCAATGTACATCCTCAATAGGACCTGGAAACACAAGACCTTGCCTCCTAACATTAAGATCTTCTGCTGGCGTCTGATTCGAAGGGTGCTGGCCACAGGTGAGAGGGCAGCAAGGTATTCCAACAAAATCAATAAGTATTGCACGCACTATAATATATCTGAAAATGATGCTCACATCTTTTTCCACTGCACTTTTTCTCGAGTGGTATAGTTCTCTACAAATCCCTCTCTCTGTACTTTTGATTTACCACAGGAATAGGACGGTGTGCAGGTAATCTTACCACATCTTCTAAACTCCCAAACCTCTGGAGAGCAAATGCAACTCGTCCTCACAACGCTCTGGTACCTGTGGAAGGCCAGAAATGAGCACAAGTTTCAAAACAAAAATTGGACTGTTTTCAGGTACATAGTGCGGTGGCAGCAGATATCTCTACAAGCTCAGGATGATGAAAAGGACCGCTCAACACAGCCCGGCATGAATCAAGGTACCATTTTTTTTTGCTTACAGATGCTCCACTAGACGAACAACCACTTAAGCACAGCCGCCGCTTGTCGCTCAGTCCAAAAGGGACAATGCCGATACCACCTTTGTTCAAGGTTAACTTCCTAGCCCTGCTGCCTGGGTCAAGAATCTATACAGATGACTCATGTGCTCCTGACCTTCAGCAACAGACCCCAAGACCGGCAGAAATAGGAATATTCCTTGCAACAATCATATGCAGTCGGCTTTAACTCACCACATCAAGGCAATCATGACATCGACCACCTCAGTGCTAATGGCTGAATCAGTAGGCCTAGCGCTTGCTGCATCACTGGCAGTGACTTTGCAGGTACCGGATCCAACTTTCTTATCGGACAATCAACAGTTGGTGAGTTTCTTCAACGGCAATTGTCGGTGTTTGAGATCAGCACCAACGAGTAATGTATGCGCGTCTGGGCTCGGATGGTGTGCAAAGAGAACATGAGAATGTATACTGGTTCAGGCGGAACATCCCTACGTCCAGTGGCGATCGGCTCGTGTTACTTGCACTTGAGTTTGTTGTAGAGGTTACAAACAGTTGAGAGAGGGATCGGTTCCCAGGTCTCTATAGGTTGAGTGTGTTTTTTTTTGGCTTGAAGAGAGTCGTATCCTGTTTGTTTTGCGATCCCCCGCATGGGGCGCCCTATCTCCCCTTTTATAGTTGAAAGGGACGATAAGTTATAGCGAAGGAAGAGGAGAGAAAAAGGAGGAAAAGAAGAAAGAGAAAAACAAAAAGATGGGGCGGTCTACAGTGTCGTTCCTCTTCTTCTCCTCGGGGCCCCCCTTGGTCGTGCGGGTGATGGGGACGGGCGTCATCCCTGAGTCCTGTTCGCCACTGGAGCAACGTGCGTTCCCAGTCAATCCAGACGAGGCTCCCCATCCCATGACAGGAGTTGGAGGAGTCAAATAGTTGATGGCGGCGCAGGCCATACGGGGATTAGACAGCATAGTGCCATCCTATTCCACGCTATGGGCCGCCGTGGGTGCCTCAACATGGCCCGTCACTGCTCTAGGTCATGCCGAGGCGTGCAGGTCATGTCCGGAGTGGTTAGGGACAGTACGGCCCCCTGGTACGCACGCATCCCTCGCGCGAGGGTCTATTCACATAAATTTCGTCGGGCGAGGCGAAAACCCCCTTCGCGAGGTCGGATGGCGCGGGACCGGTCCTCTTGGGGTCGAGCGAGGCGGAGAGTTCGGCCCTCGGGGTCGGCTGAGCCGGGACACACTCCCTTGGGGTCGGCGAGGCGAAGAGCGCGACCCTAAGGTCAGGCGAGGCGAATTTTCCCTCGAGGGGTCGGATAAGGTTGTTTCGTGATCCTTAACCGTCAGCTGGGTTAATGTTGATGCATATTAGCCCTTCGTCCTTAGGGACCGTGATATTCATCCCCGACGGCAATGATCACTCCTTACCACCCCTCTAGAGTATCAAGTCCAAAGCTTTCTAAACTGTACCTCAGCATAGTAGATTACAGAGTCTACAAGATAGATAGATCTTTCAACTCCACTGCTCATTTGCTAGCTAGGCAAGCTTTTGCTGCTGCTTCTGTGTCCCCGCAGCTGATTTCCACCTCTTTTACAAATATGGGACATGCGGGCATGTGCCCCTCCATTCAGGCTATGAACTCTGTATCTTTGGAGGGAATCTCCATCTTAGCAGCTTCATGCTGCTCATAATAAAAATGTCAGTTATCAAGAAAAACCCTGATGTTATTTTCATATATGTTGGGTCGGTCTTTTTCAGTTTGAATCGGCGAGGTTTGGGTCAAAAAAAACACTGACAGGAAGGTTGTTGCGGGTTGAAAATCTGGTCTGGTGCCACCCGATGGTCTCGTCAGGTTGGGTTGGTTTTTTTTTGACAGATCAGATTGGGTTATTATTTTTTGATTTTTGCTATTTATCTGTTGACAGTTTTTGCTTTGTTTTATCTGTCAGATTCTAGGCCGTTCGATGTTTTTGAGATTCGTGCAGCTGTCTAGGTGCATTTGCGGGTCCGCCACGCTGACGCCACGATTGAAACCCGAAACCCGTTTTTTTTTAAATCCGTGCCCACACTTATCTTTCCCCATCCCCGTTTCGTCAGTTTCCAGGCTGGGGCAGTCCTCGCGCGGTGGGCGCTTCGTCTGCCCTGCGCTGCGCCGCGGCTCGCCCTCACCACACGCTTCTCCACCGCCGGCGGCGCGCCCTCCAGCCCCACGGTGGTGTGGCCTTCTCCAGCCCCGCCGGCGCTCCCTCCCCTAGGCGCGACTTCCTCTCCAATCTGTCGCCGGCTTCCTTTCTCCCCATCTAGAAATTTTTGCTGCTGTATCCGTAGAGCAGCTGCTGCTGTCGCCGATTTGAAGGACCTGCAGATGTTTGTTCTGTAAGTTCCTTCTTCCTGTGTTTTTTGTGCCGCTGATTTGAGGAGGGTATGGCTGATTTTGCGCCTGTTCGTGCTGCATTTGCTTGGTCGCCGGTGTCACATTCCGGGCGCTGGAAGGGAAGCGAGATTAGGGGGATTGTGGGTGTGTGTGAGGTGGTTTTGTGGGTGGCGGGAGTTGCAGAACAATAGGGTTGTTAGGGCTGCGCTTCTCAGCAAGTCCTGCGCATTATCAGAACATTAGGGTTGGTTCTGTCTGTCCCCTTTTTGTAGATTTGCTATGTATTATTCTTGGTTTTTTTGGCATTTGGAATGGTAGTGGATATTTTCTGTGATTTAGATGGGGCATTGGGATTTGGAATGAGAGTGGTTATTTCTTATTTTTGTTCTTTTTTGTGTCTTGTGAGTGGTCAGGTTTGCTGGGTCTGATTTCAAGTTTGATGGTCAGCAATACCACTGCTGTTAGCGAAACATATTAATCTGTAAATTTCAAGTTTTAACATACGTGTAGGCTGACTATATTTTCACTAACTGAAAAGTTCTGTTCTATGCCCAATGTGATAGCTATATAACTCCCCTCCGTGGAATGACATGTGAATGCATCTGTTTTGATGTTTTATGCTTGGGATACACCTGAATCATGTATATGGTAGCTTTTTAAGTGATGTGCAGCCCAATGAAGGTTGTTTTGCACTGTTGTCGACGTGTTGTAGCATAGCAGCTTGGATGCTCCTCCTTGCTTGTTGTTTGCTTTTTTTTGAATTGATTGAGCATAGCTTGGGTTGTTTTTCTTTTTTTTTGTTCATGTCTGAATTTAAATATGCAATTATGATTTGTATGTTGTTGGCTCAGTTACAGTGATCTGATAGAAGCTAGTAGGTTCTTGTTAATGGATTTGTAGTCTGTAGCATTTTTCCGTGTGCCCCCTATGTGAAAATTGATATGGCTGAATGGGTATTTCCTATTCGTCGCAATGCTTTCTAATTTATAGCAATAGTGCATGTCATCGTTACTTAGTCTGTTTAGTTACTTTCTTGAGTGACTGAAACCTTTTTTAGATATGTCTCTTGAAAATATGATTAGTCAGTCTGAAAATCTTTTTGTGAACTGCTTTTTTGCTTGTTCTAATTTGTCTTCACATAATTTTTTCACACTGCTTCACATTATTTCAAAATGAATGAGTGCAACTACTGCTTGTATCAGTGTTATTAATTTGTGATATCTGAATATAATTACTCTGCTATCTTTAACTGAATCTTTTTACATAGATATTTTGGTGTTAGCTTTGTATGTAATATCAGTACTAGCAGCCATTGAGCTCCTCTGGTTTTGTTCATGCTATTTTTGGTGTACGTACGTCTAGTTTTTGACAACTGGAAACAAATTGGGTGCAATTAAAAACTATGACTAGGATGAGTTTGTGATGTCCTGCGTGAATCTTTTTTTAGAGTTGATATTGGAAAGTATATCAGGCTTTTCAGTTGGCAATTCAATAAGATAGCTTACTCATTTGACAATTTCTTACGTCTTATTAAAGAATAGTTTTGCTGTTTTTTTTGTTAGCTGTTTTCCTGGACAGGTGGAGTGGCAATGACGAGTCTCCCATCTGATGGTCTTGATGATTTGTTGTTTCACATGTATAAGAAGGAGGTTTGTATATGTTTTTTTGTTTGCTTTTGTTGCTGCATTATATATATTTTTTCTCTCATTTGTATTGCTATGGCAGGTTTTGAAGCACCTGGTAAGTATGATGCCACCTGATATGTTGAGGACCTTGCACAGGATCAATGTGAGTTAGCAAGTTATTCTTTCTGAGAAATATGGATGCTTTTTTGTAAATGGCTTTTTTTTCTACCTGCCCTGGCTGAATGTTTTCTGTGGTATATCTATATGCTTTTTGAACCTATTCATTCATACTTTTAGCACTATATGTTTTTATTTTTTCTAGGATGGTGGTCCCAGTACTTCTGATCTTGGTGACTGCAAGTTGAGGCTGGAGTCATTTTTAGCTTCTTTTGTGGCTAGAGAGGTTTGTTTTTGCCTCTCTTTTTTTAAAAAAAATATTTAGTTTTTTTTTCTCATGATTTAATTCTTTTTTTTTACGTAGGATGTTCATACATCTGCAGATTCAGAGGTTTCTCTTGGTGGTGTGAATTCAAGGTTGGAATCTATCTTTTGGATCTGTTTTGAGTAAGGAGGTGTGTACCTTTTTCATGAATGCTTTTATTCGGTTATGCTTTTGTGTCTTTTACTTAGGTTGGTCGTTTTTCCTACTAATTGATGATGTCTCAGTTAACCACTTAATATGTTTTCCTGTTTTAATCATCTGTCTGTCCATATCAATTGTCTCTTCCAAGTATGCAAATCCTGGTATTCTTTTGTCTTGACTGTTGACATTGCTCGTCTCTTCTAAGTATATAAATGCTGATATTCTTTGTCTATGTACATATGATTGTCTCTTCCAAGTACGAAGTGTTAGTATTTGTTGCCATGTGATTGTGTTACTAAAACATTCAGCTATCTGAGGAGCACACAACAGGAATTCCTCTGTATTTTTTAACAGTCACTTCCTTGAAAATTGTATCATCTTTTTGTGTGTGACCATACTTTCTGAATATCTGTTCTGCCTGTTTGATTGTTGCTTTTTTCGTATTTAAACTTTTTAGCTCTATGCAGCCTAACACTCCAGTTAAAGAAAATTGTAAGACAAGCTCTTTGTTTCATAGCTTATACATCTCCCTTAGATGTAATTTGCATGTGATTCACTACTATTGCAAGCTTGTTGTTCCCACATTATTTTTTGTCCATATAAGTGATCATACCATGATTGAAAGTTGTGAGTGACAAGGACATGTATTTGTGGGCCTTTTTTGTCTTTCTTTTTTTTTTTGTCTCTGTGGCTGTGGGTGCGTGCAGGTGTCTGTGGTTTTTTTATGAGCTTTATTTTGGGCTATTTGTGGGCTTTTGTTTATGTTTTTTTTCTGGCTGTGACAAGTTTTGTGTGTGTTTCTTTTTCTTTCTCTCTGTGTGTTTTCTTTGTTTCTTCTTTTTGGCGTGTGTCCATGTGTGTGCCTGTCTCTCTTTGTCTTTGAGTGTTTGTGTGTCTCTCTGCGTGTGGGTGTGGGTGTGGGTGTGGTTGTGGTTGTTGTGAGTGTGAGTGTGAGTGTGATTTTGTTTATGTGGTGGGCCTTTTTTGTCATTTGTTTTATGGATTATTTTTTTGTGGGCCTTTTTTTGTCCTTTGTATTTTTCTGCAATTTGTCTTTTGAGTTTGCCTTTTTGTGTGTGTGTCTCTCTCTATCTCTGTGTCTGTCAGTGTCTATCTCTTTTTTTTGCTTTTTGTAGTTGCTGCTCCCTTTTTTCTGTTTTTTGGAGCTTTTTCCTGCTGCTACTGATGCTTACTGCTGATGCCTGCTGCTACTGATGCTTGCTGGTGCCTGTGTCTCTCTGTGTGTGTGTGGTTGTGGTTGCTACCTTTTTTCTGCTTTTTTGGAGTTGCTGCTCCCTTTTTTCTGCTTTTTGGAATTGTTTCTACTGATGCTTACTGCTGATGCCTGCTGCTACTGATGCTTTGTTGGTGCTTGTGTCTCTCTATGTGTGTGTGGTTGTGTCTCTCTCTATCTTGCTGGTGCCTGTGTCTCTGTGTGTGTGTGTGGTTGTGTCTCTCTCTATCTCTGGGTGTTGAGTTTTAGATTTGTTGATTATTTTTCTTTTTCTTTTGCCTTTAGCTGTAATTTCCAGAGTTTTGTTTTGTATATTTTAGTTGAGCTTTCTTTATATTTTTAGTTTCTCTTTGGTTTTTTTATATTTGACTTGTTTGTTGAGTTGACTTTTTTTAGCTTTTTTGTTCATAGGTTTTTTGTTAGCTGCACTCGTGTTATCTGATGTGTGAGCGTTTTGGGTGTGTGTTTGTTCTGTGTGTGTGTGTGTTTCTGTCTCTGTCTGGTGTTGAGATTGTTTTTTCTTTTACATTTGATTTTGTGTAGTTGTTTTTGGAATGTATATGTCTCTGTGTGTTTGCCTTTCTTTCTCTCCCTCTGTTCGTCTGTGTCTCTGTTTGTGTTTTTCTGTGTGTGTGGGTGTGTGGGACTGTGTGTGGGTTTGTGCTTGCTTTGGTGAGAGTGTGAGTGTGTCTGTGTGTTTTTTGTGCATCTCTCTTTGTGTGATTCTGTGTTTTTGTCTTCATCTGATTGATTTATGCTTTTGATGAAATGCAGATTACCATGCCTCCTGAGGCCCTTGGGATTACCCGCAAGTTCATGAATAAGCTATTGAGATTCTGAGAATCCTCATGAAGAGAGAGATGATCTGACCATTGCCATCAGTAAGTATGTCGAAATTGCACTCAGGCTCGGTAGCTTGTTTGCAACTAGAGATTTTTATTTGATCAAGTGTTCTCCCCTCATTTTTAGATTACTACCAGCTGATTTGACATATCTGAGGATGGATTTGTATGCTTCTTTTTTGACTCTTTCTATTCACTGATGAAAATCTGCTCATATTGATTTTTTTTTCTTTTTTAACTATGTACTTGGTCAACACATAACGCAGGTCACCCTGCTGACTGAAAGTGGAGGCACCAAGGAGGATCTTTTTTTTAGCGCCCTATTGATGAAAATTGCTTACCCAGGTTAGAGCTCTGTACATTTTTGTATGCTAGCTGTGTGTATGTGTGTGAGTGGGGCTGTGTCTGTTTTTTTTTTGTTTTGTTTGATTTTTGTAGGCAGCTCTTTATGATTATACCTGCATTTGACATCATAATCATAATATCTCAAAATGCTATCCTCTCCTTTTGTTGCAGTGATTTAGTTGTCGCATCACCAGTTGAAGACTATTTCATACACATCGATGATCTTCCAGAAAGTGAGAAGGTCTGTTGATAGCTCGTCCAAATTTCTATGATTCTAATATGAAAAGAACCCCAGTAGTTTGTAAACCTGAATTGCACTGTGATCTAGGAGGAAGCAGAGAAGGTAACGGGGCCATTCCTAGATGCTTTAGGTGAAGACTACTTAGTTCCTTGTGAGGATAGTCTGTGGTTCAGTTTTAGTTTTTCTTTTTTTTCTTTAGTTTCAGTCACTGAGCACTAGTTTTTTTTTTGGTAATTGTAATGTAGTAATGTGATTCATCCCTGCAATGTTCATTGTTTTAGATATCAGTTTTTTAGTTTTTCAATTTTCAGCCTAGAATATTTAATTTATTGTTTGCATGTTTTTTTGGCTAGTAGCATTCTGTGGTTCAGTTTTAGTATTTCTTTTTTTTCTTCAGTTTCAGTCAGTCGCTGATACTGCCTTTCGGCTTCCTGTTTTCTCTCTGTTTAGTGAACGCTGATTGCAGCAGTGAAGCAATTCAGTCTTCGGTCATCCTGGGCTTCAACAGTTTGGGCAGGAGAGCTCCTGCCTGTCTGTAACAGCAGCAAGCTAACAATTGACAGGTTGGAGCGAGACGTCACTTGCAACATATTTTTTTTTTGCTGTTAATGGATGTTGGGTTTGGGAACCCGTTATGGGATGTTGATCTATTTATGTTTTAGATGACAGATTTCTCAATGTTTTATCTGTCAGATTTTTTGTGAGCTGTCATCTATTCATTGGACAAAAATCTGACAACAGATAGCTAGTCAGTCCCAGGAACAAGATTGGGTTATTATTGGTCAGGTTGGACAACACATGATCAAGTCTAGTCACAGGTATGGTTCAAATCATAATATGGTGTCGCTAAAATTATTACCGAAATCATTAATGGTAACGGTTAAATAAATACATGCTTTATGACGAAATTGAAACAAACAAAGGAATGTAAGGCAGGCTGCTATGTTTTAGGGCCTTTGATTGACCAGCGTGGCCAGCGCCTGGACGTTCGGATGCTAGCTCCTGTCCGAACACCCGTGCCTGTCCCGCCTGTCATGCATGCTGGTAAGCCTGCCCCGCATGCATGTCCACCCCCGCAGGTAACTGCTGCGCCTACACATTCGCCCCCGCATACTGCTGTGCCTGCACATCCGCTCCCAACCCCACATGCTGGTGCGCCTACACATGCAGTTGTGCGCCTCGTGCCTGCTAATGCGCATACAGGTGGGGACCACCCACGCCCACTTCGCTTGGCACGCACGTGGGGACCGCCTCCGCCTGCACCCGCTTCCTGCGTCTGCTAATGTTGCAACATGAAGCGCTTCAACAACATACGTCTGAAGCAAATGAAACATTTTGCAACATACTCTTGCAACACATGTGTATATCAACTGCATCATATGCAATATCCAGATAAAACACTTGCAACATACGTCCGAAATAGATGAAAAACATTTTGAATAGATGCTTGCAACATATGTATATCGCCATTGAAACATATGCAACATCCAAATAAAACACTTGCAACATACTTATAAAACAGATAAAACATTTAAAACATATACTTGCAACATATGTGTATAACCATTGCAACATATGCAACATTCAAATGAAACACATACAAGATCCGGATGAAACACATGTAACATCCAGATGAAACATACGAAGCATACATCTAAACGCATTAAACATACGGAGCTTGGTGCCATGGAGTATGCGGGCCCTGCGCTCCTTCTCTCTATCGGTCCTTCTCTCTTGTCACAGTGCATGCATATGCCCCATGCGTCGTATGCACCCCATGCCGAGCGAGGCCGCATATGCTCCCATGCGCTGCCCCGCGCCGAACGAGTGGCCACATGAGCTCCTATGCGCCGTCCGCAGAAAGGACCGGTGCGGGCCGGGCGTTGATCGACTGACATGCAGACATTTCCGGCCCCTTGTTAGTAGCAGTAGGCATGCAGTGCAGTGCAGGTGCTGAGATGAGATTCATCAGGTACGGTGTTGAAACTTTCTAGATCTAGCTTGGTGATGAATGGTGATCCCATATTATAATTCCATTGCATGCGTGCATTGCTCGCAGTCAAGTCAAAGCAGGTAGGGTTAGCCAAATTTAGGCCCTGAAACCTGCACCGTACCGGCCGCATCGCCACGTCGTCTTGAATAAATTAAAGCTGCTTATTACAGGTGCCTTGCATGAGTTGGGCAGATGAGCTAGGTCGAGGTGGTGTCAGTAGGGATCAGTCCCAGGCAGGCCATGGCGAGGGGGAGGCAGAGGTCGCTGCTCTTGGTCGCCGTCGTCCAGTTCCTGAGCCTGTGCGTCGCCGAGTGGCATCTCCATCTCGTGGAAGCATACAAGAAGGCATGATGAGCATTATATTATTCACATATATTGCTTTGCTTGCGATCTAGTAGGAGGATTTGTTACCATTGATTAATTTTATATAAATGAATCCACTAAATGCATGCAGTCGTACATCGTGTACCTGGGAGCACATGCCTATGGGCGTGATGCGTCGGCGGCGGAGCATGCCCGCGCCACCCAGTCTCACCATCACCTCCTGGCATCCATCCTCGGCAGCGACGAGGAAACGGCGCGGCAGTCCATCTTCTACTCCTACACCAAGAGCAGCATCAATGGCTTCGCGGCGCACCTGGAGGAAGCCGTCGCGAAGCAGATCGAGGAGCACCCCGAGGTGGTGGCGGTGCTGGAGAGCAAGATGCTCAAGCTGCACACCACCCGCTCCTGGGACTTCATGGACCTGGAGCGCGACGGCCAGGTCCTCCCGGGCTCCATCTGGAACCACGCCAAGTTCGGGCAGGACGTGATCATCGCCAGCCTCGACAGCGGCGTGTGGCCCGAGTCCCACAGCTTCACCGACGCCGGCCTCGCCGAGGTGCCCGCTCGCTGGAAGGGCTCCTGCCAGGACACCGTAAAGTACGGCGTCGCCTGCAACCGCAAGCTCGTCGGCGCCAGGTTCTTCAACAGGGACATGCTGCTCAGCAACCCCGCCGTCGTGGCCGCCAACTGGACGCGCGACACCGAGGGCCACGGCACCCACACGCTCTCCACCGCCGCCGGCACCTTCGTGCCGCGCGCCAGCCTCTTCGGCTACGCCACGGGCACCGCCAAGGGCGGCGCGCCGCGGGCGCGCGTCGCTGCCTACAAGGTCTGCTGGTCGGGCGAGTGCGCCGCCGCCGACGTCCTCGCGGGATTCGAGTCCGCCATCCACGACGGCGCCGACGTCATCTCCGTCTCCTTCGGCCAGGACGCGCCCCTCGCCGACGACGCCAGGTCCCTCTTCCAGGAGCCCGTCACGCTCGGCTCCCTCCACGCCGCCGTCCACGGCGTCTCCGTCGTCTGCTCCGCCGGCAACTCCGGCCCCTACGACGACACCGTCGTCAACGCCGCGCCCTGGGTCACCACCGTCGCCGCCACCACCGTCGACAGGGACTTCCCCAACGTCCTCACCCTCGGTAACAGCGTGCGCCTCAAGGGGATGAGCCTCGAGTCCACCACGCTGCACTCCAACACGCTCTACCCGATGGTCGACGCCGCGGGCGCCGCCCGCGCCACCTCCAACCCGTACGACGCCTCCAGCTGCGCGCTCGGCACGCTCGACCCCGCCGCCGTCAAGGGCAAGATCGTCGTGTGCCGCCGCGGCGGCGGCGGCGAAGTCTCCCGGGTCACCAAGGGGATGGCCGTGCTCGACGCGGGTGGTGCCGGGATGATCCTCGCCAGCGACAGGATGGACGGCGAGGACATCGTCGCCGACCCGCACGTGCTCCCGGCCACCATGATCACATACAGCGAGGCCGTCTCCCTGTACGGCTACATGGCGTCCACGGCCAACCCCGTCGCCAACATCTCGCCCTCCAAGACGGAGGTCGGCGTCAAGAACTCGCCGTCCGTGGCGGGCTTCTCCTCCCGCGGGCCCAGCGGCACGCTGCCGTACGTCCTCAAGCCCGACATCGCCGCGCCGGGGGTCGACATCCTGGCCGCCTTCACCGAGTACGTCGGCCCCACGGAGCTCGCCTCCGACAAGCGCCGCTCCGAGTACGCCATCCTGTCCGGCACGTCCATGGCCTGCCCGCACGTCTCCGGCGTCATCGCGCTCCTCAAGGCGGCGCGCCCCGAGTGGAGCCCCGCCGCGATGCGCTCCGCGATCATGACCACGGCGCGCACCCAGGACAACACGGGGGCGCCCATGCGCGACCACGACGGTAGGGAGGCCAACGCCTTCGCCTACGGCGCCGGCAACGTGCACCCCAACCGCGCCGTCGACCCGGGCCTCGTGTACGACGCCACCCCCGACGACTACTTCACCTTCCTCTGCTCCATGGGCTTCTCCGAGGCAGACATGAAGCGCCTCAGCGCCGGCAAGTTCTTGTGCCCGGCTAATAAGAGTAAGGTGCCCGCCAGGGAGGACCTCAACTACCCGTCCATCGTGGTGCCATCGCTGCGCGGTGCACAGACGGTGACGCGGCGGCTCAAGAACGTCGGCCGTCCGGCCAAGTACCTCGCGTCCTGGCGCGCGCCGCTCGGGATCACCATGGAGGTGAAGCCGACGGTGCTCGAGTTCAGCAAGGTCGGCGAGGAGGAGGAGTTCAAGGTGACGGTGACGTCGCAGAAGGACAAGATCGGGATGGGCTACGTCTTTGGGAGGCTCGTCTGGACAGACGGGACCCACTATGTCAGAAGCCCCGTCGTCGTCAACGCACTCGCATGATTCTTCAATTATTCCTGCTAACTACCTAGTACTCCTACTTTTTAGGATCCATCCAAGGGCCTTGTGAATTTTTGTGACACATAAGTAAGGGTTTAAAATCTGTTATTTTTTTTCCTTCTTCTTATTAGTGACGAAATGAGATAGGCTTTTTTACTTAGACATATTATTCTCTAATAAATTTTGGCTCTCTGCATGGGAACTTGAATTAATGGTAAACAAATTTAAGCTACATATAATCTATATCTACATATAATAAAATTTGACATGTTGTTAAGTTGTTGCTTTAGATAAATTTATACATTTTCAATGAAACATTATGTTATATATCAATACTTGTAATTTAATTTTAACCACTTCATGTTCTTATAAAACAAAACTACCACACATATAATTCTTCAAGGAGAAAATTTACCATCTTAAGTATCATGGTCTTGGATAAAACAATTGTTTTGTTTATGCCATCGTAGTAACTAGAGTGTCTCTGTCGCCTTTTCCACACATTCTTTTTTTGGTGTGTGACTTGCCTTTTCCACACATTCAAGAGGAGAGAGAAGATTGGAGCATGGATTTGCATGTTGTTGGCATCGAGGATTGTTGCTGCCTGGATGTTGAGTTCAGCAACATGCATACACAGGAGAGAGGAAAGCCAGGCAATGTTATTGCTTTTTTTCTATTTAGTGGGTCCTACGCGATGGGCCCTGTTTGCTTAAACTTATCAGCTATGGTATATTGTCTTTCTCTCACATCAAACCAGCCAATAGTACTTTTCAATCTAACTTTTCAGCAAAGCGAACTTGTCTCCACTGATGCCGAGTTTCTGCTTTTGGTTTTGAAGATCGATTCACACACTGTGGCTCACTCTATGCCCTCGTGTATTTTTGAACTGTTCGGTGGGCTAATTTTCACGTTTCGTGGTTGTTAATAGATTTCTGACGTTTTCGGGAGTCCAGGACACTGACTAGCCGCTAGACAACCCAAGTGTACCGTATATGCAACCAAGATGTATGTTCGATGCCTAAATGAAGATTTTTCTTTCCAGTTTTATATTAGGTCCTAGATAGATGATACGTTTTGGGATTTTCTATGCCCCTGGGCCTCTCGAGGACACATGGTCATGAAGCCCTCGTGTTCCCTGGTGGCCATTATTACTACGTGTTCTTGTTGTTCCGGTACGTCCGGCATGGCTTTCTTTGTACTTTGTGGCCTTGGGTAGTTTCTGGGCGTCCGACGCTCATGCCTGATTTTGACGTTCTACCACGTTTTGTGAGGCATAGCTTAGCTTATGGATTTCAACGTTGGGTTTCGTGGATCTTGATGTTGCCTGGTGTTGACGCCAAATAGGATCCGGGTCACACGCACTAGCAAGGGCTAGCACGCCCGAGGGCAACAAACGACCAGCAAGAGTTTCTTCGCCAGCCGGTAGACTCCTGAAGGGCCTAGCCGACTTTGGGCACCTGGCCTGCTGGCCAGGTTTGTGGGTCGGCCTGGCCGGCTCAGGCAGGGCAGCACCATCTCTTTCTTCTCTTGGCTTTGTGCTTTGAATTGTGATGCACTAAATATATTTAGCACGTCCTTGATGTCAACAATTTGACGCATGGCGTAACCCAACTTCTCACATTTTTGCGTGCGAACACCTGGTAACCTGGGTGTACATCCAGTGTGATATACATGAAGAAAATTTGAGGCGAGCACACGAACTACTACTAATAGTGTACTACTTATGGGATTTGTTATTATCATAAAACAAATTAATGGCATGAAATTAAACATCATACACGACGATATAGGAGTAGTACGTTTGGCGAAGGAATATAATGGAGCTGAAGATATGGACGGTTGAGTGTTGGGTGGAAACTGGGAAAAATATGCAGGAGCATCCCACGTACGTCGACAGGGCAGGTTTGCATTTGCGCAGCAGCAGCCAGCAGGGTCTGGATCGGAGACGAGCGAGGAGCAGAAAGAGGTTCAGGTTCTCTGAATGCGTCGCTGTCGTCGTCTGGGTGCGGATCCGATCCATGGATGCTTGGCATTTGCCATTGCCAGTGCCAGGATCGATGGTGCAGTATGTACTGGTGGTGGATCCACCCATCGTCATCATGTACACCACCAAATTAAAGCTACAACAAGTTAGGCTAATCTATTTTATTCTATCACCAGTCGCATTACTGTATTATATACAAGGAGAAGCTACTAATCTCTAGTAAGAGCTGGCAGTCGGTCCACTTGCTTAGATTTGAGCTCGTGACACAATTACCTAGCTACATGGCTGCAACTTGACAATATATTTCGAGAATTGAATAAACTAATTAATCTGGATTGGAGGAAATGAAATGAATTGGCACAACACAAATTAACAAACAACATGCATGCATCCTGATCGATCCGAGTAGTATCCAGCCAGTAGCTGGCGGCGCTGACCGGAATGGCATGGCATGTAGTGTCATCAGCTGATCAGCCAGCTGCACAACTCATTCCGGCCGGTTGTTCTCAAAAAAAAAAAAACTCATTCCGGCCGGTCTAGCTAGCAAGACTTGAACGTTGACCAAAAGCTAAGCAGGCAGGCAAGAAAATAACTAGATAGGGCCCAGCTATAGGCTATATATAGCTAGGTCCAAGCCACAAGACTGCCTAACTACCCTTTTCTGCTGCTGCGGCTACTTCTTCTTCTTCTTCTTCTTTATTGTACTGTCAAAAAAGACTAGCTAGCTTTTCTTCTTCTTTATGTATCACAATACTATGATTTTCTATCAGTGCTGCTAATACTACTAATCAATCATCAGCGGGCATTGGTTATGTTAGCCGCTGGCCAGCAGGCATGTCAATCCCTGCGTGCGTGCGCGCTGCGGCCTGAAATTGTGTTGCGTTAATTAACCCAGCAGCAGTCAGCAGAGAACACATCATCTCTCAGCTGTATAATTAATAATTGTTACTAACTGTTAATACATGCACGTTGCTTAATTATTTCTTCACACCCCAAACCAAAGGACCACATTACTTACTTTATTACATATTGTACTTATATATGGATACTCAGAGATAGCCGCCACCGCCAGCACCCCTTGTTTTGGTTTGAGCTTGTAGTTTTTGTATGATGCATCGGCATAGGCATACGGCATACCACGCACTCACTACAAACACCTGCAAGTGCACCCCAAATAACTGAACATGTAAGACAACACTCATCGTTAATTAGGCCTCCGCTACTGCAGGTGCAACGAATCTGGCCATCTGAGTTCTCAAACCATGCGTACGTATGCATATATATGCATGCTGGAGCCAGTGCCCAATTGAGCGGAGAAACAAAGAAAAAGATCCATTGAAAGGTCCCTGATCCTGATTGCACAAAATATATACGGCAGGAGCTTGCATATATGCATGCATGCTCTTCAACAATCGTTGCTACCATGCACTGATACATTGACTCACGTGGGCTTTTGGCTTTTCTTTACTATACCCACTCATGGACTTCTGTTACTCTTTTTATGCGGGCTAATAAACTGTAAAATAATGTGGATAAACATACTGTAATAATGTCCGGTCAGGAAAATAGCTGAGCTCACTTTACATGGTGCACTGTACCTACAATGAAAATCATCTACTTACGCTTGGGTTTCGCTTTCCATAAAACAGATAGCTAGTTGGACAGTGTGTAACACCAAATCATCTACTTACACAATGTTTGTTTTTTTAAAAAAAAACTTATTTTAGTACTCAACAACGCTATTTTTCAGTGCTAGATGACGTACTCATTGACAGCGATAAGCAGGGGCAGAGGGAGGGGGCTAGAGTGGGCCTGGCACATCCCAACAAGTTTCTAGTTACTCTACTAATCCCTCATTAGCTCTAGATGAGATTTTGTTTGCAATTTTAAACTATCAATGTTTGTTTTAGATGGTTGCGAGATAAGAATTTGACTCAAGTTTGTAGCAAGGAAAAAAGAAGTTTCTAATTTGCAAGTGATTCAAAATGCCGGCTCCCACTCGCCCAGAACAACTTCTCTGAGGAAAACGTAATTTAATTTGGACAGAAAAGGAAAACTTTGAAATTTCAATGTATGTTAGTGTTAGCTGAGGACTATGAGATGTGAAATTTGGTGTTGTATTATGTATTTATATTTGAGGACTAAATGTAAAAAGGCATGGCAAGGATTCTGGTGGTTTTCTTTTCCCCTGTTTTGTTTTGTCTGTGCTCTTTATTGTTGTTGCTTCCTTTTCCTTTCCCTTTGCCCTGCTTGTGTCTGTGTTTGCGATTGGGACGACCGACGACAGCGAGCAGAGGCAGAGCAGTATAAAAAGAGGCGCGCGCGCGATTGTTTCCAGCCACTTTCAATTTCAATTTCAATTCAACTAGGAGCATCGTCTCATGGTGAGCAGCACCTCCCACTCCCAGTCCCAGAATTCAAACAGCTCCCCGCCGCCGCCTGTGCACCTCAGCACCGGCATCGTCGGCTTCCTCGCCCGGCGTGCCGCCATGACGACGCGCCACCCATCATCCTTCCAGTTCCAGCAGCCCCGCGTGGCAGTGGCACCGCTGGACTCGCCGGGCTCCTCCACCGGCTCCGTCGACTCCTCCGCGCCGTGGAGCTGCACGGCCCAGCAACAGCACCGCGCGCCGCCCGCCCCCGTGCTCCCATTCGACAGCAACGACACGGACGAGATGGCGCTGCTGGACATGATCGCCGGGCAGGGGCAGGGGCTGGAGGAGGCCGGCCTGGCCCTGGCGACGTCGACGCAGGAAGAAGCAGAGGCGAATAATGGCACGGGAGCCGTGGGGCCTGGCGGGCGGCCCTACCGCGGGGTGCGCAAGCGTCCGTGGGGCAAGTTCGCGGCGGAGATCCGGGACTCGACGCGCAACGGCGTGCGCGTGTGGCTGGGCACCTTCGACAGCGCCGAGGCGGCGGCGCTGGCGTACGACCAGGCGGCGTTCGCCATGCGTGGCGCCGCCGCCGTGCTCAACTTCCCCGTGGAGCGGGTCCGCCAGTCCCTGGAAGGAATGGGCATGGATGTGTGCGCCGGCTCTGGCTCGCCCGTGGTGGCGCTCAAGCGGCGGCATTCCATGCGGATGCGGCGGCCAGCGAGCCGGAGCCGGAAGGCCAAGGCGGCGACAAGGAGCGAGGTGATGGAGCTGGAAGACCTCGGGGCCGACTACCTGGAGGCCCTGCTGGGCGCCACGGCCACCGAGGCACAGGAGCAGGCGATGTCCTCGTCGTCGTCATCTTGGTGCCGGAGCCACCACTCCATCTGAATCTGATCCGTGCTGTGCTACCTCTGCCTAGGCATAGCATTAGCAATGTGCAAATAGCTACATGCATGGAGGGCTAAACTAGACTAGACAGTAAGGTTTTGTTTGAGTTTGAAGAGACGAGCTTGATCAAGTTACATGTTTTGTTTGGAGGCGCCGGCGCCTTCTTCTTCACGAGAAACATGCTTACGCATGTTCTCGAAAGAGAGTGAAAGAAAAGGGTTTTATGAAACACGTGCTGTGGCATGTTCGTGAGAGAAAAAAAAAGAAGAGAAAAGAGAGAAGGTTTATGGAGCGTAAACTTCTAGACGAGAAACGTGCTTTTGTCGGAAGCAAAAAAAAAGGGTCTCTAAATGGCTCATGATTGTTTGTGTTTGGTATTGATAAAATTATCTTTTGCGTTCTCCTCCACGTGTTATTTTTTCTCTGAGATGAGGAGCACGTTTGTGTAGGAAATATTGGTTGGCATGAAGGGTCCCAGATGGAATTCATGGCCACGATGTTAGACAAGGCACGGAACCATTATACTTGGGACTTTCAAATGGTCAACGGGTCTCCCCGTGAAATTTGAGTAGCTAATAATTTGGATGGAATCGACTCCACGTGGAGGGAGAGAGAATGTGAGTGTGTGTCACAGACTATAGAAGGGTAGGGATGTTGTTTTTTTAGGTGGGGTAGGAATGTTTCGGAAAAGAAAAAAAAAGACAGGAAAACAGAGGCGGGGAGTGAGAGAGAGGGCATGACCAGGTCAAGCCGTCAGCCGCCCGCCAAGAAAACATTACTACTAGTACTGTAGATTGGATTCAGACACGTGCTGGCAATGGCAACTGGCAGTATTCTTCATTCATTCGTTCATTCATTGGAGTGTTTTGTTGGCAGGTTATTCATCATTCCGTCCGGTGGGTCAAGCCGTCAAGGTGCAATGAATCTGCTTGCCTATGCCTACTGTATGCTGCTGTCGCTGGAATATACCATCACCCCGATCCACCTAGTTTTCCACGCCCCGCTCGTCTTTTATTCCATTCCAATCCGTCGTCGTCATCTACCACTAAAAACAACTAAATTCTCATATACCACTAAAAAAGAACAACTAATCCAAAGGACCTCAGTGTGTGTGTGTATATATATATATATACTGTAAATAAATAAATAAATAAATGCTTCTTAATCTAAACTACCCACTCCACAATTAGAAAAAGAAAGGTTTATTACTGACCTAAGATACTTGAGATACCAGCTTCTAAATTATGATTGAAATCCCTCTCTTCTAGTTCTAGTCTAGGGGGGGAAAAGTTAATTTTTATCACCGATCACTCTCCAGTAGATAGAGGAAATATGTATATATAAATGTAAACTAGTGTCAAGTGCAGAGACCTAATAATGCAATTAATTTCCCTTGGATGCAAGCTAATAAGACATTGCTACCAGTTGTTTCTCCAGGGCTCCCTGCCTTGTACTTGTACCTACGCTAATAGTAATAGGCTAGAATATATACAATAGGATAGAGGAGGATAATAGAATGGTCACGTGAGTGATAGAGAAGCACAGTAACAGCAACAGCACGCACCGAGTCAGCGCATCAGGCCGGGTGAGTGGTGACCAGATGCAGATGAGCCAGCCAGTAAGTAGCAAGCATGCAAGCGTAGCTCACCACCGCCTGCCTCTGCACACTCTGCCTGCCTAACCACACCACATTCGGAACGGAACGGACTCGCCGGCCGTCTTCTCATCTCAAACTCACCTTGAAAAGTTGAAAACCAACCTTGAGCCTAATCCACTGCATGCTACCTCTTTTGCTACATGGCCGGCCATCCGTAGTTTCTAAGAAACATCACATACGTACTAGCTAGCTGGCTAGTATATATTCATATCCATTGCATGTGCATGATTCACAGCCTAACATAGATACGGAGCACACGCAAGCTACATATCATTATCGTACTAGCTACCACCATTTATTTATATAATATTACATTACATACAGATGCTTGCTCTATATATGCCCCTCCATCTGTCGATCCACTCCTTTAACCACAGCAACTTGTGGACAGCCGAATAAACAAATTCTTCTAGCTTGTTGGCCCAACAAATTAAAGCAACTGATATGGAAGATGCATGCACTAGCTTTGTCAAAACAAATCACATGTATGCATGGTATATATGCATGCATAGGTACAAGACATTGCTAGACAAGCAAATCAATTCAATCAATGGAATGTGAAAGGATCAAGATGCCCAAGAGGGGGTGAATTGAGCTTTTCTAAAAATTAATTGCAAGAATTAAATCTTACAAGCCAAAGTTCACCCCTAGTGCCTACTAGTGTTCCTTGTGATTCTACCGGTAAAAATTTTGCACCCTAAGTTCCAATCCTAATCTAGCATGGCAATTCTAAGAAAGTAAACCAAGCAATGAAAGTAAATGCTTGAAAGTAAGGGTTAGGAACACGGCGATGTTTTCACGAGGTATCGAAGAGTCGCCACTCCCCACTAGTCCTCGTTGGAGCACCCGCGCAAGGGTGTAGCTCCCCCTTGATCCGCGCAAGGATCAAGTGCTCTCTACGAGTTGATTCTTTGACACTCCGTCGCGGTGAATCGCCCAAAACCGCTCACAAGATGAGTTGGGTCATCCACAAGCTCGTCGGATGATCACCAAACTCCCAATCACCACCAAGCCGTCTAGGTGATGGCGATCACCAAGAGTAACAAGCTAGAACTCTCACTTAACTACAACAAGCCTAATGAGAAGGTGGATGCACACTTGCTACTCCCTAGTCACTAATGAGAGATTCTCAAACTTTAATTCTCAAATCACTACCCTCACTAGAGCTCTTGCACTTCCTTGCACTTGAAAGGTGTTTCTCAGCTGAACAAATGAGCAAGAGACATCTAAAAGAGGTGGAGGGGATGTATTTATACACCACACAGTCAAATCCAACCGTTACTTGCCAACTTAGCAAAATACGCACTGACCGGACGCGCCGGTCGTCGTGACCGGACGCGCCGGTCGAGCGTAACGGTCAAAAAACTGAACGACACTGCTGAGTGACCGGACGCACCGATCAGGGGTGACCGGACGCGTCCGGTCGTGCAAGAACCTTATTGTACTTTGACCTGACGCTCGCTCGCGTCCGATCAGTGATGACCGGACACGTCAGGTCAGCAAAGTACCTTACTGGAACGTGACCAGACACGTCCGATCACTTCCCAGTCACGTCCGATTAGATCTTTTACCCTCTGAGACACGTGTCAAACTGATCAACGCGTTCGGTCCTCGCAGGGACCGCGTCCGGTCAACTAGGTTGAAACGCAGTGACTGTTAGTACTGACCGGACGCGTCCGGTCGAGACTGAGACCACGTCCGATCAGGGGTAAACGGCTTAAACGACTTCGAAACGCGACGCAACTCGAACCGAGTTGCTTCCAACTGAACTTTGAGCTTTACCTAAGCTACCTAGTGCTAAGTTTGACAAGTGTGCACCACACCTAAACAAAGACTCACCTAGGTCAAGCTACTCGCTCATGCCCCCCTTTATAGTACGGCCAAAGGAAAGAAGCGAAGATCCTAACGACTATTTCGGATGTAACTCAACACCTTGACATCCGGAACTAACCGTCCTCAATCTTGTTATTGATCCTTTGAAAACCAAAATGATTTCCATCAAGGGGCATGAATACCAAAGTGCCCAAAGCAGTTATCGACCCCATGACCTAACTTATCAAAGTTTCTGCAAAACACACGTTAGTCATGGTAATAATGCGTTGTCATCAATTTTCGAAACCAACTCCCGGGGCCTAGATGCTTTCAATCTTCCCCTTTTTGGTGATTGATGACAACACTTAGATTCAAAAGATTTAAGAGTTAGGTTTTTGAACATGCTTGGTTCACATAAGCAAAAGGAAAAAAGCACAGGGGTTGGGAATTACTTATGTGTTCCAAGCCAACAGAGTGTACTCACAAGATAAAACAGGAAGAGATAGTACACATAAAACATAGCTCATATGAAATCGGAGTAAGGAACAGAAGCACAACCTTATGAGCTAGAACCAATTAAGTGACATGATATATAACAGAGATCTCACAAGCACACATGTCACACAATGCAGGGCGAGAAAGTAAACATGATGCATGAAAGTAGCACACAAAAAGAAAAAATGAAACCCCTCTATCAACACTCTCCCTGAATCTACTCTCTCTCCCCCTTTGGCATCAAATGCCAAAAACAAAACTAAGGATCTGACGGGGGAACAGAAGCAGTCGTGTCAGGTGCCGAGGAGCGTGGAGTGATCACAAACTGTGAAGTATCCTCCTCAGACTCTGAACTGTCAGGCTGACCCTCTATAGATACACGTGGCAGTGAAGCAGTCTGGGTCTATAGAGCAGGAGCAGAGACTGAAGACGTAGTAGCAATAATAGGAGCAGTCTCTGTCACCGGAGCCTGAAAAACATCAATTGTGGGAGGATCTATCGAGGCAACTGACGACAACACTGTCTCTATAGTCTCGGTCCTTGTCACTAGAGGAGCCACAGTCTCGGAAGCCGACATCCCTGAAGAAGTCACAACAGTGGTGTGTGAGGGTGTAGGCTGACTAGTCAACTCGCTGTAGGAGGCACTCAAGTTAGTGAAAGGAGTGCCTGACAGAAGGTGAGATATGGGCTGAGCTGGTGGAGTGAACCCCGTCTGAATAGGAGTGTAGCTCGGCGACTGAAAGGTCTGAGGAACCTACTGCTGGGGAGAGATAAACTGAAAGCTCGGCTGTCCCTGACTCTGAGGTCCACTGGACTGTAGTGCTGGAGTAAGGACAGACGGTGGTGGAGGAACCCCAACAGTGATGAGGTGTTGCAGGAGCTCAAGATACTGCTGCTGGGTGACTGCCTGCTGCCTTTGCATCTCAAACTGCTGCCTCTAAAACTCCAGCTGCTGGCTCTGGAACTCATCCTGACGAGCCTGGATCTGAGCAAATGCAGCTGCTGTGTCCTGAGCTTGTCGCTGCATCTGAACCTCCTGCCTCTCTTGGGCCTGGGTCAGCCTCTCAAGGATAGCCACCATGGCTGGGTCTGAGCGGGAGGCTGATCCTGAACCACCGGCCTCATGGTCGTGAGACCGAGGAGAGCGATACCGGGGAATATGCTGGTAGTCCTCGTCTGTGCTGTCAGTGGCATCATCCTCAACTGGATCAGCTGGCTGAGCATCAAGACCTGCAAGCTTGGCCTCAACAAGACCCTCAACGGTCTCATCCTGCTCAGCTGTTGTCTCTAGAACCTCTGGCCTCTGACGCTGTCCTGGCCTAGGTACCTGCTCTCTAGTAACTGAAGCCCACAACTATCAAATATCATACTCTGGGAATGCAGTAGTGGTATCAGAGATCTCAGCCCTAATCTCTGCAGGCAGGTCACACGCAGATCGAATAATAAAGCAGATCCAGTGCGCATATGGTAACTGACGGTGACCTTTGAAGCCCTCAGCCAAAGTGTCCTCCATCTCACATAGTAACATATCCCAAATATCAAATGGTGTCTAAGAGATGAGGTGATGAACAACCCAAAGCTGCATACGTGTCAGGCCCTCTCTGTATCCTAGCCTCGGAAGAAGAGTCCGCCTCACAATGACATCAAGCACTCTAGCAAGGGGTGTCAAGCTGGCAGGTGTACGTCTGGACCCCTCGCCAAACGGCTCACGGAAGCAGGGTCTGATCATGTCTGTGGGTGGTACTGTACCTCCATGAGGACATCTCGGTGGTGAAGTCTGTCCAAAGCAGAAATGGTGAATCTTTGTCTCTGAAGCAGGGAGTCTGAGAATCTCCCATACCCTAGTGTTGTACAGTCTACGGTCACATCCTCAAAATGCAAAGTGTATAAACTCGTGAGCAGGGTCAATCCAAAGTGAGGAGTAGAACTCTCTGACCCAAGTCTCGCAGTAAGCTTCAGTTCGTCCCAGAAGGTCTGACAAACCAGGTAAAAAGGACAGATGTGGACGGAGCTGCTCACCAACCACCTCAACTAAAGCCTCGAGTCGACAAACTCTCTGAGGTCTGAATGTAATCCCGCTATCAACATAGGCTCTGTAGAAGTCCTCGTGCAGAGGTGTGTAGAAGCCCTCTGAGGCTCGAGGGTCCCGCTGAGGTGGGAACCACCGACCAACCTCAACAAACCTAAGGGCCTGCACCTATCGTGCTGTAGCTCCCCTCAAGTCAAAGTGCTCGACTGGGGGGTGACCTCGAGCCCTGGGAGGTGGACGACCTCCACGACGCTAGCCCTCTGGCATAGGAGTCACCTGAGCTCGCGTACGTCCTGAGCGACGACACGGTGGAGTCTGAATGGTCTGCTCCTCTGTCTCCTCTGTATCCTCTGTGGGCTGCTCTGCAGGTGGGTCCTCTGTCCCCTCTGTGGCCTTAGTACCGAGCTGTCAACCTTCAAGATGAAAGCAACGCTCGCCAATGTGAATCCCACTGCTTCTGCCACCTCTCTTTGCAAGCTCTGCTGCATCAGCGACTGCCTGTGCTATCTCTGCCTCAGTGGGTGTCCTGTTTCTCTTCTTGGTGGCTATCTTCTTGCGCTTGCCATGGGCTACCTCTGTCAACCTGGGAGGATTTTCATCCCCGTCACTCGGTCCACCACCAACATTCTTGCAGCGAACCATACTGACCAACCTCTGGGACTGAGAAAACCCTGATAGTGAAAGATGGTGTACTGACACTCGTGAGGCTTGGCCTCAATCCGTATCCACAGGCTTGACCTTGGATTCAAATCTGATCAACTATCACACACAGAGCACCGACAAGACTCTCTGTAAAGATGGAATAGATAGAGATACTATTAAGCATTATATTTTAACTACCAGATGAGCGAGGTCCTTATGAAAGCAAGCATACAGGATAAGAAAAGAATAGATCACGATAGCTACCTCAGATGGACGAGATTCTGGTGAAAAGATGAGGGACCTTGATGCGCGAGAGTTCCTTAGAAACGACGGACAAGCGCTGGAGTGCTGAGATAAACAAAGGATGAATCAGAATTTCAACAGAACGTCATCGGCAAACCCTAATTGGAAGATCAAGGCAATGTGAAATCACCTCGTGGAGACAAAATTGCACGAAGAGACCTTGACGAAGAACGATCGAAGTGAAGTCACAAACTGTCGTGACGAATTAGGGTTAGGTCTTGAAGTTGACAAAGGAGAAGCAACGAGTGCGATGGTCGGTCGGAGGTGGTCTGGGTGGCGAGGCTCGGCTGGTGGCGGCGCGCGCGGACGGTGCGGTCTAGAGGAGGTTAGTCACCACTCAACCTACTTCGTGGATCACATTGACAATCACTCATCACAAAACTAACACATAAGGGTACTTATCAACCTTGTATTCGCACGTGCATATGCTGTTAAAAATATAATGTTAGGAATATTGTTTAGTTTACATACACACATACTGACACACACCAAGTCTGCCCTGTTTTAGTTTTTCCTATAAGAAAGGGAAAGTTCACCACCATCAGAACTTTACACGTATGTATCACCAGCAACCTTTCAAAAATTTCCTTCTTCGATTCCTAATCAGACAGACGACATGTAAAGAATAGAGTGTTGTGCACGATCAACTCGGTCTGTATGTATCACTTCACTTAGGTGTAGCACGTTATTATCAGTTGATCACATCACATGGGTAGCAGGTACTGAAACTCGTAGTCCAAGGGAATGACATCCACCACCTCCTCCATCACACTGTGGCTCCTGCTGCTGAAGTTGAGGCAGTCCACCATGGATTTCCTGAGGGACCAGGACGTGGGCAGCTGCTCGCAGATCCATCGAAGCAGCGACTCCATGTCTTTTGCAAAGTCATGCATGTTGGAGTGGACGAGGCTTGGGATCATCAGCCTCCTCGTCGATGTCACCACCAGCGACGCCTGCAGGTACTCCAGCTTTGCCTTCTCCAGATCCATCACAACGCGATCCGCTTTGTAGATCCGGAGCTGCATGCATGGGCATATGTATTTGTTTATGACAAGAAAACTTATCGAATAATGCACGGTTCCTTTAATTCCCTTCAGTAGTCACAATAAGAATACTTACTGCTGGCGATGATCTGATGCCACAGCAGAGTGCAAACAGAATGTTGGGTTCTGATGTCTTGAGCCCATAAACCTCCCTCACCGCCTGTTCTTCCACGTCCACCTCGCATTTCCAGAATTCCTGTTGTTTTTATATAACTAGTTATTAGCGCTAGTAGTATTCATGTAGTAATGTAAATACTACTAGCATGCATGTTCTTCAACCAACTGCATCTCGCATCGCATGCATGATCGACTGCAGCAGCGGGGAGGGGCTCACTGACTCACTTCGTTGACACTTGACGGCTGCCTCAGGATAAAATTCTCAATCACCAATGCATTGAAAGTTTGCCCTGACACATTGATTGTTGCCTGCACAGATGAATTATTCTATTCAGACTGATGAACAACTGTAAACCTGTTAATCAGAAATGAAAACCAAAACAAAGCAATGAAGATGTAATCCTTACGTACCTTGTTCTTGAGTGCGAGTAACTTGTCCGAGTTTGACGGCAAACCATGCTGCAGAATCCCCTGCATCATGATGTGGTAGTTACCAAGTTAAGAAAAAGAAATTCTCTGACTGAAACTGCACGAATGCATATAGATACACTCCATCTGCAGTGCAGATGAATTGATGAGACAGACGTACGTGCATGATGCAGGTGTTGTAGATGTTGAGCCAGAACGCCAGCCTCTGCTGGTGATTCAGGGACCGCACATCCACCTGCTGCAGCGCCTCCAGCATCTCCCTCAGCTTCGTCAGCAGCGGCGACGCCGAGAATCCCCTGAGGAGGTCCAGGGAGGTGGTGGTGAACCTGACGAGGTTCTTGTAGGGGCCGATGTCCCTGACGATGGCGTCCTGGACGCCAAAGATGCGGTAGTGGTCCTGCTGGCCCCTCTCCTTCTCCTTGGCCGCCGCCGCTGCGTTGACGAGGCCGGTGTCCATCCTGAAGCTCCCCCCCTTGGCGGCGAGGTTGCCGGACTTGTCCATTTCGGACACCCGGGACGACCGGAGCAGCCGCATGAAGATGCAGACGAGGCATTTCACGATACGCTCCGACAGCTTGTTGGGCGGCTGCGGCTGGTCTCTCACTCTCTTTGCAGCAGCGATCACAGTGGGGCTCTTGGTGATGGGAAGCTCATGGTTGTGGTGCTGGTGCTGGATGACGGCGGCGATCTTGCTGGGCGGCTGGTTCGTGCTCTTGTCCACCACCACATGCCCATCGGCTGACGATTGCTTATTGTCAAGGGAATGCCTCGGCGGCAAGCCGCCACCGGCCCCGCCGAATATGTTGTTCTTGGGGCTCATCACGCCGTTCATGGCGTGTCTCCTGTCATCTCTGGGGCTCTTCTTCACCTTGCTGAGGTACGCCTCGCCGTCCATGGCCTGGCTGATGAAGAACATGGACTTGCAGTGCTCCGCGGCGGACGCGGACAGGCGAGGCGATCGTCCGTTGTTGCTGCACGAGGAGGCATCCGGCGGTGGTGGTGCCGGCGGCTGCTGCATGGCGCCGCTGTTGCCTCCTCCTCCTCCTCCTCGTGCTCCTGCTCCCTGCTTCATCCTCTGGATCTGGTCCTCCAGCCTGGCGATCTCATCCTCCACCAGCAGCAGCTCCGCGAGCAGCTCCTTGGCCTTGGTGGGGATGTTGGTGAGGGCCATGGAGGATCGAACAGAGCTGGGCTGCAGGGCGCGCTCCAGGATCTGGTGCACCGTCTCCTCGTTGGACAGCTGCTGCTTCAGCTCCGACACCTCCTGTTCAAGCGCCTCACGCCGCTGCCGTTGCATCATCGCGCTGCCCCGCGTCCTCTGCGACTGCAATCGTGTAACAGAAACAGTTAGAGTTAAAAAAAAAACTAAAAACCTTACTTTTCTTATTGGGGTCGATGCATGTGCCCCCTAACTTTATTTTAGATCTCTTCATCAATGATGTAACAATCTTGAATGAATAAAGTTTGCCGTATTGCTTAAAAAAAGTTCTTAGTTAAGTTTAGTTTTTTTTCTTAAAAAAAAGACATCCTAGGATATATCTTACTGCTGAAACAAAAACCATTACCGAACCCCAAAAAATTAAAATACTATACTGGCAAACTGGGTGGCACATGGCAATAGCTCATGAAAATGTTGAAAACGATTCGTTTATAATAGCATGGCTAAAGTATGGTGAAGATGTTGACGTTACCTAATGCAAATTTGACGAGTTCTTTTTTTTATGAGAATTAATGACAACCTTAGTAGACGAAAGAAGCAATATAATGAACAAAATAAAACCCCCCGAAATAGCATGTCTCGGTGAGAAGAGAAACGGAAAAATATATATAAAAAAAAGGCAGTTGACTTGTCTTTATCTATGAATAAATAAATAACATCAGCTGTGGATTAATTGGAGAAGTCGGTGGCAATTAACTGGCAGCCGAGGAAATTAAATAAACCAAACGCAAGTCTCAGCATCGCAATCAGGCAGGCTAGAGGAGGAAGTGCATGCTGTCATGTTTTTTCTTTCCAAATTGCAAAATATATACTGCTCCTTTTTCGCGAACGTGTTTCATTAAGTAGCTGCTCCTAATAATATGAAATTAATGAGCATAATAACTATAATAAATAATTACTGCATATAAATAAATAAACGGCGTAGTATAGTCGTGATGGTGACGGTTTTACCACAGGCGGAGGACGGTGGTCGCCGATGGAGTGAAGCTGATGAGCCGCCTGAGGCTGATGAGGAACAGGCGGCATGGCGGCGGCGGCACTGTAAGTGTGGTGGGTATGGCCTGCTGCTTGCATCCGCGCGACCACGTAGTACATCGCCGGCGGCCTGTCGATCGCCGATCGCGGGGTACGCTTTTGTTTCCTCGCGGTGGCCGGCGGTGATCAGATCATATGGGGATCGATCGATCGGCCGGATAGATTTGCTGGTATCTGCTACTGCCTACTGCTAGGGGTAGCATGCATATCGCTCAGTACTATACATATATAGCAAGCTAGAGCTGAGGGAGGGACCTGATCATCAGAGAATTAATAATACGAATGAAGAAGATGATCGATGAGGCTAGGAACATAACCAATTGGTAGCAATGGAGAATGATATAGCTAGCGATAGATGAGAAGAGCGCAGAGGAGGCTGCTGGGAGGGAGCTGTCGGCGATGTTGGTGTCGGCTGCGGGCGGTTGGTGGTGGTGGTGGTGGTGGTGCGACGGTGCGGTAGGCCAGGCCCTGCCCTGCCTGCAAGTAACCGCCGCTGGACCTACCGACGTCGCCGTTGCGCGTGATGAGCGAGCTCGGTGCAACAAGCAACAAGTGCCATCTGCCCTTCTCATGTATGCTTTGCTCGCTTGCTTTCTTTCTTAGCATAATCTCCCCGTTCGCATCCTTGGAATTAAATTCATTTAATAATTATAATTTATATACAAATTAATTAAGCTTATATGGTTGTATATGAAATATATTTGTATATTACCATGGGCCATACGAGAGAGATAAGTATGTGTTGTATTTCTGCCGTAGGAGAGTGAGTTGAAGAGCGTGTTATAAGTTGCAAGGTGAAAATATAGCATGGTGACCTATAAAATCAAATTTCACCTCCCACCCTATGAATCTGAGATGGGCTTATTGTTGGAGTTGTTCCAAATTCACTGCAAGATATAGGCCGGGCTTCTAACGGAGCGAAGCGGAGGCCCGTAAAAGCCGAAGGCTGGGCCGAAGCGTACATATATACCCTTGTTAGGGTTTCTTGGAGACTTGATTCTCTTGTAAGCCGCCGCAGGCGTGTAACCCAAAACTCTTGAGATAGTGAGATTGTTGCTGGCTGGTGCCCGTGGTTTTTTCCCTTTCGCATTGGAGGGGTTTTCCACGTTAAATCGTGTGTCTCCGCTGTGATTGATTTCGTTTTACTTCATATTCCATACGTCGTTGATAACACTTATATGTGAATGAACTTCAGAAAGTTGTGAAATGCCAAATTCCAATAAATAGCCTAGTCTATCAAGTAGATTCCAATTCTCCAAAAATAAAATGATCCAAACGACCTCTTCTGGTATAGCAACGCCGCACGTTGTTGTCCCTGCTTCATTCGTTTGCGCCGTATCGTATTATATCATATCATATCATAATATATTATAAGTTTTGGTTAGAAAAATATTCGTATCAATGTCATCTTCTATAAAATTCTAAAAACCCTGTTGGGACATATTCTTAGGAGCTTTTCATAAATTTTGAACAGATGCATGTATATATAGTTTATCTGTAGATGTGAATTGCCACAAATTTTGAGAATCAAAATCCTTCAATAAAAATTCATATGGAAATAAATTATAGTTGTATATGTGCTAGAAGACAAAATTCCGAGTGCACGTGCACCTATAATTTGCTATTTTCGTATGATTTTTTTAGCTACGTTGAGTGAGTTTCAATCTTAAATTTTGTGGCAATGTATATCCATAAGTATGCTACATATCACTAGTAAAGAAAAGATTTTTTAAAGACGTCTTCTATTTCCGGTTTACTTAGCATTGAACTGTTTGTAACTAGCTCCAGCTGTACTGTACCTTGTAAACTGTCCATAGAAATACATTTTTAATGATGGTCAGGTTAAGAGAGTCTCTTCTGAAAGTATTACTATATCAAAGTTGTAGTGTTGGACGAGATCTAAAACTTTGTAATTGAAAATTTTTCCATTTAAGATTGTTTATAAGGTAAAATATTTATTTCAGGACTTATACATATTAGTAAAAAAGAAGATAGGATGCAATAACATTATATAAGTAGTTACAATTGACTATATGGTGCGGTGGTAGGGGATCAAACACGTGAGGCGAGAGGTTCTGGGCTCGAATTATGGCGACTGCACTCTATTAGATTAGAAAATATAAGTAGACAAGTGACAGTGAGAGGTTGTGGACGGTTGTACTAGACAAACTGTTCCTGAAAATTAATTTGCAGTATATGAAAATAACTTATTTTTACCATTGATATCAAAGTATCGGTTTCCATTGATATCATAGTATCAGTTTTGCTAAACGATTATAAAGATCGTTTTTTACCGTTCGTAAAAAAACATTTATGTACTAGTGTATGTGGAATTTATTTTTTTTAAAAACTCATAAGTATATTTTTCTAGAGACTTTTTATAATTAATTTCATAAAAAATATTTTGTGGCTTCGTGTTGCCTTGGTTGGTCGCTGGATTGGGACCCATCCATGGTTCATCAGCATCATTGTCACTACTTGCAATATAATACGCCTCATCACAATTCACAATACGGACGGAAAAAAATGGATTGCTCGAGTAACCGTTACGCACGTTGGTTACCAAATGATCTTGGATACGGATCAGATTGGATCGTGGGGTTACCTAGCTAGCTAGGAAGGCAGTTTAGTTTGCTTCAGACCCAAATGAATTGATTCTATTAATTTGTCTGTCTCTATCTCTATATTTGCATGCGGATGCGGCATGCCTTCCGCTACCACTACCCGCCAGCAGATCGATTCAGCGATGCAGCCAGCACCAGCAGTGGTTACCAGCTGACAGAGAGACAAACTGCCCTGCTGCTTTTCTTTCCTTTAATTGTCTTGCCTTGTAATCTAACTTAGACAATTAGCTAGCTATAGGTAGCACTACCAGCATCAGGCTCCTCCATCCTCCAAATAGCTGCAGGACAAATAATCATCATCATATCATTATCATCACATCATGTCAGCGTGGTAATGTGTACTCCCTCCGTTCCTAAATGTTTGTCTCTAGAAAACCGTGTTTTTCTCACAGACACGTTTTCCGGACGACACACGTAAAGAGACGGAGTAGTATACTCCTACATCTATCTATCTTGAGGAATGCATGAGTGCTACCCAGCACCAAGGATATCATCGGAGTTTAATTAATAATTTTTAAGGCCTTAATCTATATCTATACCTATATCTATATATCTAATAATAAAGAGAAAATTTTAACCTATTTGTTTCGTACATCCATTTTATTTTATCCGTCTCCCTTTAACTACTGGAAAATAGAGAGTTTCTTTCATCCGAAGTTATATATATAAAACATGTGCTCATACGAGTTAGAATAGCTCTTGTCCAGCATGAGACGAAGTCTGATTCCAAACCATATTGGGTCCATGCTCATATGTGTTAGAACAACTCGCGTCTAACGATGTCGAAGTCCGATTCTAACATATACACAGTCTTAAGGTAATATAGATAGCTAGAAATCCTAATCTAAATAAATATCTCCGATTCCTAAATCTAAAATAGGAATTCTAATTAAATAGAAAAGGGATATAGTATAATTAATATCTATATACCTAATAATAAAAAGGCAAAATTTCCGCCGTATTTTTTTAACCCTCTTCCTCCTCCGATCACCGGCTCGGTCTCGGTCTCATTGTCAATAGAGATTAGGAGTAAGGAAGAGAATAGAAAGAAATATAGGGTTCTAGATGTAAAGATAGTAGAGAGAGAAAAAAGGTGGGAGAACCTTAATAGTTTTTGAAATATACCAGAGATCCTGATGCAAAATGTCCAGATCCAAGTGGGTCTCTCCTGGTGGGCTTCTTTTTCGACCTGAGTTGAATCCTTGCAGTTAGGCCAGCTTCGTTGTGGGCTAGACCAAGCCTATGCAAGCCTTTTTCGTTTTCTTTCGTTTTTCTCTTTTTCTATAAAAATAAAGATATTGTAAAATTCACCAAAATCATAGAAAAATCATAAAAATGGCAAACCGGTTTTGCGGCACAACTAAATATTTCATGAACCAGAAACTCGTAGATTATTATCTAATAAAACCTTATAAATGTATTTATGTAATTCCTGACGAGGACTGTCGTCTGAAAATTTAAGAGAGTTCTCAATCACCTGTGGACAGAAAAATCCTTGACGCATTGACAAAAAAAATACGGAGATTGATATGATGCATCAAAAAAGCTACAAAGATCGATATTGAGTCATAGAAACACATGAGTATTAAGAAAAATTAAAGTTATGATATACTTATAGCTAAATAATTATGTGCTTTACAATAAAAGGAAAAATATATCAAAGTGCATTTCAATTTGATACAGGTTTAGTAAGATATTGTTATTTATTGTTAGCATTAGCTTATATTATGATGTCACAATCATTATAAAATAAATTATAAAAGGATAAACCAATAAATTATAAAAAGATAAAACATAAGTAGATATGTGCCATTCACGTTATCGTTTTGCATGAATGCTTAATAGTTTTTTTCTCTCTCCTTCAACGCATGGGCATATACTAATTACAGTACTAACCTACCACATCTGAACTTTGAATCTATCTGTTGCCGCGCGCCCACAGCACCAGACACCTCACCTTCCCGGACGGGAAATGGAAGGGCGGCGCCACCACGGAAGGGGCGTCCGATCCCTCCCATACGCGTCGCGCTCGTGCATGCACCTGCTAGCTAGCAGTAGCGGGCGACCGAGCAGTTGCCACCACCACCTCTAGCGATGAAAATGGACGAAAAACCACATTTCTACTTATATTTCTATATTTTTTTAGTGGAAACGGGATCGGGTTCGGAAACGGAACCGAAATATGCGGGTGTACGGAAACGAACCAATATGGTCGCAAATTCAACGGAGACGGTCGGAAGCCGGAAACTTAAGCCGGAATACCGCACATATTTATACTCACCAATCACAAAATAGGCGTACCATGAAAATATATTTTCTTGTAAATTTACTGTACTTATTTAGTGTGTCATAAATATTATTTTTATATATTTAGTCACAGTTACACACATATATATAATTGTTTGGCTCGTTATTATATTAGAATTGTATTCTTTAGAATTTGACCTGTTACTGTATTAGATTAGAATTGTATTCGGAACAACATAGAGTAAATATAATGTTCGTAGCTAATTGATCCAAAACGTACATTGAAGTATTGAACTATCATTTCGTGAAATCCGGGTGAGATCCGGAATAAATCCGGAAAAATTCCGACCAAATACGGAATTTCAAAAATACGGGCGGAAAAACACCAACCCCGTTTCCGTCCGGATTCCGAGACCTTATGTCCCGTGACCCGTCCCGTTTCCGGATTTTTCCAACAATACGGAAACGGTTGGGTCAAATATAGAAAAACGGGCGGGTGAGGGCGGGAAAAATTCCGTCCGTTTTCAACCCTAACCACCTCTCCCCCAGTCCAGTTGGCTCGACGCCCCTGCATGTTCCAAATTTTTTCTTAAAAAAATATTTTTTTAACGATTAATTGTAAATCTAGAATTTATTAAATTTGATATCTAGCAGGCTGTCGACCGCTCACTACCCGATAGGACACGGAACCTGGCGTCAGCTTCAGGCCGATAGGCCTAGTCGGTCCATGGAAAGCCAATCCGCTCTGTCGGCAGCTGCGAGACCGATAGGTCTAGTCGGCCCATGGAAAACCGACAGGCAACCACGCACGGGCGTCCGATCCCTCCCAAGTCCCACAGGCCACAAGCGTGGCCCTCGCGCATGCACCTGCTACAGTGCTAGCAGCGAGCGAGGGAGCAGTGGCTTCGTGTTGCCTTGGTTGGTCGCTGGATTGGGACCCATCCATGGTTCATCCCCATCATTGTCACTACTTGCAATATAATACGCCTCATCACAATTCACAATACGGACGGAAAGAAAAATGGATCGCTCGAGTAATCGTTACGCACGTTGGTTACCAAAGGATCTTGGATACGGATCAGTTTGGATCGTGGGGCTACCTAGCTAGCTAGGAAGGCAGTTTAGTTTGCTTCAGATCGTCTGTCTCTATCTCTATATTTGCATGCGGATGCGGCATGCCTTCCGCCACCACTACCCGCCAGCAGATCGATTCAGCGATGCAGCCAGCACCAGCAGTGGTTACCAGCTGACAGAGAGACATACTGCCCTGCTGCTTTTCTTCCCTTTAATTGTCTTGCCTTGTAATCTAACTTAGACAATTAGCTAGCTATAGGTAGCACTACCAGCATCAGGCTCCTCCGTCCTCCAAATAGCTGCAGGACAAATAACATCACGTCAGCGTGGTAACGTGTATACTCCTATCTATCTATCTTGAGGAATGCACGAGTGCTACCCAGCACCAAGGATATCATCGGAGTTTAATTAATAATTTTTAAGGCCTTAATCTATATCTATATCTATATCTATACCTATACCTATACCTATACCTAATAATAAAGATGCAAAATTTTAGCCTATTTTTTCGTCCATCCAATGTTTTTGGTCCGTTTTACTGTAACTACCGGACAATGAAGAGTTTCTTCCATTCGGATTTATATATATAATCTGTGCTCATACGAGTTATAATAGCTCTTGTCCAGCGTGAGACGGAGTCCGATTCTAAAAACATATTGGGTATATGCTCACATGTGTTACAACAACTCACGTCTAACGATGCCGGAGTCCGATTCTAATATATACACAATCTTAAGGTAATATGAATAGCTAGAAATCTTAATCCAAATAAATATCTCTGATTCCTAAATCTGAAATAGGAATTCTTATTAGATAGAAAAGGAATATAATATAATTAATAAATATAAAAAAGAGCAACGTTCTTTCAACCCGCTTTTTTATTTTACATAATATCCGTGTTTCGTCCATTCCCTCTTCTCTGCGTGCTTGCATCATGTATGTAGTACAAAATTCTTTGCGTGCTTGAACCGGCCACGGCTTAGAAGCAGGAGTGTCCGGATTGCATGTCAGGCTCTATCCAATATTCATAGATTGGTGGAATACTACTGGACTCCTTTATTTACCTGTTGCACAAAATTCAATTGATTGATGGAATAGAATTTGTTTTAAATACGTATGTTTTGTTTGGCCAAGGGGACGACGCCAATGCCTAGGGGTGCTTTTCTGATCATCAAGCATACACGCCAAGCCCTTGCCCTTGCTACCCCGTGCGAGTTCACCGCCAAGATTGTTCTGCCTTTTGGCTTCTTCGTGCGCGTGCATTGGTTGATGGCGTTGTGATGGCATGGCAAGGCCGCGATCTGCGTCATGTATCCCTGCAACTGCAAGAAAACCCTGGCTCGAAGGCACGGGCATAAGCGACACCAGGGACAAGGAAAGGCTGGAGCTTTTGTAGAGAAGAAGGGGAGGCTTAGGCCTGATGGGGCTTGCAGCAAAGTTTGGCGTTGGCTGTCGGGAGTTTGCCGCACGACTTTGTGCTAGGTAAACTCGTCGCTGTGTCATCCCCGACGGTCGTGGGTGTGGCGAGCAGGTGCTGGGAGCCTAGGACGGCTTGCGGCTCCTAGCCTCGGCACGACGCTAAAGTTGAGGCAACGGAGGTGGACGAGTTTGTTACTAGGCAAGCTTGGTGCAGCGCATCGAGATCCTCAGCGCTCGGTGTCGCGGCCGAGGCTCACCTCGTTGTGCGGGTTGTAGTCTCATAAACGGAGCTGTGGCGATGCCGGGGCGATCTAGATCGATGTTAGGCGACGGCAAGCCTTAGTGGTGGCGTGGAGCCGTGGACCGCGGATATCTGATCGCCTTGGCGTGGTCCCGCACAAACATCCTACATCGTCGACGTTAAAGAAGTTCAACTCCATAACAACATCATGCAGGTCAGTAAAGCACCAACAAGTCCGCCTATCAAAATTCTGACTTAATTCGATCTAATAGGACACTATCATCACATTCATGCAAACACTAACTATATTAGGATGTACGGTCATCAAAAAATAAATTATAGCTTTAAAATTTTATAGAAAAGATAAATGTAAATAAATATGTAGAATTTGTGTAGCCGTGTTTCCATGAACATTTTGATGGATTTTTTTCTAGGTGCAACGCACGGGCATATTTGGACTCTAGTTGATCGATGTACAATTTCCAGCCAACCTGAGAAACTAGCTAACTATTTAGGCCAATCCCAATTAGAACTTCCATACTATATATTGGTATAGGAGTAGCTCGAACTAATGATAATATTAGATTGCATTAACCTTTATGAATTTCTTTCCAATGTTAGTGCGATAGCACCATTAGGACATAGATTCAGTGGGGTACATAGGTATTTCGAGTACACATGAAGATCCTAATATATGATCTACTAACCGAGAGAAAAAAGGAGGGTAGGAGAGACATGGTGCAAACCATCAGTGGACACAACAGGTGCGGAGTTGGAGATAGAGCCAGTCGTCATTCCGTGGAGATGATGATCTATGCTAGGGCAGCGACGGTCGGGGAAGCAGTAGGGATGCAGTGGAGATCGTGGCGGCGCAGTGCAGTGCAATGGCGGTGGAGGTGCTTCCCGTCACTTGGCTGCGCACCCTCTCTGGATCGGAGCTAGGGTTTGTTGGTGGGGAGTCCGGCTCAGCGAACCTCGTTTTTATAGCGCAGGGTGACGGGGGGCCTCCAGCCATAGATGGGTTGGGCGCCCCCGATCAGGGCGCGAGTCAAGGTCCTAGAAGACCGTTGGGCTTTCTATAATTAGGAGATCATTCTAACATTCTCCCCCTTGATCTCATTATTTACTTTAATCTTTAAACTTTGCCTTTAACACTTTCACTTTACTCATTCCATCACAGATAAGTGTATAGAGCATGTTTCATCGTCACGGTCAATTGTCGATGGATTTGACAGCTACAATACACATGTCTGATCTGAAACAGTTACTTTAACTTTGGGCCCTTTATAGTCCAGGAGTCATAGGCTTTCCCTTAAACCCATGCCGGCTACATGTTCTCTGAACACGTTGGGTGGTAAGCCTTTTGTAAGTGGATCCACGAGCATCTTTTCAGTGCTTATATGCTCAAGATTTATAATTTGATCCCGGACTTTGTCCTTCACAACATAATACTTTATGTCAATATGTTTGGCAGCACCACTTGACCTATTGGTGTGAGCGTACTGTACTGCTGGATTATTATCGCAGTATAACTTTAGTGGCTTATGTATGCTGTTGACCACCTTCAAACAGGGTATGAACTTCTTTAGCCAGTTCACATGTCCCGTTGCCTCATAACACGCTACAAACTCGGCATACATTGTGGACGATGTAGTGATGATTTGTTTTGAGCTTTTTCACGAAATTGCTCCTCCTGCGAGAGTGAACACATATCCTGACGTAGATTTTCTATCATCTCCCGCATAATCAGAATCCGAATACCCCACTATCTGGAGAGAATCTGATTTTCTGTACGTCAACATGAGGCCTTTCGTACCTTGCAAATATCGCAAGACTTTCTTTACCAGTTTCCAGTGTTTAATTCCTGGATTACTTTGAAATCTACCAAGCAACCCGGTAATAAAAGCTAAGTTAGGGCGCGTACACACTTGAGCATATTGTAGGCTTCCAACAGCAGAAGCATATGGAACCACTTTCATTTGATCGAGCTCGTATTGGTTCCTAGGGCATTGAAAATCCCTATATCTGTCGCCCTTGACCATGGGTGCAGGTGAGACACTACATTTATACATACTGAATTTCTTTAAAACTTTTTCTATGTATGCCTTTTGTGATAGTCCTAATACCCCTTTACTTCTATCTCGGTGAATCTCTATGCCCAAAACAAAAGACGCTTCACCAAGATCTTTCATATCAAATTTTAAAGATAAAAACTTCTTTTTCTTCAGTAGTAGATGGACATCACTACTAGCAAGTAAGATATCATCTACATACAGGATTAGGAAGATATACCTTCCATTCTTAAACTTTGCATAAACACAATTATCCTCAATATTTTTTTTAAACCCAAAATTCTTTATTGTTCTGTCAAACTTTAAGTATCACTGTCTTAAAGCTTGCTTTAACCCATAAATTGATTTCTTTAAGCGGCATCCCATTCGTTCTTTTCCTTCCACGACAAAACCTTTCGGTTGTGCCATGTGAACATTTTCCTCCAGATCCCCATTTAGGAATGCCGTTTTTACATCCATCTGATGTAACTCTAAATTGTAGTGTGCCACTAATGTCATTATAATTCTGAAGGAATCTTTATATGAGACTGGAGAAAACGTCTCATTGTAATCAATCTCTTCTCTTTGTGTGAAACCTTTTGCCACAAGTCGCGCTTTAAACCTTTCAATATTTCCTTGGGAGTCATGTTTTGTCTTGTAGACCCATTTGCAGCCTACTGTCTTGGCTCCTTTAGGAATAGGTTCTAAGTCTCAAATTTTGTTGGTACTCATTGACTTTATTTCATCTTCTATGGCCTCAAGCCACTTGGATGAGTTATCGCTTCTCATGGCTTCTTCAAATAAAGTGGGATCACCCTCCATTTGAAATTCTTCAGTGTTATACACCTCATAATCATCAGGTATAGCTAATCTTCTAACTCTTTGGGACCTTCTCGGGGCCTCCACATTTGGCACATCTTCTGTTTGGGGCTGTTGTTGCTCCCTCTCATCTGTGGCATCAGTTTATATAGGTTCATAAAGGACATGTTCCTCATCATTATTTACTGTCACCACAGGAGAACTAACAACAGGTGTTGGCACTATAGTATCTGGCACTGTTGGTGCAACAAGAACAGATAGTTCAAAGAATGGTTCCTGAATCATCGGAGTGGGCATACATACCCGCTTCTCCTCAAAAATAATTTTTCGAGCCACCATGCTCCCCCTCATCATTTCATCCTCTAAGATAACAGCGTGTCTCGTTTCTATAAATTTTGTGTATCTGTCTGAACAGTAGAAATAAAATCCTTTTAACTTTTCACGATAGCCAATAAAATGGCAGCTAACTGTTTTGAGATCTAGCTTCCCAATATTTGGGTTAAACACTTTTGCCTCAGCAGGACTCCCCTACACACGTAAGTGTTTTAGTGAGGGTTCTCTTCCTGTCCATAACTCATATGGCGTTTTGGGCACCGCTTTACTTGGTACTCTATTTAGAATATGAATGACGGTTTTTAACGCATCCATCCATAGACTCAATGGCAAGTCAGAGTAACTTATCATACTACGCATCATATCCATCAAGGTACGGTTACGCCTCTCAGGTACTCCGTTCTGCTGAGGTTCGTCCGGTGTAGAATACTGGGCTACTATACCATTTTTCTGTAGAAACCTTGCAAAGGGTCCAGGAACTTGGCCATATGGGGTATGCCGACCATAGTACTCCCCACCACGATCTGACTGGACCACTTTAATCTTTAAATTATGCTGATTTTTAATTTCAGCCTTAAATATTTTAAATATATCCAACGCTTTATTTCTTTCTTTAATTGGATAAATGTAACCATAACGGGAGTAATCATCTGTGAATGTTATGAACGAGTCAAAACTATCCACACTTTTCACAGGAAAAGGACCACAGATGTCCGTGTGAATTATCTGTAGAATTCCTGTGCTTCGTTTAGCATCATTTTTAATTTGCTTTGTGTATTTTCCTTTAATACATTCTCTACACTGTTCAAAGTCTGAGAACTCTAATGGAGGAAGAATATCATTCTTAACTAGTTTATCTATTCTCCCTCTCGAAATATGGCCTAAACGACAGTGCCATAATTTCGATGACGCATCTTGAGTTCTCTTTCATTTTCTATTTGCATTCACAAACGAGGATACGTTTTCATTCACATCACACACGGAATTCATATTTTCACGAAGTGATAACAAATAAAGATCTTGCTTTTGAAAAGCAAGGCCAACACATTCATTATTACACAATATCTCACATTTGCCATCTCCAAAATGGCAATCAAATCCATCGTTCTCCAAACATGACACACTAATCAAGTTTCTCTGTAATGAAGGAACAAATAAAATATCTCTAAGCAAAAGAATAAAACCATCAGCAAGCTCTAAAGGAACATCGCCAATAGCTTCAACATCTGCTTGGACTCCATTCGTAACTTTAACGTGTCTTTCGCTTCTTTGCATAGTCCTCGTCGAACGGAATCTCTCTAATGAATTAGCAACATGAACAGTGCACCTGAGTCAATCCACCAAGTAGATTTCGAATACTGTACATACAGGGATTTATTTATGAACGTAATAATGTTCTCACCTTTCTTTGCCATGATCATCTTTAAGAATTCAGGACAATCTTTCTTGTAATGTCTCTCCTTATTGCAGTAGAGGCACTGATCTTTGTTCATTGCAAACCTGTTTTACTGAGGCTGATGCTGCATGGGACCCTTGCTCTTTGGCTTTGAGGGAGAGTTGGCATTGGCATTGAAATTCTTTCTTTTGTTATCTTTAACAAAACTGAGAGTACCACCATTGGCGGCCTTTATTCTCTCTTCCTCTTGCACACACATTGCCATACAACGTTCTAGATCCCATTTCTCGGGCTGAATGTTGTAGTTGATAACAAATGTGTCAAACTCTTTTGGTAAAGAAGTAAAAATCAGATGGACAAGAAACTCTTCCGTAAGAGCCAGATCCATTGGTTTTAGCTTGTTGTTCAAATAATTCATTTTTGATATGTGCTCTCTTATGCCATTGCCATGTCCACCTCCAGTGTATCTTTCTGTTACCAGCTGCTTTATCAGCTGAGTAGCATATGTCTTTGAAGAGCCATAGAACTGACTCTTTATCCTTTCCAAGTACTCTGTGACAGTGTCACACTCTTGGATTGAGCCCATTATGGTAGGCTCAATTGTGTTCTTTATGACAGCAACACACTTTTTGTTGGCATTGACCCACTTTTGCTTTTGTAGGTCATATGCCATCTGTATGGGAGTATGGTCCCTTTCTTTCTTTTGCCATTCAGCATTAGACTCACTGGCGTCCCTCACCGGTGCCACTGGTTCAGTGGGGCATGGTGTGGTGACCACCCAGTCCACCTCGGCCAAGACAAAAGCGAGATCAATTTTCTTTTTCCATTCGGTGTAGTTGTCACCTTTGAGGGGTGGAATATCTTTGATAAACCCCATCAAAGAGTAACCTCCTGTAAACACAAATCATATAGAGTGAGAACATAAGTACCAAAAATAATTGCATGCTTTAATTCCAACGTTGGTCAAAATTAAAACATACAAAATTATCATTTTTACACTAATTCTAGATCACCGTTGGGCAGAAATAGAATTAATGCATGATAAAACCATATAATAACATCATAATACTGCTATTAATCAACGTTGGTCAGAATAATAACAATATTATAATGATCTGTAATTTTATCCATTTTCAAAATTAAATCCTCCCGTTGGTTCGAATTTAATAATGAAATTAACAACATTAAGTATGCAGCGGAAACTTTGAATAAAATTCTCATGATAATATTTTCTAGAAGCAACTTTACTGTTTACTGAACAAAAATATCGTTGGATAAATTTTGTACAGAAATGATCATCTAATTTAACATCAGTGGGCATTAAAATTAGTTTCTGGAAAAAAATTAAAATGGAATTGAGTTCTTTAGTGTGCAAATTTAACAATTTCGGCGCTTTGTGCGCTCATTAGCTGCGCAGCCCATCTTGCTCTGCTGTTTTTTTTGTTGCAAGCGCTAGGCGCTTAGCCGGCCCAGTTGGCGAAAACGGCCCGTCGCCGAGCCTTGCGTCCAGCACTGCCGCGCCCAGGCCGCAACCTGGGCCTGGGCCGGCATTCCTTCTGCCCGCGTGGGCTCAATCCCGGCCCTATGCTGTGACTTATCCTGTTTTTTAAAACAAAACTAGGAGGGCTCGACATGACACTATTATACCTATTCCATCTTTCTACTTGATCATATCGTTGCACAACAAAAGAAGAAATCAAATCTGAACAAATGTAAATTCGATGTACCATATATTATCCTTTACAATCATACTTGCTAATAGAATGATATGTATGTCTAGAAGACCATGGCAAATAAGCACATACAAATTTATCCTCCATACTATTTAGATCATGTAGAGTATTAAAATCAATATAGCCCAAAGTATTTAAAGAAAGCTCCTTTCAATTTTGTTCTTTTCACTTTTGCGCTTTCGACAATTTTAGTTCACCTTTTTCAGTAGCGATGGAGGGGAAGTTTTTATTTCGCCATAAGTATTTTGTTAAAAACAAAAGAATCATTTTCATTCACTAGTTACGACATAGAGATAACCGAAGTACTCGTCTTTATCACGACGAATAGCAGTCAAACTAACTTGTAACAAAGGTAGATCAAGAGAAGGTTCCAATGTAACATGATTGGTGGACAAAATTAACACATTAAGGGCGCTCTTCCCTTAAACAACAACCTTTTTTATTTTTTTCGCTTGTGCTTTTTTCTATGCATGTTGCAAAATATTAGTTTTAACCAGAGGCGAAACAACATGTTTGTTTTGTAACAATTCAGATTTAGAATAAGACCTTTGTAGCATCATCACTCGTCCATATACTTTTAATAGCACATATTAGTTCCAATATGTTATTTTTAATCGGTTATTCCATTTCATCTTTCAAAATTCCAGCACGAGTCATAGGTAAAAGTATTTTTTTACCAGATTGTATATAAATGAGTATTTATTATCAATCTTATTATGCAAAACATCATTGTTAGAGATCCATGGTTTACCAAACAGTAAAGAACATGTTTGCATATGTACAACATCAAATCAACATTATTCTTGTAAGTAACAATTGAAAAATTTATGTGTGCAATTCTATTCACTTTTATCATATAAGATATCTATTCACCCTGTTCGTTGGATGGTTTCTGCAGCCGATAAGCCGGCTGGTGCTGTTTTGTTGTGAGAGAAAAACACTGTACCATGACTGATAAGCCGGGCTGATAAGTTCAAACGAACAGGGTGATTGGATGTAATATGGACGTAGGTGTGGCTATGTGGTCAAACCAAGCTTTTCAATCATCACGGAGCTTGTAGTGTTGCATGTACTCTCATCGTCAATGATAATACAACGACATCGCTATTTGCCTCCCACAAGCTACGCAGGCTTACACTCACATACAACACCCTAGCGGCACCGCGTAGAAGAAGGACATAAGGTATTGTTTGGTTCTAGGGATGGGAATAGGATGGTCCCAAGTGTGATATCCCACCTTAGCTTGGTGTTTAGTTCAGAGTCAGATAAAAATAGGACGATTCCACTAGAAAAATATACCCTTCGGATTCGAGCTCAATTGCCCCTAAAAATCTCACAGATGGGGTCATCCTAGGTGGGATGAGGAAGAAGAGCGCGGGCTAGGCCGACGTAGGTGTCGAGGAAGAAGGGAAGAAGGGGAGCACAGACAGAAGAGGAGCGATGTGTGGCTGAGCTCCGCCTAGCCTTGTTGCGCGTGCTTGGAGCCCGGCCTTGTCTTCGCATGTGTAGGAAAGGAAGATCGGAGATGAAGGAAAAAAGGAAAAGCAAAAGTGAATGATGGATGAGTTTCACCAAGTTAACTATCTAATCCCATCTTTGGTGTCTCCAAACCAACCAAAAGACGTGGCAGACTCGTCCTCCCTCACACACAAAAAAAAAAGGCATGATCATCCCACCTCTAAAAACTGACAGGACCATACCATCCCTGGGTGTATTCTCGTGATTGGCTTCAGTTCGAGGCCAACGGGGCTCGTACCTCCTGCCAACCAAGCTCTGTGCATGCAGAACTTGTTTGTTTGGTTGCAGGTGTGTATTCATCCTCGATGAACAACATCGCTGATTGGTTGGCTGGCTCTTCGGTTCCCAGACGCCCAGTCTTTCAGCCATGTTCCAGCTAGGCCGTGATGAAACGCAGAAAAATTTCGCATCCCGTGCCCCTTTGCATGTCGCGGGCCAGGCTCAAGCTTCACTCCAGGCAACCAATCCATCCCTAAACTGCATGGCGTGAGCGAGGTCAGGCGCCAATCACACCCTAAGAGCTCATATCGGTCGCATCTCATTTGTTTCGTTATGGAAAAGTTTCTAAAGCAATTTAGACATTGATTAGAATATTTAATATATTTTCTAGAGTTAAATCTTATTCCTATAAGCATTTAGATATATTTTCATGATCTCTAAATAGTGTATTTAATTTTTCTCATGTACCAATCTATCTCTAAGATTTTTATTGAAATTTTTATAAGTTTATTTAAAGATCATTATTTTTATAACCTTAATAAGTGTCTGTGAGAATTTTTAATGAAAATAATAAAACCCTGAGAACCATTTTAAACTAGAGCAATATAAGGGTTTTAAGAGTTGAAATAGAACAAAATTTAAACTACGTCAATAGTTTTAAAGTTAAAAGAGTTTTATTAAGGATATTTTTGAATAAGAAGAGTTATTTATTAATAAAAAATACAATAAAGAGGCGCAGCCCGTTGTAGACCCGACGACACGGCCCAGAAGACGGAGGAATAAGAAATTGGCGAGCGGCGGGCGGGAAGTTCAATAAGGTGGGCTCCGGCCGCCGCCCCGCCGGCCACACCTTTTGGTCTCTTTCTCTCGCCTTATTTAGTTACCCAACTCGGGCGTGGCCAATTCTGTACAGTGCCACCCCGAGCACTGTATCACTTTTGTTTTTTATGCAAAAAATTGTCTAAAAATTAATTAATTAGATTCAAAATGTTCGTCTCGCAACATACAACAAAACCGTGCAATTAGTTTATGATTTCATCTACATTTAGTACTTCATGCATTTGCCGGCATTTTAATGTAATGGGGAATCTTCTTTTTACATAGTAAAATTTAAGGTGAATTCTGGAATCTAAACAAGGCCTCTACCACAAACGGAGACGGAGACGGAGCCTCGATGGTCAAACGAGCTGACACGTGGGCCTGGCGTCTCTTCCATTCCACGCAATGCAACTGAGGTAGTGGACCCCACGTGTGATTGCGTGCTCTGTTAACTAACGGCCGGGGAAGAAGGAAGGAACCTCTTCTTCTCCAATCCGATCCCCATCGATTGGCTGATCGGCTTCCTCTTCCTTGATTCGAATCCGAGTAACCTACCCAAACTCCCCAAGGAAGGAACCCTACCCGTGGCCGTGAGAGGCGCCGGAGCCCGGACGTGGTGGCAGGAGACCGATCCAAAGCAAAGCTTCCTTCCTGTCTCCTCTCCACCCACCCACAAGTAAGACGCGATTCCTCCCTCTGCGCGACACCGCGAGTTTCTGCATGCTGGGGAATTCGATTTTCTTTTCCTTTCCTTTTCGTGGGGAGATAGTAGTATATTCTTCGAGTGATTGCAATGTCGCTTTGATGATGATTTCCGACCATTTTACTTGCACAGGAGAAGACAAAACAAACAGGACAAGACAATACAACTATACCATATATAAGGGATTAGTGACTGCATCAATCAAGGAAAGCCATGGTTTTGTTCGAACTAGACCCGGACATCATCCGATGGGGTCTTCACCATCTCCTCCCGGCTCCTGCTGCCTACTCTGCTGATAATCGCACCCAAACCACCCCTACCACACCTCGTACAGCCTTTGTTCGCCCTCTTGATCAGCCCACCGGAGACATGGGTACCTCAAACTCTGTTGAGATCAAGGTTGAGCATGTCAATGCGGTTGACAACGACGAGGTCATCGCGCAAGCCCTTCAGGAAGAATTGTCCCATGTCGCCCTCGCCGAAGCATCCGGGGCAACCAACGCCGCTGACGATCAACAACATTCTGCTGTTCTCACGCAGCAATGGCTTCGCCCACGTGCCATCCATGTAGAATCATGTATGACCCTTCTATTCATTTTCAAAAACTGCATCCATCCTTTGCTTGTATTATTATTATTATTATTATTATTATTATTATTATTATTATTATTATTATTATTATTATTATTATTATTATTATTATTATTATTATTATTATTATTATTATTATTATTATTATTATTATTATTATTATTATTATTATTATTATTATTATTAAGTGTTATACCTCCTCCAGCTTCTCAAGAAGCAGGGACCAGGGAGGAACCTTTCAGCACCTGCTCAAGCCCTGGAGATGGTAATAATGTCCAGGACAGCCAGGCATGCTTGATAGAGCTCATGGATGACTTCTCTGTCCTTGACGGTGAAGTGGGCAAAAGGTTGAACAACATGGTTCCTGTTCCTGTAAGTACTACAAGTCACTTCGCTTCCTCGTGCTTCAACATGCAAGTTATATCTACTACTTTCTGCATTTTTCCGTGAGGGTTTTGATAATCTGTTCCTTTTGATGTCACAGCATGTTCCTAAAATAAATGGAGAGATTCCTTCTGTTCATGAAGCCATTTCAGATCATCAAAGACTTCTTGACAGGTAGGTAGACCAAAGCTTAGGCTGTATGTGTCATACAGTCATCACAGAGCCGATGTGCCATAGTAGTAGTAGATAAAACATTTGAAAAATGTTACCAACACAAATCGATGCTGTCAGTGGATATAATTGCTTACCTGAAATAACCTATGCTGTGTCATTATTGTGATATTTTTGTCATTTGACTCGAATATAATTTCTTTCTTTTCAAAAGGTTGGTGCTGTACGGTTTGGTTGATCTCAAGGTTAAAGGAGATGGCAACTGCCAGGTTTGTGTAAAGGATCCATCATTTCCCCCTTTTTGCGTGATGCCATCTCACAGTATCTATTTGTATTGTGTGGTCTCTTAACAGTTTCGAGCGCTGTCAGATCAATTTTACCGAACTCCTGAACATCACAGATTTGTTCGGGAACAAGTGGTGAAGCAGGTTAGTATTTCCGAAAAGACTAGTTTCGTTTCAGCCATATATGAACTTCTGTATGCAAATGCATTTCATTGGTAAATATCTACTACCATACTTCATCCCAGTATTTTCGCCCCTTTTTAACAGTCGTGCCTTCGTTTTTGGATTTCTATGTATTCCCTCTGATCCCCTTCAAATTGCTGGCACCTGGCAGCTTGAATTGCATCCTGAGATTTATGCAGGATATGTCCCTATGGATTACAGGGAATATCTCAAAAAAATGTCAAAGTGAGTATTTGTTCTGCTCTCTATTTATAATCAAATGTTTAGGTTATAATAATGTAAATGCACGTCCTCATTTTGTTTTTCTTAAACAATCGAACCAGGAGCGGAGAGTGGGGTGACCATGTTACATTGCAGGCTGCTGCAGACACGGTAAACTTTTTGATCTTGACCTTTTTGTTGTTGTGTTAATGTACGTCTGACACTATATATCTGGTAAAGGTACCAAGTAAATCCTCCACTTTTACAAGTGCCACTGCCATTAGTGGCTAATGAATCTGGCTTCAGTGGTTAGCATACCTTGTTATATTTGGAAGAGGCAGGAGCTCTGCCTAATCAATTATGATAGGGTATAAAACGATACAAAGTACATAAGTGCACACAAAATTACAAAAAAAAAAATCGTAACCGAAAGCGAAGCTTGCAAAATAAGTGGTCAGCATATACGTCTTTTATTTTCAATGCAGGCACAATCAGCAAATAAGATTAAAGTCAAACTAGCGATGATGTTACAGTTGCTGTTTCTGCAATTGGTTGATCTTTCTGTCCAACATTCCTGTTGTTTCAAGTATCTTATACAATTTGGTTTCTTCTGCTAGCATGCTGTCTCTGTTATGGGTTTGCAAGCTGATTGGTCGGCGTCGTCAGAATTGCATTGCATGGCTGGTGCCTAGTATGAGAACTAGGAGTATATTAGAATTTCTTTCATTGGACAAAAAACTTTTCAAAGGAGTCTGTCTGTCTTTTATTTTTCTTGGACCACTATTGGTCTTTTTTATTGTATTTGTGTATATATATGACATGAAACTCAAGTGCATGCACTGGCTTTTGCAGTATGGTGTAAAGATCTTCATCCTGACATCATTCAGAGATACATGTTACATTGAGATTCTTCCTGTTGTTGAGAAATCCAGAAGAGGTAATGTTTATTTTCTAATATGATTGTTATCGAGTTTATATACTGGAATACTAGATTCAACAAATATTTTATCGACTTCACGTGAAACTTAGGCGCCTGCCATCACATCAAAATTTGAGTATTGTTTGCCTAAGCAAACTTATTTTTTTTTCTTGGGCATATTTCTCCATGGTTGCTTTTGTTGATGAGCAGAAGTGAGCATGTTTTGGCTATCTAAACTCTGGAGTCTTGTTGTGCAGTTATATGCTTGAGTTTTTGGGCTGAGGTGCACTACAACTCCATATATCCGGAAGGAGGTATTAGATGTCACCATTTAGTATGTTGACCATGTTTGTTGAGTGTTTGATTTCATCATTGTTATCTGTTGCTGCAGAGTTGCCGGTTTTGGAGAACAAAAAGAAAAGCTGGTGGCCCTTCTAGCTAGCATTCCCAGGAGCAGGAAGAAGATTAGAGCAACTAGGGATCCCGAGCAGCTAACAGGCAGGGGGGCCTTTCTGTTGGGCTATGTGACTGACTTATGATGACGCGGAGGCCATGGGTGGTTGCGGCTTGCACCCGGACGGCACTGCATTGCCATTGCCATTGCCATAGGGGAGACATGTACAGTACTGTACGTAGTAGATGATACTCACTATTCCATTTGCACAGGGAGGGAGGGAGGGAGGGGTCAGGCCATTAGGATAGTAATACAGGAGGAGAGGCTGAGGGTCATTCATTGATTCATTTGCTATCGTTAGTTCCTTTTCCGGTCTTCTTGTGATAGGCTCACGCTCATTCTTTTGTTCTTGGACATCATCATATTATCATCATCAGACAAATAAAGCGTACGTGCATGAACTTGGTTGGAAACAACACAGTATGTTGATGATGATAGCTTTATATCGTCGTCAAATGGCTGCCAGTCTCACGAATGGGGAATTTGTATTAATTCATCAATAAGATGTCATGTGATTGTATGCCCAGCCTTATTCTTATTCAATTGGCCTATAAGACGAATAAATAAATATAGTGAGCTTTTGCAAGACCGAAATAAATAAATACTCCATTCCAAAATAGTTGACGTTTTATGATTCAAAAAAATTTGTTCTAAAATAGTTGTCATTCTCAGTTTCCAATGCATTTTTCCTTTTTTCCCAATATTTTCTAATACATCTCTACTCCCTCCGTCTCACAAAGTAAATGATCCTGCAGTTTAAATCTTGTCCCAAAATTAATTTAATCCTAGAGTTCAAATCAGATTTTTCGAAGGGCCCCATCAATAATAAACACCGCATGCATTTGGAAAACCAACTCACCTCATGCTGTACTTTGAACGCTCTAGATTGGTTTCGAGCTCCGGCGCATGGAGAGAAAGATACAAGAGGGGCACATGTGTAATCTCGCACTTCCACTAAACTTCACCCAACGATCGAACAAGAATCTCCGACCGAGTCTTCCACTTGATCGAAGGATCAGGGCTGCTATCAGGGGGTGAAGGATTTGCAAGAAATGCGAGGGAGAAGCTTGGGCGCCTCCAATGGAGTGTGTGTGTGTGTGTGTGAGAGAGAGAGCTGTTATGAAGCACAAGGAAGAAGAATGGTCGAGATAACCGTTGGAAGGAGGAAGGGGATGAGGTAATACCCCTTCTCTCCAACGGTCACAAAACAAGTCGCGGTAGTGCCGCTCCAGCCTAGTAGCCACAAAGGCTCTGTTCGCTTGAACTTATCAGCTATGGTACAATGTTTTTCTCCCACAACAAATCAGCTTCATTCAACCGGCTTATCAGCCGTAGAATATTTTAGGTGAAAGGTTTGCTGCCAAGGCTAAGGTTTGGAGGATATTTTAGGTGGGCATTTGAGCACTTAGTTACATATTGAAGCTTGTGGATTGTATCCCCTTTGTAGCAAGGTTTTTCTTATACTCAAATTCAAAATAGAATATGAATTAAAACACCTTTGGGTTGGTTGCTGCATTCTTTTGTAATTAGGGACTCCACAATCGCATGTGTTATCCTCCTTTCCTTTTACCTGCTTGTCATCTCGATAAATCTCATCAGTCTTCTAATTGCATGGTCATTATCACTAAAACCCACAATTAGGGCTTGATTGCATTTACAAGAAGGCTGAGTTGATGTGTGAGTGGCTGAGATGTGGGACCTGTACTCGTGGGTCCATGATCACCGCTGCCTAGCTACCGGTGTGCATTAAACCTGATGATGTACACAAGCTCTGAATATGCGTGCGCCGCTGCCTTAATGGTGGTATGCGCCTGTCTTCACGACTCCACCAAACCAAACTCTAGCATACTTTGTGTGTTTGTTCTTTGATATGTTTGGATTCCCTGGACTGATTACAAAATTATTGTTTTTAGGTTTTGTAATGGAATCAAGACATGGGTGGAGCTAGAGCAAATACGAGGGGGTGCACCTTGCCTGGTGGGTGCAATGATCTATGAAATATGGGTGCAAATATGGTGAAAATTTACCTCTTTCTACTGTGTTTTTAATTTTCCGTGGGTGCAGCGGCACCCAGCACTTTGAATATAGCTCCGCCGACTCTGCGAGTGTTTGACGCAAGATGATCCTACAGTATATGTGTCTGTGAGACAATCATGAAGAATGGATGGGAGTCTTGGGAGATGCTACATGATGAATTTCTACCTGCTGGTAATGACGATGGCCATGCTGCTACTGACTCTGTGGCCAGAGCTGTCCATCACTAAATTCACGCTCTTCTTCTTCTATGTACCACACTACTTCAGACTTGGAAAACCCCTTGGATCCTATGAAGAGTCCCCAACTGGATCCATGGCTCGCAGGGAGGTGAGAGCTTCACTTCCACGTCTCGACGCTAGTCGCAGTGAACTTTGGATCCCTTAAAGTCCAATGTTTGGATGCCAAATAGAAGTGTTAAACATAGGCTAATTATAAAACCAATGGTATAAATGATGGCTAATTCGTGATATGAACCTATTAAGCCTAATTAATACATGACTAGCCCATGTGAATTAGTCTTAATAGATTTGTCTAGCGAATTAGCCATGACTTATGCAATTAGTTTTATAATTAGCTCATTTTGATCCTCCTAACTGGCATCCTAACATCAGACTAATTTTTATTCCATGGGATTCAAACAGCCTCTAAGAGAGAATTATTAACTTTGATTGGTTACTTGGCAGACTGAAGTGAAGATGGTCTATGATAGGTGCTTGCCAGCTGAGAAGCGGAATATGGGCAAAATTCTTGTTGTAAACTATTTTAGATGGCATCTTGAACCATACAGGTTTTGTGTTGGAAACACCTCTGTCCTTGCTTTTGCCACGAGCTATGGTTTTTAGTGTATTCCTGCATCACAATCGGAAATGATATTTGGAACATTGTGGTATACCACTCGCTAATTATATTATTTTTTCTATACTTTATGTGCGATATCAATAATTCAATATGTTCTGAATTATGCAGTGCCAGGAACCCACAAAAGGGAAGGGATGGGCTTTATGTTGAATGGAACCCTAAAAACCTGAAGATGCTTGTGACAGTACTAAGCGCATATTTGGCCCGGTATGAAAATGTTCTGTTGGATTCTTTTTCCTAAAAAAGGAAGTTTTTGTCTTCCTACTCTCATGTTGCTTTTGTTTTTTTAATACCTATGGATATTTAAACACTTCCGATGAGAAGTTAAACTTATGGAAGACTGATATGAGACAGAATCCTTGGTTGTTTTCTTAATCGCTAATAATGGTAGTCTGTTACTTTTATAAATCGGTAACACCTAATACTTTTTGCTGATTGCAGACTAACATTAATAACAACAGAATTTGTTCATTACCCCTTTTTTTGCTTGGTATTCATTCATGCATAATATATTGCACCTATTTCATTTTACTCTATTGTATTTAAAGCTCACACTAAATTTTACAGGCCCGAAACTCAATTCTTAGTCTTAGCTTATGGTGATTCGGCAATATGCATCTATAGGTATATGTTTTTTATGTTGTCTGACATTCAAAAATTTCAATTGTGCACTATTATAGTTTCTACTATTTTTTGTCGATTTGTCACCAAACCAGGAGAGCCGAAGGGAGAGAAAAAAAGAGAGCAACATAAGTGACCAGTCCAGCCCCCTCTCCTCCTGTCCCTCTCCCCTTTTATAGGAGAGGTGGAAGGGGATGTTCGTCTTATTTCCTACCGTTAGGCTAGTATTTATAAAAAAATGTCACTAGCGGCTACAAATGGACCCAACGAGGTTTGTATTTATAAAAATGCCACCAAGGCTACAAATGGCACCCAAATATTATTTTGCGAACTTCTAAGCTATGCAATTGGGCCTTGAACACGATAATAGGGTCTCCAACATATAATGTACCCTTAACAGTAGCCCCTCAGCTATTTGGTTTTGATCAAAAGTACAAGACCTGGACCTGAGCATTTTGCGGGCCAGGCCTGGTTCGAGCCGGGCCGAAAAAAGGCCGGTTATTTCGGGTCGAACAAGTCCCGCCCATGACCATCCCACTAGGTAGGACGGGCCTAATTTTTCGGGCCAGGCCCGGGCCTAGGCGGGCCGCTCGCACATTTCATAGTGTAAAATAGCGTAAAACAATATTTCAGGCCGGGTTCGGGCTAAGAAAATTTTTTCTAGGCAGCAGGATCTCTGAACAGGCCCTGTCCAATAAGGTTCGTGGGTTGGCCAAAACCCATCGGGCTCGGGCCGGGCCTACGGGCCGGGTCAGGCCGAGCTAGGCTTATTTTGCTAGGGTATAACAAGACCCAATAGCTGAATATAACAAAGCATGTTCCAATTACAACTCAGATTCGGCACACAACTTTTGCCTTTACATAGATAGTCTGTGGACTACTTTGTCTCTGGCTAGTCTTCGGTGGCAACCTTCGCTCTAATCTCCTTGATCCTATCCTTGGCAGCTTGCTCCTTTGACCTTGAGCCCTTGGTACCTAGTTTCGCAATTTAGCCTTCGCCGAAGACATTGATGTAGTTGAAGCAGGCGAAGCTTTCGATGTAGGCGAAGTAGCTGTAGACGATCACGATATGTCTTCAAGCTTCCATTCATGGGCACCAGGCAAAGCTTTTGTCTTCGGGTGGATTGCTTGTCCAATGCGCTCCTCACCAACCCCTCTTGGTTGGCGCTTGTGAGAAATTCTTTTAAAGACGTCGATGGCGATCGCTCCACTCCAAAATTTTGGCGAAGGTGAAGTGGACACCTTGTCGACCTGTTGATGGAGGTGTTGTTGATGACACCAAAGCCGTTGGTGGGACCCCTTGCCAAAACGTTGGCGAAGGCATAGTCGATGGTGTGGGAATTAGTGAAGCTTTTGAAATGAGTGGTCAGCATATCTAGACAACTTTTGTTTTCAATGTAGGCAAGATTAAACTAGCGATGATGTTACAGTTGTTTCTGTAATTGGTTGATCTTTCTATCCAACATTCCTGTTGTTTCAAGAATATCTTCTACAATCTAGTTTCTTTTGCTAGCATGCTGTCTCTGTTATGGGTTTACAAGCTGATTGGTCGGCATTGTCAGAATTGCATTGCATGGTTGGTGCCTAGTATGAGAACTAGGAAGACATTAGAATTTCTTTGATTGGACAAAAAAAACTTTTCAAAGAAGTCTGCCAGTCTTGTTTATTTTTCTGAGACTAGGATCATAGTATACCATTGGTCCTTTTTGATTGTATATATGATATGAAACTCAAGTTCATGCACTGTCATCCTAACATCATTCAGAGAGACATGTTACATTGAGATTCTTCCTGTTGTTGAGAAATCGAAAAGAGATAATGTTTATTTTCTAATTTAATTGTTATTAAGTTTGTAACAAATATTTAATCGACTTCATCGTGAAACTTAGGTGCCTGCCCTCATATCAAAATCTGAGTATTGTTTGCCTAAGTAAATCTTTTTTTCTTGGACATATTTTTGCATGGTTGTTTTGTTGATGAGCAGAAGTGAGAATGATTTGGTTATGTATACTCACAGTTATATGCTTGAGTTTTTGGGCTGAGGTGCACTACAACTCCATATATCCAGAAGGAGGTATTAGGCCGCAGAGCTCTCAGAGCTGATTCTCTGCTGAATCCAGCAGGAGCTACACTAAATAGTTTTTTAGAGAGAAGTGATTCTCTGCTGATTCTATGAAGTGATTTTCTGAAATGAACTAAGAGGCTGAAAGTTAAAAAAAGTAGTTTATCCTAATTCTGTGAATTGATTCTCTGTCATGAATTTGAGAGTTTATGTTAAAGAATCAAAGAAAATCACTTCTCTCAGAGATTCAACTTCCGTAGAGAATCAGAATCAGTGGAGCTCTACCAAACAAACCCTTAGATGTCATCATTTAGTATGTTGACCATGTTTGTTGAGTGTTTGATTTCATCATTATTATCTTTTGCTACAGAGTTGCTAGTTTTGGGAAACAAAAAAGAAAGCTAGTGGCCCTTCTAAGATTAGAGCAGTGCGCTAACGTACCGAGGCTTTTTCTATTGGCCTATGTGATTGACTTATGACGAACGGAGGGCGCTAATTGCCATTGACGTTGTCCTTGCCCTTGCTCATAGGAGAGACATGTACAATGCTACGTAGATGATACTCACTATCCCATTTGTACAGAGAGAAAGAGGGAAGAAAGAGAGATGTTAGATTGATCTCTTCACCAATAGGCCCAACGGTCTATTGGGCCTTGATCCCGCGCCTTGATCGGGGGCGTCCAACCCTACATGGTTGGTGGGTCCCGGTCGCACTGCACCATATAAAAGGGGTCGGGGGCTGGCAGCTCAAGGTATGAGGTTCACCGCAGCCACTGTTCCCACCTACAAACCCTATTCTGATCCGAGAGGGTGCGCAGCCAGCGATGGGAAACACCACTGGTCTTCACCGCCGCCACTGCCACTGCGTTTCCTCACCAGACACCACTGCGACAGCTCCTCGCTGGACGCCACCGTCACCAGCTCTTCCCCAACCGATGCTGCATGTGTGCAGATCCTCACCACCGAACCAGCGATGGCTGGATCCTCATCCAACCCTCGGATGGTCGGTAACTCACCCACTCACCTCCCTCTATCTATCTAGTTTATCCCGAATGCAAGTATATCACCCTGCTAGATCTACCCTAGTTGATCCTATAGTTTTAAAATTGGTTTCAGACCCAGCACTAGCATGTAGATCTGAGCTTTGGGGTAGAAAAGAAAAGAAATCAGAAGATGTTGATCTGATTTTGAATCGGGTCAAGAAAGAGAAACCCTAACCCTAAGATAAAGGATTGAGGGGAGGCAGACCTACCTGGGTCTCTTTCCCCACTGTCACCACCGCCGTCATGTGGGAAGAAGCACCCGAGTCATTGGTCGGTGAGGTCACGCCACCGCGTGGCCTTCGCCTCGGGCTTGGGGTCAAGGGCACCACTGCGGGGCCACTCAACGGCATATCGCGTGGCTCTGGCCGCACGCGTGCGCCGACGAGGGGTGCCGCGGCGGCGCCACCACCACTCCTCTATTATGCGTCGTCGTCGTTTCACCGATGACCACAGCGGCTGTGAGAGAGAAGGGGCAAGAAGAAAATGGATTAGGGTTCAAGGGAGAGCGGCGGCGAGGGTTTTTGTTCCTCTGAAATCGCCGTACAGCCGTCGGATCAGATGAACGGCTGAGATCCACTGGGCTAGATCTGGCCCAGGCAGGATTGAGCTTTCCCGACCTAGGCCTAGGTTGTGGCCTGGGCACGGGGGAGGTAGGCACGCGTGGCTAGGCCGTTGGCCAGCGCGCGGACGCGGCTATTGGGCCGCTGAGCAGGCCTTCATGCCAAGCAGCTTACAGGCTGAAATAAATAAAAAGCAAAAAAGTTTTTTTTTTTCTAGAAACAGTTTTGCGCATGTTTTGATGATGATTTTGAGTCATTTTTTTGATGCAAATCTCTGTACAATTTTTGTCCAACGATAATTTTATTCAGAGAACAGTATAGTATTTTAAGAGTTTCTAAAGAAAGGTGGATATGTTTTCAGTTTATTATAATATTATTATTAGTCTGACCAACGTTGATTAATGGCAATATTATGATGTTATTTATGAGTTTTGTCATGCATTAATTCTATTTTTGTCCAACGGTGATGTAGAATTAGTGTAGAGGACAATTATATGGTTTAATTTTGACCACCGTTGTAACTAAGGCATGCAATTGTTGTTATTATGTTCTCACTTTATATGAATTGTGTTTTCAGGAGGATACTCCTTGATGGGTTATATCAAAGATATCCCGACCCTCAAAGGAGACAACTACACTGAGTGAAAGAAAAAAGATCGACCTGGCCTTCATCTTGGCTGAGGTGGATTGGATAGTCACCTCACCATGTCCCACTGAGCCTGTGGCACCGGTGAGGGAGGCTAATGAGGCTGATGCTGCTTGGTAGACCAGAGAGAGGGACTTTGCTCCTATAAAGATGCCATATGACCTTGAGCATAAAAAGTGGGTCACTGCCAACAAGAAGTGTTTGGTTGTGATAAAGAACACAATTGAGCCCGTAATAGTGGGCTCAATCCCAGAGTGTGATACGGTCACAGAGTACCTTAACAGAATAAAGAGTCAGTTCGCTGGCTCTTCAAAGATATATGCTACCTAGCTGATAAAATAGCTGGTGACAAAGAGGTACTCTGGAGGTGGTAGTGGCATAAGAGAGCACATACTAAGGATGAGTAATTTGGCATCCAAGTTAAAACCAATGGATCTGGCTCTCAAGGATGAGTTCCTTATCCATCTGATTTTTGCTTCCTTGCCAAAGAAATTTGACACTTTTGTTATTAAGTACAACATACAGCCTGAGAAGTAGGACTTAGAGAAGCTCATAGCTATGTGTGTGTAGGAGGAGGAGAGAATAAAAATTACAAATGGTAGTAATATCAACTATGTGAAATAAAACAAGAAAAAGAATTTTAATGCCAACTCCTCCTCAAAGGCATAGGGAAAGGCTCCCATGCACCATTAGCCTCAACAGAAGAAGTTTACAGTGGAGAAAGATCAGTGTCTTCATTGCAAGAAGACGGGACATTATAAGAAAGACTGTCCTGATTTCTTGAAGATGATCATACCAAAGAAAGGTGAGAATATTATTACGTTCATAAATGAATCCCTGTATGTACGATATTCAAAATCTACTTGGTGGATTCACTCAGGAGCAACGGTTCATGTTGCTAATTCTTTACAGGGATTCCGTTCGATGAGGACTACACAAAGAAGAGAAAGGTGCATTAAAGTCGCAAATAGAGTCTGAGCAGATGTTGAAGCCATTGGTGATCTTTCTCTAGAGCTTGCCAATGGTTTCATGCTTTCTACTTAGGGATGTTCTCTATGTTCCTTCTTTACAAAGAAACTTGATTAGTGTTTCATGCTTGGACAATGATGGTTATGATTGCCATTTTGGAAATGGCAAATGTGAGATATGGTTTAATGCTAAATGTGTTGGTCTTACCTTCCGACAAGATGAGCTTTATTTATTATCACTTCGTGAAAATGTGAATTCCGTATATGATGTGAAAGAAAATATATCCTTGCCTGTGAATGCAAACAGAAAACGAAAGAGAACTCATGATGCATCGTCGAAATTATGGCGCTGTCATTTAGGCCATATTTCGAGGGGGAGAATAGAAAGACTAGTTAAGAATAAAATTCTTCCTCCATTAGAGTTCTCAGACTTAGAACAATGCATAGAATGTATTAAAGGAAAGTATACAAAGAAAATTAAAAAAGATGCCAAACGAAGCACCAGAATTTTAGAGATAATTCACATAGACATCTATGGTCCATTTCCTGTGAAGAGTGTGGATGGTTATGACTCATTCATAACATTAACAGATGATTACTCCCGTTTTTGCTATATTTATCCAATCAAAGAAAGAACATAAGCGTTGGATAAATTTAAGATATTTAAGGTTGAAGTTGAAAATCAGCACAATTTAAAGATTAAGATAGTCAGATCCGACCATGAGGGGATTACTACGGTCGGCATACCCCACATGGCTAGGTTCCTGGACCTTTTGCAAGGTTCTTACAGAAAATGGCATAGTAGCCTAGATTTCCACATCGGGCGAACCTCAGCAGAATAGAGTAGCTGAAAGACATAATCGTACTCTGATGGATATGGTGCGCAGCATGATAAGTTACTCCACCTTACCATTGAGTCTGTGGATGGAGGCGTTAAAAACTGTCATTCATATTCTCAATAGAGTACCAAGTAAGTCGGTACCCAAAACACCGTATGAGTTGTGGACAGGAAAAGTACCCTCACTAAACCACTTACGTGTGAGGGGGAGCCCTGCTGAGGCTAAAGTATTTAAATAAAATATTAGGAAGCTAGATCCTAAAACAGTAAGTTGCCATTTCATTGGCTACCCTGAAAAGTCAAAATATTTTTGTTTGTACTATCCAGACAAACATATAAAATTTATAGAAACGAGACACGCTGTCTTCTTAGAGGATGAGATGATAAGGGGGAGCGTGGTAGCTCAAGAAATTGATCTTGAGAAGCGGGTGTGTGTGCTCACTCCGATGATTCAGGAGCTATTTTTCTCACTACCTGTTGTTGATGCACCGACAATGCAAGATATTGTGGTGCCAGCACCTGTTGTTATTCCTCCTGTGGCAACAATGAATGACGATGAGGAACCTGTCCTTAGGATCCTATAGAATCTGTTGCCACACATGAAGGGGAGCAACAATAGCCTCAAGCAGAAGATGTGCCAAATGTGGAGGCCCCGAAAAGGTCTCAAAGAGTTATAAGATCAGCTATTCCTGATGATTATGAAGTCTATAATACTGAAGAGTTTCATATGGAGGGTGATCCTACCTCATATGAAGAAGCCATGAGAAGCGCCCACTCATCGAAGTGGTTAGAAGCTATGGAAGATGAAATGAAATCTATGAGTTCCAATGGTGTTTGGGACTGAGAAGAAATTCCTAAAGGAGCCAAAACCGTAGGCTGTAAATGGGTCTACAAAATCAAATATGACTCCAGAGGGAATGTAGAAAGATTTAAAGCGTGACTTGTGGCGAAAGGCTTTATGCAAAGAGAAGAGATAGGCTACAATGAGACATTTTCACCAGTCTCTTGTAAGGATTCCTTCAGAATCATAATGCCATTAGTGGCACATTACGATTTAGAATTACATTAGATGGATGTAAAAATGACATTCCTCAATGGGGATTTAGAGGAAAATGTTTACATGGCACAACCAAAAGGTTTTGTCGTGAAAGGAAAAGAAAGCATGAGATGCCGCCTGAAGAAATCCATTTATGGATTGAAGCAAGCTTCAAGACAGTGATACTTGAAGTTTAATAGAACAATAAGGAATTTTAGGTTTAAAGAGAATGTTGAGGACAATTGCGTTTATGCAAAGTTTAAGAATGAAAATATTATTTTCCTAATTCTGTATGTGGATGTCATTTTACTCGCTAGTAGTGATGTTAATCTGCTATAGGAGACGAAGAAGTTTTTGTTCTCAAAATTTGACATGAAAGATCTTGGTGAAGCATCATTTGTTTTGGGTATAAAAATTCACTGAGATAGAAGAAAAGAGGTATTGGGACTGTCACAAAAGGCATACATAGAAAAGGTTTTACAGAAATGTAGTATGCAAAAATATAGTTCTTCGCCTGCACCTATAGTCAAGGGCGACAGATATGGAGATTTTCAATGCCCTAGGAACAAGTATGAGCTCAATCAAATGAAAGTGGTTCCATATGCTTCAGCTGTCAGAAGCCTACATTATGCTCAAGTGTGTACGCGCCCTGACTTAGCTTTTGTTACCGGGTTCCTTGATAGATTTTAGAGTAATCCAGGAATAGAACACTAGAGATTGGTAAAGAAAGTCTTACGATATTTGTAAGGCACGAAAGGCCTCATGTTGACGTATAGAAGATCAGATTCTCTCTAAATAGTGGGATACTCAGATTCTGATTATGTGGGAGATGATAGAAAATCCACGTCAGGATATGTATTCACTCTCGCAGGAGGAGCTATATCATGAAAAAGCTCAAAGCAAACCGTCACTACATCGTCCACAATGTATGCCAAGTTTATAGCGTGCTATGAGGCCATGGGGCAGGTGAATTGGCTAAAGAAGTTCATACCTGATTTGAAGGTGGTTGACGACATCAATAGACCACTTAAGTTGTACTGTGATTATAATTCAGTAGTACAGTATGCTCACAACAATAGGTTAAGTGGTGCTGCCAAACACATTGAAATAAAGTATTATGTTGTGAAAGATAAAGTCCGGGATCATGTTATAAGTCTTGAGCATATAAGTACCGAAAAGATGCTCACGAATCTGCTTACAAAATGCTTACCACCCAACGTGTTCAGAGAACATTAGCCGGCATGGGTTTAAGGAAAAGCCTATGATTCCTGGACAATAAAGGACCCAAAGTTAAATAATCTGTTTTAGATCAGAATGAGTAAAGTGAAAAGCATTTAAGTTTAAAGTTAAAGATATAAGGTGAGATCAAAGAGGAGAATGTTAGATTGATCTCTTCACCAACAAGCCCATTAGCCTATTGGGCCTTGATCCCACACCCTGACCGGGGGTGCCCAACCCTACATGGTTGGTGGGCCCCCATCGCACTGCGCTATATAAAAGGGGTGGGGGCTGACGGCTCAATGTATGAGGTTCACCGCAACCACTGTTCCCACCTACAAACCCTATTACGATCCGAGAGGGTGCACAGCCAGCGACAGGAAGCGCCACCGGTCTTCACCGCCGTCACTGCCACTGCGTTTCCTCACCGGACACCACTGCGATAGCTCCTCGCCGGACGCCACTATCACCAGCTCTTCCCCAACCGACGCTGCCCATGTGCAGATCCTCACCACGAACCTGCGATGGCCGGATCCTCCTCCTACCCCTCAGATGGTCGGTAACTCATCCACTCACCTCTCTCTGTCTATCTAGTTCATCTTCTAGTTCATCCCGAATGCAAGTATATCACCCTGCTAGATCTACCCTAGTTGATCCTACAGTTTTAACAAGAGAGAGATAGTGAGGCCATTAGCGCGCATAGTAGTAATACAGGAGGGAGGAGATCGAGGGTCATTCATTCATTGATTCATTTGCTATTGCTAGTTCCTTTCCCGGTCTTTGGATGATGTAGCCACAGAGTACATTGTGATAGGCTCATGCTCATTCTTATTTTGTTCTTGGTCATATCATGCATATTAGGGGGTGTTTAGTTCATGCAACTAAACTTTAGCAAGCTAAAGGAGCTGTTAAAATTTAGCAAAGGTGTTTGGTTTGTAGCTAAAAAACAAGCTAAACCTGACATCTGTAAGTTTAGGATGACCAAAACGCCCTTCATAAATTTTAACCCTGCCCCTGTGCTCCTGGCCACGCGCGCACTGCAGTTTGGCACGCAGAGCCGCTGTGGCGCGCATGCTAGCATGTGCTCTGCTGTCTTTTACAAAACTAGGCCAAATTTCTCTCACAAATAATGTCCAAACCGTTATTACAAACCTCAGTTCACGAAAAAGATAATTATTACAAACCACAGTTCAAAAAAGTGAATTGTTACTGAATCATCATTATTATCAATTCAAAGACTCTGCGTACTACGACCTACTCATCAAACCATTAGCAATCCAGCCACAGAATTCATTCATGCATTCATCTTCATCCCCTGGCTGTGTTTCTGTTCTAATTGACGTACCAGCTGTCTCTTTATCATTTGGGTCATAGTTCTTGTCACGGAACTGTCCAAATTATAAGAGCACAAGTACAAAAACAATCATAGAAGTGATCAAATTCTCGCACTTGAGCCCATATAACTCCGATAGTCCAATGAAATCACGAGGGATTTCAAACCAACCAACATACAAGTCAAGATCGTAGTGATTCAACATAACAAGTCACATGTTACATCCATTTCACAAGTAATCCAATATACATCGGAGTTCAACATAGTTATTACAACTTAAGTTCAAAAGTAGCGGAAGCAAAGTAATTTAAAACTAACCACACTCTTATTTCAAATACATGCTAGTACCAAGGTCGACTTTCAATAAAAGCATTAGAGAGAAAATAAATAAGAAGGATCATGCCCGTGATCACACTCCGCTACAAAGGCAGGAGCCAACCAACTCTTGCAGTCGTCATGATACATCACAACCTGCAACAAGTGGGGAATAAAACCCTGAGTACGACAATGTACTCAGCTATACTTACCCATCATAAACCAGAAATAAAGTGACACCAAGGATCATGCAAGGCTGATATAAAGTGGGGCTAGCTTGACAACATTTTGCATAAAAGCTTAATATAGATGATCAATCATTAATGCTTAAGCATCAAATTAATTATCATTAACATGTCATCTATATTAGCACCTATACTAGAGCACTCACTTGATTAGGAGCAAATAATATTAACCATAGCAGGTATAAATTGAGGCAACATATACATCGTCATCCAATTAACCATCCATTCAATTTAATCGAATCTACGTTGCCGCTGCTCAAGTCAAGTGCTCACTAACCGGGAGTGACGGCGATTCGAATCGACTTTCTATCCAGCTGGAGGGGTATTTCTAACACTCACCGAGTCATGCCTGGCGAGGGCTGCTCAGGTCACCTTTGGTACCATTCAGGAAAGCGCGGGTTTGACTGATGCCGTATCCCCAAGGGTAACACTCTGCCAGGATGATAGGGACTCTAACCCCCCTTGGTCTTATGCCAATGTCCCCAAGCACATCCTTACTACCTCCAAGATGCGACCTACCATTCGATTCCTGGCCTGAACTGTATTACTCGGATTCGCGGTCGGAATGACTTATCCGGCCAACTAAGTGTTAGACTGCGTTCAACATGACTTAAGGACGTACAACGAATCGGTCCTTAAACGACTCAGACGGGCATAGATCCACACCCAAGACCTTCACGCCTTGTTGCTTCACTATCGTCATCCCACCCGGACTCATTTTATTTTATTAACACATGGTTCTTTTCCACGATAGCAAATATAGCCAACCGTGCCATATATGAATATCCCTACATCTCACAGGTGACAAAAAATCACCTGACTTCTACCGCTTAAAGCAGGGCTAAGCATCTACTCGATCCTAGTCTATGTAGGATTCAATGATTCATATATCTGGACAAGGAATGATATAATGCAGCAAGGGTTTCCAACCAACTCCTACCACATAATGCAACAATACTTATAACATATATAGAATTAATTGCTTTGAAGGTAGGAGGCTTATAATGCTCCGGGGATTGCCTAGGATCCAACTCAAGTTAGAGTATGTCAGGTGAAACCTGCTTGGCGAGCATCCTCCAATCTAGCACTCGTCCGATCCTTCTATCTTCGGGATGGATCCACCAAACACCGTCTTTGGGTTTGGCTCTAATGCCATTTCCTTCACACGTTTCTGCTAGCATACCTATATGAGGTGCAACAATGCATATGTATGAATGTATAGAAATGCAATAAATATAGCAATCATGCAAGCATATCAAAGTTCACATAAGCACCTAGAGCTAATCAACTTGATCCTCACTAAACCATAATATAGAAGATAGCAAGCATGACAATCAAGACACAAGTCTCATAAGATCACAGGGTACCAACCCAAGTACCATCAAGGATATGAGCCACACTTTCACACCCTAGCATGGCAAAGTTAATCAAAGCACTAGAACAAGAATCTGCTACTTTCTGGACATACATGCAGTAGCTGAGTAAATCAATCATAACTGGATATCCATAAATCCAAATGACTAGCAAGAAGACATTCTAGAAAGCTTAAGAAATTGTATACAATTTATTTAATATTAACTAAGCCTGACTCCCAAGATTAATAGGTTGAAAAGATAAAACTACAGAATCTGATCTGCTCCAAACAGAGAGCAACCAAATCTGGGACCTGACTTTAAACATCTATAACTCAAAAACTACTTAGCCAAATACCACCAAATTTTAACACAAGCTAGATACATGAATTATATACAACTTTGCTATAGACAAGATGCTTAGAAAACATCATTAACATAAGGTAATTTACATTGCCCCCAGAACTATCCAGAAACTAATAATTATAAGAAATAATTATTAACTTACATTACAAACATATAATTGGACAAAACCAACTTTACTAACATTTCATACATGACCAATGAATACTAGAAAGCATAGTGTCCATTCGTAAATAAATTCTTTTAATGTATTTTCTTAATTTATTTAGATAATTAGGTGGAATTATGAACACCTACCAAAAGTGCACAATAAATTCTACCAAAATTACAGTGGCCCATATATGCTCTCAATAGTCTACTGTCCAAATTTCAAGCCATTTAGACATGTATATCCACCTCTATGAAAAGGACAAATGACCAATACAATAAATTATGTGAGAGCAAGTTAAACCTAAAACTCAATATTTTCTATAAACACAGGACCATAGTATGAATCAACATGATAGAGCAACATCATACTAAGGTAATGGAACAACATTTTCCATTTTATCATTTATACATTATTTATAAGCTATTTATCAAGCCGTAAACAAGTTAAATCAATAACTTGATCATATAGTAAGCAATGACCATGAAATTTATACCACAATATATTAATAGCATGATAAGACTACCATAAAATTTTCACCTTATTTGGAGAAACACAACTCAAGATATAAAAATGACAAGCAATATAATATAGATTTCCTTATTTATCAAGGTCAAATCAAAATCTTAAGAAAACAGTGAACAACTAGTGTGTTTAATATTTTTCCTAGCAAGTACATGTCATCACAAGATTAATAAAATAAGAACCACTATTTTTGGACTTTCCAAACTCTAAATATGACTCTGGTCAAGTTGTAAGCATTTTTAGAGCATTTTTAAAGCTTAAATAAAGACATTAGAAAACATCTACAAACATATAACATTTTATGATTCTACTGCATAGAGATTTTCTCAAGGTTTCTAAAAAGTCCACAATTGCTATTTTTGGACTTTCCTAATAGGAGATATGGATTTTCAAAGATTAACACCAAATTGTAATTCAAATTCAGAATAATTCGACCCTAACCTTATTTGCTACACCCACCCGGTCGCGCACCCAGATCTGCCACCACTTAACCCGACCTGTGGGACCCGCTATCCAGCCGGGCCCGTTCGTCAGACACACAAACAGATACACAGAGGGGGGATGGCCTTCTTCTTCTACCTCCCGACGCCGAACAGGGGAGGGGACAGGACCGGCCCAGCCTCGGACCAGCGGCGGCCGGCGACGGCGGTGGACGGGGGCTGCAGGGCTCAGGTGGGCTTTTCTCATGGCGAGGGCACGCGGGAGAGGTAGGAAGGTGAGACGGATGTCATGGCGCGCTCGGCTAGGTCTGCGATTGGCCATAGTGGTGACACGTCGGTGGCAGCGCGGTCTCAGCCATGGCGGCCATGGCGGTGGCGCACTCCGGTGATGGTCAGGGTCCGGGAAAGGGGCGCAGAAAGACAAGGAGATGGAGGTGGAGGTGGTGGTGTGCGCGGTGGAGCATGAGGGAGCTTGGAGCATTAGGAGCGGCAGCGACGGTCGGAGCTCAGCTCGACGGCTGCCATGGCGGCCGCGACGGTGTCTGTGCCCGCGCGTGCGCGTGCAGCAGCGAGGAAGGGGCGAGTGAGTGGAGAAGGGGAAGGAGAGGGCATGCTGGTGCCCCTCCTCATCGGCAGTAGGGCGCAGGGCACGTGGTCAAAGGTGGGACGCGCGGCAGCGGTGGAGGCGCATGGCGGCCACGTTCACAACACGCGTCGTCGTTCGGGCATTTCCCCGAGCACGTGGCGGGCGTCGGTGAGGGCGACGTGGGGAGCCAATTTGGGCCACTTCCATGACGAATCAGTCCTTGGGCCAAAAATGAAGTTTGTTCATCTCAGCTTGCTTTACATTTTTCATTAAGAGACCAAGGTCATTAGAGCTCTTCAACAACGGGTAATTAGGCCACAAACTGTCAGTGTTAGGCCTTGATAATGGTCACGGAAATTCACTTTCGGAGGTCAAAACTCGGTCAAACTCAGTGCAACTTTTTGCATGCTCTTCTCCATAATATAACCTTCAACTTTTATTTTTGGACCAACTCCAGTTGCTTAACGAATTTCGGAGAACGCGGAATGCCAATGTCGAAGACACTGAAATTGGGGTTTTAAAATTGCTAAGTGTTGGAAACAGTCCAAATTCTGACTTGTGGGCCCTTTTTGAGCATGTTCCATACATTTTCATGACTTGACTCTTAAACAAAGTTTGTTCCTTATAATATTCTCTACAACTTTGTAAAAGGGTGCATAGTCAGGTAAAGCTTCTAGGTCACACTTTTGAATTGGTCAAACAAAAGCATTCCAAGGTCCACACATGGTCAACCATCACTTAGAGACACAATTAGTCAACATGGTCAACATGAACATTGTTCCATTAAGTGTCCTAAGTGTAGTTAAGGTGTTGTAGAGTCCAAACATACACACCATGCATAGGTTACACAAAAGTATAGGTTTCACATGCATTGAAACATAGAAATCCCTATAATTGAAATTCTTGTTTCAAAGCTCTATTTCAATTGTTTCATGTGTTTGCTTCAAGGTACATGCTACATATGTTTCACTAGGTTGTTCCACATGTGTCCAAGATGTGTTACACTGTTACATTTGTATGTTGCATAAACACTAGTTCACATGGAATGTAAGGCATGTTTCCTTGTTTCAGATGCATGTTTCAGTTATAATCCAAACAAGCATATAACTTATCATTTCATGTGACTTTTTGATTCCAAACTTCATGAAACTTTTCCAGGGATCAATATAGATAGGTACCAAGGTGAGACATATGAAGATATTGCCATAACACCACCCAAGCATATATCTTAAAAAGGGGCTTATATGTAAAGTAATGGTGCAACATCCAACTTTAGGTTAGGCTCATCTCCATAGGTTGACCTTGCCATCGTCATCTCCACTTAATCTCTCATGTTTGAGCTCAAACCCACTACTTAGTGAATGACAAACACCTAGGGTGTTACAGTTCTCATCTTCATCACACAAGTGGAATAGGTCATCCATCATACCACTCTGCCTAATGAAGGTATGCAATGCCATGCAAGCCATAATAATTTTACTTTGCTTTTCGACTGGAAAACTTAGCAAATCTAACAGAATGCGCCACTTCATCTTGAGCACTCCAAATGATCTCTCAATGATATTCCTAAGAGAAGAATGGTTAAAGTTAAATACCTCCTTTTGACCAACTGGCCTAGGTCCTTCTCTCCATTCTGGAACATAGTATTTTGTAGACTTGTAAGGTGCAAGATAACCAAGTCCGTTTGGGTACCCAGAATCAACAAGGTAATATTTACCTACACAAGAGTATTTATGTATCAGTTTCATGCATAATTTTTCAAGTACTACAAATGACAAGCTTAGGGGCAGTTGCATACCTTCTGGTGGAAATGGAAACTTGCCCCTGTACTTCTCAAGTGCATCATTGAAAACCCTCATGTCATGAACAGAGCCAGGCCATCTAGCCACCACAAAAGTAAACCTTATATCAAAGTCACAAATGGCCAAGACATTCTGTGTTGTGATTCCTTTTCTCCCTGTGTACTGAACTACCTTTTCAGTAGGAACTGTTACAGGTACATGTGTCCCATCTATAGCTCCAATGCAGTTATCAAAAAATGGAGCAAATCTAGCAGATGTCAACCTCTGATGCACAGTTCTAAACTCTAGATCCCTAGGCCTAATGATATATGCAGCTAGCTTCACCACACATTCAAGCACTTTATCAAATTTTCTACTAATGGTCTCAAGTGATCTTTCAAACCTATTTTCTGAATGCCTCATGGACTGTTGCCCACCACACATCCATAAAAACATAGCAAGAGCCTCTGTAGAAGTCATTTTTCTAGTGGGCTTCAAACCATATCTCTCTAACAGGATATTATGAAGGCTATCAAACACATCTCTATGCATTCTAAACATGTTGTAACACTGTTTCCTACTACCTAGTGTTCTAATAGTCCATTCATAACCACTAAGAGGAGGAACTCTAAGGAGATCTGTTCAGGTATTTGCTATAGTGGGACATACCTAACTTGCATACAGCAAAAATAATTTGTCTTCTCTTCTGTTGGCTCCTCAAGACATGTACTTGTATAGCTTCAAGTGTAGCTACTTGTAGCTGCCTTATAGTGTCATCTTCAGAACTAGATGACAAAGTGTCACTTGTAGAGTCACCAAATGAAGAACCATCATCATCGGTTGTTGAATCCCTCCTAGAAGAAACCTCATCAATTGGTGAATCCACATTGTAAGCTGTGACCTAATGCAGCAAAGACATTTGATCAGTAAGGTTCATCAGTCAAGGTTCATCAGAACAAATTCAAACTGCCATCATCCAAATCCAGCTTACAACATGCACATATTGGGCATCAGCAAGGTTCATGAAACGATACACTGGTCACTTAAGGTTCATCACACATTACACTCAACACTTATCAAGTTCATGACACATTATAAGGTTCAATGAATTATTACAAGTTCATACAAATTTAAGGTTCAACATAGAAATTAAAGCCACCAAGAGGAAAATACCACCATTTGAAGATCATCTGTAGACCACCAAAAGACACACATCAGTTCAAGGCCACCAACATCTCCTGAGGCAACATGATACAAACTAGAGCTAGAACTTCAGATCACTGCTGGCAGGCTTGCTGCAGGAAGGCCAGCTTATCTTCAGGGGTGTCAAAGTGGCAGAAAATGTGCCTGTTGTAGGTACTTTTGAATAACTTTGTAGTTGCAAAGTACAGTGGTGAGTTCTTGGCCACTCCTAACTCCTTCACCATCTTCATACATTCATGGATGTGGTCAAGCTTGGCTTGCTTGGCATTCTTGGCTTCTTTATCTCTGAGTTTGATGGTGGCCACCAAGGTCTTCTTGTCCTCAGCAGAAACAACCTACAGCTGGTCAACAAGTCCCTGCATAACACTAGCAACAGGGAGTCTTTTAGGAATATGCAGTCCTTTGCTAGGGCTAGAAGCAGTATCTGCAGTGCTAAAAGATCTTTTGCGGCTACTGGTGGTGCTATGAGGGGTCTCCATCTCTTCTGTTGCTTTATTTTCTAAGTCCCCATCTTGTTCATCTCCTGGGGCATCATCCTGCTAAAGCCAGCAATGGTTGATGTAGATCCATCTACAGCTGTGTTCTAAAATAGCTCCTCCAGATAGTTGAAGTAGACAGATGGGCCCAACATAAAATTCTTGCACTCAGTTTTATTCTGCACAAGTCATAAAAACTAATTACTGAGTGAAGTAAACAATTAGAAGACAATTGATTGCCAAGGAACATTATAGCAATGATATTACCTTTGTGTGCCTTGCCCACCAGGTATCTGGGGCTACAATTGCCCCATTGTCGCGCTTGCTAATACCCATTTGCTTCTGAGCCCACTTGTACCATGCAAACATCCCCTTGAGTTGGTTCCATCTATTTCTCAGTTGTCTAACATCATGCCTGAGTCTAGCTCTGTAACACCCCTGGGTGTTAAGCATGTATTAGCATTTCAAAGCATAAAGCATTCAGCATCATTTCATGACTAGCATTGCATGAAATATAGCTCTTTTAAATTTAAACTTGAAAAGCAAATAATTAGAACCTCAACTTTGATGTAAGTGCCAAAAAGGTAGTATACTTTTGGGTATTAGCAATTTTAAATAATCTAGAATAAATTAACATGATTTTTGGAGCAATTCTTGAATTCAAGTTTTTCTCAAATTTTGTTTTAAAAATATTCTAAACAAATAAATTTTTGATTAACAATTTAGCTTTAAATCCTAAATTCAAAATCTATTGAGAATTTTGAAAAATGCCCTACATGAAAGTTGTAGAGAATAAAATTTTGAACAACTTTTATTTTGGGCCAGAATTTTAAAAACCTCTTTTTCATCTTTAAATTCACTTTTGAAACAATGAAATAAATCTGAAAATATTTATTATAAAAGAAAAATGGGTTTTCACTTGGCTGGGCCGCCGCCTCACTTCTCGGCCCACGGCTGAAGCCGGCCTGGCCCGTCTCACGCGCCCGCCCGCGCCAGCGCACGCTGCGCTTAGGCCATGGCCGCCGCGTGGCCGCCGCTCGCCGCCTCCGACGTACGGGTGGCGAGCCGTGGGCTCCACCGGCCGCGCCACGCGCCTTTAAGCCGCGCCCGCTCCTCCCTCGCCAGCACACCCCCGTTTTCGCCTCTCTCGGCCTCGCGCGAGCAGCAGCCGTAGCCGCTCTGACCTCCGCGCGCTCGTCGCCGCCGCCGCGTGCTTCCGCCCCTCGTTCCGCCGCCGGCCGGCCACCTCCGAGCGATTGCTCGCGCGAACAACTCCGCCTCGCCCTTCTCTTCCCCGAACGCGCCTCCAAGCTTCGTCTCGGCCCCGTGGTAAGACGCCACCTCGCGCGCCCCGCCGCGGCGCCATTCCGGCCCCCGCCGTTTCGGCGTGTTCTCCCCGTCGAGCCGCTCACGCACCGTCCCTAGGTGTTTGTCACCCCCACCATATCTTCGTGCGTCCCTCCACCGGTGCCCGCACGACCGGAGCCGGCCGCTAGCCGCCGGCGGGTTTCACCGCCGCCGCGACGTCGCAGCCGCGCGGCCGCTCCCTGCGCCCCGCGTTCCGCAACTGTAACACTCCTGGGTGTTAAGCACGCATTAGCATTTCAAAGCATAAAGCATTCAGCATCATTTCAGGACTAGCATTGCATGAAATATAGCTCTTTTAAATTTAAACTTGAAAAGCAAATAATTAGAACCCTAACTTTGATGTAAGTGCTAAAAAGGTAGTATACTTTTGGGTATTAGCAATTTTAAATAATCTAGAATAAATTAACATGATTTTTGGAGCAATTCTTGAATTCAAGTTTTTCTCAAATTTTGTTTTAAAAATATTCTAAACAAAAAAATTTTTGATTAACAATTTAGCTTTAAATCCAAAATTTAAAATCTATTGAGAATTTTGAAAAATGCCCTACATGAAAGTTGTAGAGAATAAATTTTGAACAACTTTTATTTTGGGCCAGAATTTTGAAAACCTCTTTTTCATCTTCAAATTCACTTTTGAAACAATAAAATAAATCTGAAAATATTTATTATAAAAGAAAAATGGGTTTTCACTTGGCTGGGCCGCCGCCTCACTTCTCGGCCCACGGCCGAAGCCGGCCTGGCCCGTCTCACGCGTCCGCACGCGCCAGCGCACGCCGCGCTCAGGCTGTGGCCGCCGCGTGGCCGCCGCTCGCCGCCTCCGGCGTACGGGTGGCGAGCCGTGGGCTCCACCGGCCGCGCGCACGCACCTTGAAGCCGCGCCCGCACCTCCCTCGCCAGCACACCCCCGTTTTTGCCTCTCTCGGCCTCGCGCGAGCAGCAGCCGTAGCCGCTCTCACCTCCGCGTGCTCGTCGCCGCCGCCGCGTGCTTCCGCCCCTCGTTCCGCCGTCGGCCGGCCACCTCCGTGCGATTGCTCACGTGAATAACTCCGCCTCGCCCTTCTCTTCCCCGAACGCGCCTCCACGCTTCGTCTCGGCCCCGTAGTAAGACGCCACCTCGTGCGCCCCGCCGTGGCGCCATTCCGGCCACCGTGCGCCCGCCCCCGCTGTTCCGGCGTGTTTACCCCGCCGAGCCGCTCGCGCACCGTCCCTAGGTGTTCGTCACCCCCACCGTATCCCCGTGCGTCCCTCCATCGGTGCCCGCACGACCGGAGCTGGCCGCTAGCCGCCGGCGGGTTTCACCGCCGCCGCAACGTCGCAGCCGCGCGGCCGCTCCCCACGCCCCGCGTTCCGCCCTCTCCTCCTTGGTTGCTGGGCCACCGGCTTTGGGCCGAGCCGCCAAGCCGGGCCGCCACCCCCGTTTTTCCCCGCGCGGTGCCCCAGCAGTTATCGGTCGCGGGCCAGTATTGCCGAGTGGGCCGGCTCGTTCAGCGATTTCCAAATTTCGTTTTTAAATTTCTATTTATATTTTGGGAAAAGAAAGTACTTTATAAAATGTTTGTGTACAATTTATAGCTCCAAAAATCATAAAAAAGTTTGAAATGTTCCTCTTGAATAGATATACAGTTTAAAAATAGCTCATGTTAATTTTGTGACACTTTGCTGTGCAAATTTATTTAATTGCTATAAATGCTGACATCTTAGAAAATATGTAGTAAATAAAATAATGAAGGGAAAATGTGATTCTTGTTGCTTTAATCTTTATTAGTGATGTACTTTCTAGGAAAAATATTAGTGAAGCATGTTCTGTGAGAAATTTTTGAAGTGCAGTTCAAATGCTTTTAATTGATAATCTTTGTTATTTTTAGTAGAGGGCTAAATTTGTATAGAACATACATGTGATAATTTTTGTAGTATGTTAGTTTACTGTTAGTAACATAGGAAAAATATGAAATCTGTTGTTTGATACTTTTTCTAGTACAAAATAATTTCATGCTCATATTTAGGCTATAACTTGTTTATTTTGTACAGGTAGTTTTACATAGGCAATTCTCATGAAAATTTAGTAGTAGGTTAGTTAGAATAAGAGTAATCTACCGTAATTTTTGTAGATTTTTATCTACACCAGAAATAGGTGTTACTGTGTAACCCTAGTTAAATAGGGAATAAAAGATTATTCTTTATGAGAAATTAAGAGAAATAAAATATGTTTGGTGTATCTTTGAAGCATCATTATGTCTTGCTGATATTGTGGTTGAGTTAGGTTGGTAAGCTTTGGTAGCTTAGGTTCACTTGTATGTGTAGATGATAGGCTAACTAATAAAAGAATAAGGTGCATGTTTTAGGGTATTTGTTCTTGGATGACGTGGACTACCTTGTAGAAGAAATAGTTATATTCAAACTGCTCATTCCATGTGCTCATCTGCATCTCATGTCATCAAAGCACTCCACCACAATCCGATGCATCATTCGCATGTTTACTTATGCGCTTGCATCATACAGGATCGCAGGAAGAGTCGCAGGTAGCAGTACAGGAGGAGCAGGCTTAGACGGATCAGCAGGAGCCCCAGACACAGGAGGTGCCCGAGGAGAAAGAGTCAGGCGAGGAGCTGCCAGAGTGCGTCGACCACCATCCTAGATTGTTCGAAAGAGGCAAGCCCCGGAGCATTTTAAGTCTTCTATTTTATAAAAGTTGTTCCTTACTACATGAACTATAGTTATATATATAGTTGCATTAAGTTATAGGAGTTGAGTGAAACCGTTGTTGCATTATTACCTTGGCCACCGGATTATCTTTCACCCTGTTAGGTCAGGATCGAGTAAATTGCTTAGCCATGCTTAGACCGGTAGAAGTCGGGTGATTTCCTGTCACCTGCGAGTTATAGGTAGATACCGGATTATGGTTAGCTGTAATTGTGATCATAAAAAGTAACCAAGTGTTGATGGATAAACGAAGACCGGGTGGAGTCTTATAGGGTTTTGGACTATAGTGATTCCGTCTGTGTCGATTAAGGACCGATCGTTGCTCGTCCCTCTTGTCATGTTGAACGCATGCCTCATATTTAGCTGGCCGAATAAAGTACCTTTCGACCGCGAAGCTAGTGACACTTTTTGAGCCGGGATAAACTCGGGTTGGCAGACTGGTGTTGAAGGGGGTGTAACGGGGACGCGAAGAGTGAGCCCAAGGAGCGTCCTGGCAGTCGGGCAGTCCCTGGGTAGTGTGATCCATGATTGTTATACTGCGGCTTCTTGAAAAGTGTCATTGGTGATCTACGCGACCTTGACAGGGGAAGCAAGGTTTATGTGAGGAATAAATCTCCAGCTGGATAGAAATTCGATTCGAATCGCCGTCGCTCCCGGTTAGTGAGCACTTGACTCGAGCTATGGCATCGTAGTAACATTAATGGAACACTGATGGTTAAGTGAGTGATGTTAGAAATGCTAAACCTGATATGGTAATCTAGATTGTTAATGATGAATCAAGTGATTGTTTTAGCAATAGGTGCTTACCTAGCTTAAATAGGTTATACTAAAAGTGATGCAAAAAGTACTGGTATAATTTTTCATAACAACTTATGCTTTTCGCAAATGAGTCAAGCCAGTCCAATCTATAAAGCCTTGCATGATTCTTGGTGTCCTTTATTTCTGGTTTATGATGGGTAAGTCTAGCTGAGTACATTCTCGTACTAAGGGCGTTGTTCCCATTATTGTTGCAGATGGTCAGATGTACTATGGGTACTGCTCCAACTGTCTGTATCCGGCGATGGGCGACAACTAGGACCTTGGGCAAGGGTCACTCTGTTCGTCTTATCTAATGCTTTTGTGGACCAGGACTATCTACTGGCACTGTATTTGAACTAAGTGTGTGTGTAAAACTACTTGCTTCCGCTATGTTATTTTGAACTATGTTGTAATAACTTTTATTCCGAACTCCGATGTACTCCACTTTTATTGTGAACTCTATGTATCATGTGAACTGTGGCTGCTAAATCAGTACGATCTTGGTTGTATGTTGGTTAGTTTAAAATCCCTCGTGATCTCACGGAATCTCGGGTTATACGGGTTTAAGTTTGATAATTAACCGCCTCGGTGGAAGATTTTCTTACTTAATCTCGTATAATTACATTGATCCGTTACAGCTGGCATCGGAGCATGGTTTAGCATGTTACTATTCACATGGGTATTTAAAAACAAAACTGTGTTTTCAACTAAGCTTTTAAATTTAAGAGTGTGCCAGTGGTCATATCCTTTATGTCCAATAAGGACTCTAGGTGGCTTAATTAAGTACTAACTTGGGGGTTTGCATTATATTTTAAATTTCGTCGCTCATACGGCGTGCTATTGTATGAGTGCCATTCAATTGAGTGGTAATGTATGGATCAATTCCCTCTACGCCCTGGTAAGTGAGAGTTGTGAGAGCATGGTCGGATACACTACCGATCTAGGGGAGTGCTTATGTGATACCGAAATACTTACGTGCCATACGCATGTTCGTATGAGGGTATTCAAATGGTGGGGACTTCCATCATGCGGTGACGATGCCGTCAATAGGACGATGATTCGGGTAGTTGTTACCGTTATACTCGTATCTGGGGATGCGTGTAGAGTGAGTAACTTACTTTACTGCTTTCTTGCATATTTTCATACTGTGAGGTTTGGGCTGAAGTGACTTTCTGAAGGTACATAACAACGCTTTCGAGTAGTACGTATTAGTTACGTTACAAGAGATCATTGTATGCCACCGTTTATTCCGTTAGTAGTTATTAGTTTTCTAAGTTTGTGAGGACGTACGGAACGTGCATGTATCATGTTGTGCATTTCATTCATGGCATTGTTCCTCCCCTTATAAGTTGATTATCTCATTTCGATAAAAATGCCAACTTAAAAATCTATTCTCACCACGGTAATAAAATTTTGCTACAGATGGCACGTACCAAGCAGACAGCCCGCAAGTCCACCGGCAGAGCTCCCCATCATCAGCTTGCTCCACGCACTCATCAGCGCCACACTTTTCTTGGAGAGTTTGGGATGCCTACGCTCTTGTGGAGAGTACTCAGCTATGTAGGCTATCCTGATGGGATGGAGCCCCGCTACTTTTGGTCGAATGAGCGGTTGGGGGAAGGACTTTTGGTGACTGTGGAAGCAGTAGTTCGTCCCCGAGGTGATGGTTCTGAGTGGACCGGTTGGCATTTTGAGTCAACTGGCAGGACCCCTGAAGAAGCCGCTGAGAGGGCAGCCTTTGGGATCCTGAGGGATATCATGGATCGCTTTCCTCAGGAGTTGGAAGCAGCTATAGTTGGAGTCTTTCTGAGGGGCAACCCCTTCACTGACTCGTGGCAGCAGGCAAGAGGAAGATCTCTGGAGATTAGCACCGCAGAAGCATAGAACAGTGACAACCCCGCTATGAGTGCCATGTTCACAGTGATGAGGGCCTTTGATGGAGTGGAAGGTAGCCTGAGACGTGTGTCTAATGCTCTTGGTCAGGCTCGTGATGACCGCCGTCAGCTTTAGAGAGATCACGACGCCGAGATTGAGAGGCTCAACACAGAGATGGCTCAGTTGACTCGTCAGAGAGATCAGGCTACCTAGAGGACTGTGGCTTTCGAGGGAGATGTACGTGCCCTGAGAGAGCAGGTTGGGCGACTGACCACCGCCAACAGGAACGCTGAGCGCATGTTGACTCATGTGCTCCATCAGAGGAATGAAGCCTGATCCGCAGAGAATGTGTTGAGTGCTAGACAGTTTGAGCTAGAGCAACAGCTGGCATATGCAGAGGAATATAATGACAATCTGCATGAGGAGGTTCATCGGCTGAACAATCAACTAAACCCCTATGTTCCTCCTAGTACGGTAGAGATGGATTTGGATGAAGACGAAGATCTTGAAGAGCCCGAAGCACCAGTTGGGGAGCACCACGACGCTGCTAATGGTGACAACGCCAACGTCTCGGACTTAGACAGCGACCACGATGAGTAGGCTAGTAGTTGTTGCGCTAGCTACTAGGTTCCATCTACATGATCTTTTGCTTTGTTGGCACGTTGGGCATGTAATAATGAGTAGAAAGACTAAGGCTTTGATGTAATGTTGGAAAGCTTGGATGTGTTTGTGGCGGTATCCGAACGTCAAAAAGTCCAGTGTATGTATGCTGGCAACTTGGTTGTAATGGACGCGATGTGTGCGCTTTAAGTAATCTAATTAGTGATGTTGTGTTAATTGGAATGACTTATTGTGCCCCTGTTTTATTGTATGAATTTATTCTCTCCAGTAAATTTAGTTCGGCATGATTTTTCATTCGGTCGTAATTCCTACAACATCACCTAATAATTACTGTTGCTGAAACATGCAGATGCCGAACACTCGTCGTACCATGTATGGTGCCGCTGAGGCTGGTGGCAGTGCAGCTGCTGATGATGACCGTGATCCACCACCACCGCCTCCTCCACCCTACACTGCGGAACAGTTTTTCACACAGTTTCTTGGAAGCCAACGTAATATGGAGAGCATGCAACAGAATATGGAAGCTGTGTTGCGCAGTATCGCAAATAACACCCATCGGGGGATAAACCCGGGTGGGCACGAAGCAAATCAGTACAGCAGTTTCAAGGACTTCATGGATACTTGTCCACCAATCTTCAAGGAAGCCGCAGAACCCTTGGATGCAGAAGAGTAGATTAATACTATGGAAGACAAGTTCCGTGTCTTAAGAATGACTGAAGTGTTGAAGACTGAGTATGCAGCTCATCAGCTTCAAGGTCCGGCAGGAATGTGGTGGAAACATCACCGCACCACTTTTCCTCCCCACGCTCACATCACTTGGAGGGAGTTCACCGAAGCCTTCCGTGGAACGTACATTCCACCTGGTCTGACCGAGATGAAGCTTGGGGAATTCCTGGCACTGAATCAAGGCACGAAGACTGTAACTCAATATCTACATGCATTCAATAACCTGAGCCGTTATGCTCCTGATATGGTGAATACTGAGGCCAAGAAGATCGCTAGCTTCAAGAGGGGCCTGAATCCCAAGATGATGAAACATGTGGGTACAAATATGAGGACTAGTTTCAACGATTTCGTTAGTGACTGTCTGAAGCAAGAGAAGAACAACAATGTTTATGCTGCTTCCAAGATCCGTAAGAGAGCTTTCGAGTCGGGTCTGTCCCAGTCCAGAGCCCCAGTGGCCAACCGTCCAGCTTATCGGTCGCCTGCCCCAGGTGCAAGGTTTAGGCCACCGCAAAGGAAGAATCAGAATGCTCAGCAACCCCAGAGGAACCAGAAACCATTCAAGATGGCATTGCCTCAGGCGAAGACAGGACAAGGCAGTTCATCTGGAATTGTGGCTCAAGTGAAGGGACCGTGCTTCAACTGCAACCAACCCAGACACTTTGCAAAGTTTTGTCCCTACCCTAAGAAACAGCAGACGCAGTATCAAGCTCATGTGCATCACACCACCGTGGATGACATCCCTAAAGGAGAACCGGTAACAGCTGGTACGTTTTCTATTAACAATCATCCTGCAGTAGTCTTGTTTGATTCCGGATCATCTCATTCCTTTGTAAGTCAAGCATATGTTAAGAGGCATGAGCAAAGGATAGTCGAATTGGAATGTGTATATAAAATCAGTTTAGCTGGGGCTGATCTGTTGACTAATCAGATAGTTCAGAGAGTAACCCTAAACATATCAAACCGACAATATAAGCTTAATCTGATAGTCATGCCAGGATTAGTTTTGGATGTGATCATGGGTATGAACTGGATGAATAAGATGGGGGTAGTAATCGATATTGGAGGAAGGAGTATCTCTCTTAAGGAACCAAGTAGGGAAGGCACCTTTCGGGTGGTCCTACCTCAGAAAGTAGACCTAGATAGCACGACTTGTGCGGTCCAAACTACTCTGCTAGCCCAGATTCCAGTGGTATGTGAGTTTCCAGATGTGTTTCCGGATGAGTTACCTAGACTTCCACCAGACCGAGATGTTGAGTTTGCCATTGAGTTAATTCTGAGAACAGCACCGATCTCGAGAAGGCCCTATCGGATGCCTCCCAATGAGTTAGCCGAATTGAAGAAGTAACTCCAGGACTTACTAAAGAAAGGTTTGATTCGTCCCAGCTCGTCTGAATAGGGATGCCCTGCTCTATTTGTGAAAAAGAAGAAGGATAACTCCTTACGCATGTGCGTGGATTATCGACCACTGAATGCAGTGATAATTAAAAATAAGTATCCTCTTTCTCGGATTGATATCTTGTTTGACCAATTGTCTAAAGCCAAAGTGTTCTCTAAGATAGATTTGAGATCAGGATACCATCAGATAAAGATTAGGCCGCAAGATGTGCCTAAGACTGCGTTCTCTACCAGATATGGCTTGTACGAGTATCTTGTCATGTCCTTCGGATTGACAAACGCTCCTGCATACTTTATGTATCTGATGAATTCTGTTTTCATGCCAGAGTTGGACAAGTTTGTGATTGTGTTCATTGATGACATTCTAATATATTCAGAGAATGAAGATCACGCAGAGCACCTCAGGATTGTCTTGACTAGACTCAGAGAACATCGACTGTATGCGAAGTTCAGCAAGTGTGAGTTCTGGCTTAAGACAGTTCCTTTTCTCGGTCACGTGTTGTCTGAAAATGATATTTCCATAGACCCTAGTAAGGTGCAAGAGGTTATGGATTGGAAGTCACCAACCTCAGTGCATGGAGTTCACAGTTTTCTTGGTTTAGCCGGTTACTATCGTCGCTTCATACCGGATTTCTCGAAGATTGCCAAACCAATGACAAGCCTGTTACAGAAGGATCATAAGTTTGTATGGACAGAGGAGTGCGAGGCAACTTTCTGCACCTTGCGAAAGTTGTTGACCACTGCTCTTGTTCTGGCCCAACCGGATATAGAAAAGTCATTTGATGTGTTTTGTGACGCATCTAAGAATGGGTTAGGATGTGTACTAATGCAAAATGGAAGGGTCATTGCCTATGCTTCACGTCAATTGAGGAAGCATGAAGTTAACTATCCTACACATGATTTGGAGCTTGCAGCAGTAGTGCATGCTCTAAAGATTTGGAGACACTACCTGCTGGGTAATGTGTGTAATCTCTTTACAGATCATAAGAGTCTCAAATATATTTTTACCCAATCTGAGTTGAACATGCGATAGAGAAGATGGTTAGAGCTGATAAAGGACTATAATCTAAACGTGCATTATTATCCCGGGAAGGCTAATGTAGTAGCAGATGCACTGAGCAGAAAATCACATGCTATTGATGTGCAACTGTTGTTTAAAGAAGGGTTCAAATTGTTACATCCTGCTGTGTTGCATAATATTCAGATCAGTTGTACTCTGAAAAACCAGATCATTGAAGGTCAGAAGACAGATAAGGGAATCTTTCATATCAAGGAGAAGATGAAGAGGGAACCCACCAAACACTTTCGATTGGATGACCAAGGAGTGTTATGGTTTAAGGATCGCCTGGTGGTACCTAAGGATAGAGAGCTTAAGAACAAGTTGATGAATGAGGCCCGTCATTCCAAGCTATCTATTCACCCCGGAAGTAGTAAGATGTACCAAGATTTGCGACCCCGTTATTGGTGGACTAAGATGAAAAAAGAAATTGTAGCATACGTTGCTCGTTGCGACATGTGTTGTAGAGTTAAAGCTATTCACATGAGACCTGCAGGACTTCTGCAACCCTTGTTTGTACCCGATTGGAAATAGAATGATATAAGTATGGATTTCATCACTGGTCTTCCCACCACACAGAAGGGACATGATTCTATTTGGGTAATAGTAGATCGTCTCACCAAGATAGCTCACTTTCTGCCAGTTAAGACAACATTCCGACCACCTCAATATGCAGAAAAGTACATTGCTGAGATTGTCCGATTACATGGTATACCAAAAACGATCGTGTCTGATCGTGGTTCACAGTTTACCTCTCATTTTTGGGAACATCTTCATAAAAGTTTGGGTACTAGTTTGATTCGTAGTACGGCTTACCATCCACAGACAGACGGGCAGACAGAACGAGTTAATGCTGTACTTGAAGATATGCTTAGAGCTTGTGTACTATCATCCAGAGGCTCATGGGAATCCTGGTTACTATTGGCAGAATTCGCTTACAACAACAGTTACCAAGAGAGTATCAAGATGGCACCTTTTGAAGCTTTATATGGCAGGAAGTGCAGGACACCGTTAAATTGGGTAGAGCCTGGAGAAAGAAGGTTTTATGGAATTGATTTTGTAGATGAGGCAGAGAAGAAGGTCCGTATTATCCGGCAAAACATGCAAGCTGTACAGTCCCGTCAGAAGAGTTATGCAGACAAGAGAAGGAGACCATTGGATTTCCAAGTGGGTGACTATGTCTATTTGAAGGTTACCCCCATGAAGAAGAAACGATTTGGAATCAAGCAGAAACTGTCTACTAGATATATCGGACCATACCAGATCATCGAGAAAAAGGGTCCCGTGGCGTACAAGTTGCGATTGCCAGAAGGGATGAGTTCGATCTTTCCCGTCTTTCACGTATCCCAGTTGAAGAAATGTCTACGTGTTCCGGAAGAGAGAATAGAACCGCAGGGTATTCGGATCAAGGCAGACTTGGAATATCGTGAACAACCAGTTCGAGTTCTGGATACTAAGGACCGAGTCACTCGAAATAGAGTGGTAACAACCTACAAGATTCAGTGGAGCTATCATGATGAGAGTGATGCTTCATGGGAAACGGAAGAATATCTTCAAATCGCGTATAAAGATTTTTACGATAAATGGTTCGTAACTCGAAATCTCGGGACGAGATTCTTATAAGGGGGAGGGTTGTAACACCCCTGGGTGTTAAGCATGCATTAGCATTTCAAAGCATAAAGCATTCAGCATCATTTCATGACTAGCATTGCATGAAATATAGCTCTTTTAAATTTAAACTTGAAAAGCAAATAATTAGAACCTCAACTTTGATGTAAGTGCCAAAAAGGTAGTATACTTTTGGGTATTAGCAATTTTAAATAATCTAGAATAAATTAACATGATTTTTGGAGCAATTCTTGAAATCAAGTTTTTCTCAAATTTTGTTTTAAAAATATTCTAAACAAATAAATTTTTAATTAACAATTTAGCTTTAAATCCTAAATTCAAAATCTATTGAGAATTTTGAAAAATGCCCTACATGAAAGTTGTAGAGAATAAAATTTTGAACAACTTTTATATTGGGCCAGAATTCTGAAAACCTCTTTTTTATCTTCAAATTCACTTTTGAAACAATGAAATAAATCTGAAAATGTTTATTATAAAAGAAAAATAGGTTTTCACTTGGCTGGGCCGCCGCCTCACTTCTCGGCCCACGGCCGAAGCCGGCCTGGCCCGTCTCACGCGCCCGCCTGCGCCAGCGCGCGCGCCCGGCGCCAGCGCACGCCGCGCTCAGGCCGTGGCCGCCGCGTGGCCGCCGCTCGCCGCCTCCGGCGTACGGGTGGCGAGCCGTGGGCTCCACCGGCCGCGCCACACGTCTTGAAGCCGCGCCCGCTCCTCCCTCGCTAGCACACCCCCGTTTTTGCCTCTCTCGACCTCGCGCGAGCAGCAGCCGTAGCCGCTCTCACCTCCGCGCGCTCGTCGCCGCCGCCGCGTGCTTCTGCCCCTCGTTCCGCCGCCGGCCGGCCACCTCCGAGCGATTGCTCGCGCGAACAACTCTGCCTCGCCCTTCTCTTCCCCGAACGCGCCTCCACGCTTCGTCTCGGCCCCGTGGTAAGACGCCACCTCGCGCGCCCCGCCGCGGCGCCATTCCGGCCACCGCGCGCTCGCCCCCGCCGTTCCGGCGTGTTCTCCCCGCCGAGCCGCTCGCGCACCGTCCCTAGGTGTTCATCACCCCCACCGTATCCCCGTGCGTCCCTCCACCGGTGCCCGCACGACCGGAGCCGGCCGCTAGCCGCCGGCGGGTTTCACCGCCACCGCGACGTCGCAGCCGCGCGGCCGCTCCCCGCGCCCCGCGTTCCGCCCTCTCCTCCTTGGTTGCTGGGCCACCGGCTTTGGGCCGAGCCGCCAAGCTGGGCCGCCACCCCCGTTTTTCCCCGCGCGGCGCCCCAGCAATTATCGGTCGCGGGCCAGTATTGCCGAGTGGGCCGGCCCGTTCAGCGATTTCCAAATTTCGTTTTTAAATTTCTATTTATATTTTGGGAAAAGAAAGTACTTTATAAAATGTTTGTGTACAATTTATAGCTCCAAAAATCATGAAACAAAGTTTGAAATGTTCCTCTTGAATAGATCTACAGTTTAAAAATAGCTCATGTTAATTTTGTGACACTTAGCTGTGCAAATTTATTTAATTGCTTTAAATGCTGATATCTTAGAAAATATGTAGTAAATAAAATAATAAAGGGAAAAATGTGATTCTTGTTGCTTTAATCTTTATTAGTGATGTACTTTCTAGGAAAAATATTAGTGAAGCATGTTCTGTGAGAAATTTTTGAAGTGTAGTTCAAATGCTTTTAATTGATAATCTTTGTTATTTTTAGTAGAGGGCTAAATTTGTATAGAACATACATGTGATAATTTTGGTAGTATGTTAGTTTACTGTTAGTAACATAGGAAAAATATGAAATCTGTTGTTTGATACTTTTTCTAGTACAAAATAATTTCATGCTCATATTTAGGCTATAACTTGTTTATTTTGTACAGGCAGTTTTACATAGGCAATTCTCATGAAAATTTAGTAGTAGGTTAGTTAAGGTAAGAGTAATCTACTGTAATTTTGTAGATTTTTATCTATACCAGAAATAGGTGTTGCTATGTAACCCTAGTTAAATAGGGAATAAAAGATTATTCTTTATGAGAAATTAAGAGAAATAAAATATATTTGGTGTATCTTTGAAGCATCATTATGCCTTGCTGATGTTGTGGTTGAGTTAGGTTGGTAAGCTTTGGTAGCTTAGGTTCACTTGTATGTGTAGATGATAGGCTAACTAATAGAAGAATAAGGTGCATGTTTTAGGATATATGTTCTTGGATGATGTGGACTACCTTGTAGAAGAAATAATTATATTTAAACTGCTCATTCCATGTGCTCATCTGCATCTCATGTCATCAAAGCACTCCACTACAATCCGATGCATCATTCGCATATTTACTTATGCACTTGCATCATACAGGATCGCAGGAAGAGTCGCAGGTAGCAGTACAGGAGGAGCAGACTTGGTCAGATCAGCAGGAGCCCCAGGCACAGGAGGTGCCCCAGGAGGAAGAGTCAGGCGAGGAGCTGCCAGAGTGCGTCGACCACCATCCTAGCTCGTTCGAAAGAGGCAATCTCCGGAGCATTTTAAGTCTCCTATTTTATAAAAGTTGTTCCTTACTACATGAACTATAGTTATATATATAGTTGCATTAAGTTATAGGAGTTGAGTGAAACCGTTGTTGCATTATTACCTTGGTCACCGGATTATCTTTCACCCTGTTAGGTCAGGATCGAGTAAATTGCTTAGCCATGCTTAGACCGGTAGAAGTCGGGTGATTTTCTGTCACCTGCGAGTTATAGGTGGATACCGGGTTATGGTTAGCTGTAATTGTGATCATAAAAAGTAACCAAGTGTTGATGGATAAACGAAGACCGGACGGAGTCTTATAGGGTTTTGGACTATAGTGATTCTGTCTGTGTCGATTAAGGACTGATCGTTGCTCGTCCCTCTTGTCATCTTGAACGCATGCCTCACATTTAGCTGGTCGAATAAAGTACCTTTCGACCGCGAAGCTAGTGACACTTTTCGAGCCGGGATAAACTCGGGTTGGCAGACTGGTGTTGAAGGGGGTGTAACGGGGACGCGAAGAGTGAGCCCAAGGTGCGTCCTGGCAGTCGGGCGGTCCCTGGGTAGTGCGATCCATGATTGTTATCCCACGGCTTCTTGGAAAGTGTCATTGGTGATCTACGCGACCCTAATGGGGGGAGCAGGGTTTGTTTGAGGAATAAATCTCTAACTGGATAGGAATTCGATTCGAATCGCCGTCGCTCCCGGTTAGTGAGCACTTGACTCGAGCTATGGCATCGTAGTAACATTAATGGAACACTGATGGTTAAGTGAATGATGTTGGAAATGCTAAACCTGATATGGTAATCTAGATTGTTAATGATGAATCAAGTAATTGTTTTAGCAATAGGTGCTTATCTAGTTTGAATAGGTTATACTAAAAGTGATGCAAAAAGTACTGGTATAGTTTTTCATAACAACTTATGCTTTTCGCAAATGAGTCAAGCCAGTCCAATCTATAAAGCCTTGCATGATCCTTGGTGTCCTTTATTTCTGGTTTATGACGGGTAAGTTTAGCTGAGTATATTCTCGTACTCAGGGCGTTGTTCCCATTGTTGTTGCAGATGGTCAGATGTACTATGGGTACTGCTCCAACTGTCTGTATCCGGTGATGGACGACAACTAGGACCTTGGGCAAGGGTCACTCTGTTCGTCTTATCTAATGCTTTTGTGGACCATGACTATCTACTGGCACTGTATTTGAGCTAAGTGTGTGTGTGTAAAACTACTTGCTTCCGCTATGTTATTTTGAACTATGTTGTAATAACTTTTATTCCGAACTCCGATGTACTCCACTTTTATTGTGAACTCTATGTATCATGTGAACTGTGGCTGCTAAATCAGTACGATCTTGGTTGTATGTTGGTTGGTTTAAAATCCCTCGTGATTTCACGGAATCTCGGGTTATACGGGTTTAAGTTTGATAATTAACCGTCTCGGTGAAAGATTTTCTTACTTAATCTCGTATAATTACGTTAATCCGTTACAAGCTCGTTCTTCATATTTTATTGAAATGAGTTGATAACCCCTAGTTGTCATTGTCCCATTTGATGTGTAGCCAGCCCTCTTGTGCTCAACAGCAAGAACAGAAAAAACATTTGTATTGATGTCCGACCAGTAGGCCTTGTCAGACTGATAAAGAATCAGTTGAGCATCATCAAATGTAGAATACAACATGCAAAAACAGTTCTAACGAGCAGATCTAACAAGCAAGAACATGGACAACCAATACATGAAACAAATGCATAACAGTACAAATGCAGCATAGCATAACAAATGTATAGCAAAGCATATTAGAGAGATCACATAGATCTGGCGAAACAAGCTTACCTCTTCCTCTATTGCCTCATCATCGTAAGCTTGCGCAGCGGCTGCACCCCTGCGGCGGCGCCCCACACCTCGAGCTCCCCTACCGCGCCTCCCCGCGCCACGCGCGCGCCGGTTGCTGTCGAGATCCGCCTGCTCCCGCGGTTGCGCCAGGAGGGATAATGCGCAGAGGTTGAAGACCATGGCCGCCGGGAAAGCCGTCGCCTTGGAGAAGATGCTGGTACGACTGGAATGGGGGATACCCATCGAAGGTGGCGTTCAGATTCGGGCCCCCCATGCTCCTAGAAGGGAAGCCCGCAGGGTACATTGGCACTTGGGGGAAGGGGCCGAAGTGACCGGCGTTCGGCGCAAAGGAAGACGACGACCCCACGGGATCCGCCTAAGCTGAGCTGTTGGGGAAGAAGCTCGGCGGAGAGGCCGAGTCCTCACCATGGCCGTCCATGGCGGTTGCGGCGACGGAGATGGACCGCCGGCGGCGGAAGAGACGTGGGCACGAGTGGGGTTAGCGGCGGCGTGAGGGCGGATGTGGAGCGAGCTAAGGAAGCCCGAGTTGCAGAGTGACCGAGAGAGTGCGAGTGAGAGGACAGGGTTCGGTCGCGCTGGGGTGAGGGGTGTGGGGGTGAGGGGGGACGGGCGACAATAATTGAGGGGCACCCAGTGTCCTGCTAAAATTTAACAAGGGGCGTTTGGTACAAAATGGACTAAGGGAGTGTTTAGATGCAAAAAAAATTGGAATTTTGCTACTGTATCACTTTGTTTGTATTTGGTAATTAGTGTCTAATCATAGACTGATTAGGCTCAAAAGATTCGTCTCGTGATTTACAACCAAACTATGTAATTAGTTATTTCTTTTACCTACATTAAGTGCTCCATGCATGCGTCTAAAGATTGATGTGATGGAGAGAGAGTGTAAAAATTTGGAATTTGGAAGGGAGGTAAACCAGGCCTAAATGGACTAGAATTTAGCTTGCTAAACACCCCCTTATCATCATCAGACAAATAATGCATGCATGCATGAACTTGGATGGAAACAATTAACACAGTCTGTTGATGACGATTATTATACCCTTTGTCAAATGGCTGCCAGTCTTACGGATGAGGAATTTGAGCCCGTTCGCTTCGCTGAAAAAGCCATGGTTGAAAGTACTGTTCGCTGATTTACTATGAGAGAAAAACACTGTCCTAACTGAAAAAACAAGCTGAAAAGTACGGATTATAACACAACCGAATATGGTCTTTGTATTAATAATTCATCGATGAGATGCCCTATACGTGACGAGGAATTGAAGAATAAATAATTTATCAATAAGATGTCCTGTGAGGATTGTATATATGCCAGCCTTATTATTCAATCGGCCTACATATAAGATGAATAAATAAATATGGTGAGTTTTTTTTTTGTTGCAAGACTGAAATATACATCTTGTGTGAAAAAGAAGGGAATTTTGTTTCCAGGACATGAAGAAACGGTGGTTTTGTGCGCAGCACATTCCAGTCGTTGGTTTAGGCGTGTGGAGTTGTGGATCAAAACGGGCAAGCTCAGTGTCACATGCCTGTGCAGCAACTTGAGCTTTCGCGTGGGCAGCACTATGCCGTCGCCGTTACCACCCCCGCGGAATGCATAGTGCCCGTGGCCAACGACCATGCTAACAGTCTCCGACACAATAGCGCGCTCGGCCAACTGCAACGCATGCGCCGCCTGGTGGTGGACAAGCACTGGCTGCTCCAGCGCGTTCCTTGCCGTCGCGGCTTTGCTACAGAGCGATATATGTTCATGGACTTGGTCATCTTGCTTTACTCCAGTGCCAGCAGGCAGCAGGCTCACGAGTCATGGCATTGCTTCCGTTCTCTAGGACATAGGAGTACATAACCAGGACCGTGCCTTGTTGAGGAGGCTGATAATAAGATGACTAGATCTGGCACAAGAACGGTACTGATAAGAATGTAGCAACGACGGGCTCCAACAACAGAATGAAGCAAGGGCAAATTCGTCCATTTATCATGCCCTCATTCCCTGCCAGGTTGGAAAAGGCTCTGATGACGTCGGCGGTGTGTGCTGCACCAAAATCTAGTTTTGAGAGTGTCCAAGCACACAACCACCATGTCCCATACACAAAAGGCCCGAAAAAGAAACATATGGGATGTCCGTCCCAACGATCTTTCACCCAAATTGAAAGGGATGCTTCGTTGGAATGTTACCGTAGCCTCGAGAAGCCTCCGGGTCGCTCCCCTGTGGGCCTGCCTGCACGTTTGCGGTTTGCCACTATAGAGTCGCAGCAGCCAGAGCCACCCAGATCCCCCGCCGCCGCCAATCCCCAAAACAAAACCCTAGCTAGACCCCAAGCAGGAGCAGGAGCAGGAGCAGGCATGGCCACCATCCCCACCACAGATTCCGGCCTCCTCCTCGGTTCCTCCGCTCTCCTCCGGAGGACCAGAAGGGCCGCCTCGTCCGCCAGGCTTCCCGCTGCCGCCCGCCGTCGCCCGCAGCTCCTCGTGCGCGCCTCCGCCAAGGACATCGCCTTCGACCAGGACTCCAGAGCCTCCCTTCAGGCCGGCGTCGAGAAGCTCGCCGCCGCGGTCGGCGTCACCCTCGGACCCAGAGGTCTATTCTCTCGTGCTCGTGCCGTGCCGCTGTGCTCTGTTCTACAGTTTTTTTTTTTTTTTTGGAAAAATGGTAATATCTCTGTTTTTTTTAAAGGAGAATGTCTGCTTTTAAGAAAGCCAATTAATTTAAGATAGAACAAACCAACTCTCCAAACCACTCACCACTTTCTACGGACAATTAGCATGAACATAATGTCAGAACAAGGCTCGTTCACCGGCTCTCATCCGCTCAATCAAGCAAGGAACCCTCTGTTTCATCTTCTTTCTGTCCTCCTTTAGCATGTATGTCCACATCTGCAGAAAGTTGATAGTTGCATGAATCTCCACATCTGGATTATAGTAGAGGGAAATTGTTTTTCGATTGCCATCTTGTTCCTGTTCTTCCATAGTGCCCAAGCCAAACATTGCATGCTCTGTTCTACTCTTTCGCCCCACGATTATTTAAGTTTATTAGGAGATCATCACATCATATCCCACGATTTCTGTACTGCTGCCTCGGAAGGATTATTATTACTTCTAACTAGTTCACATTATTACGACTCACGAGATTTTGGTAATTCCGCTTCACAACATGCTGCTGTGCTAGGTCATTAGTTGGTGCTGCAGCCAAACTGGCTCAACTAAACCATGTTAACACCGGCCCTTTGTATTTTGCCTATTATTACTAGACATGCAGTTTCACATCCTATCATATCCTAGCAAAACACTGATGTGACAGTGACACTATCACCGTTTTACTTGTGAGCTATGTTGTTTTTTCCCCTTTGATGTGTCTTGATGATGTTTGGGTTTACAAAAACCGGTCTTTGGTTGCCCACCTCCTCCTATGGTCTCTTTCAACGCCTGGGCTGATTTTCACTTGGTTTCCATATTGTTCCGTACTGGCAGGAAGGAATGTTGTCCTGGATGAGTTTGGAACCCCCAAAGTGGTCAATGACGGAGTTACCATTGCTCGCGCTATTGAGCTCGCTGATCCCATGGAGAACGCTGGTGCCGCATTGATTCGTGAAGTAAGCACCATTCCCTCTACCTCTTATCTGCTTCATTTTGTTTGTTATCTTGCGCAAGTCCAGCACGCATGGGCATGGGCGTAACTCATTCACCACGTATCTCATGCATTTATCTGCCTGCCAAATGAAAGGTTGCTAGCAAGACGAATGACTCGGCCGGTGACGGAACCACGACCGCCTCTGTTCTCGCTAGGGAGATCATAAAATTGGGTATGTTGAGCATTACTTCAGGGGCAAATCCAGTGTCAGTTAAGAAGGGCATCGATAAGACTGTTCAGAAATTGGTGGAGGAACTTGAGAAGAAGTCCAGGCCAGTCAAGGGTAGCGGGGATATTAAAGGTCTGACCTTTTAGACACATCTAGGGTCTCTTTTCACAAGCTTGCAAATGGATCTTATACCTTGGGAAAGGAGGACATGCTTTATAAAATGTTGCTGCCTTTTCCTTTCAGCTGTTGCTGCCATATCAGCTGGAAATGATGAATTTGTTGGGACTATGATTGCTGAAGCTATTGACAAGGTTGGCCCTGATGGTGTCCTCTCAATCGAGTCATCATCATCATTTGAGACGACAGTTGAAGTTGAAGAAGGGATGGAGGTAATATATTAGCCTAGCTAGGACTGCTCCCTGGCTGATGCCTGTTTTCTGTTTTGTAGTTTATTAATATGTAAAGCTTGTCGTTCTTGGTGCTGAAATAGTTCATTATTTCTCCCTTCTGCCTGCAGCTCGACAGAGGATATATCTCCCCTCAGTTTGTCACCAATCCTGAAAAATCTACTGTTGAGTTTGAAAATGCTCGGATTCTTGTCACTGATCAGAAGATATCATCGATAAAAGATATCATTCCTCTGTTGGAGCAGACAACACAGTTAAGAGCGCCACTTCTTATAATTGCAGAGGATGTAAGTGGCGAGGCGCTGGCAACATTAGTCGTAAACAAGCTTAGAGGAATTCTAAATGTGGCTGCAATCAAAGCTCCTGGTTTTGGTGAGAGGCGTAAAGCTCTTCTTCAGGACATTGCCATTGTTACAGGTAAAACTACTCGCTGCTTTCTGCAAGTTTGTTTGTACCCTGGTCAGTATTCTTATGATGTTTACCATTGTCAACCAATATCCCTGTCCTAGCCGCCCCACCTCCACCGCACCCCCACCCACCCCGCCCCACCCCGCTTGCCATTGTCTGTTTGAATCAATACACCTCTGTTTTCTACTAGAATATGGTCAAGCTTAATGGTATTCCTTATTGTTTAGGTAGAAATAAAAACTTTGTAATGGTAAGTTCCAATCGATGAGCTTAGCACTAGAATTGTGTTTGGTGTCAACGAATTGATTGGACCTTGTGATATAACACATGCATAGATTTTCTAACTTGAACTTGAAAGTCCAGTGGTTTTCTGATCTGTTTCTACCTGTATATATTTTGTTCAGGTGCTGAATATCAATCCAAAGATCTTGGTCTACTAGTTGAGAATACAACAGTGGAGCAGCTTGGCATAGCTCGGAAAGTTACAATCTCAAGTTCCTCGACGACCATTATAGCTGATGCTGCTAGCAAAGATGATATCCAGGCCAGAATTGCTCAGCTGAAAAGAGAGCTTTCTCAGACAGACTCGGCCTATGACTCTGAGAAGTTGGCAGAGAGAATTGCAAAGCTTTCTGGTGGAGTTGCTGTGATCAAGGTTGGAGCCTCAACCGAGGCAGAGCTTGAGGACCGCAAGCTCCGCATAGAGGACGCAAAGAATGCAACTTTTGCAGCTATAGAGGAAGGTATTGTTCCAGGAGGTGGTGCAGCCTATGTTCATCTATCAACATTTGTATCGGCTATCAAGGAGACGTTGGATGATCCTGAAGAGCGCCTTGGTGCTGATATCATTCAGAAGGTATTGATTGTTGTTCTTAGCATCTGGACTTTATGGTTTTCTTTATTTTTTTTAAGAAATGTTGTTGATACATATTACTGGTTATTTTCAGGCTTTGGTGGCACCAGCAGCGTTGATAGCGCATAATGCTGGGGTGGAAGGCGAGGTGATTGTGGATAAAATCAGGGAAAGCGAATGGGAGTTTGGTTATAACGCCATGACGGACAAGCATGAGAACCTGGTGGAGGCTGGTGTGATCGACCCTGCCAAAGTTACTAGGTGCGCCCTGCAGAACGCCGCCTCGGTGGCTGGAATGGTGCTGACTACCCAGGCAATCGTTGTGGAGAAGCCACAGAAGGCTCCTGCAGCTGCAGCAGCACCCTAGGGTTCGTTCACCATGTAATACTTACTAGTGAAAACAGTTTTACTAGGCACGGAACAGGCACGAGCGTGCAAAAAAAGAAAAAAAAAATGTGGTGATCATTAGAGTGACAAGGGAGAGAAAACTGATAAACTATTTTTTTGTCATGCGTGGGCAAAGAATAAATTGAATCAATGTGGGATCCATGAGGCGAATTGCTATGCGCTGTTTTGGTTGGTACTCAACTGCACGTAGGCACCGTTTGGCTGTGCTGATAAGCCGGCTGAAAAACACTGTTGGTTGATTTGTTGCGAGAGAAAAATACTGTTTTGGCTGAAAAAAACAAGCTGAAAAAGACGGATTATAAGCCGGATGAACAGAGCCGTAGTGAACGAATTGCATGGAATTTGAGCCAGGATGATTGTGCTTGCTCTTTTAAAGTGCGGAGAGGAATTGGACTCAGGATGATTGTGCTTGCTCTTTTAAAGTGCGGAGAGGAATTGGACTCTTGAGTTTTGCTCTGCGTTGGTGCAGACGAGCAACTGGTACAAGGACTTGTTTTAAGCAAGAGGCACCTGGTCAGCTGGCTCTAGTTTGCTTGTAAGACTAGGACCGAGCTCAGAGGCGGCAGCACAGCCAAGCCATGGCGTCCCGTCCCCCATCAGTGTCTGCTGGTGGCCTTGGTCGCTCTTCTTGATGATTTGAGCGACGACCTCGTCTCCATGACGGTGGTCCTGGCTCTCATCACCGCCCAAGTGCCAAGGCGGCCATCAATTGCGAGTCTCTGTCTGCCCGTCTTCTCATCATCTCGCCATGCGCATGACCTGTTCGACGGAATGCCATGGTACACGCACACAGTGTAGAGAAGATGGAGGTGGAGGGGGATTTTGGCATTTTGGCAACCGGTGGCCCCCACATGGCAGCAAATTCATGGAGCTGCTTGCGCGCCTTATCCTCTCACACCACAGCAGCAGCCGGCCCTGCGCGTACGCATCCATCGCCCGCCCACAAATGCCACTGCCTCCAGCTCAGCTGGTAAAAAAATCAGCCACCTGCCACCTGGCCATCAATGAAATGATCTAGCTCGTCAAACAAACCCTCTCCTGGATAGGAGTAGCAGAGGCATCAGGGACAGTGAACCAATCAAACTGTGCTGCCTGCGTTTGTGGCTTCTCTCTGCCTCTCCCCTCTTTCAAGGAGAGGGGCTTGTCACCAATATCCATCTCTGCCTCTCCTTCTTCAACCTCTGTTATCTTGCCCAAGATCCCTCCCTCCCTCCATGAATTCCAGCAGAAGCCTCCTCTCGTCGCCCCTCTTTGCTAGCTCCTCTCCAAACTTCAGGAGCAGTACGTCCGTCTCCTCCTCCCCGTCCCCATCCCGCACCACAGGTATATATATCCTAGCCTATCCTTCTCGTTTCTAATCTGCAGATATTATCGAGTATGTATGTTGCTCTTGTCCCTGAGCTCATCGGCTACGATCTGGCAGCAGTTCCAATGATACATGACAACACCAGCAGAGCATCCACGGTGTGCCACTACTCACCGTCTCTTGTGGCAGAGGAGCAGCTTCACGGTTCCAAAGACACCTTGACCATGAAGGGCGAAAAGGCTTTGCTTGAGTTGCTGCTAGGCATGGTGTGTCATCACTCTATCTTGTTTCACCTTATACCTACTAGGCTACTACTACTACACTTTCGTGGAGTATATATGCTCCTGATTTCATATTACTCCTGGGTTCTCTCTGCAGGCTCTGGACCAGCACGTCGACGGCGGGAAGCTCACGGCTGAGGATACTGATTTCGAGAGCTATTTAAAAGAAGCAACAAGCCGAGTGCTTTACCAGCCAGCACTCACGTACGGCAGCTTATGTTCCCCTCTTCCAAAGTTATTTTGCAATTTCATAGTTACTACTCATCCTTCCATTCCACCCTTTTTTGACAGCCGCTGTTATGTGAAGCACTTCTGCGATTATTCTGACCTAAATTTATTGGCAGTGAAGAGGATGATTCTACTTCGGAGAGCTCTTCAGCATCAACAGCCAAAACACCTGGGAGTTTGGATCTTGGCAAGCTGACAAAGCAGGTGGAATTGCCAGCAGAAGAATCAGGCACTTCAGACACCCAGTTGGATGTACCACAGCCTTACCGGTATGTTTCTTTCCACCTCAAACACTCTTTATGTGGTCAGATCAGTGTAGGAACACAACAGCAAGCAATCACGCTCTTTTATTATACTAAACCTGACCATTGTGTTGCCACCAGTGTGGATCCAAGCCATTCATACGAGGGACTGCTGAACAATGACCAAGTGTTTATTAGATCCACTCGGTTACTTGAGAGGAGATCTAAGAAACGCAACGCCCACAGGGCTTTGAGCAATGACATTCCGTGCAGTGGCGTGAGCTCAAAGAGAAAAGAGAAGTCAAAGAAGTTTGGCAGAGTTCTTGATCCAGATGAGCCTTTTAGGTTGTTTCTACGGGATCGAGAGACAACAGAGTTCTTGACAGCAAAAGAGGAGAAACAGATGTTCAGTCAAATACAGGCACAACTTCTTCGATTTAATATCGCTGTCCTTCCTTAACGCCCAGATGTTCAGTTAAATTAATTACTGATGCAGAATTGTGATTTAATTTTGCACAGAATCTTATGAAGCTAGAGGAGGCTCAGCGTAAACTGCAAGCTCAATGTGGTCGTGAACCAACAATTGCAGAGTGGGCTCAAGCTGTAGGAATGAGCTGCAGGGAGTTGCAATCCTGTGTGCGCACCGGAAGACGGTGCCGAGAGAAGATGGCCCGCTCCAACTTTCGCCTTGTGATACATGTTGCTAGGAAATATGAAGGACATGGCCTTGACATTCAGGACCTGGTGCAGGTTTGACGCGTTTAGATTGCTTATTACGAGATTTTCCAGGGATTATGAGATTTTCTTGGTTTTGAACGTGTGTCAGTTGTAATGCCAGGATGGATGCTGTGGGTTGATGAAAACCTTTGAGAAGTTCAACCCGAGCAAGGGATGCAGATTCCCGACCTATGCGTACTGGTGGATACGTCAATCGATCAAAAAGTCCATCTTCAAGAACTCAAGACTAATCCGATTGCCGGTATTAATTTTCTTCTAGTACTAATATAGAGAAGAAGTAGGAGTAATAGTACTTGTCAAGGCTGTACCCATGTAGGCCTGTATGGACATATGCTTGCTGATCCTGGCGGTTGTTTCTGTTGTATCTGTTGCGTTGCAGGAGAGTGTGTTTGCACTCCTGAGGAAGGTGGGCAAAGCAAGGATGGAATGCATAATGGACGGGGAGCAGCCGACGAATGAGAACGTCGCAAGGCGCGCTGGCATCACAATTGAGAAGCTTGCGAAACTGAGAGTCAAAACCAGGAAACCACGGTCCATGCAGGATCGGGTTTGGTCAGATGACGGTGTCACGTACCAGGTACGGTAATTATCATGGTGCAATACCAGGCAAGTAACATTACATTGCATCCACTGCCACTGATGGATGGTCTTGCGTCTGCGTGCGTGCAGGAGGTCACCGAGGACCCCAACATTGAGCTTCCTGAGGTGAGCGTGGACAGGCTGATGATGCGGCAGCAGGTGCGCAGCTTCCTGGCGGGGATGCTGAGCCCCCGGGAGAAGGAGATCATCGAGCACCGCTTCGGCATCCACGACGGGCAGCCCAAGACCCTTCATGTCATCGGTGACATGTACGGGCTGTCCAAGGAGAGGATCCGCCAGGTGCAGAACAAGGCCCTGGACAAGCTGAAAAACAGCATCTCGGCACAGGGCTTCCACGTCTACTTTGATTTGCTAACTTGAGCAGAGCACACAATTAAGCTGATGATGAGTCTCTTCAGCATATGCATTGTCTTGTCCATATATATGTACAAATTGATAGAGAACTGAACGAAACCAGCTCTTAGCATCTAGACTTGTATACATCACACATCCCCTTCCCAAATCCCAAAGGGCAGAGGCAGCCAATGGAATTGCCGTGTATATCATATATATAGATAGACGACAAATGCAAGCAGTATACACTTCACTACGGCAGATCCATTGCCGTCTGTTTCTTGATGTAATAAGTATATTTTCCTAGGCAAAATCAACAACAAAAAACTGTTGCTACATACTGAACTTCCTTTGGGCTAGAGAACCGAGGTACACTTATTCTTGATGTAATAAGTAGGAGTGCCAACTCCAGCTTGGCATGTTCTTTTGGAGTACAGGACATTGGATTTGCAATTTGGCGTTCATTCATTCTTCTAATCAATGGTATTCCTATGACAGTATCTGGTTGGTTGGCTGCAAGGCTACAGCCAGCATTATTTATATAGGAGTAGTACCAGTTTGGTTGGTCCATTTGGAGCTGGAGCTGAGCAGGCCAGGCATACACTGGCAGGCAATTGTCTGTTTACAACTGCGGGCTTTGCAGTCGCAAGGACTAGGCTGCTAAAGCTAATCAGGGATGTGTATAGCTGCAACAGACTCATGTAGAGACTGACCAGAGATGATAAATAATCAGAGAGTAGTAGAATAGCAGCAAATATGACTGAGACTGACCCCGTCTAAATATCTTTGACCCTTGTTTGATGACATGGATTTGGATTGGATCTATCTTAGGATGCTTTTTTTTTTCTTGTGGTGGAGCCTGCAAGTGCAATGGGATTGATCATTGCACACACCTGGTTGGCGGTTGCCGGCTGCCGCTGCCGGGCTGGCTGCCATGGTGCCATGTCCTCCAAAGGAGTAAAAAAAATTCGAGTGAGCTTGAGCTTAGCTACACGCATACACCCATTTTAAAAATACATCTGTGCGTTTCCAAAATTAGTTGCTGAAAATATATTCGTGTAGGTCAGGGACACTCATCTTGACAAAGTTTTCTCTTTTCTGAAAAACTTAACCGTACTCCCTCCGTTCGTAAGTCGTTCTGGATTTTCATCGTTTTTGTTACGTGTCTAAATACATAGTAAAATCAATGTATCTAAAAAAAGCCAAAATGACTTATAATTTGGAATAGAGGAAGTACGAGCTAAAAAAGAAAGAAAGAAAATACTCCATACTAACTTGCAGAGCCACGAAAAGAGAAAAAAACTAGGCAACTGTGAATGAAAAACGAAAAGAAAAGCACAAGTAAAGGCACCGGGAAGGTGAGCATGTTCGATACTTTCATTGTCACATGAAGATGAAGCTAGGTGAACATACTTTGCCAACGGAACGGATTAATCGATACTTGACAAGGAAGGAAGAATGCTGATTCCTCTTCCTGGACTCTCTCTGCTTTGCTGCTGCTGTTGCTTTCTCACACCGTTAGCATTGCTCACATACTGCACTCTACTACATCTAGCTGAAGGAGCAGTCTGCCTCTGCAGGGCGGGCCCTACCACAAAATCACATGCCACAAGTTTTCTGCGGCTTGTGCACACAAGGACACAAAACATCACAACCCACCCAGTGAACCTCTAAAGCCCTGGTTGATATTGTAGACTAAACTTTAGACTTAGGTATTCAAATAGATGAACTAGAAGTAAATTAATTTTTTAGTTTTTAACCTAACTAATACTATTTTGAAATGAAAAGACGAAAGCTAACTAACAATTAGTTCATTAGTTCACTAAAAGGTTTACACAAGTCTTTGTTCAAGAAAGCTACTTGCCCGAAGGATTGTGTAGTTCATCTAAGCATGACTCATCTAAAGTTTAGCTAATATTTAACTATCACACAATTAAATTTGAAATGATTAAATTTAGTCCAACTAAACTTTAGTTGGATGGTCTAAATAGACTCTGGGTTATATGAAGTCGACCATAGTGTGTCACACTCGTTTGGAAGGCACATGCACATGATATGCTCCAAACTCGATGCCTATGGCGGTAGCAATGCAAGTCATTGGCTCTTTGCACTACCTGACTTGGTGGTCTTAAAAGTGGCGGTGGTAACGTGCTTACATTAGTTGAGCGACACTTATGTTGGCCTGTGTACCGTGAAATTAACATCTATAGAGACTCCCTCCATACTAAAGAAGATACAATTCTAGGTTTTGGATAAGTTAAATTTTCTAAATTTGACTAAGTTTTTAGAAACAATTATCAACATTTATTTATATTTCATAGTTAGTCTAATGATATATATTTGTTATCATAAACATTTGTATTTTTATATATATTTTAGTCAAACTGAAATTTTTTGACTCGTTGGGAAATGAGAATTGCATTCTTTTTTAGAACGGAGGGAGTAATACGTAACTCTATATTTTGATATTGATATTGATATTTTTGTAGATATTTGTTGCTAAACCACATATCGGAGGCACTGTCCATATTTGATGAACTTATAGAGTATTTGCTCTGTTTTATAAATGGATCTAGAGTAAACTTAGAATGAACCGCTTGAAAAGCCGAAAGATCCTAATAATGACTATGAGAATATATGGAACTACTAGATGAGGTGCCAAGTGCCAGAGGCATCGACAATGATTTTTTTTCTTCCTTTGGATGACCAAATAATGCTAGAATTAAGTTTTGAGTGGGACATTTATAAAGTTAAATATTTTTAATAAGTGGACTGATTCTCTTGTTGACAGTGATGAAGACAGACCTATTTCCATTATCTAAACAGATGAGGATGTGGGAAAAATTAATGACCTATAGTACATTTCACTCTCTATTTTCTCACAGACTCTTTACCACGTACCCCATCGGTGTCAAAATAGAGATAGGTCAGCAAAATTTTATCTTAAACCGAACTTTATCGGTTTTAAAAGTTATTATAGAACACTACTCCCTCCGTATCGGATTTAGAAGTCGTTTTGGACAAGGTTTGTGTCAAACATTGAGAATATAAATCATCAATAACTTTTAAGTTGTTGAGTTTGCAAATGTAAAAATTATATGAATAGATTTGTCTTGAAAAATACTTTCATAAAAATATAGATATATCACTTTTTCATAAATATTTTTTATAAAAACAAGAGGTCAAAGTTGTGTTTTAGAGACCGTGTCGCTGTCTAAACAACTTCTAAATCCGATACGGAGGGAGTACATTATTAACACCTAAACTGTCAAGGACCAAAGCAGAGCTTACTTTAATTGCCGGAAGAATGGTGTACAAGGCTTTGTTTAGTTCCCAAATTTTCCCCCAAATTCTACTATACAAAAAGAAGATTCCCCATCACATCAAAATGTCGGCAAATGCATGGAGTACTAAATGTAGATGAAATCAAAAACTAATTGTATAGTTTTGTTGTACTTTGCGAGACGAACATTTTGAGTCTAATTAATCAATTTTTGGACATTTTTTTGCACTAAAAAAACAAAACGCGCTACAGTGTTTTGACAGGAACACTGTAGCGCACAGTGCCGATTCGGTCGGCATCTAAACACGGCCCAAATAATCGTGGTCGGGAACACAAGCCAACCCAAAAGAGAAGGAATTTAGGGGGTGTTTGGTTTGAGGAGTTAAAGTTTAACAAACACTGTGGCTGTGTTTACTTCCTCAAAAAAAAGTATTGTGCAAACAAAAGATTCCCCGTCACATCAAACTTGCGATACATGCATGGAGTACTAAATGTAGATGAAATAAAAAACTAATTGTACAGCTTGGTTATACTTTGCGAGACGAACGTTTTGAACCTAATTAGTCAACGGTTGGACACTATTTGCCAAATAAAGCCAAAACGTGCTACAATACTTTTTTTACACATTTTTACACCTTTTTACACAACTAAACACAGTCTGTATCACTTTCGTCTTATTTGACAAAAAGTTTTCAATTTGGGACTAATTAGGCTTAATAGATTCGTCTTGTAAATTACTCCTAATCTATACCGATATGCATGCACTTAATCTACATTGATGTGATGGGAGTTAAAATTTAACCGCTCGAAAACAAACATGCCCCTGTGAAAATCAAAAGCGGGTCGGAAAAAGCAAAAGCGGCGAGGAGAGGAGAGCAGAGCAAAGCAGTAATAAAGACTGAGGAGTGAGGAGGGAGAGGGAGAGCCAACGCAGACGCAGTGCAATGGCCGCCATCCACCATCCCATTCCTCGCTAGCTATAGCTTGGAGCCTTGGAAGTTGGAGCACCCACGGACCCACCCCAGCAGCAGGGAAGGAGAGAGAAGCAGAGGGAGGTGGAGGCGAGCAATGGAGGTCGCCGCGTCCTCCGACCAATACCGCTCCTCCTCTTCCTCCGCCAGCAGCCCCGCGCGCCACTACTACCTGCCCAAGCCCGGCGCGCTCCGCCGCCCCATCTCCTTCGAGGACTCCCCCGACTGGGACGACATCCACCCCGACGACACCATCCACCTCGCCTCCGCCTCCATATCCATCGCAAGCAGCGCCTACCCCTCCCCCTCGCCCTCCCTGCCCCCCGGGCCCTCCTCCGCCTCTGCTGCATGCCGCGACCGGAAGCTGGCCGGGGCTACCCTCGTCTGGAAGGACCTCACCGTCTCCTCCCTCGCCGCAACCACAAACCGCTTCTCCGACCGCCTCGTCAAGAGCTCCAACGGCTACGCGCTGCCGGCCACGCTCACCGTCATTATGGGCCCCGCGCGCTCCGGCAAATCCACACTGCTCCGAGCAATTGCAGGTTTACTTTTCTGTTTCTATTTCTCCCATAAATCTATTCTATTCGATTTTATATGAGTTTAGTATCCAAAGAATGATGCTTTCATTTCCATTCATGCTGCTGATTTGGACTGCAATTCCAAATGACATTTCTTTCCTGCCACTGACGTTTAACTGTCATATTTGCCTTTCCTTGCTCCATCAGGGAGGCTCAGTGCTACCGAGAGGATATATGGCGAAGTCTTTCTCAACGGCGCCAAGTCTCCCTTACCATACGGATCATATGTAAGCACCTTCTTCCTAATTTTGCATCTGAAATGGTACTAGTACTACTTTCAAAAGCTTTCATCAGTGTCAGTGGGTGCATTCTATTCCCACTACACTGTTCACATCCAGGGAAAACGCAAGTTAGAACTTTTCTCAACTTCCAACGACTAGTACACTGATTAGCCTTGTATCAAGCAATCACATTTTGTATAGCTCAATCACAGTGTTCTTTCATCCATACTAGTACCAGTCATTCTATAAGCTTGTATGCACATTTGTTGATGATACAGTAATGGGGGCATTTACCACTGTTCTTGGGGCACTTTCAGGGTTATGTTGACCGAGACGATGTGCTTATTGAATCCCTCACAGTACGTGAGATGCTATACTTCTCGGCACTCCTGCAGCTTCCTGGTTTCTTATCTTCGAAAAAGTCAATCGTGGAGGATGCTATTGCAGCCATGTCATTAGGTGACCATGCTGACAAACTTATTGGCGGAAACTGTTTTATGAAAAGGCTCCCTACCGGAGAAAGAAGGCGGGTCAGCTTCGCGAGAGAGCTTGTGATGAGACCACATGTTTTATTCATTGATGAACCACTCTATAATCTTGACAGGTATCTTTCATTTCCAGTCTGATGCATATTTACCTTTTTTCTGTCTTGTATTTGAAAAGCAACATACAAATGATATCCCTATCCTATAGGATCCGGACACAAGTCCTGAACAGACACAACTAACACATGATACCACCACATTTGATGTATCACAAACTCTTTGACATGCTTACTTGGAAGAGCAGTATTATCTATGCCGTTTCTGTAGCTGCTACCTCTGTACATGGGGGTATGGCTGTACATTAAAGTGCAGATGTGTTTATGTAACTTCTTTTTATTTGTCTTGTTTCAGTGTTTCTGCACTGCTCTTAATGGTAACATTGAAGAAACTCGCAAGCACAGGATGCACCATCATATTCACAATGTATCAGAGCAGCACAGAGGTTTTTGGACTCTTTGATCGTATTTGCTTGCTTTCAAATGGGAACACGCTCTTTTTTGGAGAAACATTGGCTTGCCTACAGGTGAATGAGTTGTTTTTACATGGTGTCAATTCCTATCTCTGCTCACGTAATTTTAACTGATTATCAATTTACCTCTTGAATGCAATTATTGCGTCTTAGTGCGCCTAGAATTGCTGAGTTCTGTAGTGTCTAGGACTCTAGTATAGCCGAATCAGACAGCCATGCCAACATACAACCAACACTGCTTGAAACAAATAACCCTGTGTAAAGTAGCAGTTACAGAATTCCTTAAAAAGTGGCAAACCCATAAGATAGCAGTTTAGTAGTCCTATTGTTGCTCTTCTAGTTCCTACTGTAGAGCACTCTGTTTCCGATCAGTACGTGTTCCTCTCATCTTTGCAAATCTTTTTGGTCTGGATTCTCCTTATTTTTCCTATCCTACTGTAGCATTTCTCAAATGCTGGGTTTCCATGTCCAATCATGCAAAGTCCATCGGACCACTTCTTGCGGGCAATCAATACTGACTTCGACAGAATTATAGCCATGTGCAAGAATTTGCAGGTATCTGTTAAAATTCATTTTGAATCCATCTTTTGTATCTTAATTAGTTTCAGTCAATTTGATGGAAGTCTGCTTTGGTCGTAAGATAAAAACCTTTTTAGTTATAAGCAGGATGATCAAGGGGATTTTTCGTCAGTGAGCATGGATACAGCAGTGGCAATTCATACACTGGAAGCTACGTACAAACAATCAGCTGACTCTGTTGCAGTTGAATCAATGATTGCAAAGTTGACAGAGAAGGTAGCGTTCCACGCGTGTATATGATATATGGTTTATCGATTTCGTGCATGCATGCACACTCGTAAAATATCTTACAGAGTCGGACTGTCGGAGTTAGAGTCACCCCATGTTGGAATGCTAAACTTTAGCAATGAGAATGCCTTTATCCTTACTCATCTGAAGTTCCTTCCTTTTGGGTAGTTTTTAATCAAGTGACTAGCATGACGATTCTTGAAATATATTTGTGTGTCCCTTTGGAATGATCTACACCATGGTAGGCTGTTCCAAGATCTTGGTTCAAATCCAGATAGGGACAGCGACTGCGTCATTTGGTGTGGCCTAGTGTAATCCCAACCATGCATCTAATTATGCTCGATGCAGAATAATTGAATAAACAGCATTCGCTAATGCATTGAATTATGCTCGATGCAGGAAGGCCCTTGCTTAAAAGGTAAGGGCAGGGCCAGTGATGCAGCAAGAATTGTGGTTCTGACCTGGAGATCATTGATAATTATGTCAAGAGATTGGAAGTACTTCTGGATCAGACTTGCCTTGTATATGCTTATTGCTTTGTCAATCGGCACGATATTTACCAATATTGGTCATTCATTATCATCTGTAATGGTCAGTGTCATTACATTGTTATGTTTTGATTCATTGAATTGAATTTATCATTTTGCGATGTAGCTCATTTTGTTTTCACAGGTGAGGATTTCTGCGATATTTGCGTTTGTATCGTTTGTCATCCTTCTAAGTGCTTCTGGAGTACCTGCTCATATTGATGAGGTCAAGGTAAATATTCTACATTTAAGTGGTGCGTGCAGTGTTAGGTATGGCGGCATTTTGCAATGCCCTGGTTGTTGCACAAACATAATTTGACTTTCTGGATTTCTTGCTGGAGGCTGTCTTCTTATTAGTAGGTTCATGAACTTAAGAGATCATCTGTCCTTATCACCTCCAGTTAAATCCTAGTAGAATGGAAATATCCTGCAAGTAGCTAAAAGTCTCGTGAAATCAAAATTGCTGTCTTTACTAGGATTCTTATTTTTTGGTTTTCTCCTATGTAGATTTATTCCCATGAAGAAGCCAATCGGCATTCAGGGACAATGGTCTTCCTGTTAGGGAACTTCCTATCAAGCATTCCTTTCCTATTCCTGGTCTCCATTTTGTCGTCTCTGGTCTTCTACTTCCTGATAGGGCTCAGGAATGAGTTCAGCTTCCTGATGTACTTTGTCATCACCATCTTTGTATGCCTGTTAGCAAATGAAGCACTTATGATGATTATTGCATACATCTGGCTTGAAACGTACAAGTGCACCTTAACTCTCATTTTCTTATACGTAAGTTTTCTTTCCCTTTGTTTCTTTCGGCATGCATAAATTGAGTAAGTTGACTTTGAATAAGCATAGTTCTGCTACGATTTCAGGTTATCATGATGCTTGTGGCTGGGTATTTCCGAATACGAGAAAACTTGCCTTATCCTGTATGGACTTACCCGTTGTCCTTCATTTCGTTCCACACATATGCTGTCCAGGTAAGCTAAATTAGTACCATACTTACTAGGTATTATTATGTAAGTCGTGGTTATATTTTTCATGTGGAACAAAAGTAGTTACGTATGGCGTGGTTTATAACTTGCCAGGGCTTGGTCGAAAACGAGTATGTGGGCACATCCTTTGCTGTTGGACAGATAAGGACCATACCTGGTGTCCAAGCTGTTCGAGGCTCATATGACATTTCATCTTCCGGAAACGCAAAGTGGGTGAACCTCCTGGTTTTGCTACTGATGGCAATTGGATACCGGATTGTTCTCTACTTGTTGCTTCGACTAGATGTAAGGAAGCATGCGAGGATGCTTGGCAACTGGAGGTCATGGTGGCCAAGTGTCCATTCTGCTACTGGTGCTAAGTGATTGAGCTTTTTTTTATTGAGTGTCGTAGGTGTTTAGTGAGTTCTTTTGATTTGTATGTCTGTCTGTCCATAAGCATGTATACGCGTATTGGTTGGCCACAAACACAGAGGCGGGCATAGGTGCAGTAGCTAGTGTATGTAGGTATCATAAGCGGTGTGGTTTTCTACTCTTTCTTTTATGAACAAAATAGTATCATTGTTTGACAATGGATGGAATACATCTATCTTTTGGGGTGGTGGTGGGTCTTGATTCTGAATTTGTTTTGCTGCATTTCTTTTGTGATTAAGTTCTGCTGCAGTATGTGCTAATGAACTGTGTAGATACCTGAACCTGAGCAACTCCACTTCTTTTCTCTACTTCACATGAGGGAGCATGCATTAGGGTTGTCATCGCTGAACGGCTGCGGCCCCTGCAGCAACTCGACGCGGTACGACGACCCTACTGATCCTCCTCTTCCGTACGACGCCGGGAATATCGTCGGGTACGGGTACTGCTGCTCCTCCGACATCCAAGAAGCCATCTCGTCGTCGTGGTCACTGCCGGCTACAGCTGCGGCCTCTCCTCGCTGCTGCTTCTTCCAACTCTTGTTCTTCTTCTTGGCGCCACCAGCAGTACTGTTGGTGCCGCCGCCGCCGCCGGCCGCCTCCTCTCCCTGCTCCCTGTTGTCATCATGGTTATCGCCGGGGCCGGCGGCGGCCTTCTTGTCCTTGTTCTTGTTGGTCGTCGGCGGGACCACCACGGCGGTGACCCGCCGGTTGAGCTTGGCGCTGAGGATGTCGGGGAGGGCCTTGGCGTCCATGGTGCCCTTGACGGTCACCTGCTCCTTGCCCGTGTCTACGGTCACCTGCTTCACCCCTTTGATGTTGTTGGCTTTGCGTTTGATCCGGTCAGCGCAGCCTTTGCAGTGAAGCTGGATGTTGAGCACCACCGTCGATTCCGGCGGCGGCATCTGCATGCATACATCCATTCATCCATCCGTTAGACGGTCAGATCAGTCAGAGGCGGTTAATTAGTTGCGTAAAGTAATCACATCCACATCGATCACACGCAGTTTTCTTGGACGAAATTAATCGAAGACATGCCATGCACCTGTTTGTTACCGTCCTTGTCATGGCGGCCTTTGCCCTTGTTGTTCTTTGCGGCGTCGCCGTCGTCCTTGTTCTTGTTGATACTCCGCCGCCCCTGCTGCTGCTGCTCCTTGGGCTTGGGCGGAGGTCGAGGGGGATTGGCCGGGGAGACGAAAGCGATATCGACGGCGGGCTTGTGCCGCGCCATCCTGGCCTGGATGCGGTCCCTGAGGTCCCAGGGGTCGGCCTTGCCGGCCACCGTCACTGTGCCCGCCGCCAAGTCCGTCCTCACGCTCTCCGCGCCCTGCGCGCCCTTGATGGCTTTCCTCACCTTGAGCGCGCACCCGTCGCAGTGCAGCTCCATCCTCAGTACCACTGCTGCTTCATCACCGTCGCCCTTCTTCTTCATCTTGGTTGTCGCCTCTGTCCGCCGCTCGTCTTCTGCACCGGCGGCGCCGCCGCCTTTCTTCGTCTTCACTCTTCTTTCCTAGCTAGCACATTTCCGGGCAGAGCAACAAATTAATTAAATTAGTTAACAGCACGAACTAAACTAATTAATCGAATAGTATGTACACACCAATATATATAATCAATGCAATAATCGAATAATCGATGTACGTGCGGTGTATACATAGGATTATTGATGAGCGAGCAAATGCATGCATGCCATTGCCAGCTGATCGGAGGATCGTCGTATCGACAGACGACGTAATATGCAGGTGGAATAGTTACTACTCGCACTAGTTCCTTGTACTCCCTAAATTACCAAACACATGGACTAAAAGAGGGACTATTAGTCCCTAGTCCACTAGACTCTCTTGAGGGACTAATTGGAACTAGTGGTCCCTGGATAGTCCCTAGTCCCTTTGAAACCAAACATGACCTTAGTCATGTTGCGTCTGCTGGGACGTTTTTAGAGGCAATATAATGCAGGAGGGAATGGAGAGGGACTAGCAGTAGCAGCTAGGGACTAGGGAGTGAGCGATCGAGGAGGAAGAAGAAGGAAGGAAGAAGAAGGGGGCCGTTCAATTAACTTGGACCAAGCAACAGGACGACGTTAGTTACTGCCTGCCTGTGCCTGGTTTTGAGGATGAACGAACGAGACTATGGGACGATCCTGTTTTCTCGGGGTGTTTAGTTCTACCTAGGGTAAGAGGACGGACTGATACTGCATGCAGATCTTCGGTTCGGTGTGGGGTGACGCAGGGGAGGCAACATCGACGAACCGGGGAGATCAGTGGGGGAGCAGAGACGACGTACGGAGGCAAGGCAACACGGTTTGCTTCGGTGGAGAGGCTCCCAGCCACCGCTGCAAATTCGAAATTCCCTGACGGTTTCGATTTTTTTTTACGGTAATTGAGGGAACCATCAGGGTAAATGTCTTTTTTTTACAATTTCCGTAAAATACACAGGAAAAACGCATTACCGTCAGGGAAAAATCTTATTAACCTGTGAGTTTAAGAAACCGACAGGATAATTAATTACCCTGTCAGGTTTTCAATAACCCTAAAAAATTAAATTATCCTGACGGTTTGTTTATTTTCCCTGACGGTTATTTAAATTACACACAGGGAAATTAGTTAAGAGCCAAATCTCGCGATGGCGTGAAAACAAAAAAAAGGCCTGCCCAAAATTTTTCGTTTCGCCTCTCCAAAGGCCCAAAGGCGGGCATTGGGCCCGCCAAAAGGTTTCCTCCTGCGTGCATTTAGGAAGAGGGAAAAAAAGAAAAAAAAAAAGAAAAAGGCAAACCCTATCTATCCTTCCATCGCACGGTGCCTCCCAGGCGCCGCAATCCGTCGCAAGTCTCACGACTCCTCCTTCCCCAACGCCGCTCGCTCCTCTGTGCCCCCCACACCGCCCGCTCCTCCGCGCTCCACCACGCCGCCTCGCCCTGCCCCCCACGCTGCCCGCTCCTCCGCGCTCTCCCCAACGCCGCCCGTGCATCCTCGCCACACTGCTCGCCTCGCCCCCACGCCGCCCCTCCGCTCCTCCACGCCGCGGCGGCTCCCCTGCAGCTCCTCCACGCCACGCCGACAGAAGGTCGCTGCCCCAGACACGGACGGACAGGACGTCGCGCCTCCCCTGGACCAGAAATCCTATTCTATCTTTGTAGGGAAAGAAATTTGGTCCAGCAAAGGCAACACCTATGAACACATTTGTTGTGATGAAATCTAGTTTCAAAAGTGTGGATAGCACTGGCAGTAGTGGTCCGATTAGTAGTCGGAAAGCACAAAAGCTCATTGTAAGCACGCTATACTTCGATATATAGAAACCATTTAATTTTCACATTCTCCTTTTATAGTGGAAGTGACTACTTTATGTATGAACATTGTTTCTAGGATGACTATATGTCAGCTGTTAGGAGGGTTGCACGTCCAAATGAAGTGGATGGAGAGCATGAGCACATGGAAGGGGAAGGGGATGTGGAAGCGGAAAGCCAGCAAGTGCATGAGTAAGAATTGAATGGTAAGGTCTTGTATGACCTCTCTGGTGGCACACCCCATGGATGATTTGCCATTGCAAATGGTGTTGTTAGGGCAGCTGATATCAGGGCAGCTGCAAAGGAAAACAACATCCAACCATCAAATTCAGTTTCTATGCAAACCATGGCACAAGAAGTTGCACACCTACGACAAGAAACACAAGGCTACGACATGAAAAGGACAGTGCACAACTGCAAGGCAAAGTGGCAATAGACTTGATAGCGGTATGTGCAAATGTCTAAACCTATGATTTGTTGTCTAGAATAGCATTTGTTCACATTAACATGAGGTACTTGTTCATGTGCAGCGACTTTATCGGCGCATGGGCGAGGAAATTCCAGAGGATTCGCTGAGCATTCTATTAGCAGGACAAGCAACTGTGAGTATATAAATAATATTCTATTAGCTGTAAACCATAGATGGAAAATAATAAAAGTAGAAGGAAATTTTACTCTATTAGCAGGACAAGCAACTGTGAGTATATAAAAGTAGAAGAAAATTATGTTAGCTGTGCATACAATTTAGGCACTTGGTTTCCTATGTAAGATTGTTTCAATTAGCCTAACTAGAGCTTTATTATGGTATTCAGAATGGCAGTACCCAGTGCACCAGTGAGGAAGTGGCTTCATGTTGATTCTTTTGTAGCTATGGACTTTAGTTGCACAGAATCATGTAACACTGAGATTCCAATGTTCATTTATGGTAAGGTTGAAGTTCACACTGTTTCAGTTTGGAGGAACAGGGAGCAATTAGTATGTTATGCAAATGAGAAACACAGTTTTCTATTAGATGAACATATTCTAGACTAGTGATATTGAAATAATTAGTAAGCTATTAACTTCTGTTAGCTGAACAAATCCAATTTTTAGTTGCTCCATAGTTGATGCAAAACATGTTGATTTTAAATTGCATGGTTCAGCAATATCTATCTTTGGTTTCATGGTTCTGCAAGGTTTAGTTAATTTCATGATTCCAATAAGTGTGGGTGAATAATGTAAACATAGAGCTGAAAGCTTACCAGAGAGGCAAAAGACCGGGTGTTTGGTTCATTAGCGTGGCAAACCTATGTTGTCTGTATTCTTCCTTTTGCTCATATTGGTTTGGGAAATAGTATCGATCACCATGCTAGCTGTTGAGAATAACTTGGCATTATTTTACCAAATAGAATGCATACGTGTAGGATTGTCCCCTTTTGATCTTTTGTTCATGACACAAAAAACTGTTCTTGTTTGGTCATTTTATAAACTAAATGAACTTATTCACATGCAGCAGGTGACTGGATCATCTCATGTGAGATCCGAATCGACTAACGACGATGTTGCAGCAGACGAGGGACTCCATGATGGAAGTAGAGTTGCATTGGAAAATAGGAACTGTCGGAATCAAGCCACATGTGAAGGTGCTGGTGCTGGTCGCATTCAAGGCTGAATGGTTGTAGCATGTTGGTTTCATCTTTTGAAGTGTTTGCCTGCGCATACACTTGGGTTGGTACTAACCCTTAGCTAGTATTGGTGGTCTGAAAGGGACTAATGTTGTAGCATGTTGGTTGTTTCACCTTTTGAAGTGTTTGCCTGCGCATACACTTAGGTTGGTACTAACCCTTAGCTAGTACTAACCTTAGATAGTACTGGTGGTCTGGAAGAGAATTATATTGATGCCAAATGTTTGGAGAATTTATTTTGGACAGATGAGTGCTAAATATTTGGGCATCTTATGACCTATGTTATGCAAATGACATCTTCGTATGTAATGGATTTATGTTAGACTAATCTCTATATATATAGGGAGAGTATTTTGTATATATATATTCAATTGCCTAGAAATGGCTGCAATATGATTTTTCTGTGGGTGGTAGTTTTCCTGGCGGTTTGTCATCGACAGGGAATATAGTTTTCCTAATGGCTCATAATCATCAGGGAAAATAGCACCAACAGGGAAAAATAGCTTTCCTGATAGTTAAGAATCGACAGGGAAAATGAAAAACCGATAGGGAATAACATATTTTCTTGACGGTTTAAGAACCGACAGGGTAGTTGTGCTTATATCCTGTTGATTCTACACCGTCAAGAAAATTATTTTATCTAACGGTGGTCTATGTTTTCTTGTCGGTTGAAACCGACAAGGAAAAGAATTATTCCTTGATGGTTTTTATTTTTTCCTGTCGGTTTGCAACTGTCAAGAAATATAAAAACAATTTCCTTGACAGTGAACCGTCAGGCAAAATCGAATTACCCTGTCGAGCTAGCCCTGACGGTTATTCCCTGACGGTGCACCGTCAGGGAAATTCATTTTTCATTTCCATGGCGGTATTTTGATTTTCCCTGACAGTAAGTGCACCGTCAGGGAATTTCGACTTTCCAGTTGTGAACTCAAACTTCCAAATCTCAATTCACCATGCAATACAAGCAACAGGTCCATATTATTTTTCTCTCTCTCCGTCGTTACTTTTTTTGTTGCATGCCTCTTCTTTCTTCACTGTTTCTTGCGATGATGCTTCGTAGGCCATCGTCCCAACCACAACACACTCTCCGAACGTTGCTTACAACTTTTGTTAAAAGAAGCCGCTGCTCCTCCTGCAAAAGAGTCTGACATCCTACAAACTTATAGTTTTCTATGACATGAAAGACTGGTACTGCAAACTCTGACATGCGATGGTCGCGTGCTTGCGACACCGCGTGGCTGTTGTGCCGGAGGTGGGTTAGGGTTTGGTCATCGCTCCTAGCTCTAGTTCTCGGCTGCAGGTAGGGCCGAGCGGTGGGTGGGGCGGCGAGACGGTGGAGCGCCACTGGCCGTGCCGGTGGATGCAGCAGTTTGGGTGGAGCAGGGGCGGAGGAGTCTCGTTGGTGGTTGGTTGATGGAGGAGACGGATTAGCAGAGGGCAGGGTCGACAGGAAGGAGCAGAGGGCAGGCATTGTGGCGAGGCACCATTTCACTGGCGGTAGCGCGGGGGTCACGTGCTCGTGTGGAGCGTGACCCATCGCGCGATAGCTCTATCCCTTAGATATTGTGATTTGAGGAGATAAACCTCACTCAATTGATAATGCTTCTGTGAGGGCGCTTGTCCAGGCATGTCTGCACCGGACGCGCCATTCCGAGCCTGCGCGGCGATTGGGCCAACATCAATGTGCCTCCATCGCTACCCAACTTGCCTCACTCGCTCACTCCCACACCCACGCGCCCAGTCCCTCGCTTCCTCCTTCCTTCTGCGGCTCACGCCCCGCGTGCTACCCCGACGCGAGGCCATGGCCGCCTCCCTGGCCGGTGGCGGCGCACTCCTCCACCCCGGCGTCCTCCTCCCCACCCTGGCGGCCTCCTCCCCCACCCCATGGCCCCTTCCCCCACCTCGTCACTCGACGTGGAAGCGATGGCCGCATCGTGGCAGCGCGCGGGCCTTCTCCTAGGGCTTGAGCTCCGCGAGGCAGACCATGCAATCCTCGTCGCCCTGCGCCCACGTTGACCACTACCACCGGTATCGCGGCAAGCACTGCGAGTCATCGCCGTCTCGGTGGTCCTTGTCGCCACCACCTACGATGCCCAGGCTCTAGATGTAAGGTCCAAATGGCTAGAGGGGGTGAATAGCCTATTTAAAAATCTACAAGCTTCACTAAATAACCACGTTAGTATAAAAGATGGCTAAGCTAAATCTAGCACTAGCTCAACTACACTATGCAAGCCACCTATACAACTCTAGTGAAGCAAGGCTATGATCTCTAATACACACCAACAAGACTAAGTCACTAAGCTAATTACTCCTATGTGATAAAAGCTACACTAAGATTAGTACAAGAAAGTAAAGAGCAAGTGACTTGATTCTTATACCAACGAAGTAGAGAAGTAATGCACTCGAAGAATCAATCACAAAAGAAATCCTCGGCAAAGAGATGACACAAGATTTTTACCGAGGTTCACTTGCTTCCCGACAAGCTACTCCTCGTTGTGGCGATGCACCCACTTGTCGGTTCGCGAGCTAATCGACTATAAAGAGTCGAGCCCTCGGCGGGCGCCGCACAACCACACACAAGATGGGGATCCTCCAAGCCACGAGCTCCACTAGAGTATCCAATTTGTAAACTCCCGTGGGGAAGGATCAAGAACCCCTTATAACACTTGGTGAGGGCTCCAACAATCTTCAATTGTGAGCTCAATCACCTCCGCTGCTCCAAGTCGTCTACCGTGTCGGGAAACATGGAAGAGTAACAAGAAATCCGCAGCAACTCGAAGATCAAGTGCCTCTAGAATGCAACTCTCAAACAATGCACTTGAATCTCACTCAAGATGTGCAACTAAGCAAAGAGATGAGTGGAGGGGTTATTCTCTAGCTCAAAGGATGTCTCTAGGTCTCAAAATGTGTAAGAGTTGCCCTCAAACCTCGGACATCTTCTATTTATAGCGAAGGGGTACGCAGCTAGCCGTTACCGGACGACGCAGTGAAAAACGTACTGACCGAACGCGTCCGGTCACTACAGGACAAGCGTGAACAGTGCGTGTCAGAAGTTACCGTTGCCGTGACCGGACGCGCTCTAGCGTTTGACCGGACGCGCTGCACTTGGCGTCCGGTCGAAGTCCAGTAAGCTCCCATCGCATGTGACCGGACGCGCCGCGCGTCCGGTTGGCTCTACGACCAGTTCTGCCCCTCTGGGTGCCTGACCGGACACTCTGGTTCTATGAGGGACCGGACGTGTTGGTTGGAAACCCTAACACCCGCGCGCCTGACAACTGCTGAGAACTGACCGGATACGTCCGGTCACCACAGTGACCGTCGTTCGCCTCCGTTTCTTTTCTGACTTCCGGCGCAGTAGAAAATAGGCATTTCACTTCCCAAAAAGTGCCGAATCCTGCCTCGCAAGCTCGGCGGGAGGGAGAGAGGAACCCAAACCCCTCTCTACCACTTAAACTCCACCACCAATGCAAATGTGCTCACACCACCAAGTGTACACCACCATGTGCATGCGTGTTAGCATTTCACAATCATTTTTCAAGGCGTTATGTTAGCTCTCTACTATATCCATATGCATATGCTCAAGATATTGATCTAGTGGCACTTGATTCCCGAGCTAACCGTGATTGCCCCTCTTGATAGTCGGCTATGTATCCTAAACCCGGTCAATCACTTCTCTACTCATCTTAGACCGGCAAAAGGAAAACCCTATGGTTATACCTTTGCCTTGCGCTCTTAGATCATTCTCTTTCACTTGATCATCATGTCCCTCATATTATGTGCATCTCCACCATGATCATTATTTCATGTCCATGCACCATCTCTTTGTGATCTTGTGGCCACCACTCCTTGCCACATACACCTTCATCACATGTGTTGCTTATGCCTAACTTAAAACACTTAACACATGGCATTAGCAACTTGGTGTCATTAATTACCAAAACCAAACTTGGGCTTTCAATCTCCCATTTTTGGTAATTGATGACAACCATCATAAAGATGTGAAATGAAATCAATTTTCAATTTCGATAGTATTAGCTCCTCCTACATATGTGCTTCCATGAGTTTGGTTCAATTGTGCACATATGTATGGATTTGAATTTTGGGAGAGTTACTACTATCAACTTGATGCTAAGGTATATAGAATGGACCTTTGAAGCGTGATATCAATCGGAGTTGCCTTTATATACCATCCTTAGCATCGATGTAGCTAGACACCACTTGTAATACATCACTTGTAAAGATCACAAACACTAAAGTACCCCGTGAGATCAACATTATAAGCAAAAGGTGTCTAGATACCACTTGTAAAGTTACTCTTAACAAATCATCATTCAAGTTCTATTTCTAGCAATCACCATTCAATCATGAATATGAATTTAAGCTTTGCAATGCAACAATTCATCATGTTAATGCACATACATGCAACAAATAATTCATGAGCTTGCTCCCCCTACTTGTGTGCTCAATTTTAATTGATCTCTTTCCAATGTCATTCTCTCCCCCTTACTATATCTTTCTTCCCCTTTGCAACTAAACTTTTTATCTTTGTGACTTTTCTCTCCTCCTTTGTCAACAATCACCAAAAAGGTGCCAATTTTAGTGAGAGATAAGTCAATCAATATGAGGGAGTCCAAATTATGGTTTATTCTAGATCACTTGCCTAGAATATGTAATTCGGTTTGATCCAAACACAAGCTTCTTCACACCTCATAAAGTATAAGGGTTATCTTGAGCATGTTGAATTACACATCATGAGCTCATTTTCTAGATTCAACACTAGGTTTGCAAGCCCATAAACATGTCATATGCTACCACTAGATCAAATAACCATAGAAGCAATAGTGGTACCATATATACATCGAAATCATTTGATTTTCATGAATGAGCCTATTTGTTATACAAATATGTCTATATATTCTAAACAAGTCCTTAGCAAAGTATGAATGATATGCCAAACAACTTTATCTTGCATTGTCGAAGGGAAGGCATGTCATATAAGAATGTGGGGGTGCACTCATTTCAAGTTGGAGAAGTCAAGTATGTTCAATTCATTCTTTAACTTGTAAAACCTTTTCTCATCAAGTGGCTTTGTAAAGATGTCGGCTAGTTGATCTTCGGTGCCAATGCTCTCAATGTTAATATCACCCTTTTGTTGATGGTCTCTTATGAAGTGGTGCCTTATGTCAATGTGCTTGGTTCTTGAATATTGAACCGGATTTTATGTCATCTTGATTGCACTTTCATTGTCACAAAACAATGGCACATTCTTGAATTTGATTCCAAAGTCATTCAAGGTTGCTTTCATCCAAAGCAATTATGCACAACAACTACCGGCACTAATGTATTCGGCCTCGGCGGTAGATAGTGCAACACTATTTTGTTTCTTTGATGACCATGAAACAAAAGATCTTCCAAGCAATTGAAAAGTGCCACTTGTGCTCATTCTATCAATCTTGCATCCACCATAGTCGGAGTCCGAATATCTAATCAACTCAAAATTAGACCCCTTGGGTACCATAATCCAACATCATGAGTGCTTTCAAGTGACTTTCTCTAGGCGAAGCTTGATATCTTGCACACTTGCACACACTAAACATCACATCCGACCTAGAAACGGTGACATAGAGCAAACTTCTAATCATAGACCGGTATAGCTTTTGATCTACCATGTTTCCACTTGCATCAACACCCAATTGATCATTTGTGCACATTGGTGTACTCATTGGCTTAGCATCTTGCAATCCAAACTTCTTGATCATGTCCTTGATGTACTTGCCTTGACTTACACAAGTGCCATTCTTCATTTGCTTGATTTGAAGTCCAAGGAAGTAACTAAGCTCTCTAATCATAGACATCTCAAACTCATTAGCCATCATATATCCAAACTCTTCACAAAAGTCTTAGTTAGTTGATCCAAAGATAATGTCATCAACATAGATTTGCAACACAAACAAGTCAATGCCTATCTTCTTGGTGAAGAGAGTGGTGTCAACCTTTTCCATCTTGAACCCTTTAGAGAGAAGAATGTCCCTCAATCTCTCATATCATACTCTAAGTGCTTGCTTTAAACCATACAATGCCTTCTTTAGCTTAAAAATATGGTCGGGCTTCTTGTCATCTTCAAAACTGGAAGGTTGCTCAACATAAACTTCTTCATTGATGTAGCCATTGAGAAATGCACTCTTGATATCCATTTGATAGAGCTTGATGTTGTATGCACAAGCATATGCTAATAAGATTCTAATTGCCTCCAATCTTACAACCGGTGCATATGTCTCTCCAAAGTCAAGACCCTCAATTTGAGTGTATCCTTATGCTACTAATCTTGCTTTATTCCTCACAACCATGCCATCTTGATCTTGCTTGTTTCTAAAGACCCACTTAGTATCAATCACATTGTAGTTCTTTGGCCTCTCAACAAGTTTCCAAACTTGATTTCTAGCAAAGTTGTTTAGTTCTTCATGCATGACATTTACCCAATCAGAATCCTTCAAAGCATCTTCTAATTTCTTAGGTTCTTCAAGTGACACAAATGAGTAATGCTCACAAAAGGATGCTAGCCTTGATCTAGTTTGAACACCACTTTGAATTCCACCAATGATTTGGTCCAATGGATGATCTCTTGCAATACTAGTAGGTTGGAGTATTGGAAGTTGATTGCTTCCACTTGTTTGACCTTGAACTTGAGCTTCATCATGAGTACCACTAGAGCTTGCTTGATTTATATCAATTTGCACACTTTGGTTGATCACATAAATATCATCATCATCAACTTGCCTTGGCCTAACATCACCAATGTCCATGTTCTTAATTGCATTTGATAATTGATCTCATCTCACATCATCAAGGTTTTAAGCCTCATTTTGAGACCCTTGGGTTTCATTAAACTCAACATCATGAACTTCTTCCAAGGTGCCATTTGTGAGATTCCAAACCCTATATGCTTTGCTTGTGGTAGAATAACCAAGTAAGAATCCTTCATCACATTTCTTTTCAAACTTTCTCAATTAGTGCCTTTCTTGAGAATATAGCATTTGCAACCAAATACTCTGAAGTATGCAATGTTGGGCTTTCTTCCATTTAATAGCTCATATGGTGTCTTTCCAAGCTTCCCATGATAATAGAGACGGTTGTTACAATAGCAAGCTGTGTTGATGGCTTCACTCCAAAATGAATGACTCACATTGTATTCACTAAGTATTGATCTAGCCATGTCAATCAAGGTTCTATTTTTCCTTTCAACTACACTATTGGATTGAGGAGTGTATGTTGGAGAGAATTGATATCCAATACCGAGATCATTACATAAAATCTTCAATTCTTGTGTTCTTGAACTCACTACCATTGTCACTTCTAATCTTTTTTATGGTAGTCTCAAACTCATTTTGCACCCTTTTGACAAAAGATTTGAATAGATCATGTACATCACTCTTGTCATAGAGAAAGAACACCCAAGTGTATCTAGTGTAGTCATCCACTATCATAAAACCATACTTGTTCCCACCAATACTAGTATATGTTGTTGGTCCAAACAAGTCCATATGTAATAACTCAAATGCCTTAGAAGTGCTCATTTCACTCTTGCTAGGATGTGCATTTCCAACTTGTTTACTAGCTTGACAAGCACTATAAGGTTTATCTTTCTCAAAGGTGACATACTTCAAGCCTCTAACTAAGTCATGCCTCAAAAGTTTGTTCAATTGTTTCATTCCAACATGACCAAGCCTTCTATGCCATAACCAACCCATACTAGACTTGCTAAGCAAGCATGATATCAATTGTGTCTCACTATCATTGAAGTCAATCAAGTATAAGCTACCATGTCTAAATTCTTTGAATATCAAATTTGATCCATCAACACTTATGACTTCAACATCATCACTACCAAATATTCACTTAAAGCCAAGATCACAAAGTTGTGCCATCGATAAAAGATTGAAATCCAAGCTCTTAACTAGCAACACATTAGATATGCTCATGTCATTTGAGATAGCAATTTTACCAAGCCCCTTGACCTTGCCTTTCTTGTTGTTGCCGAAAGTGATAGCATTATGTTAGATCTCTACTATATCCATATGCATATGCTCAAGATATTGATCTAGTGGCACTTGATTCCCGAGCTAACCGTGATTGCCCCTCTTGATAGTCGGCTATGTATCCTAAACCCGGTCAATCACTTCTCTACTCATCTTAGACCGGCAAAAGGAAAACCCTATGGTTATACCTTTGCCTTGCGCTCTTAGATCATTCTCTTCCACTTGATCATCATGTCCCTCATATTATGTGCATCTCCACCATGATCATCATTTCATGTCCATGCAACATCTCTTTGTGATCTTGTGGCCACCACTCCTTGCCACATACACCTTCATCACATGTGTTGCTTATGCCTAACTCAAAACACTTAACACATGGCATTAGCAACTTGGTGTCATTAATTACCAAAACCAAACTTGGGATTTCACCAGAGTAGCCGCCGCTGCCAACTCCTGGCAGCCGGAATCGACCGGCATCGACGCAGCCTTCCCCTCCCCTATGTTGCATATGTATGTTTCAAGTGTTTCAAGCGTTTCAGATGTACGTTGCAAAAGTAGATCGAAGGATGTTGCATATATTGTAATTGTTTCAGAGGCATGTTGCAAGCGTATGTGTCTAGTGTTTCAGATGTTTCAGGGGGTATGTGTCCATCTGTGTTTTCGGAACGCATGTTGCAAGTGTGTTTATCTAGATGTTGCATATGTTTCACACATACGTTTTTTTGAAGAAAAACCATGGAGCATTGCTCCCCAGTGAAATATATTAAACCAACAAAAAACTCTGGAAAGTACAAACAAAGTTAGCAGGGAGCTAACAAGCACAAAAACAAACCTAAGACTCACCTGAAACAGAGAGATACAGAAGGAGCCACTAGGTACAAAGCAGCAAAAGAAACATAAGAAATTACAAAGTGTTTAACCAATTCATCACTAAACCACGTTTTGTAGATGGCAATCTGAAGAGATGAAGTTTAACTTCATTCTTAAAGCTGCTTCCAATTGTCCAACGAGGGAGCTTTGAAATTGAAAATGAATTCATTTCTTTCCTTCCAAATACACCATGCACTGATCATGAAAAGATCCATGAAGTAAGGCCCAGCAAAAGTGCCACGCTGATGTTGTACCATATCAAATATGCTATCTTGTTGTTCCCACTATATGCCAATAGCAAACCACCGAGTAACACTAGAGGAGCACTCAAAAAATAGATGCCTAGAAGTTTCATTTTCATGGTCAGGGCATAAAACACAATGGTAGCCTTCTTCTAGGTACTTGCCTCGCCTTCGAAGTATATCTCTGGTATTCAGCCTATCTACCAGCAGAAGCCAAGCAAAAAAATTAATTTTTGGCATACTCTTTGCTTTCCAAATCTTGCAAAATGGAACAGGTGGAACCAACTCCTTGAAATGATGTTTATAATATTTTCTAGAATTGTATAAACCTCCATTCCAATTGGATACCCAAATGTCTGTCTGATCCAAATCTGATTTGAGTGGTTCAATTGCTTCCTTAAAAAGAAGGAACTCATTATAGGCTGATCTAGACATAGGCAACCTAAACAAATCCAACAACTCTACTGTGGATAAACCAGTCTTAACTGACATCTTCTTATTCATGACATATTCATACAGATTTAGAAACATAACTGAGAATAGTTGCTCCTGCTGAATACTATCCTCCCACAGACCAAGTGTATCTCCCATACCAGGTAAGCAGTGTGCTATGTTACTAAATTTTGCATGTAACTTTAGGATATCCTTCCACTAGAAGGATCCTCTTGCTGGTGCCAAATGTGGGACTTTTCGATGATAGTATGTTGTCCAAATTAATTAAACCCAGGGTACATCTACCTTGCTATAAAACTTCAGGATGTGTTTCAATAGCAATGCATCATTCTGTACATATATGTCTTTGACACCCAAACCTCCTTTGTCCTTAGGTATTGTCACCATTTCCCAAGGAGCCAGATTATATCCCTTTGCATTAATGTCACATCCCCTCCAAAGGCATCTTTTTCTAAATTTGTCGATCATTTCAATAGCCATTTTTGGTAGACTCAAAGTACACATGAAGTAAATAGGAAGTGAGGAGGTCACTGAGTTAATTAGTTGCAGTCTACCTGAGTATGCTAAGAAGACTGAGTTGGCAGAGAGTTTCCTCTCAATCCTGCAAATGAGTGGTGCATAATCCTTCACCAGTGGCTTTGTAGTTCCAAGTGGGATGCCCAGATAAGTGAAAGCAAACTGACCTTCAACACATCCAAAAACTCTAGTAAGTAGAGGCACTTTGTCAACCGAAACATTAATTGGGATCAGACAAGACTTAAGGAAATTGACTTTGAGGCCTGTGGAAATTGCAAAGGTATGGAGCAAAGCTTTAAGGCAGAACAACTGTCTAGCATCTGCTTGCATTATGAGCAATGTATCATCTGCATATTGCACAATTGAGAAGTTGTCAACATCTCTATTTGGAATTGGCAGATGAAATAGACCCTGCTGATAGGCTTTATTTACTATACTCTGAAGCAAATTTGCTGCCAAAACAAACAATAAAGGAGAGAGAGGAGCTCCCTGCCTCACTCCCCTTTTGCAGTGAAAATCTTTTCCAGGCACACCATTCAACAACACTGCAGATGTTGCTAAGCTAAAAATGCTAGCTATCCATGAGCACCACTTGTCAGGAAAGCCTTTAGCTCGCAAGATATTCAAGATAATTTTATGCTCTACCTATCAAAAGCTTTCTCAAAATCTAGTTTCAGAATAACAATTTCTCTTTTTGAGGCATAACACTGATGTAGATATTTAAAAGCCCAACCTAGACAATCCTGAATAGTTTTTCCTTGAATGAAGCCATACTGATTTCTATGAATAACCTTTAAAATTACCTTCTGCAGTCTATTTGATAGTATTTTTGTGAGAAACTTCATGGTAGAGTTCAACAGAGAAATTGGTCTAAAATCTGTGACCCTTTCTGGATTTACTTTCTTCGGCACTAAAGTAATGTAGGAGTAGTTGATACTCTTGAGATCAGCAATGTTATCATAGAAATCATTGCATAGCCTGTAAATATCATACTTGATCAGTGACCAATATTTTTTGAAAAAATAGCCCATTAAACCCATCAGGACCTGGTGCTTTATCCTTTGGCAACTCTTTAGCAATTGCATATAACTCTTGTATTGTGAAAGGAGTCACTAACTCTTGCAAATCATGCTGTACCAAGAGTTGATCTAGCTGAAAGAACATCTGTGGGTCAAGTGAAACACCCAGCCTATTCTTGAACTCATGCCAAAAGAGTGCTGCTTTTTCTGAACGTTCAGAGGCTGTTCTTCCATCAGCAGCAACAATCTAAGAAATCACATTAAATCTGAATCCCTCTGTGGCTCTTGCATGAAAGAACTTGGTATTTTCATCACCCCACTTAACCAGCTTTTCTATATATCTTTGTCTCCAATAAATTTGCTAACAATGCAAAAGTTTCTGCAGGTGTGCTTGGATGATAGTTCTGAAATTTCTCTCTGGCAGGTGCAATGGCCTAATTTCTTCCAAATCATCCAGAAATCTTATAACAAGATTACAATGATTGATTAATATCTTTAGATTTGACTTATTACCATTCCATCTCTTAAGAGCAGCTCTTGATGCCTTGAGCTTAACAGATATGTATCTTGCCCCATTTGAGTGTGAACATAAAAATCATGCTTTTGCCACTGTATCCATGAAACCAGGAATGAAGGTCCAATAATTTTCAAACCGAAACAAAGTTGCCTTGGGGATATGTGTTCCAATTTGGACCTTACAAGGAGTGTGATCAGACACACTTTTATCTAGAGGCAGCACCATTGTGTTTAGATAAGATAAGGTCCAAGCTAGGGAGGTGAAAAACCAGTCAAGCTGCTGCATAAGTGGCTGCTCTTGCATGTTACTCCATGTGTAGCTCCTACCCTTCAATGGTAACTCAATGAGTCCAAAGTGTTGTATAATATCATTGAAAACGAACATATCATTTGTGTTGCCTCTCGGTCGGTTTCTATTAGAATTTGATCTATAGAAATTAAAATCACCCAAAATAAGATATTGATCCTCATAAGCTATTTCAAGACTGTACAACCATGAGACAAAAATGGTTCTAGCTGGTTCTCGTGTTGGACCATAAACTGTGATTAGATTCCAAACTGCTAAGTTATGAACAAATGTTACTTGTAACCTCAGAGCAAAACTTTCACTATCAATCGTGATCGCTGAGAAAACACGAGAGCTCCATCCAACTAAAATTCCCTCAGAAGCACCCTTAGAAGGGCAATAATCAAAGCAATCAAAACGTCTAGGAGCAAATTTACGCAGAAACATGACATCAAATTCTTCCTTTTTTGTTTCCTGGAAACAAAAAAAAGAGCAATCACTTTCCTCTAATTTATTATGAATTAAGTCCCACTTTTCTGGGTCATTAAGACCTCTAACATTCGAACACAGGATGTTCCAGTTTCGACTGTATTCCATAGCAAACCAAGCTAGAGAGGCACCGCGCGCCCTTCCCCTCTTGTCGCTGAGGCGGCGCGGCCCTATGTGCAGCGCGAAACGGGCGTGGCGTTGCACGGCGCGGCAGGGGCCTGTGGAGGGGGCGTGGCGGGGGGGGGGCTTGCAGAGGGAGCACGCCTGGGATGGCAGCGCAGTGGCGGGATGGGGTTGTGGAGGAGATAGGCCGTGAACAGGGACGCGCACACGCATGCTGACACTGTTTCTGTACGTGGGTGCCGTTTTTGGAGGTGTGTCTGGACGCGTCATGGCGCCGGACGTCCGAGCGCTAGGCGTACCATTACTCAGAACATGCTTGTTTTCAACAAAGACATTGCGCGAAGAATAGCTTTATTATAGATTAAAGATCCGATGGAGATAAACCTTACTCAAGACACGCTTGTTTATCCATCCGAGGAGTAATAATCTATACAAGGAAGGCATCCATCCATGCCCCTCTCCTAACTTTTTGTTTTCTGATCACATCATATCACATAGCGCGTGCATATACACGCGAGAGAGATCGTGAAGAGATGGAATAAACAAGGAGAGCGACGTGGGCCTGTAATGCTGGGCCTGTTGCGTGAGTGGACTGGGCTGGGGTGGCCCAGTGGGCAGCGCATGTCAGTCAAGAGAAGGAGAGGCGCCGCATCCGGTACTGGTACTCGCAGTCGCAGTAGTGGCAGGCGCATCCGGCATCCCCCGCATCCCTCAGCTCGGATCGCCGCCGAACGAAGCAGCAATCCATCCTAACCCCCACCCAAACCCTAGCCAGCTAGCTATGGAGCCGCCCGCCGCCGCCGACTCCTCCTCGACCGATCCGACGCCGCAGGACCAAGCCCCGGCCTCCCCGTCCCCGTCCCCGTCCCCGTCCCCTTCTCCCTCCGCCTCCCCGGCTAAGCGCTCCGCCTGGAAGCACCCCTCCCCCAACGGCCCTGCCGTCATGGACGCCAACCACTGGCCCGCGCTCTCCGACGCCGCCAAGGGTGTCAAGCTCCCCGACTCCTCGGCTCCATCGCCTGCGCCAGTCGCCGCCCCATCGGTCAGATCTCTTCTCTTGTCCTTACACTTGTTATTACTACTACTATATCCGATGATATGAGTTCCTAAGATATACTCGATTATGGATGACCCATTCGATTCGATTTCCATCTCTAGGCCGTCGCCAACTCCTCCAGTTCGCAAAAGCACGGCGGCCATCACGGCCGCCACAAGTCCGCCAGGCGCGGTGGTGGTGGCGGCGGCGGTGGCGAGCACTCTCCACGAGACCATCCCGACCGGAGTGCTGCCGCTGGCTGGGACCATGCCGGTGGCGGCGGGGGGAGGGGTGCCCAGAGGAACCATAATAACGGAGGTGGCAGGAGGGGCAATGGCGCAGCTGCCTCTGCCACTGGGCCTTCTCACCATGGTTCTGGTGCCGGTGGCGGCAGCGGCGGAGGCGGAGGTGGAGGCTTTGGTGCCAGGCGAAGAGGGGCATACGAGCCGTCCTTCTATCGTGGCCCTCCACCAATGGGCATGGGCCACTACATGCGAGGTGCGCCACCACCTCCGCCGCCGCCGCCCATGACTGTTGCTCCACCGTTCATGGGCCCTCCACCGCCACCAGTCTCGCCCATGCGCCCGTTTGCTGGACCAATGGTGTTCCATGGTAAGCTTGTTAGCTATCTCTGCTGCTGCACCTGCAGCTCTGGTGCTCAAATTTTAGTCTGGGTTATTACTGCATTGATCTCTTGTCACCCTTGATTGATCTCTTGTCACCCATTGATTGTTTTTTTTAATAATCTCCAGACATGCCATCTCCTGTGTCTCCTGTATCCCCCATATACTTTTATGGGCCACCACCACCAGAGGCTCTTAGGGGACTGGCTCTTGCGCCTCCTATGGTCGGTCCACCTGCTTATCCTTACTTTCAAGCCCAGCCTGAGCCACAGCCTGAGCCTGAACCTCAGCCTGATCCTGAGCCTGATGCGGAAGAGGAACGCGTCAAGCTGCTCAAGCAGATAGAGTTCTACTTCAGGTCTCCACATTGACCTACTCTTGCTATTCTTCAATTGGTTAAGACTTAAGGCTGTGCTTCTGTTGATCATCATCATCTTCTTTGATCCACAGCAAGGAGAACCTATGCTCAGATGTGTACTTGAGGCAGCAGATGGATGGTCAGGGCTGGGTTGATATATCTCTTATAGCTGGCTTCAAAAAGGTGACCATATAACTACTTAACTCTTTACTTCTTGCTGTAATGTCGAACACTGAACTTTTCAGTTGCTGGTTCATTGTTAGTGACCTTTTGGCCTTCGCTATCTAACAACAACAACAACAACATAGCCTTTTGTCCCAAGCAAGTTGGGGTAGGCTAGAGATGAAACCCAAAAGAGACGAGAAACAGGGAGACACATAAAGGGACATAAAGGGCACAAGACAAAAGGAGGTCACGGTTCAGGCACGTTGATTGCCAATCTCCAAGCGCTCTTGCCCATAGCTAAATCCTTGGAGATATTCCACTCCTTAAGATCTCTCTTAACGGACTCGTCCCAAGTTAGTTTAGGTCGACCTCTACCGTTCTTTACATTATGGGCCCGCTTTAGAGCTCCACTACGCACCGGCGCCTCAGGAGGCCTCCGTTGGACATGTCCAAACCATCTCAACCGATGTTGAATCAATTTCTCCTCAATTGGTGCCACCCCAACCCTATCCCGAATATCGTCGTTCCGGACTCTATCCCTCCTTGTGTGCCCACAACACCAACGCAACATACGCATCTCTGCTACACTCAATTGCTGGACATGTCGCCTTTTTGTAGGCCAACACTCAGCACCGTATAACATCGCCGGACGAATCGCCGTCCTATAGAACTTACCTTTCAGCTTCTGAGGCACCCTTTTGTCACAGAGAACGCCAGAAGCTTGACGCCATTTCAACCAGCCGGCTGAAATTCTATGCCTAACATCTTCATCAATGTCTCCATCCTTTTGTAGCATCAACCCTAAATACCGAAAAGTATCCTTCTTGGCCACCACTTGCCCATCGAGGCTAACGTCTCCCTCCTCGTGCCTAGTCGCACTGAAATCGCACCTCATGTACTCGGTCTTAGTCCTACTAAGTCTGAACCCTTTCGACTCTAACGTGTGTCTCCATAGTTCTAACTTCCTATTAACTCCCGCCCTACTGTCGTCAACTAGCACCACATCATCAGCAAAGAGCATACACCAAGGGATATCACCTTGTATGTCCCTTGTGACCTCATCCATCACCAAAGCAAATAAATAAGGGCTCAAAGCTGACCCCTGATGCAGTCCTATTTTAATTGGAAAGTCACTGGTGTCGCCATCACATGTTCGGACAAACGTCACCACATCCCTGTACATATCCTTGATGAGGGTAACGTACTTAGTTGGGACTTTGTGCTTTTCCAATGCCCACCACATGACATTTCTCGGTACTTTGTCATATGCCTTCTCGAGGTCAATAAAGACCATGTGCAAGTCCTTCTTCTGCTCCCTATATCTCTCCATCAATTGTCGTAATAAGAAAATCGCCTCCATGGTCGACCTACCAGGCATGAACCCAAACTGATTTTGGGTCACATGTGTCACTCTCCTTAGGCGATGCTCGATAACCCTCTCCCAGAGCTTCATCGTATGGCTCATCAACTTAATCCCACGGTAGTTAGTACAACTTTGAACATCTCCCTTGTTCTTGAAGATAGGTACTAATATACTTCTCCTCCATTCTTCAGGCATCTTGTTAGACCGAAAAATAAGGTTAAAAAGCTTAGTTAACCATACTATCGCTCTGACGCCTAGGTATCTCCACACCTACTATCGCTCTAGCCTTCGCTATCTCCACACCTACTAGAGTAAAACATGTTCACATATACTCTTGCATTGTTTGATTGGATAGTTTTAATGAGTTCCTACTTGCTGCATCTCCCATGTATGGAACAGCAGTTCTTCAACTTCTTTTTTTTTTGCTCCGAGATTGATAACAGTTTCCTGTTGAATGTAATGGTTTGTTACTGTAAGCTGCAACTTTATCTTTTTATTATTATAAGAACACACTCACGTGCATCACATGTTGGGGATCATCGTTTCATGTGTTTCAAATAGCAATGACCTTATTTATGTGTAATTGTTAAACTGTTTATATCAACTTTCTAGTTTCCCATATTATTGTGGTTGGACTGGTTTACGTGAAATTTTGTTCCTACTCTACTCAAAATCTACCTTTTGCAGCACAGTAGTAGTTTATTTTAGGAACCTGTTTATGCATTAACGAGCAGATTATCAGTGGAAACTGATCTTTTGGGTGATGTCATCTTAAGCTTCCATGTGCTCTTTGCTATATGTGATCTGGATGGTTTCAACTTAACTTGAAAAGAACTGCTATGGGCCATATTATATTGGCTTGAACTTCTATACATGATATCCAAATCTACTTTCTGCATAACAGTAATTATTATCGGGACTTGTTTATGGGAAAATAATCAGTGTAAACTGATCTTTTGGGTGTTGGCATCTAATACTTCAATGTGGTCTTAGCTGTATGTGATCTAAAATGTGTGTATTTTAATCTTTAGTGCATGAACCATGAATGGTCTAGTTTTGTGTCGATTTATACCATGCAGTACTGTATTGAATTCTGTTAGAGTTAATAACAAACTTCTGTGACCCTAATAATTCTTGGCTTGTTAGGTTGTAGTCCTCATTGATCACTGGTTCATGGGGGTGATATTTGTTGCTCACCCTCTTTTAAAATGATTGTATTAATTGATATTGACCTGCTGATTACGGTGATTGTAGATTTGCACCTGGTTCTAAAAGAATATATCTTTTTTTTGTTGCTTATTTGATTTATTTTGACCTTTTATGATATTTGTGGATCATGCTTAAAGCATCAAAGACATTGTTGTGTAGAATGTCACTTTTCTTTTTTATATAAGGTGGTCCATTTCTGCAGATATAGAAGTTGCATTTACATGTGCATGATGGTTGCGTTGTCAATCTATTTTTTTCTTTTTCGTTTGGAGGTTAAAATCTCCACGAATGATGACCCATTTGACCTAATGTGAAGCTGGGGAAACTAATTTTCACATCAATTTTGTAATTGGTGTATACAAACATGTGTTGTATTTCTGTTCCATCTTTATTTTACTTATTTTTGGGTGGGAGGGGGTTGTTATTCTGGGTTGGACGAGCAGACTTGCTTCCAGCCTGGTATGTTATGGTGTTTGGCATATTTCTGATTGCGTGCTAAACTGCAGATTTTTTTTATGGTCACTCTGAACATATTATGAGGCTGTGTAGCCTAAACACACAACTCAGCTTCAGTTAAACGTTCGCCTTTGCATACTAGGATCCTGGTAGTTACTTATTTCTGTAAATGGAGGGAATCGTTTGCTGATTGGAGTTGGAGTATAGGAATAAAAAACGAGAAAGTTAGTGTTCCATATTGAGATTGATGTATTGGCTGAAGTTAGTGTTCCATATTGATTGTACTTGGCATTTCTGTATCCAATGGTCTGTATTACCTTTTCTTAGAATAACATGTTTTTTTGTTGATTTTAAAATAACATCCATGAGAAAGTGCAGAACCATGAGTGGCTGCAAAACTGATTATGGATACGTGAAGTTGCAGCAAATGATTGTGTGCAGATAATGTAGGTAACTTAATGGGCTATGTGGAGTGTCATTTATAGTGGAATTAGGTATTGGTTTGAAGGTGTTTTCTGTTTCTTAGAAGTTGAAAGTATGGCAAGGATTTATAGTTTGATAGATATCATGAGCTGAGGCCTTCTACACTTGATATTTAAACACGCTGTGTGCAACTTACATATTTTGTTCTTGTGAATTAGAACCGGCGCAGCCTATGATCTATAGAGTGTTTGTGCTGGGGATGGCTTGATTTGGTTTTCTTGTGTGTACAAAAGGTCAGATTTATTATTTTAAATTAATCCATTTGACAGTTGACGGAAGGTTCTTTGCTATTTGCATTCCTGTATAAATCTGCTATTTTGGAATTACAGTGCTACCACTTATTTCTATTGATGATTTATGTGGCATAGTTGTCTCAACGATGTCTAGGCATCCTGTTGGTTCTTGTCTGTGGGTTCATGCTATGATCCGGCACCTTTCTGCCTTATCTTGGTTCCTCTGGTCCTGTTGAATGTTTGTGTCTATGCACCTTATCTACAGGCATCATCCCACCTTGCCACTAGTCCAACCTTCTGTACGAAGCACTGAAGGAAAGCTAGGGCGCTACTTAAGACATGATATGTTTCATCATGAGTATGTTTGAGGAGTGTATTAACTATGCTGAGACTGTTTTCTGCAGGTCCAAGGGCTGAAGAAGGACCTACAATATATAAAAGAGACGGTGCAGTCCTCATCTATACTGGAAATGAAGGTATATTCTGTTGTTTAGCTTTAGTCTCAGCAAAATACGGTGCTCTATTGATTCCCGCAGTCTGCAGATAATCATTTTACAAGTAATGTGTCCATGCTTTACCCTCATCACAAGAGCTGCAAAAATTTTGATGCACCGGTGTAATTAATTCCCCTTGGTTTTTGCTTTCGAATTTATGCCATCCTCGAGGTTAAATTCCATACCTAGATATGCTAGGCATTTGTGTTTTTTTTTTTATGCCTGAGCCTGAATGATTTGGACCTTTGAGATCTGAAATTTATTGTGCTTATATAGGTCGCTGTGTCTGTTAATGCAGGATGACAAAATCAGGAAGCACAACGACTGGGAGAAATGGGTGATCCCTCGTGAGAGCAATCCTGATGCCCCGTCAAGCTCAGCGTCTGTACCGAGACCTAATGTCAATAATCTGACAGCACATCTTGGAGGCATGCGTCTGCATGAATCCGCTAGCTCTACTGGCATGGTGGAGCCGAACCATCACGATGTCATCCAGAACGGATCGCCTTCTGGTAATGAAGAGGCTCCAGTAGCTGAAGAAAGTTCTGGTCAGCAGTAGTTACAATAAGACAGTGGCTCGGATTCACACCATGACTGCAGGGGTTTTGTCCATGCGCGAGTGACAGAGCACAAGTGATATTTTTTTTTGGCAATTTTTGGAGGGGGAGGCGTGATTGCGAGAGGGGCGTATTAGACTGACAAGCGAATGTGTTTACTGGCGGTCAGGTAAGATTTTGCTTTACCTTGTTATATTCAGACGTAGTGTTGAAGATTTGGGGCAGTTGGTGAAAAGGATGAAGCAGATAGTGGAATACGGAGGTGGTGGTATCTGGAGGCGCCTATGACGAGGAGGAAAACCATGAAAGACTGAAACAAAATTATGAAAGACGAGTGTGATAAATGGGCGGCTGTGTGGGCTGATGGCTTGGCCCTTGTTTAGATTGAAGATTTTTTCAACCTGATGAATAGTACCACTTTCGTCTTATTTGACAAATATTGTCCAATCATAGACCAACTAGGCTCAAAAGATTCATCTCGTGATTTTGAACTAAACTGTGTAATTAGATATTTTTTTTACCTACATTTAGTACTCCATGTAAGCGGCTAAAAATTGATGTGATGGAGAGAGAGTGAAAAAACTTGGAATTTTGAGGTGATCTAAACAGGGCCTTGGTAAGCGAGCTCAAATATCCTTGTTTACTGGGGTGGGTTTGCGCAGGGGGCTTGGATGCTATTCTGGTGTTACGATGAACTAGATGGTTTTCCTTGGCGTTAGGATGGTTGTTGTAGGACCTCCGATTTTTGATGGAGGAGCTGAACTTTCTCACTTGTAGAGTCAGGGAGATTGACTTGTTTTGTTTTTGTGGTTGTGTTAAATTAAAGTAAGAGATGCTGTTAGCTAGTCTTGCTCCCTGTTCATTCTGCTGTGCTGGTCTTGTATGGTGGACTGCATGCTTTGGGTTAAAGGTGGGACCAGGCCTTGTTCGCTGAAAAGGCCTTTCGCTGAAAAGACAAGCTGAAAAGTATTGATTTGTTGGAAGAAAAAAAACTATTTCTTAGTACGGCTGAATGGAGATTAATAGCTGTCCGTGGGTCTATGCTATGGTGGCCTGACTTCCTGACTGGCTAGCATAGGAGAGGAGAGCGACCGGACTGGGCCAGTACTCTCTTTGTCACTGGTCCTGCTACATCCATCCATTTGCAGAATTGCAGATGTACTCCAGCTGGCCTGGGACTGGGACAGCCAATTACTCTGGCTACAGGAGAAGGACTGAGACAGACAATGGGTGTGTTTAGATGGTTGTAAAGTGTGTGTAAAGTTCCTGTAGCACTTTTTGTTATTATTTGGTAAAATTTATCTAATCATGGACTAACTAGGCTTAAAAGATTCGTCTCGACATTTACAGACAAACTGTGTAATTAGTTATTTTTTTATCTACATTTAATGCTTTATGCATGCGTCTAAAGATTTGATGTGACGGGGAATCTTGTAAAATTTTTGAAATTTTAAAGGAAATACTGCCAATAGTAGCTGTGCCCCTGCAGCACCTGTGCACCAACAGCAGACTTCGTACGTAAAACTAACCTCGTAGCAGTAAGCACTGATTTGCTCATCCATGTTGGTAGCAGGCAGTAGGTGCTGCCATCATGGACGTACCTACCTTTGCCTTTTCGTGGCCTGTGTTTGGCAAAAGCGTATGTGATGTTGCCCTGCGCGTTTCATCTCATCGGCCCAGCGCTCTCTGAATCGTCGTCGTCGTTTACTATATAGAGGGATAAACGGATACGGGTCCCTGTCATGAGCGACGCGAGCTCTCTTCGTCCAACCGTTATCATGCACCGTGCAACTAACAAGACCGATTTGTCATGATAGCTTTTCTATATATATATATATATTACGTACTCTATTATGTATCTAAGAAATCAGAACAACTTATAATTTAGAATGGATGGAGCAGTATTAATATCCAATCCAACCTATTGTTTTTTCGCATCCATCTTTTGTAACCAAACGAAGCATGCATGCAGTATTGGTGCCTGTCTCTGGAGCTAATATCACCAGGTAGTCAAGTCTGGAATACATAGATGCGACGTCATTTCTTCTTATTAAGCCGCCTAGGCTCGGCCAGCAGCCAGCGTGTCTACGTCAGCAGAATTACTTTGTGCCGTCTGATTTCAGTTTCACCCTCCAGATTTACTCTCCTCCATTCTTTACTGTTTGCTCCACGTGCTGTCATTCTGGTGGTCCACGGTGCAAAATATCTCCTCCTCCCCATCCATCGCGGCAACAAAAAAAAAAAAAGGAAAGAGAAAGCATCGGCCTCTCTCGATCTCCGCCTCGCTCGATGTCGCGACTCTCGATCTCTGTCTCGCCCCATGTGGCGGCACAGCGGGATGGCCCGGCCGCGGCTGGGCCGACGCCGCGCGCCGGTGCATCCGCCTCCGCCGCTCCCGCTCCTCCGTGTGCTTTACAGTTCAGCCTTACGCGGCGGCGCCGGCGGGCAAAGCTGGTGGCCACGGCTACCGGCAGTCCCCTGCTCCCCCCACGTGGCCTCTTGCACGGTGTTCACACGGCTCTGCAGTAAATCCGTCCGGTCGCTGGTTTGCTCTCTCTCTCTCCCCCACACGCTCTGTCTCTCTCTCTCTCCCTCTTACTCTATTTAATAAGATGAAATGCAGTGGTATGGCTTTGCGATTTGGACGCAATCCAACAGGCCAAGGTCAGTTTCACCCTAGATCTATTCTTCTCTCACTTTCCTCTTTTATTGACCCCTACAAATTCGGCTAGGTTTCGGCTAGATCTTGAGACTACCTAGGTGTTGTGGTACATATCTGAGGACATGACCGTGTTAATGACATGTGTTTCATTTCTTAGTCCGCTGCAGTGCTCATGAATTTGGTCATGACCAATGACGAGTATACTTTCCTCTGGTTGCTACATTAAATTGAGGGAATAGGGTGCTGCTGTGATGAATACATAATATAAATGTTCAGTGTTTGATGCGGTGATCAAGGGCTGTCATTCCACAATTTACGCCTCTTTTTTTTTTTTCCTAGATAACTAACGTGGATGCTCATGAGGTATGATGATTCTTTCTTGCGCATCTGCCTAGTGTGTTCATAGCCGAGGCAATGATCATGACCAATGTTGATTTTATTTCTCCCGTCTAATGTGTTCATAACTGAGGCAGTGATCATGAGCAATGTTGATTTTATTTTTCCCGTCTTCACTAAGGCGCTGATTCCATTTTTTGTAGCTCTTTCCACTGCTTCCATGATAGCTGAGGCAATGATCAGTTGGTCGCTTCGATTTTTGGCGTCTCTTTGTACCTATTCTATTCTGCTTACTTTGGAGCCTTTCTACTTCCTCCGTGATAGCCTGTAACACCCCTGGTGTAACGACCTTGCTTAACACACTGGTTAGGGCCTAAAAGAAATTGACTAAACAAGGTTTCAGGTTTTAAAAATTTTTCAAACTCACACGACATGATAATCAAATTGTATGTTTCATATTTTTGGGAGAAGAAGAGTCAAATGTATATGGTGGGTTAGTTAATGTGTAAACATGTTGCGAAATTCTAATATGAAAAATAGAGTGAATTGTTTAATGTGTTGCCATGGAAAACAATTCCGATAACCAAAAGTGCAATATAGTTGTAATTGAAAAGTACCATTTTTAGAGAATTAAATTGTGCAAAATCTTTGATCAATGCCTACGAATACTGTTTCTATGAGTTAGTCCGAAGTGTGGACCATGTCATGCTATGATAGTTAGTTGAGATCGGCAAAGTTTAGACTTTTTAAGAATTAAAGTGAAAGCGCCGAGGAATGTTAGTTCTAACTAAAATTGTGAATTCTCTTAAGTCAACATGATAATAGGCAATGTCATTTTGGCATTGAAATTCTGAAAAAAAAAATGAGTTAAAAACTAATATCACGTTTTTGCTCAGTGGTTTGCACCTTATTGAGTGCTTTGTGATGGAATAGGGGTTGGCTTGGTTAGTGCGTGCTTTGATCACTAGTTAACTAATTAATTCGCCATCGTCCATCACACATCAGAGATTCAGAGGGGATGTGGATGATGATATGATGCACCCATATATGACACGCATCTGCCCGCATGCATGATGCATGCATCCTCATCAATTAGTAACAGTGTATGACTGTTTGAGTGATGGAATAACTACAAAATTTGCTAATTAGGCAACTCCCAGTGGTCACTATCCATCCTAGCTGCTACACGTTAATATAAATGCAAATGATCTTTCACTGACGATTCTTTTATTGATTTTGTGTTAGATTAATAATATAATAATACTCTAATAAGAAGACAGAGAAGAGTCGAAATTCATCAACTAGCAACCGCACGCACAATGGCATTGAGGTGGAGGTGTGTTGTTTAATATAAATAGTTGTTTGGGTCCATCGTATAGTAGTAAGCACATGACATTTTATAACAATTATTAATTGCCTTGTTTTCATCATATATAATATATGGCCTAGGCCACGTAAGCTTTTCGATTTGTGATCATAAATAAACAAATGAATAGTTGGCTGCATGCAACACAGATTATTGGTAATATATATACCGAGCCACACCCTCCGCCTCATCAAAAAGTAAAAAGTGCAATTCTATACTTAATTTCCCCAGGTCAATCAATAGTAATTAAATTTGACAAAATCTATTAAAAAAGTATTAAAATTTGTAATATTAAATAAGTATTTTCATAATAGACCTATTTCATAGACGTTGATACTGCTTTCTGTGAGCTTAGATAAATTTAAGAAAGTTTGACTTAGTTGAAATCTAGAATTATATTGCATTTTTTATTAGACGACGAAGGATGTATCTTATATTCTTATTAGATGTTATTTTAATATATACTTAGACTTAGGTGGAATGCATATAAATGTGTTATTGTCTCAAACTTAACGAGCAGTAGATGCACTTCTAGCTTCATGCATGCCTCTCTTGTTCATTCAATTCCTGAAAAAGAAAAAGAAAAAAAGGAAAAGGAAAATTTAATATGGGGCGCACGCATGCAGTTGGCTGTCAAGCTGTCATGCGCATATGCTGATTTACTGAGGTCTCACTCTCAACCGCCTGTTACGTACGTGTCAGCATCTGCTACCCAATAACAATTAGGCCTGTTTGGCAGGGCTTTTTCAGCGGCTTCAGGAATCGTTTGGAGCCGTTTTCTGCCAAACGGAGTAAAATAAAACGGCTCCACCGATGAGCCCCTAATATCATGCTCTCACAGACCTTTGGGGTGGGAAGGAGCTAAAAAAAGTGGCTTCTCTCGGCTCCTCCAGCCGCATGAGCCCCTATCCTTAGTACTTGATAAAATTACGTCATTTGCCACTGGGAAATAATCACCGCACCCCGTCGTCATTTGTTCATGACTTCTCTTCCCTCTCGTACGTACGGTGTAGGAGACCCGCAAAACAGCGCCGCCGCCATGGATTCCCCTTCGGCGGAGGAGAATGAAGGCGAGAGAGTGATGGAATCTGGTAGATCAGGCGTCAATGAAGATCCTTTCAGTGTTTCAGAACCAATCACGACAGTTGGTGGCTTCTCTGCTCTTCTCGTTGCAGGTGGCGGCGGCCATTGGAGCAGACCTTGGCTTGGCGGCGGCCCTTGGCCCAGCGCTGGCGACGGCAGCTCCTGGACCGGTGCGGCCGGTGGAGGACCCGCCGGCGTTGGCCAATGGCATGGCGCGGGCACCGCAGGACACCCCGGCGGCGCTCCCTGGTCTGCCGCGGGCGGCCAAGGCCAGTGGCCCGGCGCAGCTGGCGCAGGGCATCCCGGCATCCAAGCCTGGCCTGGCGCGACCGGCCAAGTCCCTGTCGGTAGAGGGGCCTGGCCTGGCGCCGTCGGCGAAGGCCCCTGGCCTGGCATGGCTGGCCGTGGAGGCGCCGTGTCCGGCGCATCTGCAGCACCTCGTCTGGTCGCCTCGACTGCAGCATGTCCTCGTGGTTCAGCGACTGCAGCGCGTCCCCTCGGTGCGGCTGCAGCACCTCCCCCCGGCCAGCAGTCCTCCTCGAACCCCTTGGCGTAGGCACGTCGGCTGCCACTGGCGAGTGGGGATGGCCGCAGTGGAATGCATCAGTGGCTGCCATGTACGGGCCAGATTGGAGGACGACCGAAGATTCCGATGACCGACGCACGGAGATTGGGCGCTCATCTGCCCCTAGCCGTGCTACCTCTGGTCGACGCCGAGGCGGTGGTGGTAGAGCTGGTCGAGGTGCACGCGCACAAAAGCCGCCAGTGCCTCCTGCTGTTCCTACGACTGACACCGTCGACCTCACTGATTCTAGTTATTTCATCATCTTGTCATTTTCGTCAATAGCTAGCAATATACTTTGATTAGCTACAAAATGTGCACATTGATTATTTGACAGCTGAATCACAAATGATTCAATCTTATTATTAACCCCATACCAATCTCAAATTCAAACTCATTGTGAATAAATATATTTTTAAAATTTATCCAACTTAGGGGAAGCAGGTACAAGTCAATGAGTGAAAACATCAGTCTGTGCTCTCAGTGTGTAACATTCCAGTGCTTTTACAAGTCAATGAGTGAAAACTCATTCTGGCAGGCTCAAGCTAAACAGACATATTATAATGGCCTCCAAATGCCTGTGCCCGTCTTTTTTTGGTTTTTTAGTCCTTTTTTCGAAAGATTCTCTCAAATATGCCCCTGGCGGAAAGATTTGAAAAAATGGATCTTTATCTTGGCGCCATAGTCGTCGACGCCAAGATATAACGGCATGGCGCCAGGGTCACTGGCACCATGACTCTGCCGTCGTGGCGCTGACGTGGCAGGGAGCATGGCGCCATGGATCTTGGCGCCAAGCCTTGGCGTCATGGATCTTGGCGCCAAGAGCCCACGTTTTAGCCAGCCCCCTCTTCCTCCCCGAGTCATTCTCGTTTTCTTTCTCCTTTTATTCGGGTTTTTCCTTTGTACACTTCGGCCAATCTCTTCAATCGACCTATTAGACCGTGAGAAATTAGATTTTATCCATCGATCTTCGAGAGCTAGGTATTCTCTCACCCTTCGTTATTTATTTCGAATCGATTTGGTAAAATGAAATTATATTCTTAACCTATGAACTTTGAAAGGATCAAGATGCCCAAGAGGGGGGGTGAATTGGGCTTTTCTAAAAATTAAATGCAAGAAATAAATCCTACAAGCCGGAATTCACCCCTAGTGTCTACTTGTGTTCCTATAGAGTCTACCGATACAAAGTTTTGCACCCTAGTTTCCAATCCTAGTCTAGCATGGCAAGTCTAGGAATGTAAACAAGCAATGAAAGTAAATACGAGAATGTAAATGCTTGAAAGTAAAGGGGCAAGGAACACGGCGATGTTTTTCCGAGGTATCGGAGAGTCGCCACTCCCCACTAGTCCTCGTTGGAGCACCCGCGCAAGGGTGTAGCTCCCCCTTGATCCGTGCAAGGATCAAGTGCTCTCTACGGGTTGATTCTTTGACACTCCGTCGCGGTGAATCACCCACAACCGCTCACAAGATGAGTTGGGTCATCCACAAGCTCCGCCGGATGATCACCGAACTCCCAATCACCACCAAACCGTCTAGGTGATGGCGATCACCAAGAGTAATAAGCTAGAACTCTCACTTGACCACTACGAGCCCAAATAAGAAAGTGGATGCACACTTGCTACTCTCTAATCGCTAGTGAGGAACTCTCAAGCTTTGATTCTCAAATCTCTATCCTCACTAGTGCTCTTGCACTCCCTTGCACTCCAAAGGTGTTTATCAGCTGATCAAATGAGCAAGAGACCTCTAAAAGAGGTGGTGGGGATGTATTTATACACCCCACAGACAAAACGAACCGTTACCTGGTGACTCAGCAAAACACGAGCTGACCGGACGCGCCGGTTGAACTGACCGGACGCGCCGGTCGCTCGTAACGGTCGAAAACCGAAAAACAACTGAGTGACCGGACGCACCGGTCAGAGGTGACCGGACGCGTCCGATCGTGCAGGGAGCATACTGTACTCGCACCGGACGCGCGGCCGCGTCCGATCGGTGATGACCGGACGCGTCCGGTCGTCTCTGGACCTTACTGGACTGTGACCGGACGCGCCGATCACACCCAGGTCGCGTCCGATCGGGTGTTTCCCTCAAGTGACACGTGTTGACTTCTGACCACCGCGTCCGGTCCTCGCGAGGACCGCGTCCGGTGTTCAGAGCTGAAACCCTAGCCGCGGAACTGAACTGACCGGACGCGTCCGGTCATGCCGAGGACCGCGTCCGGTCATGGGAAAACGACCCGAAACTCTCCGAAACGCTTCACAACTTGAACCAAGTTGCTTCCAACTGAACTTTGAGCTATTCTAGAGCTGCCTAGCGCCAAGTTTAACAAGTGTGCACCACACCTAAACATAGGACTCGCCTAGGTCAAGCTACCCGCTCATGCCCCCCTTAATAGTACGGCCAAAAGAGAAAAACGAAGATCCTAACGACTATTCCAAATGTCTCTCAACACCTCGACATCCGGAACTAACCGTCCTTAATCTTGACGTCACTCTTTTGAAAACCGAAACGATTTCCATCAAGGGGCATGAATACCATGGTGCCCAAAGCAGTTAAAACCTCCATGACCTAACTTACCAAAGTTTTTGCAAAACACACGTTAGTCATGGTAAAAAAGCGTTGTCATCAATTGCCGAAACCAAACCTCGGGGCCTAGATGCTTTCAATCTCCCCCTTTTTGGTGATTGATGACAACACTAAGATATAAAAGATTTGAGTTGAGGTTTTCGAGCATGCATGGTTCACATAAGCAAAAAGCAATAAGCACAAGGGGTTAGGAATTGCTTATGTGTCCCAAGCCAAAAGAGTGTACTCATAAGATAAGACAAAGAACGTTAGTACACATACAAATATAGCTCATAAGAAATCGGAGTAAGGCATGGAAGCACAACCTTAGAGCTATAATTAAAAAGGTGACAAGCGCTAACACTGTGACTGGATAAAACATTAAGGCTCAAGGTTTATCACACGACGACATGTCACACGAATGCAATGACTGAAAAGAAAACATGATGCATGAATGTAGCACACAAGAAAAACGAAAACCCTCTCTCAAAACTCCCCCTGAAACTACTCTCTCTCCCCCTTTGGCATCAAGCGCAAAAAAACTAATCTAAGGATCTGACGGGGGGACAGACGAAGTCGTGTCAGGTGCCGAGGTGCGCGGAGTAATCACGAAGTGTAGAGAATCTCCCTCGGAATCTGAGCTATCTGGCTGACCCTCTGAAGAAGCATGTGGCTGTGTAACTGTCTGGGTCTGAACGGCAGGAACAGGTACTGTCATAGTAGCAACAAGAGGATCCGTCTGAGTGACCTGAGCCTGTAGTGAGCCAATAGCAGGAGGATCTGTCGAGGCAACTAACGAAGGTAGAGTCTCTGTAGTACCGGTCCCTGTCACTGGAGGAATAGCTGCCTCTGAAGCTGACAACCCTGAAGAAGTAGCAAAGGTAGTGTGCGAGGGTGTCGGCTGACCAGTCAACTCGCTGTAGGTAGCACTGAAATCACCGAAGGGTGTGCCTGTCAGGAGATGAGGGCGAGGCTGGTCTGAAGGTGTAAACCCCGTGTGAATAGGCGTGAAGCTCGGGGACTGGAATGACTGGGGAACCTGCTGCTGTGGGGATGTGAACTGGAAACCCGGCTGTCCCTGACTCGATGGATCACTGGATTGTAAAGCAGAAGTCAGGACAGAAGCAGGCGGAGGAACCCCAACAGTGACTAGGTGGCGCAGGAGGTCCAAGTACTGCTGCTGACTAGCTGCAGTCTGTCGCTGAATCTCGTACTGCTGTCGCTGCATTTCAACCTGCTGCCTCTGGATCTCAAGCTGCTGACGCTGAAACTCGTCCTGACGAGCCTGAATCTGTGCAAGTGCTGCAGCTGTGTCCTGAGCCTGTCGCTGTATCTGCTGTTGCTGCTGCTCCTGTGCCTGGGTCAACCTCTCAAGTATCGCCACCATAGCAGGGTCTGTGCGGGAGGCTGAACCAGAGCCACCGGCCTCGTGGTCGTGAGACCGAGGAGACCGGTACCTGGGGATGGGCTGGTAGTCCTCATCAGTGCTGTCAGATGTCACATCCTCAGGAAGATCAGCAGGCTGAGCGTCAAGATCGGCAAGCTCTGCCTCTGCAAGCTCATCAACTGTGGCGTCCTGCTCAGCTGCTGTCTCAGGAACCTCAGGTCGCACCCGCTGTCCTGGCACTGGGGCCTGATCTCTGGTGACTGAAGCCCAAAGCTGACGGATATCATACTCAGGGAAAGCAGTAGTCGTATCTGATATCTCAGCTCGGATCTCTGCTGGTAGCTGAATGGATGATCTAATAATGAAGCAGATCCAGTGTGCATAGGGCAGCTGACGATTACCCTTGAAGCCCTCAGCTATGGTGTCCTCCATCTCACTAAGTATGAGATCCCAAATGTCAAATTGTGTCTGTGAGAGGAGGTGGTGAACAACCCATAGCTGCATCCGAGTCAGTCCCTCTCTATAGCCAAGTCTGGGAAGTAGAGTGCGTCTGACTATAGCATCCAGAACTCTGGCAAGTGGTGTCAAACTAGCAGGCGTGCGACGAGACCCTTCGCCAAAAGGCTCACGGAAGCAGGGTCGAACCAAGTCTGTAGGTGGCACTGCACCGCCGTGAGGGCGTCTCGGTGGAGGAGTCTGACCAAAGCACAGCTGATGTATCTTCGTGTTGGAAGCTAGGAGTCTGAGAATCTCCCGCACTCTGGTGCTGTATAGGCGGTGATCGCGGCCTCGGAATGCAAAGTGAAAGAAATCATGGGTAGGATCAATCCATAGTGAAGCATAAAACTCTCTGACCCATGTGCCGCAGTATGCACCTGTCCGTCCAAGAAGATCTGACAAGCCTGGCAGAAAGGACAGGTGCGGACGTAGCTGCTCTCCCACAACCTCAACTAGTGACTCAAGTCGACAGACCCTCTATGGTCGGAAAGCAATACCGCTGTCAACTAGAGCCCTGTAGAAATCCTCCTGAAGTGGGGTATAAAAACCTTCTGAAGCTCTGGGATCCCTCACAGGTGGAAACCACCGACTGACCTCCACGAACCTCAACCCCTGTACCTGACATGCTGTAGCACCCCTCAAGTCAAAGTGCTCAACCGGGGGTGAACCTCTAGCTCTGGGAGGAGGACATGCTCCACGACGCTGGCCCTCTGGCCTAGGAGTCACCTGAGTACGTGCGCGTGTGGAGCGGCGACGTGGTGGAGACTGAGCTGGCTGCTCCTCTGTGTCCTCTGTAGCCTCTGGAGCCTCTGTGGCCTCTGTGGCCTCTGGAGGTGGATCAACAGACATACCCTCTGTAGCTCCAGTATCCTCAGTACCCTCAGTGGCCTCTGTGCCGAGCTGTCGACCTTCAAGATGAAAGCGACGCTCGCCTATGCGTATGCCACTGCTCCTGCCACCTCTCTCTGCCTGCTCTGCTGCATCTGCCACGGCTTGAGCAATCTCTGCCTCTGTAAGTGTCTTCTTCTTCTTTCTGGCCATGACCTTGATACGCTTCCCACGTGCAATCTCAGACCGACGAGGAGGACTGTCATCCCCGTCACCAGGAGCACCACCGGCGTTCTTGCAACGCACCATGCTGACAAACTGACTAAAAAACCTCTGAAAGATGGTGAACTGTCACTCGAGAGGCTTGGCCTCAATCCGTATCCGCAGGCTTGGCCTCGGATTCAGCAAACTGATCTCACCCGACACACGGACAGACTCGCTGCAACGACGGAATAGAGAGATCTACTATAAGCATATATATGACTAAAAGGTACGAAACCCTAGAGATAGCAAGCATATGTGATACGATGAGAATCGAGACGTGAAGCTACCTCGGATTGACGAGACGAAGGTGATAAGATGAGATGACCTAGATCGCTTGATTCCCCGAATCCACCGGACGGGCTCTGATTTGTCGAAACATGAGATAATTAGGATTAAGGAATGAGTTACAGCAAAACCTAACAAGGAAATCAAGGGACGCGAAACAACCTCGCGAAGAAGACGGCGCGTGACGAAACCTCGACGACGAACGGCCGAACGACGTTACGCGAACCCTAGGGTTAGGGTTAGGGCAACTCGACGAAGACCGATTGGAGGCGAGCGCGAGGCAGTCCACGGCCAGAGGTGAAGCTGGTGGGCTAGGGCGCGGCTCACCGGCGACAAAGGCACGGCTCACCGGCGGCGAGAGGCGAGCGGGCGGCGGTGGCGCGGCTGCGGAGCAGGCGCGGGCAAGGCGCGGGCAGGCGCAGGCTGGCGCGCGCTCGCGTGCAAGGAGACGCGGCTGGGTCATGGCTGGGCTTGCCGGAGGCAAGGAGGACGGCAAGGGTGCGGCGGCTCCGGCGAATCGACGGCGACTCAGCGAATTTGGCGAGTTAGGGCAGGCGGCGGCGGAAAAACGCGTGCGGGTGAAAGACACGGCCGAGGACGAACGGTTTTATGAAGGGGTTAGATCCGCTCGACGCGTGATGACCGGACGCGGTGGTCGTTATGACCGGACGCGGTGGTGCAGCGTCCGGTCACACTCCAGTAAGCTCCTGGAGTGACCGGACGCGTCCGGTGAGGACTGACCGGACGCGGTCAGAGTCCGGTCGAGGGGAGCTCGGGAAATCGTCGTGAATGACCGGACGCGGTGGTGATAACCGGGACCGGACGCGGTGGTCAACAGAGGCGCGTCCGGTGCAGCGTCCGGTCACTAGATCTGGAGTTGATCTTCTGGATGACCGGACGCGCTGGTGGACGCCGGGATCGGACGCGGTGGTGAAGCATCACTGCGTTCGGTGCAGCGTCCGGTCCAGCGTCCGGTCACTGTTCTTCGCCCTTCTTCATTCCGAACTACGACGCGACTTCTCCCAATCAGGTTCCAATTCAAGAAGACACAAAAAAACACCAATTGGAACATGATATGAGTGACCTCACTCAAACCCTCAAAAATTTTTTAAAATAGATTGCCTTAGGCTAGTATTATTTTTAAGAAAATAGGCAATAACCACCCAAGGAGCAACGTATGGCCATGCAATAGAGTTTTTGAACCTTTAGGAGCGTCAAAATGCTCTCTCTATCCATGGACGAACACAGAGGTTGCTCAAAGCTTAACCGAAAAGAAACGACAAGAACAACAACCATGCATATGCAATGCAATACATGAAGGTAAAACTAGAATGCTTGTCAAGTTTGATCCACGGTTAGGCTTTTTCACTCCTCCAAAGAAGGGTTATCGTAACCGTGTTAGCCAAGCCCTAGAGACATTGCGATAAAATAAACATGACATATTATACAATGCAATGCAAGAGACAACACACGCTCATTTTTTAAAGTTACTAGAATCAAGCACATTGAGTTCACTTCTTAACCTACAAAAGGTTGCCTCATCCAAAGGTTTAGTGAAGATATCCGCTAATTGATTTTCACTTCTTACACCTTCTAGTGATATGTCATTTTTAGCAACGTGATCTCTTAGAAAGTGATGGCGGATATCAATGTGCTTGGTGCGAGAGTGTTGTACCGGATTGTTAGCAATTTTAACGACACTTTCATTATCACATAAAAGTGGCACCTTTTCAAGAACAATTCCATAGTCTAGGAGGGTTTGTTTCATATATAAGATTTGTGCACAACAAGCCCCCGCGGCAATGTATTCCGCCTCGGCGGTGGACAAAGCCACACTATTTTGCTTTTTAGATGACCAAGATACTAAAGATCTTCCAAGCAAATGGCACCCTCCGGATGTGCTTTTTCTATCAATTTTGCAACCGGCATAGTCCGAATCGGAATAGCCAACTAGTTGGAATCTAGCTCCTTTGGGATACCAAAGACCAATGCTTGGGGTGAGCTTAAGATATCTTAGAATTCTTTTTACGACACTTAGGTGAGGTTCTTTAGGGCACGCTTGAAAGCGGGCACACATGCACACACTAAACATGATATCGGGCCTAGATGCGGTAAGGTACAACAAGCTACCAATCATAGAACGGTAGAGAGTTTGATCAACCGGTTTACCTCCCTCATCTAGGTCGAGATGTCCATTTGATGGCATTGGGGTCTTGATTGGTTTGCATTCTTCCATCTTGAATCTTTTGAGAAGATCCTTGGTATACTTTTCTTGAGAGATGAAAATCCCTTTTCTCATTTGCTTTACTTGAAATCCAAGGAAGAAAGTGAGCTCACCAATCATTGACATCTCGAACTCCTTCGACATCAATTCACCAAATTCCTTGCAATAATGTCACAGAACCTCCTAATTATGATGGCCCACAAGCACACGTCATTGCCATAATGACCTCTGACAGTCGTACTTATGTTCACCATAACTTAAAGGCCTGCTTTCCTCCGAACAGGATCCAATCACAGGAGTATTGCAATATTACAACAGTTTATTCAAAATATTCAACAGAGTAAAGTAGCGGAAGTCTTACAATAACTTAGGTTACAAACCAGTTTTCAAACTTAAAACCTTATGTAACATTATTACAAACCAGTAGTAGAGAAGTATCGGTAGTAACTTTATTACAACACACAAGCGAGATGCCTTGCCCAAAGGCCACACAATCTACTCGTCGTCACTGTCTTCAACCACAACGGTCATGCAACAAGGCTCGAAGCATACTTGTTCATGAATCGCACCTGCAACAAGGGGTTAACAAACCCTGAGTACGAGAGTACTCAACAAGACTTACCCGACTAAGACAAAGACTCCAAGGGCATGCTAGCTTTAGGGAATCAAGGTACGGGTAATCAAGAATCAAATTTTCTTTTTGCAGAAAAGCTTATTAAAGTAAGTCCTTATCTTCAACATTTTACTTTTACCATTGATGGTTCATTAACCAATTCTAGGTGATCCTAATCTAGATCAAAGTAATTATCATCAAAACCTTTCTCATTCTTTCTTTCAATTCCAGTTCTTAACTACGATGTTGGTGCAAGGCCAAGACTCCTTTCTCGTGGAGTAACGACGATTCGAACCGCTTCATTTACCCAGCTGGGGATTCCTAACCACACGACATATGTAGAACTGAATCTTGCATATATCAACTCTTACCCGAATAACCCAAAACCAGAACGTGTCCATCGCCACCCGAGAGCACAGTACTCCTCGAACCCGGCCCAATTCTAGCCCCGAGGGTACACGTTACTCTCGCCATCTCTCCACTCCCAGTGCGAGGTTAGACGTTCTCGTAATGGACTAACCAAAGTAAGGCTTACCCGACATGGGCACATGGCTAGTACTAATAAAAACTCCATGACGCGAGGGCCAACAACGTACGGTCCTTAACTGATAAGGCGGAAACAATACAGTGGGACTCCTTTCCCAATGCATGTTAGCAGTGGCCAAACCACCCGCCCGATCTTACAAGTTCATTCACATATTTCAATATTCATTCGATATGCCGTCATGGCTATGTAAACATTCATTTAAAAGCTTAACTTCTAAGCATAGCGAAGCATACTACGCATTTTCTGTAAAGCAGGTATCAAGGTTGATATCACAATAATCAAGGATGATAATGCAGCAATTAGGTTATCACTCAACTCCTAATTACTTAATGCAGTCAACCATAATATAAATAATAAAACATTTGTAAAACTCAAGGTAGGGTTTAAATGCACCGGGGCTTGCCTTGCTCAAACACGACGACCGACTCAGACTCGAGGACTTCACCCCCTGGTCCGGAACCCACCGACGATCGCTCTTCTCCGGAAGCTTGATCGACGACTTCGGCTTCCTCGAAAGCGGAGACTACACGAATACATAACATGCTTTAACATGATGCTCAATGATAAACATGATGCTTGATGATAACATGCCACGGTTACGATTTGAGTACAACTTTTCTTCACGGTACAAACGTAAACAGAAAACCTACTAACTAGTAGCGACGTTTTCCCGCGATACCAGCTTTTAACCTAACAAGTTACTAACGAGCTCAATCATGAAATTAAGGTGCCAGAGATCACAAAAAGGTAGTGACCTAAGGACATCACTCAATTAAAAGGCACACAACACTTAAAGTTCTCAAATTAATATTTATTTTCTATTTAATAATTAGGGCATAATTAGAAGTTGATCAAATTTTACCTAATCAAGCTCAAACTTTTTCTATGGGTTAAGAATGACTTATAACAGTGCTATAATAAATTTCATAATTTTTGGATAAATAAATTAATTATTAAAATTACTGGAAGTTACATTTAATCTTTAATGAAACTAATTAATTCTACTGCTCAAAGTATTCAAATTCATGATTTAACATTTTTCCTAGATAGTTTATACATTGAAAAGCTTACACAAAAATTTTCATGAATTTTGGAACTCTACACAATTTTTAATGAAATAAACAAATAATAACACTATTCATTTATTTGAAAAAGAAAAACAAAAACGAAATCGGGCTGACTTTTCTTTTTCCCCGCGGTCCGGCCCAACCAGACGACCCGCTCACGCGCCCGCACGCGCGCTCGCGACCGGCCCAGTCGCGCGGCCCAGCCCAGCGCCGGCCTGCCTCGCGCCCGCCCGCTCACTCTCGCTGACATCGCGGTCTCACTCGTCATCGCCTTCCTCCCGCCTCCTTCGCTCTCTCCCCGACTCGGCCATGTCCGCACGGTGGCTGGCCGGCGAGCACGGCTTCGGACACCCAACCAAGCGACACCATAGCACCAGCACAACAAGGCGAATCCATTTTACTACCTAGCAGCTATCCTACGGCTTCAGAAAGGTTCTCCCGACGGCCATGGCAGCACGGCGGCTACGGTGACCAGCGTCCCGATGATCTACCACGCTAGCGTCTAAAGCAAAGGCACAGGAAGCACCAGAAGCTCACCGCGGTTGCAGCGAAGCACTCGGGAAGCTCGGAGCAGCAGTGGAAGAGGCCGACCACGTGAAGCGGCACGGTCGCCGGAGCTGGGCACGGGAACGGGTGGCCGCGGTGATTTAGACGAAATTGGGCTGGCTTGGGTGGTTCACGAGGTGCGCGAGGCCGAGGCGAACGTGATGGCGTGCTTTGCGTGGCTAGAGGTGACTCGACGGCGGCAGCGGCGAGCGGTGGAGCTAGCGGCGGCGGTGGTGGCGAAAACGGTGAACGCCACTGTGAACCTCGGTATATATAGAAGGAAATCGCGTCTACAGAGCAGCACTGCAGTGCTATCGCGCTGGCGATCCTGGCGCGCTCTAGAAGACCGTGGAAGTGGCCACGACGGCGATCGACCGGCGCCCATACCGGCCGGTGGCCGTCGGTGATACGTCGTGCACTGTAGCTGTTCCCCCCAACTTTTGAAATTCAAACTGGTTTTTCAAATTACTTTCAAATTTGTATAGCAACTTGAAAATCTTCCAATGTATGACATCTTCAGATTTTCAAGCTCTACAAGTTTTGTATTGAACGCTTTTTCAAATTTTAACTGGATTTTGAAATTTGAGTTTAAATTCAAAAAGGGACACATTTTTCAGATTTGGTAATTTAGAAATTACTTTTGATTTTATATTGAAACTTCAAAATCTCCAAACATCAAAGTTGTATATCTTGACCAGACCTACAACTTCGCTGTTCAAAACTTTTTTAAAATCAGCCTCCATTTTGAAATCTTAGTTTGGGGACAAAAATGAATTAAATCTGAAATTTGCTTATTTTCAAAATTGCTTCACATTTTACACTAAAACTTTGAAAACTCAAAACACCAAAGTTGTAGCCCTTGAAAAGTTCTACAAACTTGGTTTTGAACTTTTTCCCAAATTTTGCTTAGATTTTGAATTATTTCAAAAGGGGTAAAATAGGGTTTTGAAATTTAGGGTTTTCGGAGGGATTTTAAATTGGAATTTGTTGCTACTTTGATTTGTGATTACTTAGTGATCAAAACCTCACCCAAGGGCATCATTTGGACCAACATGACATGGTTGACCAAATGCCACTCTTGGTTGACCAATTAGCTTTAAAAATTCTTTTACATTTCTCCCCAGATTTGAATTTAAATTTGAATCGGAAAACTCGTGACAAGTTTTGGGACTCCAATTCAAACTCAAATTTGGAGCTTCATTTTAAATGTTGTACTTGAGCTCATACCCTACACTTGACAATAGTGGGCAACACAGTCGCACACCTCAAATTACGCAGGGCATGGACTAAGTATTTGTGGTGGCATTCGAAATTAGGGTTTTCGGGTTCGGAGCACACCACTGAGAAACACATTCAACCTAGATAAGTAAACTTGTTTTAGTTGATGCATAACAATGTTAACCTAATAGAGATGCTTTGCAATGCATTATGATGACATGGCAGATTAATTAGCACTATAACACCCGGGGTGTTACAGCCCTTCCCCCTTAAAGAAATCTCGTCCCGAGATTTAAAGCCTTGAGTTAAGTAATGGAAAAGAAACGTGTCAAGCAAACACGTCCAAGACTTGTCTACAAAACGGGTAGGGGTTTTCTGCATTATAAAGATTTTTAAAAGGATAGGTTACAGTTTAAAGAAGAAATTACAACCTAGATAAAAGCAAAGAACTCCGGGAAATTCTCCAACAGATAACCTTCCGATTCCCAGGTGGCTTCCTCTTCTGAATGTTGATCCCATTGTATCTTGTACCATTTAATTGTTCTACTCCGGGTAACACGATCTTTTCGATCCAAAACTCGGACAGGATATTCAGAATATGTCAAATCAGGTTCAAGTTCAACTCCCTCAACATCAACCACTTGATCAGGTACTTGCAGACACTTCTTCATTTGTGATACATGAAATATATTGTGCACGGCTGACAGTTGTTCAGGCAGCTTTAATCTATATGCCACCTTCCCACATTTTTCAATGATTTGAAAAGGACCAATATAACGTGGTGCGAGTTTGCCTTTGACTCCAAATCTATTAACTCCTTTCATGGGTGACACTTTCAGATAAACATAATCTCCCACTTTAAACATCAAGGGTCTACGTCTTTTATCTGCATAACTCTTCTGTCGAGACTGAGCAACTTTTAAATTCTTTTGTATCTGCCTAACCTTTTCTTCCGTTTTCTTCACCAGATCAACTCCATAAAACCATCTTTCTCCTGGTTCTGACCAGTTCAACGGAGTTCTGCACCTGCGGCCATACAATGCTTCAAACGGTGCCATTTTGATACTCTCTTGGTAACTGTTATTGTATGAGAATTCTGCTAACGGTAAACATTCATCCCATTGATCTTGATAGGTGAGAGCACAAGATCTTAACATATCTTCCAAAATTTGATTTACTCTTTCAGTCTGTCCCCCAGTTTGTGGATGATAGGCTGTGCTGTAAAGAAGTTTAGTACCTAATGACTTTTGAAACTGTCTCCAAAATTGCGAAACAAACTGAGTACCCCTGTCAGTAACAATTGTTTTGGGTATTCCATGTAAACTCATAATCCGAGCAACATATATTTCTGCATATCGAGATGCTCTATAGTCAACCTTCACAGGTACAAAGTGAGCTGACTTAGTCAAACGGTCCACAATGACCCAAATTGAATCAAAGCCTCTTGAGGTCTTGGGTAACCCAGTAATGAAATCCATACTGATATCTTCCCACTTCCAGGATGGAATGGGCAAGGGTTGTAACATTCCTGCCGACTTCAGGTGTACTGCCTTCACTTTACAACAAGTATCACATCTAGCAACATACTTAGCAATCTCAATTTTCATTTTGGTCCACCAGAATCTCTGTTTCAAATCTTGATACATCTTATTACTCCCTGGATGAATAGAAAACCTTGTACTATGTGCTTCGTCAAGAATGAGCCGACGTAACTCTGGAACCTTTGGGACCACTAGCCGGTTCTTAAACCATAACACATCTGCCTCATCAATACTGAAATCTGTCTGTTGACCAGTTCTAACTTTTTCTTTGATGTGAGTGATTCCGGAATTTGTTCTCTGAGCATATACAATCTGATCTTTGAGTGTTGATTCTACTATGACACTAGTCAGCTGACCTTGTTGAATTATTTCAATATTCAACTTTTCCAATTCGTAACACAAACTGTAATCCATTGGCTTCACAGTCGTACAATTGCAATGATTCTTTCTACTGAGTGCATCAGCAACTACATTCGCTTTTCCAGGGTGATAGTGTACTTCTAAATCATAATCCTTTATCAACTCAAGCCACCTTCTTTGCCTCATATTCAATTCTGACTGAGTAAAGATATACTTTAAACTCTTGTGATCTGTATACATGTGGCAAGTATTACCTAACAAGTAATGACGCCATATTTTTAATGCATGAACCACAGCTGCTAATTCAAGATCATGTGTCGGATAATGTTCTTCATGGCGCTTCAACTGTCTTGAGGCATAAGCAATGACTCTGCCTTCCTGCATCAATACGCAACCAAGGCCAATACCCGAGGCATCACAGTAAACATCAAATGGCTTTTCTATATCTGGCTGTGTCAAAACTGGAGCAGTTGTCAATGACTTCTTTAAAATTCTAAAAGCTTTCTCACATTCTGTAGACCATATGAACTTAGTTTGATTCTTCAACAACTCTGTGATTGGCTTGGCTACCTTTGAAAAGTCAGGTATGAATCGACGGTAATAACCCGCCATTCCCAGAAAACTTCGGACTTCATGAACTGAGATTGGTGGCTTCCAATTCAGAATATCTTTCACCTTGCCAGGATCTACTGCTACTCCTTCGGCTGACAATACATGTCCTAAGAATTGCACTTCTTTTAACCAAAACTCACATTTACTGAACTTGGCATACAATTGATGATCTCTCAGACGAGTCAGAACAACTCTGAGATGCTCAACATGCTCTTCTTCACTTTTGGAGTATACTAGAATATCATCAATAAAAAACCACAAACTTGTCAAGTTCTGGCATGAAAACTGAATTCATCAGATACATGAAATGTGCCGGTGCATTAGTGAGACCAAAAGACATAACTAGGTACTCATACAGTCCATATCTGGTGGTGAATGCAGTCTTTGGAATATCTTTAGGTCGAATCTTAATTTGATGGTATCCTGATCGAAGATCGATCTTTGAAAATACCTTTGCCCCCGCAAGCTGATCAAAGAGCAGATCAATGCGAGGCAACGGATATTTATTCTTAATGGTTACTTCATTCAGCGGTCGATAGTCAACACACATCCTTAAAGTCTGATCTTTCTTCTTGACAAAAAGAGCTAGACATCCCCATGGTGAGGAACTGGGTCTGATAAAACCTTTGTCACGTAACTCTTGCAATTGATCCTTAAGTTCTGCTAATTCATTGGGTGGCATTCTGTAAGCTCTCCGGGATATTGGGGCAGTACCCGGTTTTAACTCAATCACAAACTCTACATCTCTGTCTGGTGGCAGACCTGGTAGATCATCTGGAAACACGTCTGGAAATTCACAGACTACCAGTATATCACAAATCTCCTGTACTGAAGTTGCACATACCCTTTCAACTGTTCTCTTTGGGATAGGAAGTTGGATAAGAAGATGAGATTTATTATCTGACAGGTTCAACCTTATAGTTCTGTGCAGTGCATCTATAAGGGCTCCTCTTTGGTACATCCAATTCATACCCAGGATTACATCTATATCCTGTTTCTGTAATATTATCATTGAGGTAGAGAATATATGCCCACCTAACTCTATAGGTACGTCACGTACCATCTCCTTAGTACACAGTCGTCCCCCGGGCGACTGGATAAAGAAATCTTCTTGTGTTCCCACAATTGGAATGTCATGCTTAACAACAAAGGTGCGATTTATGAATGTATGCGATGCACCTGAATCAAATAACAGTACTGCTGGATGATTAGCAACAGGGAACATACCCATCATAACAGGTTCTCCCTCTGGGATTGCACTTGCTTGAGTATAGAATACACGTCCGGTCTTCCTCTTCTCACCCTTACCCTTCTGAACATTCAGATTATTATTCTTGCTCTGAAGTTGTTGCTGTTGTGGTACGGGAGCTCAGGGATAATTGGGATTGTACTGCCTTGGATATGGGCAGTCCTTGGAAAAGTGACCTGGCTTTCCACAGTTGTAGCAGGGAAAGTTATGGGTTACCGGAGTCTGGTTTCGAATACCAGGGGCATTCGGCTGTTGTAAGAATTGCGGGGTTGCGACAGGACGGAAAAACGTCTGCGGCTGAGCTTGGTATTGCGGTGGACGATAAGTTGGGCGGAAATGGTTCTGAGGGTGATAAACAAACTTATGGCGCTTCTTAATGCCGCCAGACGGACTTGAAAACACTGGCTTCTTTTTCTTCAACTCTTTGTGCAGTCGGGACTTCTCTTCTGACGCAATAGCCACATTGACTATCTCATGGTAAGTGGCATTATAGCAGGTAACTAATGCTTCCTGGATTCTGGTACTCAAACCTCTCATGAACCAACTTTTCTTCTTCGCATTGGTGTTCACATATTCCGCTGCATACTGGGACAGATGATTGAATTTGCCCACATACTGCAGAACTGTCTGGTTCCCTTGCTTCAGCGAGAGAAACTCCTCTAGCTTCATGGCCATGACACCATCTGGGATATAATGTGCTCTAAAGGCTTCACGAAACTCTTGCCAAGTGACACGGTGGCCAGCAGGTTGTGCGACGACCAAATTCGCCCACCACGCCCCTGCGGCACCTCTAAGCTACTGCGCTGCAAACACGGGCTTCTGGTGCTCCGTGCACTGTAACAGTTCAAACTTCTGCTCCATGGTACGGAGCCAGTCATCCGCCTCTAGCGGCTCATCTGCCTTTGAGAACACTGGTGGACGGGTATCAGTGAAATCCACATAAGTGGTTTCCCCTCCATTGTTACGGCCTCGACGACCCTGATTTCCATTCTGATTCTGATTCTGATTCTGATTCTGAGCCAACAGGGTAGTGGCATTAACCAGTGCGGCAATAACTTCTGCCAAGGTGGGTGGAAACGGTGGGGGATTCGGAGTATTGTCCCCTCCCTGGGAAGTTCCAGTACCGTCCATCTGTTGTACACAAACCATGTTTATTTTCATTGCTTTATTGAATTAAAAAGCAGTTAGCACAGAACTTGTATACACATACAAACTCATCTTACATATTTCATTACAAACTGGCTTGCAAGCAAGAAACTACCCACTAAGGTTCTTAGAAAGCAGGAAAAACTACTATATTACACAACCATTCATGTCAACACTTCACTCCTCATCATCATCGCTGATCACGATTACTTCATCCTCATTCTCTGGAGCACTTGCACCAGTGACATGACTTGCATCATCCCCACTTTCCATCATGGGTTCATCTTCTTCTGGATCTTCTTCATTGTCCTCTCCATCAGGAACAACCACAGCACCGACATCATCTTCTACTGCCTGGGGCTGATGATTGGGATTCATTAGATCATTTAGCCTATGAACTTCCTCATGCAGAACTGTGTTGTACTGCTCCAGGTGTGTCACATAAAGCTCCAACTCACGAACACGAGTCCTGGCTTCTGTCTCCTTTTCCAGCGACTCATTCTGGAACTGTTTCCAAAAACGCATGTTGCGCTTCAGTCGCTCTACTTCTGATGTAAGCCTTGCAACCTCTGACTCCGAATCCGGGTTCGGATTACGGCTACTGCTTGCTCCATCAACTCTGGCGGCCAACTGATGACGCGGCACTCCTTGCGGACCCGTTTTCTTGCGAGGAGTCGTCTTCACACGTGCCATCCTAAAGCAAGATAGAATTAGGACGATGAGAACAGATAGGGGGATCTGAAGGTTAGCATGAATAGGATTGAACCTTACTTAACCCAAACCACTTTAAAAGGGAAGGTAACTTAAGCAGGTTAATTAAACATGATGCATGCATCGTACTTACGATCTAACAGAAAGATTTAAGTAACACATGCAATCTTTATAACATAGGGCACTATACATGATACTTCACTACGAAGCTTTCAAATATGAGCTAAGGAAACTATAGAATAGATTAAGAGAAGCAAAAGCAATTTGGACCCAAAATATCAGTATTAAATTTGTTTGACCCAAATCATTTTGAAGTTTTACAAAGTAATACTACAATAACTCAAGTGATTATGCTCTGGTACCAGCTGTCACAGAACCTCCTAATTATGATGGCCCACAAGCACACGTCATTGCCATAATGACCTCTGACAGTCGTACTTATGTTCACCATAACTTAAAGGCCTGCTTTCCTCCGAACAGGATCCAATCACAGGAGTATTGCAATATTACAACAGTTTATTCAAAATATTCAACAGAGTAAAGTAGCGGAAGTCTTACAATAACTTAGGTTACAAACCAGTTTTCAAACTTAAAACCTTATGTAACATTATTACAAACCAGTAGTAGAGAAGTATCGGTAGTAACTTTATTACAACACACAAGCGAGATGCCTTGCCCAAAGGCCACACAATCTACTCGTCGTCACTGTCTTCAACCACGACGGTCATGCAACAAGGCTCGAAGCATACTTGTTCATGAACCGCACCTGCAACAAGGGGTTAACAAACCCTGAGTACGAGAGTACTCAACAAGACTTACCCGACTAAGACAAAGACTCCAAGGGCATGCTAGCTTTAGGGAATCAAGGTACGGGTAATCAAGAATCAAATTTTCTTTTTGCAGAAAAGCTTATTAAAGTAAGTCCTTATCTTCAACATTTTACTTTTACCATTGATGGTTCATTAACCAATTCTAGGTGATCCTAATCTAGATCAAAGTAATTATCATCAAAACCTTTCTCATTCTTTCTTTCAATTCCAGTTCTTAACTACGATGTTGGTGCAAGGCCAAGACTCCTTTCTCGTGGAGTAACGATGATTCGAACCGCTTCATTTACCCAGCTGGGGATTCCTAACCACACGACATATGTAGAACTGAATCTTGCATATATCAACTCTTACCCGAATAACCCAAAACCAGAACGTGTCCATCGCCACCCGAGAGCACAGTACTCCTCGAACCCGGCCCAATTCTAGCCCCGAGGGTACACGTTACTCTCGCCATCTCTCCACTCCCAGTGCGAGGTTAGACGTTCTCGTAATGGACTAACCAAAGTAAGGCTTACCCGACATGGGCACATGGCTAGTACTAATAAAAACTCCATGACGCGAGGGCCAACAACGTACGGTCCTTAACTGATAAGGCGGAAACAATACAGTGGGACTCCTTTCCCAATGCATGTTAGCAGTGGCCAAACCACCCGCCCGATCTTACAAGTTCATTCACATATTTCAATATTCATTCGATATGCCGTCATGGCTATGTAAACATTCATTTAAAAGCTTAACTTCTAAGCATAGCGAAGCATACTACGCATTTTCTGTAAAGCAGGTATCAAGGTTGATATCACAATAATCAAGGATGATAATGCAGCAATTAGGTTATCACTCAACTCCTAATTACTTAATGCAGTCAACCATAATATAAATAATAAAACATTTGTAAAACTCAAGGTAGGGTTTAAATGCACCGGGGCTTGCCTTGCTCAAACACGACGACCGACTCAGACTCGAGGACTTCACCCCCTGGTCCGGAACCCACCGACGATCGCTCTTCTCCGGAAGCTTGATCGACGACTTCGGCTTCCTCGAAAGCGGAGACTACACGAATACATAACATGCTTTAACATGATGCTCAATGATAAACATGATGCTTGATGATAACATGCCACGGTTACGATTTGAGTACAACTTTTCTTCACGGTACAAACGTAAACAGAAAACCTACTAACTAGTAGCGACGTTTTCCCGCGATACCAGCTTTTAACCTAACAAGTTACTAACGAGCTCAATCATGAAATTAAGGTGCCAGAGATCACAAAAAGGTAGTGACCTAAGGACATCACTCAATTAAAAGGCACACAACACTTAAAGTTCTCAAATTAATATTTATTTTCTATTTAATAATTAGGGCATAATTAGAAGTTGATCAAATTTTACCTAATCAATCTCAAACTTTTTCTATGGGTTAAGAATGACTTATAACAGTGCTATAATAAATTTCATAATTTTTGGATAAATAAATTAATTATTAAAATTACTGGAAGTTACATTTAATCTTTAATGAAACTAATTAATTCTACTGCTCAAAGTATTCAAATTCATGATTTAACATTTTTCCTAGATAGTTTATACATTGAAAAGCTTACACAAAAATTTTCATGAATTTTGGAACTCTACACAATTTTTAATGAAATAAACAAATAATAACACTATTCATTTATTTGAAAAAGAAAAACAAAAACGAAATCGGGCTGACTTTTCTTTTTCCCCGCGGTCCGGCCCAACCAGACGGCCCGCTCACGCGCCCGCACGCGCGCTCGCGACCGGCCCAGTCGCGCGGCCCAGCCCAGCGCCGGCCTGCCTCGCGCCCGCCCGCTCACTCTCGCTGACATCGCGGTCCCACTCGTCATCGCCTTCCTCCCGCCTCCTTCGCTCTCTCCCCGACTCGGCCATGTCCGCACGGTGGCCGGCCAGCGAGCACGGCTTCGGACACCCAACCAAGCGACACCATAGCACCAGCACAACAAGGCGAATCCATTTTACTACCTAGCAGCTATCCTACGGCTTCGGAAAGGTTCTCCCGACGGTCATGGCAGCACGGCGGCTACGGTGACCAGCGTCCCGATGATCTACCACGCTAGCGTCTAAAGCAAAGGCACAGGAAGCACCAGAAGCTCACCGCGGTTGCAGCGAAGCACTCGGGAAGCTCGGAGCAGCAGTGGAAGAGGCCGACCACGTGAAGCGGCACGGTCGCTGGAGCTGGGCACGGGAACGGGTGGCCGCGGTGATTTAGACGAAATTGGGCTGGCTTGGGTGGTTCACGAGGTGCGCGAGGCCGAGGCGAACGTGATGGCGTGCTTTGCGTGGCTAGAGGTGACTCGACGGCGGCAGCGGCGAGCGGTGGAGCTAGCGGCGGCGGTGGTGGCGAAAACGGTGAACGCCACTGTGAACCTCGGTATATATAGAAGGAAATCGCGTCTACAGAGCAGCACTGCAGTGCTATCGTGCTGGCGATCCTGGCGCGCTCTAGAAGACCGTGGAAGTGGCCACGGCGGCGATCGACCGGCGCCCATACCGGCCGGTGGCCGTCGGTGATACGTCGTGCACTGTAGCTGTTCCCCCCAACTTTTGAAATTCAAACTGGTTTTTCAAATTACTTTCAAATTTGTATAGCAACTTGAAAATCTTCCAATGTATGACATCTTCAGATTTTCAAGCTCTACAAGTTTTGTATTGAACGCTTTTTCAAATTTTAACTAGATTTTGAAATTTGAGTTTAAATTCAAAAAGGGACACATTTTTCAGATTTGGTAATTTAGAAATTACTTTTGATTTTATATTGAAACTTCAAAATCTCCAAACATCAAAGTTGTATATCTTGACCAGACCTACAACTTTGCTGTTCAAAACTTTTTCAAAATCAGCCTCCATTTTGAAATCTTAGTTTGGGGACAAAAATGAATTAAATCTGAAATTTGCTTATTTTCAAAATTGCTCCACATTTTACACTAAAACTTTGAAAACTCAAAACACCAAAGTTGTAGCCCTTGAAAAGTTATACAAACTTGGTTTTGAACTTTTTCCCAAATTTTGCTTAGATTTTGAATTATTTCAAAAGGGGTAAAATAGGGTTTTGAAATTTAGGGTTTTCAGAGGGATTTTAAATTGGAATTTGTTGCTACTTTGATTTGTGATTACTTAGTGATCAAAACCTCACCCAAGGGCATCATTTGGACCAACATGACATGGTTGACCAAATGCCACTCTTGGTTGACCAATTAGCTTTAAAAATTCTTTTACATTTCTCCCCAGATTTGAATTTAAATTTGAATCGGAAAACTCGTGACAAGTTTTGGGACTCCAATTCAAACTCAAATTTGGAGCTTCATTTTAAATGTTGTACTTGAGCTCATACCCTACACTTGACACTAGTGGGCAACACAGTCGCACACCTCAAATTACGCAGGGCATGGACTAAGTATTTGTGGTGGCATTCGAAATTAGGGTTTTCGGGTTCGGAGCACACCACTGAGAAACACATTCAACCTAGATAAGTAAACTTGTTTTAGTTGATGCATAACAATGTTAACCTAATAGAGATGCTTTGCAATGCATTATGATGACATGGCAGATTAATTAGCACTATAACACCCGGGGTGTTACAAATAATCTTCATTTGTTGATCCGAAGATGATATCATCAACATATACTTGACAAATGAAGATCTCCCCATTAAACTTCTTGGTGAATAGTGTGGTGTCGACCTTCCCAATGGTGAAGCCCTTCTCAATGAGGAAATCCCGAAGGCGCTCATACCACGCTCTAGGGGCTTGCTTGAGCCCATATAACGCCTTGGACAACCTATAAACATGATTAGGATATCTAGGGTCTTCAAACCCGGGAGATTGATTAACATAGACTAGTTTATTTATAAAGCCATTTAAGAATGCACTTTTCACATCCATTTGATATAGTTTCATATCATGATGTGATGCATATGCAAGGAGGATACGAATGGCTTCAAGTCTTGCAACGGGTGCAAAGGTCTCTCCAAAATCAAGACCTTCAACTTGAGAGAACCCCTTTGCAACTAGTCTTGCCTTGTTCCTCACCACTATGCCTTGGTCATCCTGCTTGTTTCGGAACACCCACTTGGTTCCAATGACTCTTGCACCTTTAGGATGCTCTTCAAGTGTCCATACTTGATTGCGGGTGAAGTTGTTCAATTCTTCATGCATTGCATTCACCCAATCCGGATCTTGAAGAGCTTCTTCTACATTCTTAGGTTCAACGCAAGAGACAAAAGAGTGATGTTCAACAAAAGAAGCTAGCTTTTGGGATCGAGTCATTACTCCTTTTGTAGGACTCCCTATGATGAGATCTTGTGGATGTGCTTGAAGTAGTGGTGAGTTTCTTCTATCAACCACTTGAGGAGGTGGATGGGGAGCATCAACATCTTGAGCTTGTGCCTCGGCTTGTTCATGAGAGACATAAGTGTCTTCATTTTCAACTCTCTCATTCTTGTCATCATCTTGAGGCACACGTGATGAAGATGGTGGATCAACAATTTGTACATCGTCATCATCATCTTTTGGCTTGATGTCTCCCACCGGCATGTTCTTCATGGCCTCCCTCAAGGGTTCATCACCTACATCATCATAATTCTCAATTGCTCCTTGGGAGCCGTTAGATTCATCAAATTCCACATCATATGTTTCTTCAACCAAACCGGTGGCATGGTTAAATACTCTATATGCTTTGGACTTTGATGAGTAACCAACAAGAAAACCAATATCACAACGTCTTTGAAACTTCCCTAGGTGTTGACGCTTCTTGTAGATGTAACATTTGCAACCAAACACCCGGAAGAAAGAGACGTCCGACTTCTTCCCATTAAGCAACTCATAGGGGGTCTTGCCAAGAAACTTTTGTAGGAAGAGGCGATTTGAAGCATAGCATGCGGTGTTGATTGCCTCGGCCCACAACTTCTCCGGAGTGTTGTACTCATCTAGCATTGTTCTTGCAAGGGTGATCAATGTTCGGTTCTTTCTCTCAACTACACCATTTTGTTGAGGAGTGTAGGTTGAAGAGACCTCATGCTTGATTCCAATTTCATCACAATAAGCTTCTATGTTGGTGTTGTCAAACTCTTTCCCATTGTCACTTCTAATCTTCTTTATCTTGACTTCAAATTCATTTTGAGCTCTCTTTGCAAACTTCTTGAAGCAATTTGCCACTTCGGATTTGTCATGAAGGAAGAAAGTCCATGTATACCTTGAGTAGTCATCCACTATCACAAGACAATAGAGATTACCACCCAAGCTCTTGTATGTTGTAGGCCCAAACAAATCCATGTGTAGAAGTTCTAGCACTCTTGAAGTTGACATGAAAGCTTTGGTTGAATGAGTGTTTGCAACTTGTTTGCCCGCTTGACATGCACTACAAGGTTTGTCTTTTTCAAACTTCACATCCTTCAATCCTCTCACTAGTTCTTTCTTCAATAGCTTGTTGAGAGTGTTCATTCCAACATGAGCAAGCCTCCTATGCCAAAGCCAACCAAGTGAGGTCTTGGTGAACAAACATGTCATCAAATTTGCATCTTCGGAGGTGAAGTCAACAAGATAAAGATTATTGTATCTAAAGCCTTTGAATATCACTTGCTTGTCATCTATCTTTAAAACTTCCACTTCATTTGGTGTGAACAAGCATTGGAAGCCAAGGTCACAAAGTTGCCCAACGGATAACAAGTTGAAACTCAATGAAGCAACATAGAGCACATTTGAGAGTGAGTGATCATGTGATATTGCAATCTTGCCTATACCCTTGACTTTGCTCTTTGAATTATCCCCAAATGTGATCTTCTCTTGACATATTCCATTCTCTTCAATGGTGGTGAACATACGAGGATCACCGGTCATATGTTGAGTGCAACCACTATCAATAACCCAATGAGATCCACCGGTCTTGTAGTTCACCTACACACAAGAGATCAAGCTTTTTGTTTAGGGACCCAAACTTGAGAGGGGCCCTTGACTTTATCCACTAGTGACTTGGCAACCCATATTTTCTTTGGCCTATTCTTGTTTGGGGGACCCAAAAACATGACTTTCATCTTTCCATTTGAATTTTTTCTTAGCATATAATGAGCATTGAAAGCAAAAGGTCTAGCATGCTTGGGCAAGGGTTGTGGTGGTGGAGTTTTGCATTCATGAGCAAAGTGACCTTCTTGACCACACTCAACACATCTCTTTGGCTTGGGCTTTGACTTGCTTTGTTGTTGTTGAGCTTTTGCTTTCTTCTCTTGATTTGCCAAGTACCCAATACCACTTCTATCCATCTTCATTACGGTGTTCATGAGGAGCTCACTTTGCAAATGTTGGCCTCTTATGAACTTGCTTAGGCCGGTCTTGAGATGCTCTTTTTCTTGCTTGAGCTTTTTGTTTTCTTCAATGAGTGACTCATTTGTTGGTTGCTTCTCAAGAGCCATCAAACCTTTTAGCTTCTTGTTCTCATTTGCAAGCTTCTCATTCTCACTCTTTATCTTGGCATAATCATCATGGTTGCTTGACTCAACCACACTCTTGCCTTTGCTACTAGAACCTTGCTCAATGCTTTCAATGATCAAGTCATCACATGATGTAGCTATATCACACTTAACAACATGGTTAGTAGCATCATGTGTCTCAAGAGCAAGTTCATTAGCAACCACAAGACTATCATAGTCAATTTTTAATGTGGTGTATTTGTCCTTTAGAGAATTATGTCTAGTGATGAGCTCATCATGCTTCTTCTCAAGTTTATCATGTTGATCTTTAAGCTCTTTATAAGAGGTTTTGAGCTCCTTGAGAGTGGAAGACATCACTTCATTTTGAACTCTAAGCTCACCACTAGTCTTTTGAATATTTTCAAGCTTGGATGAGAGTGATTCATTTTCATTTTGAAGATCATCATTTTCACTTCTAGTTCTTCTTATGATTTTAGTGTATTTGTTTAGCAATTTTACAAGTTCATCATAAGAAGGTGAGTCATATTCATCATCACTATCACTATCATCATCATCATTACTATCATGGTTTTGTACCTTTCGTTCACCCTTGGCCATAAGGCATAGGTGAGTAGTGGACGATGATGGTGAAGGAGGCGGTGAAGGTGGTGATGAAGATGTTGGTGAAGATGATGGCCCCATCACAAATGCGGCAACCTTCTCTTTCTCATCATCGCTCTCATCTTCGGAGGACTCACAAGATGATTCAATGTCGGTGAGCCAATCACCAATAATGTATGCCTTTCCTCCCTTCTTCTTCTTGTGGAACTCCTTATTGCCATCCTTCTTCTTGTATGGCTTGTTCTTTTTCTTCTCTTCTTCTTCATCACTTGAATCATTTTTTTTGCCCTTGTTCTTGTTCTTGTACTTGTCTTTTGGTGGTCTAGGGCATTGATGAGCTAGGTGGCCAAGTTCACCACAATTGTAGCAATCCATCTCCGAGATTGGCTTTCTCTTGCTACTTGTGAAGAATTTCTTCTTCTTGCCATCGAACTTGATGCCACTCTTGTTGAGCTTCTTTAGCATCTTGGTGGTCTTTCTCACCATGAGTGCAAGTGATTCATCATCAACATCACTTTCACTTGAGCTTTCTTGCACCATCATGGCTTGGCCCTTCTTCTTCTTCTTGTCATGACTAGCTTTGAAGGCCAAGTCTTTCTTCTTGGAAGATGAAGAGCCCTCTTCTGGAGTGATATGCATGTACGTCTCATGAGCATTGATTTTCCCTAAAACTTGAGTCGGTGTTGCGGTGGAAAGATCACTTTGGTGAAGCACGGTGACAATGTGTCCATACTTCTCAACGGGAAGCACACTCAAGATTTTCCTTGCAATATCCGATTGGCTCATTTTGGTGAGCCCAAGAGCATTGAGGTCCTCTACAAGAACATTCAAGCGAGTGTACATGTCATTAGCACTTTCTTTGGGAAGCATCTCAAAAGAATTAATTTTCTTTAAAGCTATGTGATAGCGTTCCTCACGCTCACTCTTAGTTCTCTCATGGAGAGCACAAAGATTTTCCCACAATTCATGAGCGTTCTTTGCATTACGCACGCGATTGAAGATATCTTTGTCTAAGCCCCGGTAGAGTGCATTTTTAGCTTTTGCATTCCACCGGTCGTACTTCTCCTCGTCACCACTTGGGTTAGCGGGATCCCTTATGGGGGGAAGCCCTTCGGTTGCGGCTCTAAGGCACCCAACATCTATGGCTTCGAGGTACGCCTCCATACGAATTTTCCAATATGGAAAATCGTCTCCCTCAAAAGTGGAAGGTGGTCCTTCCCCATTAGACATCTTGCTCTAGGCGGTAAAGCCAAAAAATAGAGCAACACTGCTCCGATACCAATTGAAAGGATCAAGATGCCCAAGAGGGGGGGTGAATTGGGCTTTTCTAAAAATTAAATGCAAGAAATAAATCCTACAAGCCAGAATTCACCCCTAGTGTCTACTTGTGTTCCTAGAGAGTCTACCGATACAAAGTTTTGCACCCTAGTTTCCAATCCTAGTCTAGCATGGCAAGTCTAGGAATGTAAACAAGCAATGAAAGTAAATACGAGAATGTAAATGCTTGAAAGTAAAGGGGCAAGGAACACGGCGATGTTTTTCTGAGGTATCGGAGAGTCGCCACTCCCCACAAGTCCTCGTTGGAGCACCCGCGCAAGGGTGTAGCTCCCCCTTGATCCGCGCAAGGATCAAGTGCTCTCTACGGGTTGATTCTTTGACACTCCGTCGCGGTGAATCACCCACAACCGCTCACAAGATGAGTTGGGTCATCCACAAGCTCCGCCGGATGATCACCGAACTCCCAATCACCACCAAACCGTCTAGGTGATGGCGATCACCAAGAGTAACAAGCTAGAACTCTCACTTGACCACTACGAGCCCAAATGAGAAAGTGGATGCACACTTGCTACTCTCTAATCGCTAGTGAGGAACTCTCAAGCTTTGATTCTCAAATCTCTATCCTCACTAGTGCTCTTGCACTCCCTTGCACTCCAAAGGTGTTTATCAGCTGATCAAATGAGCAAGAGACCTCTAAAAGAGGTGGTGGGGATGTATTTATACACCCCACAGACAAAACGAACCGTTACCTGGTGACTCAGCAAAACACGAGCTGACCGGACGCGCCGGTTGAACTAACCGGACGCGCCGGTCGCTCGTAACGGTCGAAAACCGAAAAACAACTGAGTGACCGGACGCACCGGTCAGAGGTGACCGGACGCGTCCGATCGTGCAGGGAGCATACTGTACTCGCACCGGACGCGCGGCCGCGTCCGATCGGTGATGACCGAACGCGTCCGGTCGTCTCTGGACCTTACTGGACTGTGACCGGACGCGCCGATCACACCCAGGTCGCGTCCGATCGGGTGTTTCCCTCAAGTGACACGTGTTGACTTCTGACCACCGCGTCCGGTCCTCGCGAGGACCGCGTCCGGTGTTCAGAGCTGAAACCCTAGCCGCGGAACTGAACTGACCGGACGCGTCCGGTCATGCCGAGGACCGCGTCCGGTCATGGGAAAACGACCCGAAACTCTCCGAAACGCTTCACAACTTGAACCAAGTTGCTTCCAACTGAACTTTGAGCTATTCTAGAGCTGCCTAGCGCCAAGTTTAACAAGTGTGCACCACACCTAAACATAGGACTCGCCTAGGTCAAGCTACCCGCTCATGCCCCCCTTAATAGTACGGCCAAAAGAGAAAAACGAAGATCCTAACGACTATTCCAAATGTCTCTCAACACCTCGACATCCGGAACTAACCGTCCTTAATCTTGACGTCACTCTTTTGAAAACCGAAACGATTTCCATCAAGGGGCATGAATACCATGGTGCCCAAAGCAGTTAAAACCTCCATGACCTAACTTACCAAAGTTTCTGCAAAACACACGTTAGTCATGGTAAAAAAGCGTTGTCATCAATTGCCGAAACCAAACCTCGGGGCCTAGATGCTTTCAAACTTCACATGTTATTTGTTCATGTGCTTTTTAAAATTCGTATGTATTTTACAACCGTAGGATGCCTAGGCGTGGAAAAGCTAGAAAACAAAGGTATGCGTATATCTTTTTCATCGTATAGTAAACCCTTAGTTTTAGGTTTATTGTTATTTGTTTTGTTATATTAGAACAGAATTTGTTGAATTGTAGCTATGGACAAATGACCGAAAGTCCGCACGTCCCAAAGCCGCTCCCTAGCGGTGTGCCAATACCTATGTGCTTCTGTGGCGATCCTTGCAAGGTAGATATTTCTGAAGATGAGGCAACATATAAGCAGAGATATTGGATGTGTTCCAATTCTGCATGGGAGCCTACAGAGCGTCAGCGCCGCAGTACATTTATTGAGAGAAATTGCTTTTGTTTATTAATTAATTTGTGTCTAATGAAGTTTTGCATATTAATTGATAATGAAACAATTGTATTTTCTGCGGACCCCTCCACCGCTATGTGATTTTGAACAATGGATCGACACTGAGATCAAGGAGGCTGACATACGGCTTCTACAAGGCCTAAAGGAGTGGGATGCGGAGCGCCTGGAGATATTAGAGAAGAGACGCAGAGAGGAGGCAGTAGCAAAGGAGCACAAGAAAGAGGAGGAAATGAGGCGTGTTGCTGCGTGTAGGGAGGAGAGAGAGAAGAAGCTTGAGCGCGTGCGCAGAGCGAAGGCAGCGATGGAGGAGAATCCCGATACCCAGAAAAAGGGAAAGTGGCCTCGTTGTACTTAGTAGTATGCTAGTTGTATGGTGAACGGTCCTTGTTTGGTTTTGGTAATTGAGTGACAACCTTAGGTGGACTAATTGTGTTTAATGAGAGATACACATGAGATTAGTCCATAGGTGATGGTGTCATGGAGGAGCTCATTGCATATGAGACATGACATGGAGTCATGTGGCCAAGGTGGCAAAGATCAAGATGAGGCTTGGCTTGATGGACCGGTTGCAAGTGTGAAGGGCAAGTCGGAGGCTTTGGAGCGATGGACCGCGAGGCGGTGAAGCTTGAGCAAGACTTGGCGCCGATGGACCGACGCAACGGTGAAGAGCAAGTGAGGTCAAGATCGATGAACCAATACGGTCATGTGATGATATGAAGTGGATCATATCATTTGGTGATTGGTTGGTGCATGTGTTGCATCAACGTCGGAGGAGATGGAGTGGAATGCGCAAGGCAAAGGTATAACCTAGGGCATTTCCATTTCACCGGTCATAGGTGTGTAGAGAAGTTTATGACCGGGTTTAGGATAGATGGTCGTACTATCAAGAGGGGCAAACTTGTTTGCATATCGGTCATCTAGTGCCACTCATGTGAGCTAACTATGCATCGTTGCTAGGATCGAGTGGCGTGGCAAGTTGAGTGGTTAACTCCTTCGATAAAATGATTATGAAAATGCTAACACACATGCACAAGGTGGTGATCACTTGTTGGTGTTGGCACATTTACGAAGGCAGTGGAGTTTGAGTGGTAGAGAGGGTTTGGGTTCCTCTCTCCCTCCCGCCGAGCTTGCGAGCGCGGGATTCAGGCGTTTTTGAGAAGTTGAAATGCCTATTTTCCACTACGCCGGAAGTCGGAAAAGAAACGGAGGCGAACGGAGGTCACAGAGGTGACCGGACGCTGCACCGGACGCGGTCATGGTATGACCGGACGCGTCCGGTCAGTACAGCGCAGACGCGGGTGTTAGGGTTTGTAACCGGAGCGTCCGGTCAAGTGCCCAGAAGGAACTGCGGTTCGCAAGGACGATCGGACGCGGGGCGCGTCCGGTTACACGCGATCGGACGCGTCTGGTCATCGAGGGAGCTTACTGGACTCCGACCGGACGCTGACACTGTCACGTCCGGTCGTTGCGAGGAGCGCGTCCGATCGTTGTTTCGCGGGCGCGGGTGCTGTGCGGATCGGCGCGTCCGGTCGTTGCGAGGAGCGCGTCCGGTCGTTGCTTCGCGCGCGCGGTGCTGTGCGACCGGCGCGTCCGGTCAGTTACGACCGGCACGTCCGGTCGTCCCGAAAAAGGACCCAGTGAAGGGGTAACGGCTCTATTTGACCGTGGGGTTATAAATAGATGCCTTGGCCGGCTGTGGCCGTGAGTTGAGCACACTTTGGCCTTGGTGGCTTATGTGGTAGTGCTTGGAAGCCCTCTAACTCACTCATGCTTGATAGTGTTCATCGGATCGAGTGAGAGAGCGATTATAGTGCGTTGCATCGAGAGGATTGCATTGAGTGGCACTAGGTGATCGTGTTGCAAGCCGGTGGTGCTTGTTACTCTTGGAGGTTGCCACCTCCTAGACGGCTTGGTGGCTTGTGACTCCGTTGAAGCACGCGTGGAGATTGTGCGTGGCTCCGGAGGAGGATTTGTGAGGGGGATTGTGCTCACCCCGCGGGGATCGCGAAGAGCAACTCTATTAAAGCTCGTGGCTTGGAGGATCCCCATCTTGAGAGTGGATGTGCGGCACCCGCTGAGGGTTTGACTCTTGATAGTCAATTAGCTCGTGATCCATCAAGTGGGTGTATCGCCACAACGGGGACTAGCTTGGTGGCAACCAAGTGAACCTCGGTGAAAAACCGCCGTGTCAACATTGTGTACATCTTCTCGGTGGTTTGCTTTCGATTCACAAGCTTGTATTTACATTCATATACTTGTGCTTGTGTAGTTGCTCTTGTAACTAGTTTGCTTGTGTAGTTAGCTAGTTACCTTCTTGCTTGTGTAGCATAGAAGTAGCTCCCGTTGCGTGGCTAATTTGGTTTATGTAACCTTGTTAGTCATATTGCTTAGTTTGTGTAGCTAAGTAATTTGCGCTCTCTAGTTTGGCATTAGTTGCCTTGCTATTGAGCATTGCTAGTGAGCATAGGTGGCTTCGTGCTTTTGCTTACTAGAATTGTGTAGGAGCTCCCCGGCTTTGCTAAAGTACTAGTGCATAGGTTTGTGTGACCTTGCTCTAGAATTGTTTAGGAGAGCTCTTGCTAAGGAAAGCACCTTAGTTACATAATTAGGATCTTTGTGAGGTGCTTATGAACTTAGATAGAGGGGTGTAGTCTTGGCTAGACCGATAGTTTTAATTCCGCATTTGTTTCGGTTTGCCGACGCGATTAATTTTAGAAAGGACTATTCACCCCCCTCTAGTCCGCCATCTCGACCCTTCATATGGTTTAATCATAAACAATGTGGTCGATCTAGTATGCAATGTGTTTAATCTAATGTACTTTAGGTAAATCATGTACCTAGGGCATGTTCTGTGTTATTTATTTCGTCGTCATGTACTTTATATGCACTTTAAGTTTTTGGACCTTGCATAGTGTTGTCATATATCAGGTTTAATGTTACTGAGTTACTGAAACTAGTTCTCGAGGTGCACATAAAACATAAGGAAGTACTGGATTTCACAATTCAACACGCATAACATAGGACATGGCATGTCAGAACTTAACCAAACTAGGGCACATATGTCCTGGACTAAATCTAACATGCCTTAGGTAATTAGAGCGAACAACAAGCACATTACATGGCATGTGTACACGATAGATTTGTTCTATCTAGTAGTACGGCCACATAGCAAACTGTGTAGCCCCTTCTCCACAATACTCTCCCATTTTGATGGTGGAGGTGGCGAGGGTGGTGGCGGAGGCCCATTGTTCTTGTGGTTAGGGCAGGTGCAATATGGATCATAGCATGGTCCGTCCTGTAAAATGGCACCACTACTGGTATCGTCTGCTTCATCGTCCTTGTAACCGTTGCTAACTTCCCTTTCTAGTTCGAAGATACGGTCTTGCAAGTAGTAGATGTACTGTGTGTACGGATAGATTGGTCTAGAATCGACCCACCTAGTGAAGCCACGGTTTTCTTTGGACTCTGAACACTGCATTTCAAAGATTTTAGTGAACATGCAGTTAGTTTCGCCTATGAGATGCAAAATAATGGGAAAAAAATTTGAGTAATAAATTTTAAAACCAATTACCTCTGCTCACGGACATTTGAAGAATCGGCGACCTCCATCTAAACCCTGCATGAACATCTGCACTAAGCAATCCTCACCATGCCTACATTTTGGCCAATCTTCTTTTCGGTTATCATATGCTCGGAGTGGACACTCTTTGGTGAAATCTCTCTTGGTCTCGATAGGAAAATGATACACTGGTTCATCAAAGTCTTTCGGACCCAGAGACCCCTCCCACACAATGGGAGTACCCTTAGTCCCACCATTCCCTTCCCCCTAGATGACTCTCCAGACATTACTACTCGTAGATAACCAACTTCTGGTTTCAAGTGCCTACCATTGTATGGAGGAAGGTGTATATATAGCCAGCAGTGGTGTTGAGAGCCGTTGTATTATGGCTTTAATGCTCCTAAAAAGGCTAGATGCCATTCCTGAAAAGCCTATTTGAAAACTCATTTGTAAAGGCTAGATTCCTTGATCAATCAATTCATCTGTAAAAGAGGATGTACGATAGGATAGTGACATGATAAATCACTGAAAAGGCTACTTGCTATCGATGTACTGCATGACTTGACATGTTGCAGGAAATTTTGGCAGAGTTTTCCCTATTTTTGATTCAATCCAAACACAAATATCACAGTAACATATGTCATTAGCAATTATATATGACAATCACCTTAAACAATATATATGAGTATCCTCAAATCGTGGGTGCCTGGAGTCCATAAACTCCATAGTAGTTCATACAATACATAAAAATAGGATATAACAGTCCATAATACTAGTCCATACAGTCCATATAGTCCACAAGTCGGCTATAGTCCCTCACTGTCTCCTAGACCTACCCTTGCCCTTGTGTCCAAGAGCGTGGGTGCCTGGAGTGTAAGGGTCAGGTGGTCGACGTCGCCTGGTACCGACCTGCTGCGTAGGCTGAGTCCAAGGAGCATCGTCTAGCTGAGACGGTCCAATCTCCTCGTGCCCCTAGTCCTCATCCTCATGGTCGTCATCGTCGTCCTCGTCGTCGTCATCGGTGCAAACGCCTCGTGACCCTGTAGGTGGGTGGCTAGATGAACCTACGCCACCTCTGGGTGCAGAAGGCACATGCACATCCTGCGTCGTGCCTGTCCTGCAACCACAGCACGCAGCGGTACGGCGTAGACGACGAGCCAGTCTCTGGTGCACAAAATCATGTCAACTGAATGTATTGAACGTGTTAGTAATCTAATATTTGCATATTTATAGATACTTACGTCAAGGAAGCTACGTGTGTCATTGTCCCTCACCCTCGGACGAAAGCGTTCTATTTCTTGGACCGACATCCTGAGAGAGTTGCTCTACAACAAAGTTTTAAGTTGTAATCCATTTTTTACGTAAATCGATATATAAAAGTAGAGCAAATGACATACCACTCTGTCTAAGATCGGTCCTGCTCCCACCTGGCGACCTACATGAGTAGAGTGGTCGTACGTCGTGTCCTCATCCTCGGACGACTCAATGTCAACGTAGTCATCGTGTGTCCATTGTAGCTTAAGCCTCGGACGAGTCGCTTGGTGGTACCAAGCTTGGTACCGCCTGTACTCTCTGTTCGTGTGTGGCTCGTCGTTGTCGTCCACGTTCTCGTCGAACATCTCCCACTCTTCGATGTAGTCTCGGTGGTGATGGGCCCAATCAAAGATTTTCCTGTTTTTCTTACGATCGAGCCTGCAAAACACGTACACAAGTTACTCAACATCGTGTGACTATAACATGCATGTATGCCAAACTTAAAAATTTCGGCAGAGTTTTCTTTGTTTGTTGAAACAAACCACACCTATATGCATTCCATAGACATACAAACATACCAACAATTATTTCATCCATCTTATTCGACATATATCAAGTGGTAATAATATAAGTGCAAATTCAAGAAAAATGTCCAATTACAAAGAATAGAACACTTACTTGTGCAAGTCAACACCGGTCGACACTGGAGATGGTGGACAACGCTGCCTTGCTCCAAACTGGCGTGCAACTCGATGTGGAAGGTGGTACTCGACAGCATAGAAGCAGATAAGAGGGCACCTCACCCTGTAGAGCTCACTGTCGCTGTCACACACGTTGCTCACCGCAAAAGGAAGTGCAGTCTCGTCCGCGTATGGCTCCCAAGTCACCTGCAACGTGTCCAAACAAGAAGTTAGATAGCTTAATAAATAATTTCTTTCGAACCAACATGTATAATACTTTATACTTACACTAGAGGCCATTAGCCTGTCTAGCTCGTTCGTGTACTCTTTGTATGCCCGCTCCATCCTCGCGTGAGGAACTGTCACCTGGTCCCACAGGTACGCCCACGTCGGCTGTAGACGTGAGTTCTACACTGGGAACCAGTCGCGAGGAGCCAGCACCACGGGACGAGCAACTAGGAGCCGCGACCACATCCACAGCTGGAGTAGGTACGCACACCCACCAAGTGAGGCTGACTGTGAAGACCGCCGACACGCCTCGCAAAGCTGATGGTAAAGTAAAGCGAACACTGCAGATCTCTAGCTGTACTGACCCGCCTGGTCCCAGTCTATGAGGCAGTGGATCCACATCCACGACGCAGTGTCCCTCGTTCCGTCGGGGAAGAGAACAGAGCCAAACAAGTGTAGGATCCACGTCCTATAGTAGTACTGGACTGTCTTCTCGTCTACCCCTAGAGGACACTGTGCGAACTCAGCCCGAAGCCATGAGAGAAGAACACCAGAAGTGCGCTCTCCTTGCTCACCCACCGGACGTCCAAGGAAGGTCTCCACCCGAGCTCTCCAACCCTCTGACCTACACTGCCCTGTCACTGCTCTTCCCCTCACCCTTAGACCTAGCATCTTCTGACAGTCCTATAGTGTGACTGTCATCTCTCCAAACGCCATGTGAAAGCTGTGAGTCTCAGGTCGCCACCTATAATTTTACCAAACCAATAATGCTCCTCAGAAACATAACCGCGTGAACAAATGATTATTAATACAACCTATGTGTTCATAAAATACCTGTCAACCAACGAAGTCAAGCCCGCTGAGTTGAACAAAGGCAGGCCACGACGAACCTGGAAAGATATGACGTCCAGGCCAGCTCTCGATAGATAAGGTGTGTACCTGTCGTCGTACTGCATTTCCAAGAACCATCCATGTACTCTAGAATGAAGGAGCGGAAGGTTCTGCATTTTAACGAAATACAAATGTTACTTGACACACACATATGCACTTATAATTCAAAGTATGTGATATGGGAGTGTAAAATCTTACCTGCCCCGACGCTACGAGACGTCCTCGGTGGCTCTCGTCGTACACCGGGTCCAGAAGGTGGAATTGCGCCATCCTACAAAAAAAATATAGTCAGTAAGTTATAAAATAAATATGCATTTAAACATAAAGCAAGAATTGTACACTAAATACGATAGGTATTAAATAATAGAAACAACTACAAGTCGCACCTCACTAATTTGCCAATGGCAAGTGCGGGAATTGTGGCCAAGTATACCACACTTGCCACACTCGTACTGCTCTAGGTCATTAAGAAATGGCGTCGCTCTTCCATGTCGCGTTCTACCGGGTATCTGATCCATAACCATCATGTGTCTCGTCCTCTTTCTAGAGCCCCGCTTGTCCTAACGGTAAGCTGGATCTGCAACGTACGTTGGACCGTCGTATGGAGGCCACTCTCTAGGGTCCCGGAAAGGCATGAAGCAGGGGCCTCTATGTTTGGACAAGTGTGTCGACACTGAACTCGCGAGGTATCCTAGCCTCAATATCATAGTTGCGATGCCTAGCAGCTGCTACAAGGTGAGAACATACAAAGTGATACTGCCTTGGTTTCCCACAAGTGCATGAGAAATCTTGGAGGACTACCACATGAATCCTCGACTCTCGGACCTCACCATCAGATGTAGTACCACCGATATGCTTCACCTCATATCTTCCTGTGGCATGGTCAAAACATATGACCTCATGTGTGCGAGCCCTTTCCTTCGCCTTGCCAAGATGTGCATGTGGTGTGGGAGCCCAAATCTTACCTTCACTCTGCAACTGCAATGCATGGGCGTGTCGATCGTTGAACCAGGCAACAAGCTTGTAGAATGTGAATTGAACGATAGCGTTCACGGGCATACCACGAATCCCCAGCAGCAACTTATTAAAAGACTCGGCCATGTTGCTGCACTGAAACTCGTACCTCCAGCCACCTGCGTCGTGAGCTCTTGTCCATTTGTCCACATCTCTCATAAAATCTGTCAGTCATTGTCTACCTTTGGCATTAGATGCGGTTCTGACCTCCTCTAACTTCCTCTGAAAATTCCTATCCTCAAACTATCGAGCAGCCTCCTGGAAAAGATCAAAATTATCCTTCACACCATCCTTCCGGAGTAGATTCTCAGCAAGGTACCGAGTACACCAACGATGGTGCAAAGGTGCATACCCCTCTATCTCCTCTCGCACAGCATTAAGTATGCCCTGGTGCCTATCAGATATGACGCCGACCTCCCTGTCAGGCCCAACCACATATATTCGGACTAGCCTCAAGAACCATCCCCAGCTATCATTATTCTCCCTCTCAACCAAAGCAAATGCCAAAGGAACAAGCTTGTTGTTTGCGTCACACGATATGTCTATGAGAAGTGTGCCACGGTATTTGCCAATCAAGAATGTACCATCAATGGAGAAGACTGGACAACAGTGCCTAAATGCCTCGACACACTGAGAGAAGCACCAGAAAGCACGAAAGAATATCTGTCTCCCATCCTTCTATGCGTCTGGCCTAGGGATGTACTCATAATGCATGTCTGGATTCACTGCTTTGATTGCATTGAGAAGTACTGGAAGCTGCTCGTAGCCATCCTCCCAGTCCACATATATCATCTTCCACGCCCGCTGCTTAGCCCTCCAGGCTTTGCCATAAGATATGTCATATCCTCCATACACCTCATTAACTATTTTGATAATTGTCCTGACCTTCATGTTCGGCTCACCCTGTAATACTTTCATCAACTGCTTGGCAATGAGGATAGATGTCAACTGTCGATGCTTCGTGCTGAGGTCATGTGAAGAACAAGTGTGTGGTCCGACAACTCTTGTGATCTTCCACTTTCCGGAGACCTTTTGCTTCCTTACACAAACCCTCCATGGACAACGTTCCTTGTCACAAACAACCGTATAACGCCGCTCCACATGGGAATGCAGGACCTTGTACGGTCTCTTGCGTATCACTGCAAACGCCTGCAACCACCTCTTCAATGCAGGGAGGTCATTGAAAACCCTCCCCTTCTCTATCTCCATACTAGGACCAGCCTCTGGAGCTTCCTGCAGCTCATCTTCACATCCTTTGGCACACGCCTGATCTGAATGAGTAAGATCACTGAACTCATGAACCACAGGATCACGGCGGCCGGGAAAAATATGCCTCAGCATCTCAACGTCACTCTCCGTGAGCTCTCCAACGGGACGATCATCGTTAGAATCAACAGCCCTTGCGATCTCATATGGTTCTGAATCATTCATAATTTCAACACTATTAGAGGCACGGATTCCATCATCAATCTGGACTTGAGCATCAGCAGGAGGAGCGCCCTCATTATCGGGAACGTCTCCTACAACATAGCCACAAATAAGAGATGATAAGAAAAGTGGATGAGAAGAAGAGACTTAAGCTACAAAGATAAAATGATGCCTAATTGACACTTACTCGGATGATTCTGTGTCAAAGAGATCTCCTGAGGAGGATGTGCCACATCATTGGGGGCAGATTGCGCATCGGGAACGGTAGGCGGAACCTCAGCATCCACATCACGTTTCGGGACGGGAGGTTCAAAAAATGCCTGCTCACCCATTGGCGGGGACAACCCAAGAGGGATGGGATCAACGAGCACCCGATGCACAACCACGTCCAAACTTTGGAATTGGCTTTTCATAGCCGATCTCACATAGTTGTCCCACTGATCTGCACACCCTATTGGGATCATCGTCCTTAGCATGTTGGGAGGGAAACCTAGGTGAAGTACACCCTCAACTATGATGCCATCATCTCCATAGCAATGTACCTCCTCATGAGCCCTTGCAGTCAACTCACTAAATGATGGCTTCTCATTGAATAGTACAGGCACACTTTGCATGTCAACAAACTCAACATATCCATAGCGATCTTGTTCCACAGTTCCTCCATGATATATAATCACTAGGTTGTCCATCTAGTTCCCAAACATAACGAAGCACAATTGCTTTACTACAATATACACAAAAAGTAAATACTAAATACTACGAACTACTAAGTATTCATAACTAATAACTACTACTAACAGCACAGTACTACTAACTAACTATGTCAAGTAACTATCTTCGTAACTAACTATATAACTATTTAACTAACTAAATAACTAAGTAACTATATAAAGTATCCATCAATCTTAATCTATAATACACTAACTAACTAGCTTCATAACTAACTAACTAACTATTATTAAGTAAGAACGACAAAGTATTTTACCTTGTGCAGAAGCGGAGATGCCGGCGCTTGAGATGCGAGCGACGAGCAGCAACGTGCGGCCGAGGCGGCGCCGCGCGAGCGGCGGGCGGGCCGGTGTGGGCGCGCGCGCGGCAGGGCTCAGGCGCGGGGGCGCGCGGCCGGGGCGCAGGCACGGCGCGAGCACGGGCGCGCTGCACGACACGGGCGCGCGGGCGGCGGCACTCGGGCGCGGTCGGGGCGCGGGTGCGGGCGGCTGCCGGCGCGGCGGCCGGGCACGGTCGGCGGCGCGAGCGGGCCGGCGACCGTTGGCGGCGTTCCGGCAGACGGCCGTGCGGGCAACGAAGAAGAAAGAGAGAGAGAAAGGAAAAGGAAGAAGAATACGTTTTTACTGGGAGCTTGGCACCAAGATCCATGGCACCATGCATGGCGCCAAGATCCATGGCGCCATGCTCCCTGCCACGTCAACGCCACGACGGCAGGGTCATGGCGCCAGTGATCCCGGCGCCATGTCGTTATATCTTGGCGCCGACGACTATGGCGCCAAGACAAGGGTCTATTTTTTGAAATCTTTCTGCTAGGGGCATATTTGAGAGAATCTTTCAAAAAAAGGGCTAAAAACAAAAAAGACAGTGCCTATGCCGACTAGGACTGTTTCCTTTATGTGTACAGATGATAGTGATTCTGACATGGATGATAGTGATTCTGATGATTACGAGAGGGTTTCGAATATTCTACAATTCATGCGGTGCCATCAAAATAATTTATTTGCTTCTGCCCTTCTTGCAATCAAGTACTACATGACTTATGTTGATAAAAATGAAGCAATAACTCCAGCACAATCTGGATTTGGTTGGACTTTGGAGATGCTCAACACACTAGGTCAAAGTCATAATATGTTTAGAATGGATGCGTCATTATTTCACATGCTGCATAACTTGTTAGTGAATAAATATGGTTTGGAGTCATCATTACACATGAATTCTTTAGAGGCACTCGCTATCTTCCTTGTAGTATGTGGACACGGTACATCATTCAGTGCTTTGCATGGAATATTCAAGCATTCTAGAGAGACATTTAGTAGGAAATTTGATGATGTCTTGACTTGTTTGGTGTCCATGTGCGAGGACTACATAAGGCCTATTGATCCTAACTTCTTTACAACACATCCTAGGATAAGTAATGATAGTAGGATGATGCCTTATTTTAAAGATTGCATTGGAGCTCTAGATGGTACTCATATCTCAGCTACACCACCTCCAAATGATGTCATTAGATATATTGGTCGAAGTCGCAAACCGACTCAAAATGTCCTAGCTATTGTCGATTTTGACATGCGCTTCACATATGCATCTATTGGACAACCCGGATCTATGCATGACACTAGTGTGCTCTTTCATGCACTTAGGCATGACCACGACAAATTCCCACACCCCCCTCAAGGTATGTTTATGTAACATTTTAGAAATTATAAAGTTCATTTTTGTAGAAGTTTCGTGCAATTAAATTTTGCTCTACTGTATGCAGGAAAATATTATCATGTTGACGCTAGATATCCAAATAGACCTGGATACTTGGCACCATATAAGGGTGAGAGGTACCATGTGCCGGATTGGCGGAGAGGTCCTGCTCCAAGTGGGCAACAAGAAATGTTTAACCATTTGCATTCAAGTATTCGTAACGTGGTGGAGCGCTCATTTGGTGTGTGGAAGATGAAGTGGAGGATCCTTCTTAATATGCCGAGTTATCTGATGCAGAAGCAAAAGATGATTGTTGCCGTAACCATGTATCTACATAATTTCATTCGTGAGAACCATTATGAGGATAAAGATTTCAGTAAATGCGATCGGAATCCAGATTATGTGCCCACTATACCTCGAAGGTATAGAAAGGATTTTGGTTTGCGCAGAGGTGATACATCAACTTCAGAATCTAATGATTGGAATATGGATAAATTCCATGATGACCTTGCTCGGGCAATTTATCTTTCTAGATCGTCGTGATTATATATGTTTGCATTGTATCATGATATATGATTTATGTACTATTTCATCACCTTGCACGGGCATATTTGTTTGAACGGATCCGTAATGTGCATTAATATTGCTTGCGACTTCATTGTGTTATTTTTTATTTTTTATTTTTCTATTTTATTTATAATTTATTAACTTTTGAATTAAATATTTTAAATTCAATTTTTCTCGTCGGATGAAAAGAATGCAGAAACATACACGTGAAACAAACTAGCTCGTCACCGTTAAGGAGGAAAAAGGAGAATACCAAAAATAAAAAAAGCAAGGGCGTTGTAGTCATTTTGTGCTTTTGATGTACTATGAGGAGCTGTTTTGCCAAACGGGTTGTCAAAATGGCTCCAGCTCCATCGAAAGAGCAGTTCGTGGAGCTAAAGCCAAAAAAATGGCTCCACCAGTGAATTGGAGCCATGCCAAACGGGGCCTTAATAATCACACAATTCTTCCTTTTGTTTTCAAAGAAAAGAGTTGGCCGGGATGCTCCATTAGTTGTATATATATTATTTTTGTGTTAATCGTATGCATACATACATACATAGATACATGGGTGGATCCACGTAGGAGCTACTGGGTGCGGCCGCACCCAGGCTAAAATACAAAATACGCTATACTATGTTTGTTTCTACGGTATTCGCACCCCCTGAGTCCAAACGTCTGCACCCACAACCCTGCTGAGTCGACGGAGAGAGCCCACAATTCCCAACATATAGCTCAATATCAGCCAGGCCCCCGCCCGCACGGAATCGTTGGCAACTCGGCCGTCACTTTGACTCACGCCAAACTGCCGACACATCGCCTCCCCTTGGCGACGGCGCGAACTCCAGTGGAGGGTGACCCGCTACCGCTGGTCGTCGACCGCGGCCGGTCGGCCATGGGCATTGTTGTGCGCTGGCCAAGCAGCTAGCCTTAGGGTCAAGGGCACCAGCCACCAGGAGCACATCATAGTCCGCCGTTGCCCTGGCCGTGATCTTCTCTATTTTGTTTCATCCTTCAAAACTCAAAGTAAGCAACTTCCAAGGTCCTCTATTCTTCCAATTTCCGTCAGTATGAGCATCCGAATTGTTTTCAATTTTGTTGTTCTTGCCTTCTTGGTAGTTTGTCCAGATTCTAGGATTAGACTTTTTTTTCTTTCTATGATGTTTGATAATTGATATTTATGAAAGCAATGAAGCAAATAAATTGGTTTCAGTTGCTTGTTTGCTCAGCCCGCTTTTAATCTAAGAGATCCATTTCATGATTTTAATGTGGGGAAATTGATGGAGCTACAAAAGGATGTAGATTTAATCTATAAGAAGTAATGCATATTATTAGTTTGGGCGAGGCACCAAAATTGGTACAAGCACCATCCCTAAAAGGACATGAAGAAAAACTGCAAGCATGACCGTAACTTCATAGCTTCTTTATATATTATAGGCACTCTTATCATGCATCGCGAAAAAAAACGTGTTCGGTCGTTTGTGGCAAGTGGCGACACACTACACCGCCTCCATTAATCGATTCTGCCCACCTCAGTTTTCTGTAGCAGTGGTGTGATCGGTGGCTAGGTGCATTATCTATGGTTGCACCCCTCCAAATTTCTCTACCTCCTGCATAGATATACGGCCTCGCAAAAAAAAACATACATAGATATACATATATAGCATGGCATGCATGACAGGTACGTGCGTGATGAAGCAGCCAATGCATGCAGCAGCTCGCTATAGCTAGCTCAAGCTGAACAGTACTCTAGATAGCAGTAGAGCGACCTGTCGTTCGGATCTCGCAACAGTGTACTGCTAGCTAATTAGCTTTAATGCATGTTTCAACCACGCTGGTGAGCAGGTACGGTTAGCAGGGCATCGCACCGTGAAATACTGTATATTACTAGTGTAACTAGGGTATAGAAGTGCTCAGGTTCACATATAAGTACTCTACACATGCATCATGCATGTGAGGTGTTGCATACTCTCTCCGTCCCTTTATCTGGGTCGCTCGGGAAGCATGAATGTGAGGAGAATATGTTTTTCCACCGACAGTCAATAAGGGACAGAGCAGTACATCAGTTGCTTGCTTTTAATTTGTGGTCCGTCCTATTTGTTTGAAGTACTGCAGTAATACTTTTTAGTAAAAGAATAATATTTTTATCTCACAATGAATCACCATAAACTAAATTTCAGCTATTCCCTGAGTCCCAAATTACGAGCCACTCCACGAATCTTGTAACGAGTAGCTTGTAATTTGGCGTTGCTTGCTGCTTGTTACTGCTACTGCTTGCTACTGCTACTGCTAGCTAGCTACTGCATGTGAGGCGTTGCTTGCTGCTTGCTGCTTGCTACTGCTACTGCTACTGCTAGCTAGCAGTCGGCGTCCTCCACCTGCAGATAGAGAATTGTTGTTAAGAGCTAGCGCTAGCTAGAGACGTAGGACAGCTATATATCCGTCGTCCATTTCCCCCCCGCCCGGCCGTCAAAGCCTGCTCTCCTGCCCAGCCAGCAGGCCTGCGACAACCACCTGGAGGCCACCATGACGACGCCGACGCCGACGCCGACGCCGCTCCTCCTCCTCCTGCTGGTGGCGGCGGCGGCGAGGTGCTGCCATGGGTCGTCGTCGTACTCGTACCAGCAGCAGCAGCAGCAGCACTACAAGATGATGAACGCGTCGTCGTCGTCGCAGCAGGAAGAGGAGGACCGCCGGCCGGTGGTGACGGCGGTGATCGTGTTCGGCGACTCCATTGTCGACCCGGGCAACAACAACGACCTGCACACGCTGATCAAGGCCAACCATCCGCCCTACGGCAAGGACTTCTTCAACCACGAGGCCACCGGACGCTACTCCAACGGCCTCATACCCTCAGACCTCATTGGTATGTATGTAGTCTACTCCCATTTAATTTCCTTCTCTTGTTCACTTGTTGTTGGTTGGCTTCTTCTTTTTTTTCCTCGATCAGATCGGTTGGCTTCTTCAATTCCCACTGCATTGCACTACGGGGCCTTAACTCTTGCAAGGGTCAAGAGCTGCCTTGACATGCATGCACTGAAACATTTGTTCTTTCACGAGCTGATCGATCGATCGATGCGAAGGAACACATGCACCACCATGCCTGCCGACATGGCCATGCATCATTTCCCAATAACAGATCGAGGACTTTAATTTCCTTGAGGATATATAAGCTATTATATAAATGCATGTATATATAGTATAATACTCCTATATACATATATAGAGGAGTAATACTACTGAATCGATTACTAATTTTATAATGTGTACGTATGTTCAGTAGTAGTATACTATATACATGCATACATATGCTATTCGGTACTCCCTCCCTTCTCCTTTATATACAAGGCACGGCTTGGCACTAAATAATTAGATAAAAGATTTAATTATGAGTCTAACCGTACCAAGTCTGTGTTATAATAATTTAAAGTTATTGGTCAAAGATTTTGAATCTTGATACGGTTTCAGTGTCCCTAGCTGCTCTGTCTTTGTGCTTGTTGCGCGCACGCGTGCACACACATGCATCGATCTGCAGGCCGATTATTAATACTCCCTCCGTTCAAAAATGATAATCATATTAGACCAAAGAAAAATTCATACAAAATAGATTTTGACCACTAATTTCTCTCTTATAATCTAAAGCCGATGGCTACAAATCAATCTCATCTTATAGGCACGTTTAACAAAAAATCTGTTGATGCAAGTTTTATGCTCTAAACTTTCATAAATTTTGACTAATTGTTGGTCAAAACTTATAAAGTTTGACTTTTTTGTGGTGAAATACGGTTACCATTTCTGGACGGTACTCCCTCCGTCTGGTCCTAAATAATTTGTTGCTCGACGCGGAGCTGGTCGGGCCGATGGTATATGTGGAGCTATAGCTAGGTGGTACTATGATAGAATTTGGTCGAAATTAAAGTTAAACTATAGTAAATGATATTGGTTGAGCTGTCTAAATTATAAAGATTGTATATGAACCACACGCCGATAATTTACTTACTAGTTTTACATTTAAGATGGACAAATCCGATGGACTCTAAATTATCCTGCTAACTACGGCAAGCCGACGGTTGTGGGCCGCCGGCGACGGCGAGGTCGTTGGCTCACATGCATGATCTATAGTAGTGACTAGTGAGTAGCCATGCATGGGATTGGAGACTAGACTGGCGGTGGTGCAGTTGGCGGGTGGGGCGGCGCGCGCGCGGCGTCCACGCTGGCCGTCTGATATATAGATTGCATATAATTCATGCGGCGTTGGGTGGCATGGCATATGGCATGAAGAGAGAGAGGACCGTCGCCGTCGCTACTACGGTGACGCCGACGGTGAGCATGCACATATATCACACACACATAGGGCCTGTTTGGGAGGGCTCTCGCCAGCTCCGGCTTTTCCACTGTAGCGCACTGTAGTGCACAGAAGCCAGAGCAGGGAGAGAAAAAAAAGAGCTTCTCCAGAAGGAGAGAGAAAACCGGCTCCGTGCTATAGTGCTACTACAGTGACCGACGAGAGGAGCCGTAGTCGGTTGAAGCCGTGCCAAAGAGGCTCATAGTGTATATATATATATATATATATATATATATATATATATATATATATATATATATATATATATATGCCGGCCGGGCCCATACTCATGACGACACGCATTTCCTGTACGTACGTACGTGTAATCGTGTATATATAGTCCTTAATATAATTTGATGATCTCATAAACGTCGTCATCGAAGGGGAAGGCATGCAGGCTGCGTGCATCCCCCCAGTATATGCGTTGAAGCAACAAATATAATGGTGGTGGTGCCGTAACGGGCAACATGTATATTATATTGTTACCAGTAAATATGCCCATACGTTGCTACGAGAGAAAAAAAACTATCAAATACATTGCATTAGGAGAAAAAAATTATCAAACATTTATGAAAACAACAATAGGAATGCTACCATATGCAGTTATATTTTACCTTTTGTAATAAAGGGATTAGTTAATTAGATGTTTTGAAAACCATTAGTTAATTAGACTTGATGTGCTTGGTAACATGCCATTTTATCGATCTATTAGTCAGACTTTACATTACTTCAACTCAAAAACCAGAGTCAATTAGACATTGGACTTGAGGACAAACATAGAACACAATAATTTCCTATTAACCGTGCGGCAACGGAAGGGCAATAAATACAAGAGATAGATTTTTAGAGGCTAGCACTAAAACTGAAGCTTTATCATAACACATGACTATTCAAAGAATGCATCAGTCCACAATTGTTTAGGATCATTACTGCTCTCACACTTCAACTGCCAAAAAGGGAAAAATTCACATATTTCTGGTACTGTTTACTTATGATGTTGAGGTGCATTATCAGTCTGTTGTTCCATTGCCTAAATGACAGCAACTAAACCATCCAAAGCAAGCACATTTAAAGCCGACAAAGAACTGTCCACAGGAAATGCACTCATAGACAAAAGCTTAGCTAACTCTTCAAAAATATTTGAGCACTCTAAATCACAGTCCATAAGTGAATACATCGCAGCCATAAACTTTTTCTGCCAGCAAATAAAATCAATTCTAGCCTCAACGACAACTTCTTGCTGCTGATAACTTGCTCAACTCTGTGCCAATCTTGGATAACATATGAGAAGAAAGCCACTATTTGCAGCTTATGTTCATGGCACAGATGGTAAAAGAGAGTTAAAAGAATGCTGCACACTGTTGATAGGACTAGGGAGATTATTGACAAGCCAAAATGCATTAGTTTGCGGAACAATTCATCATGTACAAATGCTAAAAGTTTTTTATGTCTGTGTATTGACAAAGCCAACAACTCAATAGCCGAATTTATCAACCCCAGATCAAAAGGCGGCACATCCTCATCGAAGTCTTTTGCTATGTTCAAGAGGGAGCACAAGAATTGCAATATCTCTACCATACAAGGAACCCCAAAGGGCTCCATGAAGTCTTTTTCTTGCACAACACCAGAACCATCTCCCACCTCACGGCCAGAGCTATTCAAACATACACAGTCACTCTTCCTGTTCTCTGTCTCCTCAGCACCCAAACATTGGCTTTGCAACCAGCAACCTGCATAACAAATGCTGCCAACAAATTAATAAATTTCATTTCGTATAGGAAGACATGAGCCTTCCAAGTTCCTACTAACAAATGCTTGGTTCCAAGCTAACAACTAACAAGAGTTGTTCTTAGTGTCATACTGTCAGTATTTGCAAGGTGGTCATATTGCTCAAATGACAACAATTAGTTCAATAAGAGATTCAATATATACATAGGTTTCCCCTTTTTTTTAGTCTATATATCCTGTAACTTTTGTACATAAGTAGTGTCGGTACAGCTTGTAGGCACAGGATGCAACAGCTGCTAAGCTCAGAGCAACACAATTGATTGTTAATGTCTTCCAAAATAAAAATAATAAACACTCTCCACTGAAACCCAATTTTCACAATGGGGCACAAGGAAAAGTTACAGACTACCAAATCTGGTCCTAAAATGCAAATAGTAAGGTACTGAGCCAAGAATGTACAGATCATAATTGCATCATATATACTTGTGTAATTTGATGAGATAGTGAATCCCCAGTCCAGTATTCCATGAATTTCAGCACAAAGAGCCTGCAAGATGAACTGAATAGTTAAAGTAAAATTTATCAGTCAACATAAATAAACCACAAGATGACTTGGAAATATGTGTTTTTTAATATATTCTTTTAGTTGTTCTTTGAGCTTCCATTCAGTAACATGAAAATCTTTCCAATTATGGTTATTCAAATTTTGTTGACTTTCAAGAATGTCCAAATGATATTGTATTCCCTGTAGCTGTATAAATAATCAGATGTTTAGAAATCATCGTAAACAAAATGGATGGATTAATTTATTACAAATTTTATAGAGTTATTAAAGTTATAGAAACAAACCATAATAGTTAGGTCAGCACGATTGAATTCCCAACACAATGAATTGAGTACTTGTATCTCGGGCTTTCTTGCGTTCAAAACGGCTAAATACCAATGGGTGTCTTTGATATTTATTGGCAGAAAAATCTAAAATCAAGTCAATGGATTAGCTGCACACGTATATAAAATAAGGAACTAAGAATATACTAAACCTAATAATAATTGACAATGGAGATAGATGTTACCATTTCATGCTCAAGATAGTTTCTGACAATCTCTGTAATAAAACTACCATCTTCATGTACACCCATGTTGCCATCCCTTTTAAATAATCGAGTAATAAAGGGGTTTTCAAAATATACTTTAGCATCATCCATATTTTACAGATGTACTTGCTCCTTTATACTCACTGATCACCTACAAATATTTTAATAGAATACATTAAATCAATTTTGATACTGAGAAATAAATTGCCTAATCATTAGGTGTACTTACATCATCATCTAACCATTTGCTTTGGTCTAGGAGGCACAACAATTGATGTTGTTTCATAGATATTTCATCCATCTTCACCAGTAGATCGTCTTTCGAAGATGTTTCTATTATTATTTGGGCACATAAGTCCATATTGGTCAATATATAATTTGCATATAATTCAATATGGATTAGCTTTATATACTCAGTACTATAATCAAAAGATTACATACCAAAGAATAGATATAAATGAAAAAAACCTTGTGGGAGATAGTCATACATATCACCAACATTGTTTAATGTCTCTATGGTTGATGGTGCAGCTGAAGGCATTGGATCAACAATAATAAGTTCACCTGAATGTTTTTCATGACTTATCTGCTTATCTTTGAATTCACAAACTGAAGATAATGTATCTCTGGTTGGCGATGCAGTTGAAGGCATTGGATGAACAATTTTCATTTTATACAATTCCAATAGATCAAATTCAGTACATTTTGCTTTCTTTAAAGGTCGAACATAAAAATTCTCAGCAGTGCTTGATCCAACGTTATTATCCATTTATTCTGTAAAAAACCATCGAAGTAACAGAGACGAACGAAGTAACAGAGATGAAATAATCAAATAAATAGTTAAAAAGGGAGCATCAGCTACTTAAATATTGTACACATGGGGTACAAACTCGGTAAACTAAGATCTACAATCAGGACACCAAAACTTATATTCTGTAAAAAAAACCATCGAAGTAACAGACACGAAATAATCAAATAAATAGCAATTCGGGTTTGACGCGATTACATAGCATACTACTATATACTATATATGTATGCACTGATATGGACCCAGTATGAGGAGGATGCGGAAAGGAAGCTAACCTTGTCAAACGTGTGTCTGGCGAGAGCAAAAGATTTGGTTATTGCTTAGCACGTCGAGATAAGAATTTGAAGTTGACGAAGAACAGGTACAGATCAGGTGCTCGGTGAGGCGCTTCTTTGCTCGGTGAGATCAGGTACTTGTCGTGCTTGTTGAGATTATCCCAAAGGCACAACATTATATGAGTCCAAAAAAACCAGATCGAATTTGAGTCGGACGTGGTGTTTGTAACTTACCATGGATTTGATTTCTCGATTTGATTAGAATCCAATTTCGATCTGATTCCAACTCCTTCGATCTGAACGCGCGTGTGGGCGCGCCGGCCGGCCTTGCGACGGCTGGGACGGCCGGGCGGGTGGCAGCCTGCTACATCCAGGACGAGCGGCCGGGAGGCCGGGCGGACGGCAGCCTGCGACGTTCGAAACATGTCGTTGGGCGACCTTATGTGGCGGCGCTCGACGGAGCTGTCCTGGTTGGCCGCTGGTAGGGCGCTAGGCAGAGCTGCCCTGGTTCGCCGCCGGTAGCGACGTCGGCGTCGCTGGATGGAAGCTTCGGTGGCGCAGGAGGGAATCGACGCGGCATCTGCGGCGCGGCATCGGCGTGCGTGAGGAGAGGCGATGCGGCATCGGCGGCGTGCGTGAGGAGAGGCGACGCGGCTTCGGCGTGAGGAGAGAAGAGAAGACGAGATGAGGAAAGTGTCTGTGGGCTGCGCAGCGAATAGGCCGGAGCAAGTGAGTGGAGCGAGACTGTTGGACCGAATTGAATGGGCTGGACGAAAAAAAACTTAAAATTTTGTCTTTTTATTATTAGGTATAGATATGTATGTATCGTGTGTCCCTACTCCTTGCGCGCGCCCCGGCGAGGTGTGCTGTTGCTCCGATCCGTCGGAAAAAAAAAAGAAGAAAAGATATTTGATACTCAACAAAATGAAAGTTATGTTGGCAATATATACAAGCAGCCAACTACGACACACTCTATATATATCTATATATATCTACATATATACGAGTAGTAGTACACTGCCTTTTCTAAAATCCGTGCGGTGCAGGCAATAATAAGTGTAAGGAGGATAGATGGAGATCTATCATGCATGTACATGTACCGTCCGGGATCCCGTACGTCTATGGGCGGCTTATTTATTTGCAGCACTAGCCGGACCACATGCACAGCTAGCACAGGTTTTAATTTTTAAGGAAGAAAGAAAGAAGCCACAACCACAATTAGATGCAGCATCAGCATGCCCCGCAGTCTAAATAAGGCCTGTTTCATGCATTAATTATAGGGCCAACCAGGTAATTTTTAGTCTAAATTGGTTCTAGCCCATTCAGACAGGACTATAGTAGCTAGTAAGTGGGCTAGCTTATTAGCCAAACCTATATTACTCTCTCTCTATATATATATCTCCCTAAACAAATAGATTTCTAGAGTTGTTTTAAGTCAAACTTTTTAAACTTTGACTAAACTTCTAGAAAAAAAAACCATCAAGTTTTGTGACATCAAATTAGTATCATTAGATATACCATAGAATATATTTTCATAATGTGCTTATTTTATATGTCATAGAAGGTATTACCCTTTCCTACAAAAAAAAATAGTCAAACTTAAGATAGTTTGGCTTGCACGGATTTTAGAAATTGATTTATTTGAGGATGGATGGAGTAGTTGTTAACTAACTAGTTGGTCAACCCTAGCTCATTTAGACTAAGTTTTAGCTTCAACAATTAACTAGCATTAACTGATCAAACATGCCCTAAATCAATCTCTACAGTTATTCCTGCAGGAGCGGATGTCCGACTACTACTGCATCCACAGTTGGATGTTCCCTCCGTGTAAAAGTTATTCCAATAAATTACACTATCTCCAACTTAACTCATTCACAGAGAAGAGTATACCAACATAATTAAATAATTACACTATGAAAACATATATCTTATATACATCTAATTAATGGTTCGTGCTCTTCTATATAAGCTCAGTCAAATTGAAGAAAGTTTGGCTTAACACAATTCTAGAGTTTGATTATTTTGAAATAGAGGTAGTATATATAAGAGTACATATATCTATACTATTTCAGCGCACCACCCTTGCTGTTCTTTATTTATTTACCCTCCGCATCAAGTAAAGCATCCACATTCCTTCTCAACCATTAATTGATTTGCATTGTGCAGCCCAGCAGCTTGGAGTGAAGCAGCTGCTGCCGGCCTACTTGGGCGTGGATCTGAGCCCGGAGGATCTGCTCACCGGCGTCAGCTTCGCGTCCGGCGCCACGGGATTCGACCCGCTGACGCCCGTCGTGGTGAGCGTGATCTCGCTGGATCAGCAGCTGGCCTACTTCGACGAGTACCGCGGGAAGCTGGTGGACATCGCCGGCGAGGAGGAGACGGCGAGGATCATCGACGGCGCGCTGTTCGTGGTGTGCGCGGGCACCGACGACGTGGCCAACACCTACTTCACGACGCCGTTCCGCAGCGTGGAGTACGACATCCCCAGCTACGTGGAGCTGCTGGTGAGCGGCGCCGAGGAGTTCCTCCGCAAGGTCAGCTCCAGGGGCGCCAGGAAGATCGGCTTCGTGGGGATGCCGCCGGTGGGGTGCGTGCCGTCGCAGCGGACGCTGGGGGGCGGCCTCGCCCGGGCGTGCGAGCCCAAGCGGAACGAGGCGGCGCAGCTGTACAACGCCAGGATCCAGGAGATGATCGCCGGCCTCAACGCGGAGGCCGGGTTCACGACGCTGGTGGTGTTCCTGGACATCTACCGCATCCTGGACGACCTCATGGAGCGCGGGGACAGGTACGGCTTCTCTGAGACCACCAGGGGCTGCTGCAGCACGGGCACCATCGAGGTCACCGGACTCTGCGACTCCCGCTTCGTCTCCGTCTGCGACGACGTCTCCCAGCACGTCTTCTTCGACAGCTACCACCCCACCGAGCGAGCCTACAGGATCATCGTCAAGGACATTTTTGACAACTACGGCCAAGTGCTCTTCTGATCGATGATGTCATTCATATATATCATCGATCGTCTCGATCGATGATAAGATCCATCTACATTGTATCTATCTATCTATCTATTATCTACTACGCATACCCTGCTTGCAAAGTCCATTGCAACTACTCTTGCTTTTCTTTCTTTCCCCTTCCCTACCGGATGTTAATCGATCGATCGTTGCATAGAATATAATGCACATATATATAACAGACAGGTTGTTGTTATATGTATAATTATTATATATATCGAAGCAATCAACAACGCCAACCCTCATCATCATAAATTTCATGTATGCATGTCCACCTAGGCAGGATGTACATGTGCTGTACCACGAGTTATGGATGTTGTAACATTTCAGATGTGTCTGTCAAATTTTCACTAAACTACAATTCAATATTCATTTTGTTTGTTTCAATTCTAGTAGGAATGAAAGCGGAGCACTCTGTATTATTAGAGGCTTGGCATCGACCGAACAGCTAGCAACCAAATGAGCCCTACCTCCAGATACCGCAGCCCATTACACTTTCGTCTAGCAGGCCCAAGCCTCCAGGAGGCCCATTACACTTTCATGTTCATGGCACATTAGCCTGAACCGGACAGCATATTTCACGTTCTTTGGGCCTTTTTTCCCCCCAGCCAGGCAGCCTAGCTATTTTAGAAACACGCAGAGATGATTTTACCATTTCGGATTTAAACCATTTTTGTGGTGGTAGGGACTTCTTTTGGCATTGGACTTCACCTAGAGGTTAATTAGGTGAAATTTTGTTGGGGGGTTAATCTTCAATTTTTTGATATAAAAAATATCACTGTATAGGAGACTTTCATATCAAATTCAATGTTAGAAACACGGACGATGTCTTTCAATGGGATCTGATTGCAGTACAATATGGGTTGTAACACCCTAAATTTTTGCTTTGTTTTAAAATAGCTAAATATGATTTAATTAGGTATGTATGTGTGCATTTAAATATAGAGAATAATAAATTTTGTGAAATTAAAATTAATCATAAGGTTAACCATTTGTTTTTGCACTCATGCTGTTGCACTATATTTTGTGATGATTGGTTTGAGTCAAAGTTTAAAGACATTCAAAAACATTTGAAAATGTGATTTGAAAATCAAATTTGAAAAAGGAAAATGAAATAAACTTTTCCCGCTTTCATTTCTCCGTTTTCGGCCCGTTGGCCCAACTCCCGCAGCTGCCCTTCTCTCGCCCGCGCTTTCCTTCTTAGGCCGCGGCCCAGCCCACCTCGCCAGCAACCGTTGCCCCCTCTCCTCTCCCGCGGTCACTGACCGTCCGGGCCCGCATGTCGGCGCTTTCTCCTTCCCCAACCTCCCCCGCGCCTCGCTCGGACGCTGCAACCGCCATGACCGCCGCGCCCACGAACGGAGATCGTGGGAGCGTCCTTTCCCCCCCCGCGCCCGGCCTTATAAGGGAGCCGCAACCCCCTTCGCCTCTCTCCCGGCTGCATCCCCGCTCCATTTCCCCCCCCATTTGAGCCCCCGAAGCCGCAGCAACGTCGCCGGAGAACCGTCCGCTCCTCCACATCGCCATCGTCTCTGAGCCGCCCTCGTCTTCGTTTTGCCGCTCGGTGAGCTTCGCCGCGTTCCCCTCTCTCTCCCCCCCTTTTCTTTCTTATCCGTTCATCACAAGATCAACGGCCGTGGGCAGTCGATACCCCTTCGGGGTTCATTTTGTTAAAGAGACCCCGTTATTTTCAGTAATTAACCCGCAGTCCTCGGTTCTAATGAATTTTCAGAATTTCGAATTATTTTAATTCCGAAATGTTTTCAATCTATTTACAGAATTGCCACTGCAGTAAAACGTGTATAAAATCGTCGTTTTAGCTCCGATTCGACCCGTTCAACTTGCGTTAGTTTTGTAATTTCGTAATCTACGCATTAGTGCTACTGATGGACCTGTTAGAAGCTTTTAAGTTTCTCGATTAAGACTAGTTTAGTAGCTAGTTTTGGAACCTTGCTTAGCGCGTAACTTTTGCGTTGTAGCTCCGTTTTTCGTGCAATTCGCGTCAATGTGATCGTAGCAAGACGTAGATGATTTTGGTAAACGTTTTATTCAGATTTATTTTTTGTTGGTGTACTGTTCTAATAGTAGCTATGTTTTGCTTGTATGTCTGCTCCGAATTGCGTGTTGTACTTCGTGTCGTACGAGTTCAGACGGTGAGGAGTACGTCGGAAATCCGGACGCGTACGAGGAGCAGCAGGACCAGCATCAGTTCGTGAATCAAGGCAAGTATAGCATGGGCCTTCCTTGATTCCTACTCATTATATAATCTACTCATTATGCATGTGTCTAATATTGCTCGACTATAAGGACATCCTAGCCATTTATGACTTATATCTTGATACCTATGGGTTTTATTGCATATGGGTAGAATGCTAGTGCTCTATTCAAACATGATCAATACTATGATTAATGGAACAAACGGATAAACATGATGGTAATGATTGAAATATAGGGTGATGGTGCAAATGATGTCGATCATGTTGCCCTAAACTCTCCGTAAGGACTTGTCTGTAGGGCAAAAGCTGGGACATACAGTGCAACCGTGAGAGTCATATGGCTCTGACTTTAGCTCAGTAATAGGATCTTTTCTAGCTTGTTAGAGGTTACCCGAAAGGGCGCAAGAGGGGCTTGCCACTTTGGGTATAGAACTGCCTCTGTTCTGATGTGTATAGCCTGCGGGAATTGTGCCATCGAAAGGGGGGTTCTCTATATCTGCCTGCCGAGGAAACCTCGCGGCCCTAACTTGTTAGAAGAGGCCTATGGAAGGCTTCATAGTGTACCCTGCCTGCTCACCTTGGAAGTGTTAGGGGGTCGACGGGCCCCGGGCATACGGGTAACACGACTCACGGGTAAAGATGCACAACCTCTGCAGAGTGTCAAAACTGTTATAACAGCCGTGCTCACGGACACGAGCGGCCCGGAAAAACTCACAGAATAAATGGTTACTAGATATGTGGATGATCTATGATGATGATGATGAGATCACACTGTTGCTTTCTCTTCTTAATTCTAGTAGTGGATCATGTGGGTTAAATGGGTGTTTGAGCATAACTTAATAATGATTAACAATGAAATATTGATCTACTAAAAGTGTTAACTGCAGTCAACCGTGTCTATCCTTTTGAGCCTCATGAATCCTCATACTATACTTGCGGAGTACAAATGTACTCACACTTGTTGCTATATTGTTTTTGGATAAAAATCCCGGATGGGTAACAGATGACAGTTTCTACGAGGACTTCCCGGAGGATTTCTAGGTTTGGGTCAACCAGTCGTCCTTCCCTGTGGATCAGACACTACGCCCGAGAGTTGCTATTTATCTTTCCGTTTGTTTATGTAAGAACTACGTGATGTAATAACGTTATGTATGTACTCAGTGATGATACTTCTGTTAATTTGTCAGCTTATGTGTGCGACTATTCCTGGGGCGCACATAAGATGTATGCACTCTATATTGTCCTTTAATTGGAGTGTGACAAATTGGTATCAAAGCTGTGTCGACTGTAGGACGCAAACCTAGGTAGAAATGGTCGTTTCTAGGAGTTTGACTTTATTTATTTAATTGCTACTACCTCACTCTTGATATTTTATTAAAATTTTTATGCTCTATTCTTTATTCTATTGCATAAAATATTGACTCTGATAATATTTTATATCCAAACTATAGATGCCTCGCCTCAGTGCCGCTGCCTACGTCGCCCAGTTCGTTCCAGCAGCACCTGCTCCACCAGCACCACCAGCAGTACCACCAGTGGAGCCAGAGGTCGCCCACATCACTGACGAGGAAGAGGAGGAACCCATGGAGGAGGAGGCATTTTCAGATGCTGCATCTGATGGAACCGCTTCGACTCCCGTGGCTGCACCCATTCCACATGTGGATGCACCAGTCCCCGCTGCTACACCTCCACCAGCATCCCAGGCCGCTTCTGCACCAACCCCAGTGCCCTCCCCAGCTGCATCAGAGGAGCCAGAAGAGATAGGCTGGACCACCAGGAACAAGTTTAAGGAAGCTCCCGAAGATGCCCACTACCACAACCTTCTCACCACCATGCTAGCTGAGTACTATCCAGAGTTTGCTGCCTCTGTGAAGTACTACTGTGCGAAGCACACACATCCAGTGGAGGCGACGTACTGGAAGACCAATGTGATCATCACCGCCTGGAACAACACCGACCAATCTCAGGATGTTGTGACCACCCATAGCCACCGAGCCAGGCGTGCCAGTGTCTATGACAGCATGGAAGATGCTGCGCAGGCGGCGTACCTGCACTACCATGGTCGACGTTTTGAGGACATGCAGAATGATCGCTACCGGTATCTTCCACGCTACGACTCAAGGGAGAAGACATGGGCGGTGTTGGCTCCTCCAGCTTCTGATCCCACCTTGGACACCACAGTGAGGCACCTCAGCGCTATGCAGGAGGTTAACGAAGCACTCAGGGAAGAGCTTCGTGCAGCGCAAAAATCTGAAAAGCGCCTTCAGAACCAGATAGATGAGATGGCCGTTCAGCTAGGACAGCCTACCATTTACAAGAAGAAGGCCAGGGTGTTCACCATGGTGGATCGCGCTCCTTAGATGTTTGCAGCCCCGCCTTGCTGAATGCGTTTTAGAATCGAGGGTCGTGTCAAGTTTATGTGTGGGTTGTGAACTTTTAATTGTCTTGTTGCTGGTGATGATGAACTTGAATGATTTGGAGTTTGTGTGATTGCAGGAACAGTGTGGGCTTGTCCACATGTTCTTTTTATCAAAACCTTAAGTTAGTGTTTGTTTAACTTAGTTGGGGTTTAAAATTCTGCTTTACTGCTGTGCTGTTTCTCAGAGCAGTCTGCAATGTTTGTCTCATATCTCTAAATCTCTACGTCCAAAAATTATGAAATTTTTGTGGAAAGAACTAGACTTGTGTACCTTTCATTTCCCACTGGAATCACCTCATTATCAATTCTGGTTTGAGAGATATGCCTGCTACAACCTGGCAAGTTTGTGCAGTCTGTAACCTAGAACAGAAATTGTTTAGCTCAGTTTTTGATGATGTTGCCGTCCGTATCAGTGAAAAAGTTCTATACAAAAGTTGTAGCAGACTCTTTAAGCTTTCCAACGATGTATGCCACGCATATTTTGGATTTCTGGAACTTGAGTACACTCCAGTTTTCGGTCTGCCGTTGTAGACACTCATCCAGAAATTTTCAGTTATGTTATTTACCTTTTGTAAATAATTTATAAATTTTTGGAAGATCTCTAAAAGTTTGCACATTTGATTGGAGACAGATGGCCGCCAGAGGAGGACGTGGCAGAGGCCGTGGCCGTGGTCGTGGACACGGAGCTTTGGTGGATCCACCTCCGCCACCGCCGGTGACCATTGAGCAGCTGATGGCCATGCAAGCGCAGCTCATGCAGACAGTGATGGACCGTCTCGGTGAGCAACCCGCAGGAGCACCCCCACCTGTGCAGGTCCGTGACAAGCGTGGTGAGTTTCTGAAAGGACGCCCACCTGTGTTCACACACGCCTCTGAACCTATGGAGGCGGATGACTGGCTGAGAGCTGTGGAAAAGCAGCTAAACATTGCTCAGTGCAACGACTTGGAGAAAGTCTTGTACGCCTCAGGCCAACTCCAAGGAGCTGCTCAGGATTGGTGGGAGTCATTCCAGTATGGACGTCCAGAGAATGCTCCAGAGGTCACATGGAAAGAGTTCACAGAGAACTTCAGGTCCTATCATATTCCGGAGGGACTTATTGAGCTGAAGCAAGAGGAGTTCCGGGCTCTCAAGCAAGGGTCCATGTCAGTGGCGGAATACCGCGACAAGTTTGCACAATTGTCGCGATATGCCCCGGCTGAAGTGGCTCGGGATTCTGACAAACAGCGCCGTTTTCTGAAGGGCCTGTATGATGGACTCCAGCTGCAACTGATGTCCAACAAATATGCCAGTTTCCAAGAGTTAGTGGACCGCGCCATAGTAATTGATAACAAGCGTAAGGAAATGGACCTCAAGAAGAGGAAGCTCCAGGGACAGGCATCGGGTAGCAACACTCGCCCGCGAGCCTTTCCGCAGCAAGGTTTTCCGCAGAGGAACCAAGGGCCACCCAACCAATGGAACAAGGGCCAGTACCCCCAGCGGAACCAGTACCAGCAGCGTCCCCAGTACCCACCGCAGTTGGGTAATCAGAGTCAGCAGCGCCCCCAGCAACAGCAAGCTAGCAACCAAGCTCCACGTCAGGGAGTGCCCAACAATGCCCCAATCAAGAGTGGCACCCCAGGCAACCCCAATGCCTGTTACAACTGTGGAGAGGTGGGACACTATTCGTACCAGTGCCCGAAGAAGCAGAACCGGCAGGCCCCGCAGAACCAGCAGAACAACCAGAGACCCAACGCTCGACCTCCGTTCACTGGCAAGGTGAATCATGTGTCGTCGGAATCAGCTCAGGAGGCGCCTGAGGTTATGCTGGGTACGTTTAGCGTCAACTCCATCTCCGCTACCGTACTTTTTGATTCCGGTGCCTCGCATTCTTTCATATCCCAAGCTTTTGTTAGAATGCATAGCATACCCCTGTGTGCCATGAAGGATCCCATGCTAGTAAATTCACCGGGGGGTAGCATGCCCGCAAATTATTGGAGCCCTTCTACTAGTATATTCTTAAGGGGGGTAGCTTTCAAGGTAAATCCAATTGTTCTGAGAACCGCTGGAATTGACCTCATCCTGGGAATGGATTGGATGAAGCAACATAGAGCAGTGATACAATGTCAGGAGAAATCTGTGGTTGTGACATCTCCAAGTGGTGATAGAATTTGTGTTGAAGTGGAAGTGCAAGCTCAACCTACCGCCACCGTCAATCAGCTGAGCGATGTTGCTAACCAGGAGGACCAGGTGGTGGATGAATTTCCGGACGTGTTCCCCGATGAATTGCCAGGTATGCCACTCGATCGCGACATCGAATTCCTTATCGAGCTTTTACCTGGGACTGCACCCATAGCTAAGAGACCATATAGAATGGGGGTAAATGAATTAGAAGAACTAAAGAAACAAATTAAAGAATTGCAAGAGAAAGGTTTTATTCGTCCTAGTTCTTCACCTTGGGGAGCACCTGTTATATTTGTGGATAAGAAAGATGGCACACGAAGGATGTGTGTCGATTATAGGTCCCTAAATGAAGTCACCATCAAGAACAAATACCCACTCCCTAGAATTGATGATTTATTTGATCAGCTGAAAGGTGCTTGTGTGTTCTCAAAAATTGACCTCCGTTCTGGATATCACCAACTAAAAATTCGTGCGTCTGACATACCCAAGACAGCATTTACTACCAGATATGGCCTTTATGAGTACACAGTGATGTCTTTTGGACTGACAAATGCACCTGCATACTTTATGTACCTAATGAACAAAGTATTCATGGAGTACTTGGATAAGTTTGTAGTGGTATTCATAGATGATATCCTAGTATTCTCCAAAAATGAAGGGGAACATGCCGAACACTTAAGGTTAGTCTTACAAAAACTCAGGGAACATAAATTGTATGCAAAGAGGAGCAAATGTGAGTTCTGGCTGAAAGAAGTATCTTTTCTGGGACATGTGGTCTCTAACGGTGGAATAGCCGTAGATCCCAGTAAAGTGCAAGATGTGTTGAATTGGAAAGCCCCAGTCAATGCTAGTGAAATCCGTAGCTTTTTGGGTTTGGCTGGATACTATAGAAGGTTTATTGAAGGGTTCTCTAAGCTAGCCAAGCCTATGACAGCCCTATTAGAGAAGAATGCCAAATTTGTTTGGTCAGACAAATGTCAAGCTAACTTTGAGGAGTTAAAGAAAAGGTTGACAACAGCCCCGGTGTTGACCCTACCTGATTTAAGTAAGAGTTTCTCTATTTATTGTGATGCATCTCGCCTAGGCCTTGGATGTGTGCTTATGCAAGAAGGAAAGGTTGTGGCCTATGCATCCAGGCAATTGAGAAAGCATGAACTGAATTACCCAACTCATGACTTGGAATTAGCCGCAGTTGTCCATGCTCTAAAAATCTGGAGGCATTATTTGATCGGACATAAGTGTGACATCTACACTGACCACAAGAGTTTAAAATATATTTTTACTCAGTCCGAGTTGAACTTAAGGCAACGTCGTTGGCTGGAGTTAATTAAAGACTATGATTTGGAAGTGCATTATCATCCTGGAAAGGCAAATGTTGTTGCCGATGCACTTAGCCGGAAAAGCTATGCCAACGGACTTCAGTTGACATTTATACCAGCAGAGTTGCGAGCTGAAATAGAACGTCTCAACTTGGGTTTTGTCAATAATGTAGTAGAATTGACTATAGAACCTACATTGGAGCAAGAGATATGTAAAGGTCAGTTGGAGGATGAGAAATTGAAAGAGATTGCCGAGCAGGTTGTGGTTGGAAAGGCACCAGGTTTCCGGTTGGATGAGAATGGTACTCTATGGTTTGGAAAAAGAATATGTGTACCTGAAGTGAAAGCTATCCGTGATATGATTCTGCGAGAGGCACATGATTCTGCTTATTCTATACACCCTGGAAGCACCAAGATGTACTTGGACCTCAAAGAGAAGTATTGGTGGTATGGTTTGAAACGGGATGTGGCTGAGTATGTGGCCATATGTGATACTTGTCAAAGGGTGAAGGCTGAGCACCAAAGGCCTGCAGGATTGTTGCAACCAATGAAAATACCAGAGTGGAAATGGGAAGAAGTTGGTATGGACTTCATTACTGGATTGCCCCGCACTCAACAAGGATATGATTCGATCTGGGTAATAGTGGATCGACTTACTAAGGTAGCCCACTTCTTGCCAGTCAAAACCACTTATAGTGGTGCAAAGCTAGCGGAATTGTATATGGAGAGAATAGTATGTCTACATGGGGTTCCAAAGAAGATCGTATCTGACCGAGGAACTCAGTTTACATCGCATTTTTGGCGTAAGGTACACAGTGCTTTGGGAACCAAGTTAAATTTCAGTTCGGCATATCACCCCCAAACTGATGGGCAGACCGAAAGGACCAATCAAATCTTGGAAGACATGTTGAGAGCTTGTGCCTTACAGTATGGTACTAGTTGGGATAAGAGTTTGTCATATGCTGAGTTTTCATACAACAATAGTCACCAGAAAAGTCTCAAGATGGCGCCATTCGAAGCTTTATACGGACGAAAGTGTAGAACACCTCTATTCTGGAATCAGACAGGTGAAACCCAAGTGTTTGGACCTGATGTCCTACGCAATGCAGAGGAACAAGTGAGGATGATCAGGGATAATTTGAGAGTAGCACAGTCTAAACAGAAGAGCTATGCTGATACCCGAAGGAGAGAGTTGAGTTTTCAAGTAGGTGACTATGTGTATTTGAAGGTGTCACCAATGAGAAATGTGAGAAGATTCAATATGAAGGGCAAGTTAGCACCGAGATATGTAGGACCTTTCAAGATTCTGGAGAGACGTGGAGAAGTGGCTTATCAATTGGAATTGCCAGAAAGTTTAGCAGGTGTGCATGATGTGTTCCATGTTTCACAGCTGAAAAAGTGTTTGCGGGTACCAGAAGAGCAGATTCCCTTAGAGGAGCTTACTGTTAAAGAAGATCTCACGTATGAGGAATATCCGGTAAAGATTCTTGAAACTGCAGAAAGAGTTACCAGGAGTCGCACTATAAAGATGTGCAGAGTGCAATGGAATCGTTATTCAGAAGATGAATCTACGTGGGAAAGAGAAGAAGATCTGAGAAAGTCTTATCCACAGCTTTTTGAGTAAGCATCATCCAATCTCGAGGACGAGATTCTTTTAAGGGGGGTAGAATTGTAACACCCTAAATTTTTGCTTTGTTTTAAAATAGCTAAATATGATTTAATTAGGTATGTATGTGTGCATTTAAATATAGAGAATAATAAATTTTGTGAAATTAAAATTAATCATAAGGTTAACCATTTGTTTTTGCACTCATGCTGTTGCACTATATTTTGTGATGATTGGTTTGAGTCAAAGTTTAAAGACATTCAAAAACATTTGAAAATGTGATTTGAAAATCAAATTTGAAAAAGGAAAATGAAATAAACTTTTCCCGCTTTCATTTCTCCGTTTTCGGCCCGTTGGCCCAACTCCCGCAGCTGCCCTTCTCTCGCCCGCGCTTTCCTTCTTAGGCCGCGGCCCAGCCCACCTCGCCAGCAACCGTTGCAGAGATGGAACGTAGGGTCCCTAACGGGTAAGCTAAGAGAGCTAGTCGATGCAGCAATTAGAAGGCGTGTAAATATTCTATGCGTTCAGGAGACTAAATGGAAGGGACAGAAGGCGAAGGAGGTGGAGGATACTGGCTTTAAACTTTGGTACACGGGGACAACATCGGGTAGGAATGGTGTAGGCATCTTGATCGATAGGAGCCTTAAGGATGGAGTCGTTGATGTTAGGAGGCAAGGCGACCGGATTATCTTGGTCAAGCTGGTAGTTGGAGATTCGGCTCTGAATGTGATCAGTGCCTATGCCCCTCAGGTAGGTCTTAGCGAGGGCACCAAGAGGCAGTTTTGGGAAGATCTTGATAGCATGGTTAGTACCGTGCCTATCAGCGAGAAACTCTTTATAGGAGGAGACCTCAACGGCCATGTTGGTGCGACTAATGTAGGTTTCGAGCGGGTGCACGGGGGGTTCGGGTATGGTAGTAGGAATCAAGAGGGGGAGGATGTTTTGAACTTCGCGCTGGCCTATGACTTGTTGATAGCGAACACCCTCTTTAAGAAGAGGGAATCTCATCTAGTAACCTTTCGTAGTGGACAACACTCGAGCCAGATCGACTTTATCCTTACAAGGAGGGAGGATAGACGTGCTTGCTTTGATTGTAAGGTGTTACCTGGGGAGTGTGTTGTCCCTCAACATAAGCTTGTGGTGGCGGACTTTCGCTTTCGGGTACGTGTCCACCAGTGGCGGATCTATGTATAACCTGTGGGGCCATCCGGCCCCACAGGTTTTGATAAAACTAGTGTAATTTTACTGTAGCATATATGACTTGGCTCCACAACTCTTACTAACTGGCCCCACAGGTTTTGAGTCCTGGATCCGCCACTGGTGTCCACCGGGACAAACGGACCAAGATTGCGAGAACGAAGTGGTGGAAGCTTAGAGGGGAAGCAGCGCAAACGTTTAAGGAGAGGATGCTAGACGAGGGGCCTTGGGAAGAAGGAGAAGATGCCGACGACATGTGGCTAAAGATGGCAACATGTGTCCGGAAGGTGGCTTCGGAAGTGTTTGGCGTGAGTAGGGGAGGCAAACGGGAAGCGAAAGACACATGGTGGTGGAATGACGAGGTGCAAAGGGCTATTAGGGAAAAGAAGGAGTGTTTCAAGCGTCTCCACCATGACAAGAGTGTAGCCAACATCGAGAGCTATAAAATAGCGAAGAGGGTTGCAAAGCGAGCTGTGAGTGTAGCAAAAGGTCAGGCATATGATGGCCTTTATCAGCGGCTAGGCACGAAGGAAGGGGAGAAGGACATTTATAGGATGGCTAGAATCCGCGAGAGAAAGACAAGGAACATCAACCAAATAAAATACATCAAGGATGGGACAGATCGACTTCTGGTGAAGGATGAGGAGATCAAGGACAGATGGAGAGAGTACTTCGACAAGCTGTTTAATGGGGAGAATGAGGGTCCTGCCCTTGAGTTGGATGACTCATTTGACGATACCAATAGACGCTTTGTGAGGAGAATTCAGGAGGCAGAGATCGGAGAGGCTTTGAAGAGGATGAAGGGAGGTAAAGCGATGAGCCCTGATGGTATCCCCATTGAGGTGTGGAGATACCTAGGCGCCAGAGCGATAGTATGGTTAACTAAACTTTTTAACCTTATTTTTCAGTCTAACAAGATGCCTGAAGAATGGAGGAGAAGTATATTAGTACCTATCTTCAAGAACAAGGGAGATGTTCAAAGTTGTACTAACTACCGTGGGATTAAGTTGATGAGCCATACAATGAAGCTCTGGGAGAGGGTTATCGAGCATCGTCTAAGGAGAGTGACACATGTGACCCAAAATCAGTTTGGGTTCATGCCTGGTAGGTCGACCATGGAGGCGATTTTCTTATTACGACAATTGATGGAGAGATATAGGGAGCAGAAGAAGGACTTGCACATGGTCTTTATTGACCTCGAGAAGGCATATGACAAAGTACCAAGAAATGTCATGTGGTGGGCCTTGGAAAAGCACAAAGTCCCAACTAAGTATGTTACCCTCATCAAGGATATGTACAGGGATGTGGTGACGTTTGTCCGAACATGTGATGGCGACACCAGTGACTTTCCAATTAAAATAGGAATGCATCAGGGGTCAGCTTTGAGCCCTTATTTATTTGCTTTGGTGATGGATGAGGTCACAAGGGACATACAAGGTGATATCTCTTGGTGTATGCTCTTTGCTGATGATGTGGTGCTAGTTGACGACAGTAGGGCGGGGGTTAATAGAAAGTTAGAACTATGGAGGCACACGTTAGAGTCGAAAGGGTTCAAACTTAGTAGGGCTAAGACCGAGTACATGAGGTGCGATTTCAGCGCGACTAGGCACGAGGAGGGAGACGTTAGCCTCGATGGGCAAGTGGTGGCCAAGAAGGATACTTTTCGGTATCTAGGGTCGATGCTACAAAAGGATGGAGACATTGATGAAGATGTTAGGCATAGAATTTCAGCCGGCTGGCTGAAATGGCGTCAAGCTTCTGGCGTTCTCTGTGACAAAAGGGTGTCTCAGAAGCTGAAAGGTAAGTTCTATAGGACGGCGATTCGTCCGGCGATGTTATACGGTGCTGAGTGTTGGCCTACAAAAAGGCGACATGTCCAGCAATTGAGTGTAGCAGAGATGCGTATGTTGCGTTGGTGTTGTGGGCACACAAGGAGGGATAGAGTCCGGAACGACGATATTCGGGATAGGGTTGGGGTGGCACCAATTGAGGAGAAATTGATTCAACATCGGTTGAGATGGTTTGGACATGTCCAACGGAGGCCTCCTGAGGCGCCGATGCGTAGTGGAGTTCTAAAGCGGCCCGATAATGTAAAGAGCGGTAGAGGTCGACCTAAACTAACTTGGGACGAGTCCGTTAAGAGAGATCTTAAGGAGTGGAATATCTCCAAGGATTTAGCTATGGACAGGAGCGCTCGGAGATTGGCAATCAACGTGCCTGAACCGTGACATCTTTTTGTCTTGTGCCATTTATGTCCCTTTATGTGTCTCCCTGTTTCTCGTCTCTTTTGGGTTTCATCTCTAGCCTACCCCAACTTGCTTGGGACAAAAGGCTATGTTGTTGTTGTTGAACAGCATGCAAAATCACAGCAAGTAAAACTGACTTGGGCGGCGTTCTGCGTTCGTACCACACAACCACATATATGATTCGATTCGACTCGTTCATGCAGCGCGAATTAGACTAAAGATTCAGATAACACAGACACGGATCGGAAATTCGGAATGGAAGTGCATGCTACGGTGCGGAGATTCTTGGCCGGCCGACGATCCATCTCCGCAAGCTGCTTTAAATAGCTGGAATGCTGCTATGCTAGCTTTTGGAGTGCTGTTGATGTTGGATGCCACAACAACAGATAGAAAGAATAAAAGACAGAATGATGTAACTCCCGTTCCTCCTTTTTAGTTTCTTTCCGATCCCCCTAATCAATTTATAAATAAAGTTGCCATTAACTTTATTAATTAGCTTTTCCACTTGCCCTTCTTCCTAGCAAAAAAAGTATAGTATCATTATCTCGCACATAGATACCATGGCTAGTTCAAGCGAACAGTTAAATAAGCACCAGCGCCTTGTTTCTTTTCTAATTGTGTGCTGAAATTAGACTATTGGCTACCTGTGTGTTGTAATTTGTAAGCACCATTTGACTATGCATGTTTAGCCTGCCTACATATGTACATATATGTACATCTCGCAAAACCACTGAAATACATAGATAAAGAAAAGATAATGACAAGAGTTTGATGACGCCAAGCATGTGCACTATCTACTACTGTCTAGAGGTACGACTTAGGCCATGCCATATCTAAGGCGGGTTATAGCACGGTTTTCTGTCACGCCCCAAAGCATGGCACAACACAAAAAAAAATTGGATCATGCCGGCACAACACCGACATGAGGGTTGTGCCATGCCTAGGATCTCGGTACTATGGGTTACATGGCTCAGCCTGCATTTCAAGCCGTGGTTGGATGGACACGACATGAAAATAGCAGTTAAACACATCTAAAATGATACAATGTAATTTCTTAGTATTTACTCTACTATCTCTCATCTTCTCTCATCTAATTAAGTCTTAAATGGCCGTTTCTTTGGAGATATAGGCTTTGTTGAAGCTTGTGTGCAGCCATAGACAAAGTGTGTGTGCCGTGTCACTAGCTAGTTTCCTAGCTTATTATTGTCCTCTCTGCTAGGAACATACTCCATATACATACATTTTGTCGGATCATATATACACCATAACTTTTAAGATATACACGTAAAAGTAGCTATCCTTAGAAGTAGAAAATATTTTTTATATATATACTATATGTCGATAAAATTATAAATTTATATTTGGGATTATTTCATTAATGGTTGGCGGGATTTTTTTTAGATTAAGGAAGGAAAAGTGTTTCGGCCTCCAACATTCACGAGTGGATGGGTATAGCCAAACAAACAGACAAAAGGTCCAGGTGACCACGAACCGCAAATTAGAGCTCACGCTCACATTACAACATGAAACGCACAAAGAACACTCAACCAGGGAGAAAAGCACCATATCTAGTTCTCTAAACTCTTCTGATAATTCCAACCCAATCTTCCAAAGACTTCTAGCATCATCACTTCCAACTGCTTGCATCCATTCTTCAGAACTGTTCTCTCTTCCTCTTTAGAAAACTGTGACTACTGTCTGATCTTGTATATCCGATCCCTCACAAAGGAATGAGTACTTTTCTTGTTTATCATTTCTATTCAACCACAAAGCCCAGCACATAGCTCCTAACCCCCCACTACGATCTGGTTTCTCAAACTAGGAATAAAACTCCTAATCCACGAACCAAAACAAGTGCAAATTATTTTTGGGTGGTTGGATGTTAAATGTGATGAATAAAGCATTCCACAAGAATGTAGCCAAACGACACTCAAAAAAGAGATGTTTAACTGCCTTTTTTAGACCACAAAAGATACAGCTCTCATCTCCTTTACTGGCCCTCTTTGGCAAATTATCCTTCGGATGACACGGGATGACAATACGTTCGTCCATGGAATCAAAAGAAGCAAACCAATAAGCTCGATATATGTGAATGCACGGACAGAAATAAACGTACTAGCTAGAGAAAGATGCATGAGAGAAAGGATGAAATAAAGCGGATAAAGAAAGGCAGCACGTACCGCGTACGTGTATGCATCATGTAGCTCGCTAGCTCGCTCGAGTGGTTTTCTGAAAGCAAAGCAAAGCAATGCAACGCAATTATACTCCATGCATGCGCTAGCTAGCTTGTCCGTCGTCCGTCCGTCCGTCTGTCTAATAATACAGCGAAATAATGGACATGGTGGATCGATCCATCTTTGTGAGAGTAGTGGAGAGGGATGGTGAGGCCTTCCTCCAATAATCCATGGACATGGAGGATGGAATCACACTTCACGCTAGATAGCTACCCTGCGCACTTTCATTTCATTTTCATGAAAAGAAACAAGGTTGCACACACACACACACACACACACACACACACACACACACACACACACACACACACACACACACACACACACACACACACAATAATTCAGAGTTTTGTTGCACTGCTGCTAGGAGCTGTATTGTTACCATTTTAATCTCAATCAATCTGCTGTCGTTGTTTAATTTGTGCTATACTACTGACGAACCATGAGTCACTAGTCACTTTCGTTATATGTCCTCGTGTGTTCAATCATCTTGCGTCTCTGCCACTCAGACAGCATATATAGTTATATATACTCTGATCGATCGAGGAGCTAGCTAGACTGAAATGAACACGTACATATATTTGTCGGCGTTGTTTACTTGTGAATCTGATGCTCTGGATAAACTTGAATCATATCTGTTAGCAACTAGGAATAACAAACCATAACTGGATCAGCTCCCAGCTGATTGAGGTATATATGTTACTACTAGCTTAGCTAGTACATGTACATTCCATTCCATGCAAGATCCTCCTTTTGTGATTGTAGGTAGGTACTCCCTCTGTAAAAATAATAATAAAAAAAGAGTCATTCTCGCTTTCTAAAAAGTCAGCAACTTTTAACTTTGACCAAATATATTTAACAAAATATTAATATTTATGATACATAATTAGTATCATTAGGTAGATCATTGAATATATTTTCATAATAAACTTATTTGGAGATAGAAATGTTGCACCTATTTTCTACAAACCTAGTCAAAGTTGAGAAAGTTTGACCAGCACGATTCTCATAGTGACTCTATTTTTTAGACGGGGGAGTAGGTGGTAGTGTCAAGCACCGCACTAAGATCGTCTATAAGATCTGAACAAGAGCAATACAATGCAAAAAAATATAATGGATGAATCAATCAGCTGTGTAATCTTGATCATCCTCCACTCTGAACCAGCAATCATCATGCAGGATTGGAATGAATAACCCTTTTATATATATATATATATATATATATATATATATATATATATATATATATATATATATATATATATATATATATAGAGAGAGAGAGAGAGAGAGAGAGTAAATTATTAGCACACCAATTAAGCTACGGCAGCTACGATCCAGATTCAGTGCGTGTATTCATTCATTAAGTTGACCCCAAATCTAATCTTTATCGATCACTACGTACGTCTCTTTAAATTTGGTGTACATGTGTGTGTGGGGTGCCATCCACGTCAGAAAAACACCATGCATGTTTCCGCGCGCAGGTGGCTGCATGTACTGCACGCAACACACACTGGATGCCTGCTGCCTAGCTGTTCGTGTCAATCCATAAAACTAGCTATATAGAGACATAGGCACTGTTTGGGGAGGAGAAGCTCCCCAAATAGGATTGTTTCTTTAAGCTGGCAAAAGCTTTAAAAGTTATACTTTGTAAGTAGAAAAGCTAGCTCCTTCGAGGTGTCCGCAACCGTTTCCTCAAGTCGCTAGCTATCGTGCATGTGAGTGAAGAAATAAAAAAAAAATAGAAACCGACGCAAAGAAACAAAAGAATTTTTTTTTGAGAAAGAAGAAACAAAAGATGTGTGTACATGAGAGAGAGAGTGTTCCGTGCGAGACTATCGTATCCCATTGCTAACGAGTTATTTTTCTACTCTCTTTCCTCCATGTTGGTAGCAAGCTAGCTACCTTGTTTGGGATGCCCTCAGAGCTGTTTCTTGAGCTTTTTCAAAAAAAAATCTAGGAGATGTTTTTGAAAAAGGTACAGTTCCCCGAACAATGCCATGTACTATGTTTCTTAATAATTGGATTGATTAAAGTAGCAAAATGAAAAGAAAAAAAAACATATATACAGTGTGGATAGGACAATGAAGCAGATTAATGGTGAGCGAGCAAATAAGAGCCTGTTTAACCACACCAAGAATAAAATATGAAAAAAGGTCGGGCGGTGCAAACAAACTATAAACAGATCGAGAAACAAGCTGGATGTTTTGCATGCGTATAGTGATAGTAGGTTGTTGGGTCAGACAGAGCGGCAGGGGTGTGACAGTACAGTGTGATCGAGTGAGAATCAGCGAGAGATGCATGCCCCATCCCAACGTATGCATGCGACGTACGTGACACTAGTGTCAGCGAGCGTGATCACTCTCTTCATGTAGCTGTAATCCATTCCATCCATCTCTAGCATGCACCATAAGTATTGTGTAACCCCAGCAAACTCCATCTGCTCACGCACACAAAACACACACACAGTTGCTTTGCGTTGCTTCGTCATCGATCTCGATCCTCACTCCTCGCTCCTCAGGCCGCCGGCCAGCCATGACGACACCACCGCCACCACCAGCAGCAGCACCGAAGCAGAAGCATGGCCTCGCTGCCGCTGTTGCGGCCGAGGCGCGCGCGCAGCGCGGCATCGCGCTCCCGCTCATCGGCATGAACCTCACCTGGTTCGCCAAGCAGGCCGTCACCACGGCCTTCCTCGGCCGCCTCGGCGACCTCCAGCTCGCCGCCGGCACGCTCGGCTACAGCTTCGCCAACGTCACCGGCTTCGCCGTCCTCAGCGGCCTCTGCGGCGCCATGGAGCCCATCTGCGGCCAGGCGCACGGCGCCGGAAACGTCGCCCTCCTGCGCGGGACGCTGCTCAGGGCCACGCTCATGCTCCTCGCCGCCTCCGTCCCCATCGCGCTCCTCTGGACGCGCGTCGACGCCGTCCTGCTGCGGTTCGGCCAGCAGCCCGACATCGCGGACACGGCAAGGACCTACGTGCTCTGCCTCCTCCCGGACCTCGCCGTCACCTCCGTGCTCAACCCGCTCAAGGCGTACCTCAGCGCGCAGGAGGTGACGCTGCCCACGCTGTTCGCCGCAGCCCTGGCGCTGGCGCTCCACATCCCGCTCACCGTGTCGCTCTCCGCCAGGATGGGCGTCCGGGGCGTGGCCGCGGCCGTCTGGCTCAGCGACCTCGCCCTGGCGCTCATGCTCGCCGCCTACGTGCTCGCCCACGAGCTCCGCCGGCAGCAGCAGCAGCAGGCGAAGCCAACAACGGCGGGCGACTGGCTGCTGCTCCTCCGGCTGGCCGTCCCCTGCTGCCTCAACACCTGCCTCGAGTGGTGGTCCTACGAGATCCTGGTGCTTCTGACGGGGCGCCTCCCCGACGCGCGCCGCATGGTGGGCGTGGTCGCCGTCACGCTCAACTTCGACTACCTGCTGTTCGCGGGCATGCTGTCGCTGTCCGTCAGCGCGTCGGTGCGCGTCTCCAACGAGCTGGGCGCCGGGGACGCCGCCCTGGCGCGCCGCGCCGCAAGGGTGTCGATCGCGGGCGGCTTGGCGGCGGGCCTTGCCGGCGGCCTGCTCATGCTGGCGGCGCGCCGGCCGTGGGCGCGCATATACACCCGCAGCCCGGAGGTGCGGGACGGCGTGGGGCGGGCCATGAAGGTGATGGCGCTGCTGGAGGTGGTCAACTTCCCGCTCAACGTCTGCGGCGGCATCGTGCGGGGCACGGCGCGCCCGCTGCTGGGCATGTACGCCGTCGTGGGCGGCTTCTACGTGGTGGCGCTGCCGGTGGGCGTGGCGCTCGGGTTCAAGGCCCGCCTCGGGCTCGAGGGACTCTTGGCCGGCTTCCTGGTGGGCGCCGCCGTCAGCCTGGCGGTGCTGGTCACGGTCATCGGGTGCATGGACTGGGCGGCAGAGGCAGACAAGGCGTGGACCCGGGCAGGGGCTGCCGGTGCCGGCAGCACCACTCGTGTTGAGCCGCCGCCGGCCAAGGCGCCGCCGGAGTCGGAGGCTTGCTAGTATAGGTAGCTCATCGATCGCCACCGCTTATATATAGAACAAACATCCTGTACTGTCTGTCAGCATTGGTGTAAACATATACTGAATTGTGCAGTCGAAGCAACAAAAACCAAATTAAAGCCTTTTTTAATTTTAGGGATTAACGGCAGGCAACAAACCAGTGCTGACAGCAGCCCCTTTCGTAGTAGGACGCTGAGCATTCCTAAGATGGCTGGCTTCCTAACTGCTTATATCTGAAAATGTACCTGATTGAACAGCTGCACCCTGCTGTACTTGTAGACCTGAGTGTAGCACCAGACAATTTACCTGCTGCAGACAATGTAGCTGATTTCATACCTGCACGCCTGTACATGTGGAAATGGATGGTCACCTGGAAAATATTGTGCCAAATCTAGCAAATGGAGGTATTCATGATCATGAACACATCAACCTTATTGCCTCGGATGCCCACAAGTCTTCAGAATCAGATTATTTTAGCCACTGAAGATGGAGACCTGCTGGCTGATCAACTCCCCCCGACCTGACAGGCTGATAATCTACAAACTGGAGCAGCAGTAAGACTATTCCCATTCCCAAACTACACTGATTTCAGATCCAGTTCTGGGTAATCATGGTGGACCTGAGACGTCAAAGAGAGCATCAGACATCACTATTAGACTATGGAACACACTTTTTGGCCAACATGAAAGGTAACCAAACAGTTGTCAATGTCCCTCTACAAATACAATGGGCCGATTTCATCACTCCCTACACAGCTTCCACAGGTTGATTTCCTTTTCCATCTTTCTCCATGAGTCAGATCCCTTCAAATAAAAAGAATGGTGCTGGACCTGCAAATGCAACGCCTGATGTAGAAATTTGCAGCCCATCATCTTCTGGCGACTCCGCTCCTGTCAGTAGGAGGAAAAGACAGAACGTGGTGGTAGACACTGACGTGAGGAGGAGTTTGAGAATAAAAAATTTTAAAAAAAAAATCAAAGTAAAGCATTCAAAAAAGATAGCTGAAAGGACAGGAACTCTTTGGCCTGCTATGCTGCTATCCCTCCTACACTTAACACTTTCACCTTGGGTTATCAGAAATCTGGGCACAACCTTCTGTGGCATGTTTCATAAAAAAGAAAAAAAAAAACTTCTGTGGCATGGATGCTAATGGTTTCAGCAATGAAACCCTCACTACTAAGAAGAAACATAACAGAGTTATTGGGGGCAAAAAAAAAAAAAAAAGCAGGCTGACAATCTAGAGATGCCGAAGCATAACACAGAGGTGGCCAAAGCATGCAATCATTCATCGTAAACAAATTAAAGATAGGTCAATTACATATGTATGTAGCCCCTTGCATAGGACGCTGAGCATTCCTAGATGACCGGACGTCTTCGTATTCCTAGCTGACACAGTGATACCTGGAAAATGAGTTGGCATGTCCATTGTCTAGCAAAATTTGAGCACTGGAAATTGGCAGCTGTCTGTGCTAGACTAGGAGCTCTCAGTCCACCCACTGTTTGTGCTGTATAACAATAATAATAACGCCGCAATTTCTTGTAATGAATAACAATCATCAGTACGTACGACCTATGTGATGGGATTATGAATGAATGAAATGGTAAACAGACAAGATAGATGTTGTAGAATCGTGACTCTCCCTGTGCTCCTCTTTTTTTTTTTTTGACTCAAGGGCCGGGGCCGCTGATGATCCAGGTGGCGGAGAGGGAGGTGAAGGAAGTGGTGGGTGGCCAACTGCCTGCACACCTATAACGAACATATGGGCCGGCACAACACAATATGGACCCACACACCATTTGATTTGGCCCATATTCCATCCGTGCGTGCCCCTTCTTCCTCCTCCTTCCAGGCAAGCGCGGGCAGAAGCAGATGGTGACGCATCTGGTGTCCTGCTGCCTCCCAGCACCGGCAGCGGGGGCGGTGACGGTGGCCAAGCCGGCCTCCTCCTCCTCCTCCTCCTCCTCCGCGCCGCCGGACACCAAGAGCAAGGGCCACACAAGAGTCGGCCGAAGGTACTGTACTTGGTAGCCTAGCCTAGCCAGCCCTCCACATTTTATTTTAGTTTCTTTTTCTTTCTATTTTCTACTGAAGAGAGAGAGAGAGAGAGAGAAATTTTGTTTTGGCCATCCGATGAGAAATCAACAGCCCTGCTTCCTTCACCCCCACTGTTTCTCGACCAAAGAAACCTCTATCCGCTCCTTCTCCCTTCGACCTCGGGCCGGCCGACGGCGGCTGCGCTCCGTCGCCCCCGCCACTCCGGCGCAGCCTAATTATCTTCATTGGCCGATGGGGAGCGGCGGCATCCATAACGCCCGGTCCTCCTCCTGGCTCGCCGCCGTGGCCGCTCCAGCAACAGCAAGCGCCCACGCCGTCCTCCTCACCTCCGGCCACCTCTCCTCCTGCGCCTCCGCCACTGCGCGCTCATCCTCCGCCTCCTGCTGCTCCACCGCCTCCGACCCGACCACATCTCCCTCTCCTTCTCCCTCCACTCCTGCGCCCGCGCCGTCGTCGTCCCCACCACCACCACCCGCCACCCGCTCGCCGCCCTCTTCCACTCGCTCGCGCTCAGGCTCGGCCACGCCCGCGACGTCTACGTCGCCAACGCCGCCGTCTCCTCCTACTTCGCCGCCTCCGCCGACCGCCTCTTCGCCGAGGTCTCCGCCGACGTCGTCACCTGGACCACCATGGTCACCGGCCACGCCAGCTCCGGCGCTCTCGACCGAGCCAGGCGCTTCTTCGACGCGATGCCCGAGCGGAACGTGGTTTCCTGGAACGCGATGCTGGGCGCCTACGCCAGCGCCGGGATGCTGTCCGAGGCGCGGGACCTGTTCGACGCGATGCCTGAAAGGAACGCCGCCACGTGGAGCTCTATGCTCACTGGGCTCGTGCTGTCGGGACGCTGCGGGGAGGCGCTGACATGGTCCGCGGCGGCGCCGTGCCCAACGAGCCCGCGCTGGTGAGTGTCGTCTCGGCGTGCGCGCAGCTGCGGTCACTGGAGCACGGCGCGTGGGTGCACGCGTATGCCCAACAGGAGCTGCAGGGAGCGATGAGCGTCATCCTCGCCTCAGCCATCATCGACATGTACGGGAAATGTGGGGGTATCCACAGTGCCGTCAGGGTGTTCTCTGCGATGCCCGTGAGGAACGTCTACTCCTGGAACGCCATGATCGCTGGGCTCGCGATGAATGGTGGCGAGAGACAGGCCCTGTCGCTCTTATGGAAGATGCAGATGGCTGGTGTTCGACCGAATGACATAACTTTCATCGGGTTGCTGAGCGCTTGCGCCCACTCTGGTCTTGTGAATGAGGGCCGCCGGTTGTTTGACAGTATGATCGAGGACTTCGGGATACAACCAGTCCAACAACATTACGGTCTTATGGTTGATTTGACCGGCCGCTCTGGTCGTGTCAGGGAGGCCATGTTTTTCGTCAAGAGCATGCCTGTGGAACCTCACCCTGGCTTATGGGGCGCACTAGCTAGCGCCTGCAAGATGCATGGTGAGGTTGAGCTTGGTGAGGAGGTTGCCAAGAAGCTCATCGAACTGGAGCCTCGCCATGGCAGCCGATACATCCTCCTGTCAAACTTGTATGGCTCTGCGAATAGATGGGATGACATGGCCTTTGTGCGCAAGATCCTCAAAAGGCGCAAGGTGCCCAAGGGCACTGGCAATGCAGTGGTTGGAATGACATACAATATGTCCAATGATTGACTGCACTCTCGATAAGGATGTATAAAAATTTGGGGCTACTTTACACTGATAAGGGCATTATGATTTTTGCACCGGTTGGACCGGCTACCTAGGAGGCTAGATGATGATAGGGCTGAAATAGAAATGTTTGGTTGATATGTCATCCTATGCCTAATTGTTTGAACAGCACTCAGTAATTGCACATACAGGGAGTGGAAGTGCAAAGAACTAGCAAGAAGTGCATACTGGTGCTTGAATACTGACCAAAGGGGGCTGGAACTCAAGACCTATGAGTGTTGTGTAGTATGATCAGTTCAGAGTTAGGCGATTCAGTTATTGCAAGGATGTTTCAAAATAGTTACTTGACCTCTTTTTTATTGCATATTGAGATCGATCCAATGGTAATTTTGTCAGAAGTACCGCTGTATGCTTAATTTCATCAACCTTTGCTATCTTCTACCATTGCATGTATTTATCAGAACTGTGACCTCGTTCTAGTTTATAATATGGTGACTGACCTGACTGTTTGCCTCTTTCTTGCTTGGTTCCTCCAAAAAAAAGAGACTTCGTGCTCAGGAGCAGTGAGCTCGCCGCCATCTTCCACTTCAGGTACCCTGTTCGTTTCTTTTCCTTCAGTCATGTCATGACCCGTGTTGTCACTTCAACTGTTATGTTTCTATTCTATTCTATTCTACCTGTGGTGTGTGTGGTGACCACCCTGCCTACCGATGCATATTAAATTACTCTGCTAATTTTGATTCCATTCCATTGCATTCCTGAAACCCTAGTCACACCTCGATCCAGTTAAACTGTTTTGACCCTCTTTTAGAAACAGACTCCACACCCACCATGGTTCACTTCATTTCATGGTAGAGCCAGGAGGAGCATAAATTTGGAACCCACAACACAAGTCAATGCAATGAACTAGTTCTATGATTTTGGGACTTGGCCACTGTTGTATGCATCTTCGTCTCACCTGCCATCATGTCTTCATCTCACCTAGAGGAATCAGGAATGCAACGCAAATGCAGATGATGAATATTTGTTGTTTTCCTCTACTCTTCTCTTCTCTGATAAGTGCTTATGTTTCCCTTCACCCCTCTTGGCTCCAGTGGCACCAAACCAAGCTACCTTGGCGTTCAAAAGAGTCCTCCATCCCTTGCTCTGTGCCCTGCAACCAATAACTGTGTTTCGACATCAGAGGAAATAAGTGATTCGAATCACTATGCTCCCCCATGGTAAGCCCGTTACTGTCGTGAGTTCCCTTCTCTGCTTCTTTACTTTACTCTCTGTTATATACTGCATGCACTAAAAGCTGGCATCGAAAACAGGAGTATGCTACAACTCACTCCATGTATCTTATCTCCAATCACAACAACTCGCACCTTGTTCCTGCTAGTGTAGCAAGGAAACAGCTATCATGACTTCATGAGCCCTTTGGGCTGTTTTCTCTTCCAAAAAAAAAGCAAGGCTTAGTTCCAGATGTTCCTTTGTATTTTTGAGTATCTTAACATTATTTTTGTCCAGGAACTACAATCCCAAGGATGGCCAGAGGGGTAAACCCATAACCAAAGAGGAGGCCATGAAAGAACTAATTGAAGTCGTAAGTAAATATATGCATGGTGGCACACATAAAAGCATTGTACCGGTACTGCCTTGGAATTATATGTTTTCTGCAGCATTATCTTATATTTGGTTGTAACCAGGTCACGAAGACAAAGCCGGACAACTTCACTCCTCGCATTGTAGATAAAACAGATGATTACATCCGAGTTGAATATGAGAGCCCTATATTTGGGGTAGGCGGGTAGCACCTTGTTGGTTTCCCTTTTTGTAAGCTAATATAGGTTGTTAGATGTGCGCAAATCTCATGGCTATTTGATAGTTTCTTTTTATCATTTCTCCATGGTGCAGTTTGTAGATGATGTGGAGTTCTGGTTCCCTCCTGGCAACAAACCACTCGTTCAGTATAGGTCGGCGTCTCGATCAGGATTTATCGACTTCAATGCCAATAAGAAGAGAGTAAAGGTATGCCTGCTTCTATCTGGCACCGTTTGTGTGATTTAGTTCTGTGGGTCGAATACATACCGGGTCCCTGCTAGTTGATGAGATGGTGCCTCGATGATTTATACTCTCTGATTCATGTGATCAGGAGCTGAGATTGGCTTTGGAAAAGAAGGGCTGGGCTTCGGAAAGCAACTTCTGAATTGAAGGAAGAAGGATGGAAGAGGTGCAGGTGCATGCTACTCAGGCTCAGTGCGGGTGCAGGTGTGCAGCTGCTCATCTCGTCTGTCGTCTCATCGCATTCAGATTCAGACCAGAGACCATTTTAGAGTCTTTGGTTGTAGCAGCACAAGTGGAACTGGGATAGTATCCCCTTTGGGTACTGCCCACGCAAAGGCGAAAGTTTCTGTTTTTGTGATGGTCCTCAGCCCTCGTCCTCACTCAGGTCAGCGCTTGGTCCTGGAGCGACCTGTTCTGATTCCGTCGGGGTCACTGTTGACTTCTTTTTGCTTATTATTAGTCCACTAGTACAATTGCACAGCAAACTCTTGCCTGATTTAGTGGCACAACTGGAACTGGGATAGTATGTTTTAGAACGGAGGGAGCATTCGCTTGTCATCCACTTTCGTGCCCTATTTTACGCATTCGTGTCATCAATATATATATGTTATGTTCTTTGAAATCTTGATTGATGCGCCTCTTGAGGTTCTAATCAAATCACCCTAATCTTTTTTTGATCCTAAATCACCCTAATCAGCATAAACTTAGGGTTGATTCGGACCTCAGGTTGTCGAGCGACACAATTACATATATTACCAAGATTGTGAACATAATAGTACTAGGTTAAGGGACCGATGGTGTATTTTCCTCTGAGTATGTACCAGTAGACAACAGGTGCACAGTGCAGCATAAGGTAGCTGCTGGATGGATTGATTCGGTGGGTGGGCATGTCGATCCATTGATATTGCATTCGCAGGGCAGACCACCGCTGTGGTAGTGGCCATCATGATGAGGAATTGAGGATGCATCGTCATCATCATCCATGGGTGCCGGTGCCGGTGGCGCACTAAGGAAGGAGAAGGAGTACTCTTATATAGGAAATGGGTCAAAACCAAGAAATGGGTCAAAAGGCTATATATTACATGGACAGCAACTACCTGGCTAGTCAAACCCAAGAAATCATATACTACTAGTAGGATCTTATTGCCATTTTGGCATGCATGCTATTGCTGCTACGGTTGACAAATACTCCTACATGCATCGAATCGGATCGGATCGGATCGGATCTGTCCTTGTGGTAATAATGATAAGATATGTATATCCGTTCGATATGATAGTTGACCCAGCTGAGATTATTAGTTTCTGGCATCAGCTGGATGCATGGTTAACTTGACCCACATTTATAGAGTTTGTTTGATCATGGATTATATTATATTATATTATATTATAGCACACATATAAAAGATATCTATATTATATTAAGGCAATGTACGAACCTCCAGTAGTCGGTAATCGACCCATCTCATCACGCACTGTCACGGTACAGTTAGGTAACCGTACCCCTGATCTGATCGATGTCAATGCCGTGACTGAACAAGAAAAATCCCCGATGGATTCAGGTGCTTTCTTTCTGTAGTGCATTCTATTCTTTTCAGATTGGATTGAGTTGGAGGCACAGGCACAGATAGATAGATAGATAGATGACGGCAGGTGAGAGTAGTGGAGTGGAGCTGGCCATGTTGGCCATCCTCCAGCCCTTCTTCATCCATCCATACATGTGTGCAGTGGCGTCGTCTCCTACGTCTGGCCTTTTCCTTTTGGAGGTGCGCATGCATGTCGATAGGCAGGCAGGCGATGAATTGAAGACCGGCCGGTTGTGGTCAAATCCAAAGATGGCGATGACGCACAAAGTTCAGTCTCCACCTTCCCTTGTTTACCACGCACCAAAATGCTACACGAGGCCGTGGATCGAGTGGAATATTCAGAGGGAGTCGTCGTCAGAGCTGGGACAATTGGTTGCTCTGCATTCGAACCCAGCGCTATGAGTTTGGAGTGCCGAAATGATCATGTCTGTATTGATGCTGTGAGTTAACTCTATCCTGCCGTGAGCCTTTCATATAAGGCAGGCGCGCCTTAAAATGCTGAACTGGAATGTTGTTGCTTTTCAAATATAAAGCAGGGGAAACCTTCGTTCTAGAAAAAAAAAATCATTGGACAAAGCATAACCCCAGTACACAACAGTGTTGTCCTAGTTTTCATCCCACGTCGCGCTTGGTTGGAATGGTTTTGACACGTCAGCTAATAGTATCAAAATTGAAGGTTAAAAAATGATCTTTCAGGATGGTAATAGGAAGCTCAAATCTAGACTTGTCAAAACCGCCTATTAATCACTGAAATCTAGTTAGAGGATGAAAACTAAACTTAGTATAAATATAAATGGACTTAAAAATACATTAGAAAAATAATATTTAGATATAACACAGTTCTATTAAGCTAGTGTCTAGATTAATAACTCTAACTATTGTGAAAAGTTCAATTTTCAACCTCCAATTTTGAAATCGATAGCTAACGTGGCAAAGTCATCCTACGCGAAACAAACATTAGATGAAAACCACATTGCCATTATAACTGAGCGTTGAGAAATGGATTATACCCTAATATGGATGACTATCACAAATTGAAATCTTGGGATATTTAAGGTATGCCTTCAACTATTCATGTGCCTAAAATTTCACAGACAATCACTCAACAGTGAACAGTAGTAGATTAGCAACAAAGCAATCAAGGCTTTACGATTTTTTTTGACAACTTCAACGGGAGGGATTGCTCCCCACCTGATTTTATTGATTTATAGCATTGGCAACCAGATTACAAAGATGTTTACAAGTGTTGGGAAAGAAATTGCCTTTTTAGGCTAGATTACATCCACAGAATTGTTCACCGTCATTTCCAGAAAGGAGGACCAGGCTTGTATGACCATTTTGCTTTTCTTTGGCATTCTGACCTTCCACTGAAAGGCCTCTGATCTGCACGAAATTATTATTGTCCTCAGATTTTGGTGAACATCTCGAAAGACCACCTCGTTTCTCCTTTTCCATAGCTGCCAGCAACATAGGATGATGAAAGCGCTGTATTGGTCAGCAGGGAGGTTTTGAAGTTTCTGAAAGCAGTGCAGGTTTTTGGTCTGAAGATTGTGGACGTCTTGGAGACCCAACGTCGACCAGAACTGGGCAGCAAAGGGGCAGTGCAGGATTATGTGGTCCGGAGTTTCTTGATCCGCCCCACAGACTGTACATGCTGGCGAGTCAACAATCTTCTTGCGATATAAGTTTGCTTTGCACTGTATTCTTCCCTTGACAAGCAACCAAGCAAAGAGCTGGACCCTCGGCGGAGCTGCATTCTTCCCTTGACAAGCAAAGGCTTTACGATTTTGGACTAAGAGATGGGGAGGGGTGGAGACTTTGTGCCCCTTGGTTTACAAGGGGACTTTTGGTTGGAGGCCAGCCCGCCGGAGCGCCGAGACATGAGTGGCGGAGGATTGTGGTCGAAGTTTTTTTTCTGAACTCCCTAGAGATAAAGACTTGTTAAATCTTCCCCTGCATTCCAAGCTTGTTATTGACACTTGGTGCAGGTCTTTCTCTCCTAGCGCTTGGTTTTTTCTCTCCTAGTGTCTGGTTTTCCTAACCTGGCACTCGGTTTTCGGTTTTTAGTAAGCAACTATTGAGAAAATATTAGAGAAAGACAAAATTAGAGCTCATACTCTGTTTCTTCACTTTGAACAATTAACGATTTACCATGCATGTGATCGTGTAGAAAGCTCTTGGTGGGCAGGTGAGTCAGGGTGGTCATTCTCGGTGAAGAGTTTCATAGCGTTGTTTTAAAGAATATATAGAATGCAATGAAACTTATATTGAATAATCATTCTCAATGTATAGTTTCATTCTTTTTATTTCATAGAAATTTAATTCTATGACTCATTTAGAGTTAGAAACCGAGAGTTTCATCTACATGAAACTCACATCTTCTCTGTCTTCTTAGAAGTGTTGACATGTCATCAAAAATACTTATGTGATAGTCTATTAAATACATATAAAACCCTAGTGAAACACCCACACTCTCATATGGCACAAGGAACAAGAAGGGAGTATTGCCCGATCGGGGTTGCTTATAAACTTAGATTCCAGTTGTTGATAGGAAAAGCAAAAGTCGATTTGCAAAATAGCAAATGTTTAATTTTTTTTCGGACAGTCTAAGTAAATTGGAGTTTATTCCTCGATCATTAGTAACCGACGCTCGGCTTCAAGAAAAGGTTAAGAAAAATATTTGCTTTTTTTTCTTGATTGATTTGTACTTGGACAGGAGAAGGTGTCGACCCTGGACCTGGACAACACAAGGAGGGCGACGGTCCCATTCTCCACTTCACCCTCTAGCCGGTGGTAGCCGCTGCTGCATCATCCTCATCCATCTATCACTGTCGCCACCTTCTATCCGTCGTTGTACATACAAGCCTACAACTACAACTTTCTTCTTCTTTTTTTGAACTAAATCTACATCTTTTTTTTTCACGGTCATATAATAAGAACAGTTTTGCTATATCTTTTTTCGAACGACCCTACAACTAGCTGCACCTTCATCTAGTCATCTTCATCTCACCACCACCAGTAGGCAACAACCTCATATATATTTCTAATAAGCATACAGAGGAGGAAACCAAACAAATTTAATTTCTCTGCAGCTAATTGGTGTTTCACTACATCTATAGTATACTTGCATTCTATAGATGTCCAATTGTTTATCTTAAACACCCTCCATGCATCCATCCCTAGTGCGTCTTAAACACCCTCCTGCTAGCTAGCTCAGAGCTTAATTAATTAGCAGTTGTGCAGGAGTAGTATAAAATCGTTGAAACTAGCTAGCTGCCCCCTTGCTTTCTTCTCCTTCTTCCTCTCCCTCGTGGGGGCGGTGGTGCTGCTGCTGCTATTAGCTGCTTCTTGCTTCCATCCATACTACCACACTCGTCATACTCAGTTACAAGATGCCCATGGCTCCCCTAGAGTCATGGCTCACCAAGGTCCGCTTGGCTATGTCCTCTGCCAGGTCGTCCTCTGGAGGTTCGGGGGCGCCACCGGCCGGGCCCAGGAAGCAGAGCACCGTCGGCATCCTCGCCTTCGAGGTCGCCAGCCTCATGTCCAAGCTCCTCCACCTGTGGCGGGCCGTCGGTGACGCCGCCGTCGCACGCCTCCGCCACGAGACCATCCACCTCCACGGCGTCCGCAAGGTGGTCTCCGACGACGACCACTTCCTGCTCGGCCTCGCCCGCGCCGAGCTCGTGGACACGCTCAGGGCCGCCGCCGACTCCGTGGCCGCGCTAACCGCGCGCTGCGCGGACCCCAGCCTTCGCGACTTCAGGGACGCCTTCCTGGAGCTGGCCGACACCGGCCGCGACCGCCACCGCTGGGCGGCGCCCAGCTGGAAGGAGATGGACGCGAGGGCGAGCAAGATGGACAAGCAGGTGTCCGCCACCGCCGCGCTCCGGAGGGCCATGGAGGAGCTGGCCGAGGCCGAGCACGGCCTCCGGAAGCTCCTCGTCCTCCAGTGCGCCGCCAGCAACAGCAACGTGGGCGGCCATCGGCGCAGCCTGTCGGCGAGCAAGATCTCGGTGGCGGCGGAGCAGCAGCAGCTGGTGTTCTCCAAGAAGCAGGAGGTGAAGCACCTGAAGCAGACGTCCCTCTGGGGCTGCACCTTCGACGCCGCCGTCGCGTCGCTGGCCCGCGCGGCGTTCACCACCCTGGCGCGCATCAAGGCCGTCTTCGGCGCCGGCCAGGAGCAGCGCCACCCACCGCTGTACCGCAGCCTGACACTCTCCTCGGCGGTGCACCCGTCAGCCGACGCGCGGTCGGAATCAGATACGCCGCCGCCGCCGCCGGTGTCGCGCAAGTCCATGTCAATGGAGGAGCTGCTGCTGTTCGACCTGGACCAGCCATCGTCGTTCGCTTCGAAACCGAAGCGGCAGTGCGGCGGGTTCCTGGAGGACAGCTCGGCGGCGCTGACGCCCCCGGCGGGGACGCTGGGCGCGGCGGCGCTGGCACCGCGGTACGCCGGGCTGGTGATCTCGATCGAGCGGATGGCGCGGTCGCCGCGGCTGGTGGGCCCCGATGAGCGGGACGAGCTGTACGGGATGCTGACGGCGAGCGTGCGCGCGCAGCTCCGGGCGCGGCTGCGCGGCGCGGTGCCCGCGGCGGACCCGGTGCTGGCGGGGCAGTGGCGCGCGGCGCTGGCTGGGATCCTGGAGTGGCTGGCGCCGATGGCGCACGCGACGGTGCGGTGGCAGGCGGAGCGCAGCCCGGAGCAGAGGGGCCCGGCGGCGGCACGGGGCGGCACCGGCAGCGTGCTGCTGCTGCAGACGCTGCAGTTCGCGGAGCGCGACAGGGTGGACGCGGCGGTGGTGGAGCTCCTGGTGGGGCTCAACTACGTGTGGCGGTTCGAGAAGGAGATGATGATCTGCCGCGCTCTGTTCGCCGTCCACCATGGGCAGCAGCTCCCGGCGATGATGGAGGACACCGGCGGAGGCAATGCCAATGGAACAGTAGTAAGCTCCTGCCCGTAGGCCGGCCGTCCGATCAGGAAAGGAATCAATGCAATGGCTGGCCTGGCTAGCTAGCTAGCTGCTTTGTTTGTTTATTAGTTTTTGCATCCATCATGATGCTGTTGGTGTATAAGACGATACATAGTAAGAAAATGAAACAAGGCAAGAAGAATGATCCATCATCTCAAATCTCCGATGTTGCATTGTACGTACTAGTATTGTTGTTGCTTGCTTTGCAAATTGCACAGGGACAGCTATCAGTTAGTCAGTGTATGGGTGTGGTGTGGCAGCCGAAAGCAATGCAATTTGCACTCTGCATTGTGGTCGTAGAGCTCTTTCTTCAGTTTCTCTGCTGGTGGCCTGGCGCCTGAATTGAAAGTAGCCCTGCCCCTGCACCACCACCCCAGCATATGATCATGGCCATGGCCATGGATCATAGATTGCTTGTACCGACGGCAACCGGAGTGGTTTTGCATGGGCAGGGATGTCTTGTATACGCAAGCTGCAGGTGGTGGTGACACGAATGATGCAGGCACACCATCTGCATCTGCATTCGCCAAAACAACTATACATGCGAGGTAGAAAGTAGCAAGTACTGCATGGTGTATGTATGAAATATGAGATGCATGCATCATATCTGTCCACTCCATAGGAGACACCTGACTGCACCGGCTGTAAACTGTTGCTCATGCACTCAACCATTCATTCTTCACCCTTTTAGCTTACTGTATTCTGCAATCTCACCGGCTTGCAACTCAGCAACTGGCTGCTAGCTAGTAATTTAATCCATCTGTCTGTGCTGTGCATATATATATATATATATATATATATATATATATATATATATATATATATATATATATATATATATATATATATATATATATATGTGTGTGTGTGTGTGTGTGTGTGTGTGTGTGTGTGTGTGTGTGTGTGTGTGTGTGTGTGTGTGTGTGTGTGTGTGTGTGTGTGTGTGTGTGTGTGTGTGTGTAGAAAAGAATTGGCGATTGATGGATCTGTTGAGGAATAAGCTAAGGAAGTAGCTAGGGATCGGACACATGGGAGAGAGGCTTGGTTAGTTGACTCAATCATCATCATCATCATCATCATCATCATCATCATCTCAACGATTCCATCATCACATGCATTCCATCAGATGATGCATGCGGCCCTCAGATCCGATCCTCCTGCGAATGCCTGCCTGCTTCTTGCTCAGCAGCTACCTCTGCAATGCATGCATAATTTCGATGCAATATAATTCCTGGCCGTGTTCACACAGATTAATTGAGATCGATCAATTGTCTTATTGTTCATTCATTCTTCAGTACCAGCCAAACCTGCAGCCTAGCTGGCTCTTTCAACAACTACATGCATGCCATTCATCATCTCAATCATCTCATCGGAATTCCCAACTTAATTGTTTCCATCAGAATCTTTCTGTTATACTACATACTATCGATCGAACTGCACTGCAGGTACGTAATCCCATCTCTCTCTATCTCCCCTCTCTGAAACTCTGAATATTCTGAATGTGTGTGTGTGTGTGTGATATTCAGAATTGCACATGTGTGTTGCATCGTATCACCTCAACAGTCAACAGGAACCTTTCCCTCTTAACGCCATGTCGTCACTGAAAACGCTACCTTATCTTACTAAAAGTGCATCATTATATCCAGGCACACGCATACATACATATAAGAGAGAGAAAGAGAAAGCTCACCTCTTTCAAAAAGCAAACGAGAAAAAAAAACTTTGTTATGAAGAAAATTAAAAGAAAACGATCCATGCATGCTGCTTTAATCATATTCATGATAAGGAGCAAACAAGCATGGCATCGGTGGTTACCCTTACCCCCCTCAACATCACTAATAAGACTCCCTAACCCGTACGTACGTGTGTCCCCCTACAGCTACAGACATATATATACACCATCTTCTTGCTTGGACCACTACTTGTATATACAGAGAGCATATATATGTACGGATGTTAATAACTAGCTATTGAGCAAAACCATCCATCACCGAGAATATGACAGCTAAGATCAGCCATATAAATAGTTTGCTTATTGATTTGGACTTCGCTCGCACTAGCTCTGTAAATGGAACACGACCAAAATACAGGTGGTTAGCTCATACTCCTATATACTAGCAGGTCCCAACAGTATATATAGAGGACATGAAAATTGAACCGGCGTATATATAATAATTGTTTCTTATATTGTTTCGCATTATCACAATTGTTCAGCACCAAATTAACTGTCCCTCTCTATACCAGATTGCAATTGTGATTCGATCTAAAATGTATTAATAAAGAAAAGCTCTGCAACAAGTAGCAATAGATCAAAAACAAAATGCAACCGGTCATGAATGGTCAGAGGAACCTTTGACTTGAAAACACTCAACACATCATGAGCTCCAACGCATAATATATATAGCATAGCATAGGAGGGACCTCCAAATAAATTCCAAAAGCAAGCTAGTCTACTTCTTTCTCAAAAGAGAGGCCTATATATATAGAGTAGATTTGGATTTTTGTTTTGGCAAAAGATTTGAATCCGCTTGTTGGAGTGCTTTTTAATTTATCTTTTGTGAAAAAAGGAAACACATGAGACATAACAAAGTCTAGGACGATACGTTATTCTACTTAGACCTAGGCCATACCCGAATGTAAAGAGCTAAAGAGACGCCTGATATACAAATAAAAATTTTAAAAAAATTGATGTAACCAAGTAAAGCTAGTAACGAGATGCATATAAGAATAATCAATTAATATATAGCTCAGCCTCAATTAATGGCTGTGCTGATGGAGCACCGAGCAACGTTATTTTCAAGCAGCAGGGTTAGCTCTAGAATAGCTAGCTAATATGAAAGGTTGGCAGCATCAGATGTGGAAGGGGCAGATGACTGTGCATGACAATAACATGACCACAAACATGTTGGTTCCAAATGTTCCTATATATCCGGCACCAGCCGCTGGTAAATCAGTGTCTACCAAGTACTGATCGATCGTATATATAGGTTTTGTGAAGGGGAAAAATAAATAAATAAAAAGATCTACTAGTTCAAATGCATGATTTCTCAGAACTTTCCCCGCCGCTGTGTTACACCCTTTTTGCTGGATGGCGGCTGGTGCCGGTGCTGACGCTGATTTGTTGTGAGAAAAAAAATACTGCTGAACGTGTTAGTTAATTTACTGTAAACAAAAAAGAAAAAGAAACAACTTGTGCTCGGAGCTTCGTTTTAATTAATCTATCAAGGACAAGCGAACACATGTCAGAGAGGACACTATCAGTATCAGCTGCTAGTTATTTCGTAGATACGCTAGACAAAGAAAGAATGATGGACTCATCGCGTACGTGCACACTTCTTGCTTTGGCACTTCATACTAAAATATAGTGTAGCATATGGCGTTCGCTTTATTCGACACGCTCAAAACATTCCATGTATCTACCAGAGCATTGTGCCATTGTTTACCATACAATATGGGGCTAAACTAAATCTGTGTGCTTACATACCCATTCGATTGTGCTTATAGGATAATAAATTAATCAAACTTCGCATACTTTATCATGTAATGCAATGTAATTCCTGTTCAATGGAATGTCAAACAATGCGCAAAGCAGCACATTGGATGCCAGATTCATCCACACATGGGGATGCAACCATCGACTGGAGGACAGTTCACAGGCAAAAAATTCACTAGTCTTGTCCACTCCACCCCAGCAGAAATGGTCATCACATCATAGGACAAACATTACAAAACCATTGGATCGGACTATGCTAGCATAAACAAAAACATGGCGTGTATTCGAAGCAGCAGCAGCACAAATTATTTGGATCACACAGCCAGATCATTCCCAGTAAAAGGAAAGAAACAAAAATGCAGACAACATTCAGTTTATTGTATAAAGAGTTGGCAGACTATATAGCAAAACTACAACCCCAAGACTGGTGCCTGCCTGTTGCATTGGGGCGTGCTCACTTTCACACTCATCAGTAACAAGCCTCCCTCAGTACTATCCCTCCTCAAACTCAATGGAACAAAACTATGCCTCAGTTCAGTGCGATATCAACGGAGGAGCACCAAGCAAGGCCTTCCCTGTTTTGGGCTAGTTAGCTTGCATCCTTCTTTTGTTTCCCCTTTCTTCCACTATGTGCCCTTGGCAAAATTTGTTTTGCAGTTAGGGGATGGCCCTAGGATTCAGTCCTTGTCTGCTCGTGTTGAACCAACCTCTGGAGCTGACCAAAGTTTCACCTTTTTGTCCACACCAGCAGTCCCCAAAATAAATACAGGCACGCCACCTAAAGAAAACAACAGCAGCGTGATTATAAGACATCATAAAACACATGCTTCCTCAGAAGAATGGTATTCTTCCACATAAAGGATACATGACATTAAAGTTCCATCAACAACAACAACAACAACAACAACAACAAAGCCTTTTACAAGTTGGGGTAGGCTAGAGTTGAAACCCAACATGAGCCCCTAATCACGGTTCAGGCACGTCAATAGCTGTTTTCCAAGCACTCCTATCCAAACAGAGATCTCTAGGTATATCCCAACCCTTTAAATCTCCTTTTATTGCCTCCCCCCATGTCAGCTTCGCTCTTCCTCTACCTCTCCTCACATTGATATCTCAACTTAGAACTCCGCAATGCACTGGTGCCTCTGGAGGTCTCCTTTGGACATGGCCAAACCACCTCAACCGATGTTGGACAAGCTTTTCTTCAATTGGTGCTACCCCTAGACACTCACTAATACCATCGTTCCAAACTCGATCCATCCTTGTGTGACCACAAATCCAACGCAACATATGCATTTCCGCGACACTCAGTTGTTGGACATGTCGTCTTTTTGTAGGCCAACATTCTGCTCCATACAACATAGCAGGTCTAATCGTTGTTCTATAAAACTTGCCGATTAGCTACTTATCGGACACAACGGAACCATCATGAGAGTGTGATTAGCATGCGTACTCCGCAGTCAAGTCATCCAAGATAAGGCACATATCATTGTTTTCCAAATCAAGTGCTAACCTATATAAATGTGTCTACAAAATGTTACGATAAAAGTAAATGTAAGCTGCAAAGACAAATATCATTGGTAGTTCCTAACAAGGAATGTTGTAAGCCTGTAATAGACATTTCGTTTGAAAGGATTTGCAGAGATCTCCTTACCATTGGGAATCGTCCGTGGAGCCCAAGCAATGCCAGTTATATCACCTGAGCACATGTCAAAAGCATGTCATTCAAAGCAAGAAATGAGTATGCCCATGCAATTTGTCATACACTATCAACATCAAACACCAGGGAAGATCAAAAAGCAGGCTAAAATATTTCAGAGCCAGGAAGGGTGCTATAGTAGGAGGGACTGGCAGGGGCCATGGCCCCCCTCATGCTCCAAATTTGTTTCTATTGGAGCCCTTTAAGATTAAGAAGAAACTTAGTACATATATTATACATGTCTAGACATCTGAAGATACATCGTATTTCCTCTGCACAATAATTTTCATTGCAATCTACTCGTCTCATAGCCATGTTCCACAGGACTACATCTAGGCTGCAGGGCTCAGAAATATACTCCGACTTGTACAGTAGGTTGTACTGGCAACAGCCACAGGAAACGGGGTCGAAACCACATTCCTCGTCCCCAGAATTTGGGAACATTCTCATCCCCGGCTTGTAAAAACCTTTCCTGGGTAGCATACCATGTTCCTCAACCCCATCGACCAGGGAACTCACAGGTTAGTGCCCAACAATAAGTACTAATTCAAGTCTTTGGACGACTCGCTACTCAAACACAAAATATTCCACCATTTCAAAGATTCTAAGAACTAATTCAAGTCTTTCAAGCACCAAGACGTAAACTGTCACCTGCCTGCCACTTTGCTGATAATTTATTAGCACAACGAACACATTGCCTAAAGTCAACCAATAGGTGCTTGCGCTTCTAAATATTTATTAAAACAAGCAATGCATCATGGATTAGGAAATGAGGCTCCAAGTGTATCAATTGAAAAGACTAATCATGAAAGACATACACACTGCCCACACAGGTTTGGAGGCACCATTACTTAATATGAAGATGATTCACCCAAGCAGTTAGGGACATTACAAACCTTCATGTGCTTTCTCAGCTGTATCCAAAACTGCACCAGTTTCCACACATAACCATTGCAACGTTGATCCACTTGTTACAGCCAGAATTTTACCATCAGGAGAGACATTCATGTGGTCATATTGGCAAACAGAACCTTTTGAGTCATGAAGTGGAATTGGCATAACTCTCAAGGTCTTTGGATCCTCATCAAGGTGATACCTTACTGAAAACAGTAAGAAGCATGTGTCAAATCACAAAAAACCACAAAAAAGAACAGCAAAGCACTATGCTTGAAAGGACTACAAGATGGGCATAACTACTTCTACAATGGCAACATCAACAGAACATGTGTTATTGTCACGGACAATTATATACAGGAAATTTGCATCTGAAGTGTCAACTAATGCAACTAACATGGAACAAAAAAAAAGTTGAAGAGGAGATCAAAAAAGTTGAAAGAAAGGAAGGATCTTCCAAAGTGACAACTTTGTGAAGAAAAGCACAACAAAAACCATGTGTTTATGACCCTTCCATGCAAATATAGAATTCACCGCATTGAAGAGAGGATATATAATATCTATATTAGCAAAATTATTGAATGGTGACTTCCAGTGAACATGCCAAGTTTAACTTGCTAGATGCTATGAACTCAAGAAGCAACAAAGATGTGGAGGTAACTGGATATAGCATACCATTAATGTTCCATACTCGAATGGAACCATCTTTGGATGCAGTAATAATTTGCTCAGAATTTGGAGCAAAGCACAAGCAAGTAACAGCACTCTGAATTAAAAGAATTCATCAGTTTCTCACAAGATTAAGTCCAATCAAATGGAACTCATCACAAAGAAGATTGGGGGTTATTACCTTATGACCCTTGAGCTGCATAACTTTATTAACCTCCTTCGCTGAACCATCCTTCAAGTAAACTATCTCCCACACCTAAAGCATCAGTAAATATCACAATAATTAGGGAACACATAAACACTGCAACTATGAAGCAGTAACTGTGGCGCAGAAGTGCCTGGCAGTTTATCTAATTTGATTTTCAATAAACTCTGCAACTAATATCACAATCCAAAGACAGCCTTTCAGTGGAGAACAATTCCAGTAGCATTGACAACTCAAATAAAGCAGAAAAGTTAACCAAAGAAAATAGCCATCCAATGGTCTTTCATACTGTAAAAAATTATTCCAGAAAAAATAAAAGGAGAAGAAGAAGACTAGAAACACAACTAACCTTGACATCAGCAGTAAAAGCTGCAGCAGCTATGAAGCGACCATTCGGGGATATGTCAGCCATATTATTTTTTAACTGATTGGTGTCAACTGCGCCCAACTCCTTTCCACTCTTCCCATGCCAAACCTTGATATCAGTTGCTGCAAATAGCTTAGGATAATTAGCCTTAACCAGAAATAAGAAAGTTTCTGCGTTTACTATTTACAGAAATACATCTAAATTTGAATTTGATGGCATCTGCCAATTACAATCTTGAATCCACTATAATAACTATTTAAGTGTTGTGAAGAGCAATAGAACAGGTCACACCTTCTGAGCATGAGATAATTATAGTGCTCCCATCACCCGACCCATGAGTTGCACGGGCCGCTGCAAGGTTGAGCACAGACTCCTTGCCATGGATCTTGGGGTGACTCCACTTGATCTCAGGTGGAGAAAGCTTTCCCTGCTGTTTGTTTTCCGCGGTTGGAGGAGCGCTAACATCCGCATACATATAGAGAGATGATCCCAGAAGCGCCTGTGCTGCCACAACAACAGATGATGACCCTTCTGAGAAAGCAACAGCGGTAGGGTGTGCTCCAGCAGGCAAGTTTATCCTCAGAATCCTGCAAACATCCCCACATCATTATAGTTCCATGGTGCTACCCATGCTTTTTCGGATAGAATTATTAATTTTTGTTGAATGCGACATCTTACTTAAAGCTCTTGCTAGAGGTATCATCGATCCTGAATACCCTGATGGCTCCATCGGCACATACTGCAACAGTAAGCAGAAAAGATTCAGTATCCACTGGATTGTGGGGTAACTGATACACTTGATTGGTGATGCATGTAAGATTTCGTAAAATGAAGTGGATTTGCAATGGCATGGCAAAAATAGCCAACAACTAGAAGTGGAATGAGAGCAGCAGGGAATACAAAGATATCCACATTCCACAAAAGAAGTAGCATGAAGCTACACTAGGAAAACACATCACATGAAACAATGAGAAGGGGAATAGGCTGACCGGTTGCTAGGTTGCCAGCGTCATTGGAGAAGGCAAGCGCAGTGACGGAGTCAGTATGCCCCCTCAAGGTGTTGACATCGAGATGGTGGTGCTTCTTGGCCGCGTCCTAGAAGAAAAGATTATGGAGATCAGTGATGTGCTCGTGCCATCTGTCATATCCATGGTGGTAGGAACGATTCGGATGAATGGAGATACAGGAAGACTCTGCATCTCAATTCTCAAGGGTGCTTATAGCAAACAGAAAGAATAATTGTTCGGAAATGAATCCCCGTGGGGCGGATATGGTTTCCCTGGCAGGACGGAAGTAGCTGTGTATTGCACCGAGAGACGGGGGAGATTGAGATTGAGATCACCTTGTCGGCCGCGTGGTGATGCGGGCGGAGGTGGCCCTTCTTGTGCTGGCCCTGGTTGGAGGGGCGGACATGCTTAGGCTGGTCCGGGGCGGCGGCGGTCGCGCTGGGAGGGATATGGGCGATGGCGGCGCGCTTGCGGCGGAGGTAGCCAGCGAGGAAGATGAGGGCGATGGTGGCACCGAGGACGGCGGAGACGAGGGGCACAGTGAGCGAGGACACGAGTGAGGCCGCCATCTGGCCTTGGCTTGGCTTGCTGCGGCGGGCGGTGGCGGATCGGGGTCGGGTCGACGACGGGAGGGCTTTTCGTGCTATGCTTCCGCTTCCAGTAAGGACGGTCGACGTCTTCTCACCTCCTCCTTATCTGGGCTTTTATTCGGCCGTGGAGACCCAATAATCCCAGATGCCGGCCCAGCCCATCGTACGATTTTGACTAAATATAAAGGACAGGGTGGGGCCGTGGGGGTGGAGGTTGCTTTGCATGTAGTATACATACAAATATACAAAACACATCAAATGCCGAAGTGCCAAAAACCATTCCATAATTCCATTCACAAAGCAAATGATTTCAGTACAAGAAACCATCCATATTCAGATTACATCCTCGTAAATGGATAGTGTACATTTTACTACAGTGCCATCTTATTACAGTGGATAGGGTACATCTTATTACAGTGGATACAGAACACCTAAGTAGTATAGTACATGGATAGTGTACATCTTATTACAGTGCCAAAGTGGCAGGCAACCTATTCTTGTCAGACTCAGACACGTCGCAATCACATCCAGTTTCCAGCCTGGAGGTAGCTTCGATCCTCGTAAATTCATTGCCATTGCTTCCTGTAATTCTCCATCCGCAAGCGTGGCCCTACAATGCGGACCTTCTCATTCCTGTTGTTCAAACACTCACATTTCATCAAGCCATAACCACACGAACCAAAATTGATTTGCATTATTGGAGACAAAAGATTAGGTTAACACCACATCTAATACGAGTTGCAACCATACCTCTTTTTTTAATTTATTTTCTTTTTAGAAACAAGGAAAAGAAAGATGTTAGAAAAACACTAGTAAATTAAGAAGCATGGTACATGTGTGATGCCATAAGCATTACATATGGCAAAATGAAAACTTAGTGATAAGAGTGGTAGCAGCTTACTGTTTATTTCTCTCTGCTGAATATTAGAAAGGGCAACAGCAATGTTCGCACCAATAAGAGCATTGTTCTTAACAAGTGCAATATCTGAACATCACTAAGGAGAACTGTCTTTGGATGAATGAAGGGAACTAAAAGAGCAAATCGATATGCAAATCCATTAAACCTTTGTTTCCCACAAAATCCAGTATGGTGTTTTTTTCCCCTTGAAAACTAAAATCCAATATGGTGTTGCGTAATAAGAATTTGGAAATGCATTGGATTTCATATCTGTGGAGTACAGCAACTAGGCTTAAAATTCTTGGTAACCATCCTAATAATATGCCATCGAATGGAACTATTATACAGATAAGATAATGTTATAGGATACTAGCTTCCAAGGAAGATCCTCCAGTTAGTTCTTTTACTCTTTCAAGCATGAAGGGAGTGATCACATTTCCTATTATCCTTTTATCCCTGAGAAAAAAGAAAAAAGAGGGCAAAGTTCATCAGCTATCATTTTTATATCATTACCAGGAGTGGAGATGTCGACTGTACTCTGCCTCTTTTAGAGCTGTCTGTATTGCAGACTCTATAATTTTCCCTGAAGCTGCATGCTGCTTGGGGATAGGTACTGCAATAAGAATCCCAGAACCAAGATGCATGTTCTTGTTTGCATCTGCATGAAATCAGAAATCTTACAAACAAAACACTCTAGAACCACTGGCATGTGACAACCAAGATTTTAATAAGTGCAGAAGCTAGCATGCACAAAGAGATACTACACAACATCAAAGTTTGAACAACTCAATGTGTGGGTTGCCAATTGAATTTTGTAATGTGATTGAGTTTTGCACATGACAAGAATCCAAGCATTCTACGTGATACCTTTTGATTTTGGATTTATGGCGCATAAATTTGGAGCTACCTTATTAATCCGGCAGTTTAGCTGTGATTTTAAAAATGGGTACTGCATATCAAAACGATTCTATCTACATACAAGTTAATAGCTCTGTAAAATAAGAAATAAGATAACTCAGGGAGAAGAAGGTCATCGGTGGATCAGGTCACTACCAAAAGTTCATGTGAGATCAATAGTCTCATGAAAATGTGAGTAAGGATATAAAACAAAAATGTTATAATTTACTACTCACATATTATTTTGGCACACTCTTCTGGAGAATCAACACGACATGGCACCTGTGTTGGATTAAAAAGTATATGTCAATATATATCAGAACAGGAGTTACTTACTAGAGCCTGCTTGGATACAAAAGAAATTGCAAGGATATTGCAAGGAACGTTTCAACTCCAGAGTCCAGTCCAGAAAAGCACCCCTTGCAACAAGGCCTAAGTGCATATCTAATCATTCTGTGATAGTGCCAAGTTACTGCAAGACCGGCGGTATGTAGTCTACTGGATTGTTTGCAAGAGGTCATATTGCATAGTTGTAAAACACCGAGATGAGGAAAATGTCCTTTAGACTAACATAGGCACAGAAGTGGCACAAAATCCTGTTAAACTAAGATCATATATAAAAGTATCTATACTTGCCTAGTTGCCTTAGCACTTAGCTGATAGACTATGTGACATGTGAAGTATTTATAAATACAATATTACAGGATTAAAACAAATATTACAAAGAATAAAAAGTTTTTTCTTAAAGTAAAATAGGAAGGAGCGCTGCCCTTTCATTAAGATCGAAGGAAGGGTTTAGAAGTTACAGGACAGGATACAGATAGCAGAGTCTGGGTAAAAGGAAAACAACAATGAGGACATGAATAGGAAGGGCGATTCTAGGATGGTGAAACTCAAAAGACTCAAAAGGTTATACCTCGAAATCTTCAAGCTAGCTGTTTTCAATGACTGTGCTCTAGCAAACTGTCCAAACAGAAAGATATATAAAGCAGTTTACAAAAACCTTCTCTTTCGAACCTCACTACACACCGTCACTCCGTGTACAACTGAATCATGCTAAGCCATCGTTGGTTCAGATGAAAGCATTTGGCTCTTTCAACAGTATGGCAATTACATTCCAAGTATCAACTAGACAAATATCTTACAGAAGAAAAGCTATTTACCTGGCATCCACTAATTTCTGTGAAGAAAGCAGAAAATTCATTGGTTCTGTAAGCAGCAACAGTTACCCCTTGAGTTTCCTGTCATGCAATAGACTAATAAGATCACACGACTGAACATGAGCAAAATATTGTACCTTGCACAGTATCTTGCTGAAATACAAACGAATTTCTACGATATTATTTGCGTACTAAGCACCACATGTTGACTCGATTGTCAAGCAATGAAGCAACACGAGAGCTTTTGTGTGAGACTGTGAGCTTCTATTGAAAGGATGATCTCAGGTAATCATGAACAAAAGGGTCCCCTTAAAATAAGAAACACCAACAAGTTGATGTTTTGGTTCCCTTTCAATTGAGTTAAGCGCTAACCAAAGAAAAGTGAGTTCCAAAGCAATGGTGCTTTACTTTTTTCGAATTAAAAGATAGTGGTGACAAAAGGCCTTTGTGTACTGGTGACAGAAGTTGCATATGAATTAATCTAATTTTGCATCACCTCATTTCCAGCCCACATTTTCCTACTTTCATATCCAGCTCTAGCATGCAAAGAGAAGTGACGAGATTTAGGCAACACCTTCATTTCACTATTCAATAACTCTTGCGCAGATAGACATGCACAAGTGTGCCCTTCTTGACCCATATATGTGCACATAACAATAACAAAAACTAAACATATTCCTCAAGTACAGCCTATCCATATTTTACATCTTAACAGCTAAAGATGGAAGAAATCTACAATTCTACATGAAAGTTCATTCTAATAAACCAAGTTATATGTGGAATACAGCAAACAGGAAGTATACTACCAGGTATTCTAGTGTCCGCGGTATGTCCAAAATGGACTTCACACCTGCTGATACAACAGCTACAGGCGTCTTTCCAAGTTCAGTTAAGTCTGAGGAGACGTCCATAGCTGCATCCAAATGGTGACTTCATCAATCAATGTACAACTGTTTGTCGCTTGACCACGCCCAAATGCTAGTTTAGTTTAACTGTGCACTCTGAATGTTGTGCTTCAGAAATCAGAAAAAGAGACCAAATTTTATCCATGAACTTTCAGCTTCAGAGTTTAAATCCATCAATTGACAGTTGACAGGAGATCATCAATATCATAAATTAACAAGGGGGTCATAGAGAGCTGTGCAAGACACAAGATTGAAAGAGCTAAATCATAAGCAGCCAAGATACAATGACTTCCTGCCAGTGTCAGCACATAGCAAAATAAGTACGCAATAAGAAGATGCTTACTTTGTTCACCATGTCTATGCACACCTCCTATGCCCCCTGTAACAAAAATTGGTATGCCAACCTGAGTTTGGGAAGAGCTCGATCTATTAGAAGTGGTTGGTACTAACATGGAAATGATATCAGATCAAGCCAAGATAAACAAGACAGGTATAATGATTTTAGAAAAGATATTTTCAGCACCTTGTAAGCAAAGAACATAGTGGCCGAAACTGTTGTTGCGCCATTGCCACCAGATGCGACCTGTCAATTAGAAAGAAAGAAAAAGGGAAAGAAACAAATATAGGTGTATGACTAACTATAAAAAGACAGTTAAACACAAAGGGAGTACAAATGTATGCATGAGGTCGCCCAGATTTGGAGATAGCGGCCGAAAAAATGTTTCCATTGCTTCTATGTCAGCAAGGAGGCATATTGTTGAGGCATAAATCATGTGAATTGTCCTTTTTCTTGTGTAAATAGCAGAAGAACAGCAGATAGCGCGGAACCTGAGAATGAATAGTTTCTAGTGTGCAGGGCACTCACAACATGGGCAATATCCCTTCTAGCCGTCTTCTGAAATTGCCTTCCACTTATAGCCAATCTCTTCAATTGTTCGCTGTTAAGGCCTATCATTATAACAAGAATAGTGTCAAGGGTATAGAATGCAAAATTGACAGTAGAATTTGACTTAGAAATTTGGATAGCCACGTTTTCTTGCACTAAGAATATGGTTTTAGAGATGAGATGATGTATCATGGTTGCTAAGAAAGGAAGCTAGAATGACGCTTTGGGTGCTAGCTTGAGAAGAAGGAACATGTCACCAAATTCAAAGACTGAAGGAAGGACGAAACGGATCCTAGCAAAATTCGAGAAGAAGGCAATCCAGCAACAGCACGTGAAGAAGCAGAGAACTGACCGACATGGGGAACTCCGTCTAGGATGGCTACGGTGGCAGGGATAGCCCCGTTGTCCCTGACGATGGCCTCCACCTCCATGGCGGTCTGGAGATTCTTCGGGTACGGCATACCTACACGGGACCCGTGAAGCATGTTGCAGTCAAGGGACATCCATCAAATGGAGCACGCCATGGAATTGAATCGAATCGAACTTTGATGCGCCAAGCTAGCCAGAAGAGGGCGGCGCGGCGAATGAAAAGGGAACCGGAAGGAAAAGGCAGGAGCAAGCTGACCGTGGCAGATGATGGTGGACTCGAGGGCGACGACCGCGCCGCAGCGCTCGAGAGCGGCCGCAACCTCCGGCGCCACCACGACCGACATCTTCGGCGGCTGTGCCGGTTCTGTCTGCAACCGTACGCCGGCGGCGGAGGAGGTAAAGAGTAGTAGACAGCAATTCGCGACCGGGCCGGGCCGGGCCCAGAGAAGCCTGAAAACTTTTCAGATCAGATGGTTGTGCGACGGCTAAAAAGGTAAATAATAGAAGGAAGGGCGACGGCCCGGCGGCACAGCGAAAACATCATGATCTTTGTATGGAGGGAGGAAGAGTAGAATGGGCCATGCCGGTCCAAAGGCATCATGATCTTTATATGGGACCAAATAACCTACACGCGTATAAAAGTAGTATTTTTTAGGTTTTTTATGAAAATGTTATGACACCAGTTTTATTAGGTGAATATTAAAGGTGTTTCTGAGAAACGTCAAATTTATAATGGCACGGTTCCAGTTAACTCGGCCTTGTTCATTTCGCTGAAATTTGTCTTATGTTGATGCTTATGCTGAAATGCTGTGAGAAGAAAATATTGTTCGTTCGCTGAAAAGTACTGCTGAAGTAATGCAGCGAGTGACAAAGCCATGTTGAAGCTTGTGGGTGCACACAAATATTTGAAAAAACCAATACTGAAATCAAAATTTAACCATTGTTTTAACTCAAATTTTCAAACCTACAAGACAAATGCACCACCCTTTACTTTGCTCTAGCTTCGCCACTGAGTGCAGTAGAACCGGGGCTGATATAGGCATGGTGCCCATCATCAACGAGGAAGAGGGGTGAGATTTAGGGTTTGTTTGGATGTAGTTGTATTGACCTCAATCCACGTGTGTTGGAGTGGATTGGAGTGGAACAAGTGGACACATGGATTGAGATGGATAAGACCAGACGACAATAAGGGTGGAGAGGTGTAGCGGTGATGGCAAGCGGCAACGGTGAGTGTGGGATAGGGGCTTTGGAGATGTGTCAAGGTTAACGCCAGAAAAGTGAGGTGGGCCAGATATATATGGGATAGAGCTAAGGAGTTTTTTTTTAAAAAAAAAAAAACCTTAGAGCTAAGGAGTTGTTGGTGTTTATACACAACAAACAACAACAACAACCGTGTCTCGGGCCCCTTTGCATTGTGAGCCGCTATTTGAGCTTCTAGCTGGCCCTTGTCAAATGACGACGTGGATACTCTCTGAGTCAACTTGTTCTAAGTGTCATCACATCGTGTTGAGCGGTGACTCGGCGTCGTTTGGTTGGGTGGCTGGCACCAATGGACCTACACAGTTATAAATGACCACGACATGAAATATATATTCATATTTGTGTGTGGTTCGTGTATTGTTAATTTATATAATTCTTTTAAAAGAAATATGGTAGGAAAATAGAAATGTTTGGTTTAGATAAAAAAAAAACGGGAAGTGGTATTGGCCGGTTAGAAGCTGATCTGGCACTGGGCAGGCTGGAGAGCAGTGGCCGGGCGGTGTGACCGTGTGCGATAGATTCTGTTCTCAGAGGCCAGAGGCCGGTGCCCGGAGCCCGCCCGCCCTGCGACGAATAGCTAGCTAGCATATATTACTAGCTTAACAGCAGCATCGATCCAGTTCCAATTCCAATCAATCAATACAATCCAGAGCTAGTAGCTACGGAGTAGCAAGCAACATGTCGTCGTGGCTGCACTCCTCGCACCAGCGGCGGTCCTGGAAGCGCAGCTGGGCGGCGCGCGCCCTGTCGTCGTTCTCGCTGCCGCCGCCCGGCCTGCTGGCCTTCTTCGCCATCGTCGTCTTCTTCCTCGCCGTCTCCGGGTACGTGGACTACAAGGCCATCGAGCGCCGCGCCGCTCGCCCTCGCCGCCGCCTTCCTCCTCTTCGCCGCGTTCAGATGGCGCCGCAGGTACTGGACCACCAGGAGGATGAGGCAAAGGGCGGCGCACCACTACCCATGGTCGTCATCGTCCTCGTCCGCAGCGCCGTGGGGCGTGGCGGTGGCGGTGGCCATACTGCTGCTCATGATGACGTTCCAGGAGTCCGTCCACTCCATGTGGTTCAGGCCGCTCTGGGACTCCGACTACTACGACCCCTAAGCTACGAATCCACTCCTCCATCTAGTTACCTTCCTCTTCTTCATTTCAGTTGCGATGTATAATACGTAGTATGTATGTATGCATACTGCCACATGTTTATATATACCTCTTCTGTTTCTGTATAATCGTGTATTTTTGTTGACCTTGATCATGCGTGCAGCCATAGTCATAAGTCCATCAGAGAGCTTAATATTACTTCTGTTTTTTTTAATGTCCTGAATGGCCACAAGTGGCCGGTTCACAAATCAAGCACATGGCAATCAACATCTGTGCCTGCTTAGCACATGAAGGACACGTAACAACAAGGACAGAGGAAACAGCAGTAGAGGACCACAGACAGGCCGAAGGTGAAAGCAGGGAAGATACCATCACAAGGCCATCGGAGACGAAGAGGAAAGACCAACCCACGAACATGATGGGCACAGAGATGGCGGCGCCGATCAACGCACCGAGACAGGACGCCGGTAACAAAGCACATGAATGGACAAGGCGGCAGTAGAAACGCACGGACAACGATGAATGGACAAGGCTGTCATGAAGGAGAACATGAGATTTTTAGGCCATGCACAAATTTCTTTATTGAGGCTGCGTTTAGTTGGGAAAAAAATTGAGTGTCACATCGGATGTTTTGTAGGATGTCGGAAGGAGTTTTCAGATACTAATAAAAAAACTAATTACATAGCTCGCCTGGAAAGTGCGAGACGAATTTATTAAGTCTAATTAAGCCGTCATTAGCACATGTGGGGTACTGTAGCACTTAAAGGATATTCATGGGCTAGTTAAACTTAAAAGATTCGTCTCGCGATTTTCCATCAAACTGTGCAATTAGTTTCTTTTTCGTCTGCATTTAGTACTCCATGCATGTGCCTAAATGCTCGATGTTACTGTAGAAGTCAAAAAAAAATTGGAAACTAAACAAGGCCTGAATTGAATTGACCATGTTTCTTTGAAGCAACCACGGACAACTTTCTTTATTGAATTGAGGTTTGGCTTTCCTATCACATGGTAGATTGTAGATCCAACAGTTACGGATGAGTGGTGACGTAGCTGCACGAGGGAGTGGATTTGGTATACAGAGACAAGGAGAAGGAGAAGGAGAATGGACCTTGTCCAAAGCCAAGACAGAAATGGCAGGAACCATTTTGTTAAACTGGATTGTGCTGGAACATTCAATCAGTTGAATCAGTCAGGTGGGGAGGGAGGGTGATGCTTTGTGTTGAGATGAAGCTGGCTCTATGGCCAGTTCTGGATGCGACCACTTGGAGAAAATGTTGAAGGCATTTCATACTAAGGCTACAACATGTTTGCAAGGCGTACAACGAGTGACTAGCTAACTCGAGATCGTGAAGGTCAATGTGGGGACGTATGCCCTGATGATCAAATAAGCAGAAACGTCGTCAACCTTCAATCAGAGCTCGACGAGTTGGCTAATATGTAAGTTGAAATAATTGTTTTTTTTGACGGTAAAGTTGAAATAATTGTTGGCAAACAATTTACAAAACTCCTTTAGCTATTCATATTCCTCGGGTATGTAATGTCACAGCCCATGAATTAGATACCTGGGGGTCTCATATGGGCCAGGGTAATACTATCCTGACCTTAGACAATATTCCAAACTATATTCGAGTCCTTATAGCCGAAGACTTGGCAACAGTTCATGAGCAATGGAAGTCTTCCATGTTAAAAAAAAATGTGTGCTACTATGGTTTTTTCGCAGAGGAACAACCTCTCATGTGGCAAAGCCATTATTGTCATGTTTTCATCACGCAAATACGCATCTAAACTTATATTACCAAATTAGTCAGCTAGTCTAGCATAATTTTTGTTGCCACATTATCACGATAAGAGAGTTGCAAGCAAGTAGGGGCAATGGCATGAACAACAATGGCTTTCTATTGTTCCCCTGTAATTTGCTAATGCACTTCCAAACACATGTTGGGTCATAGGATACGTTATTGCCTTTCCTTCAATTACACTATCGCTAGAACATATAGCGAGCATAATTTTTTATATACATGTTTGTCGAAAAAGAAACTATATGACAACAACGTAGCGAGAAACAGGACATCGCCACATAATAGACAGCCTTTTATTCTAACATATTAACTAAGCATATAGTCACTATTGTAGAGAAGTGGAACCATGTAATGCATTCTTAACCAGCCCATTACAAGGGTCAAGTATCCATCATTTTTTCTGGACTAAGCCCACATGCTGGCTCAACTTTGATTTCAAATGAGAGCACCAAATATATTAGACCACATAGCGTCTTCCCATCTATCAATCAATGGAGATTTTGTTTGGGTTGCGTATGTTTTTTATGATTATTTATTATAGCATTAGCAAACGTGTATGCCGCCGTAACAAAGCATAACCCTTGTTGCATGGTCACATCATTTGTTTCTATATATATGAGAATTGGACTCCGTACAAAACAGTCGTGCATGATTCTAACTAGGACGACCATGAGTTAATACGAATCAAGAGAGATGTAAGGCACTTTGGGAAGTAAAATAACGGACGAAAGAATCCCTTAGCCCTTTTTAATACTCCTATTAGGTATATAGATTAGTCCGCCAGTACTCCTATTAGGTATATAGATTAGTCTGCCAGAAATCTAGCATAGATTTATTGCACTTAACAATATTATTACTATAAATTTAGCATAGATATATATCGTCCTTTTTCGGACGATATATAACTTTTGTCACCTGTCACCGTATTTCTTATAACGAGACGAGAAGAAGAGTTTTATTCAACTGTTATAAACTCAACAAGGTTTTCTCAAATCAAAATAAGCTTGTGAGCCTACCCAAGCAATGTTGCTTTTAATCGAATCGATCACGTTACACTACGAGGATGGAGCATTGTTGTCAAAGGAAATTTTTAATTGTGTATCCAATTTAAACCATGCCATATGGAATATAATCTACTTGATCGTATATGGAAGGGAAACGAGGGTGAGAGTTTCGTTTTTCTTCTATTTATTTATCTAAAAGTTTATGTGTGCCCCCTCTAAAACGACCTCTATGTCTTTGCCAAATCGATTGTCGTTTTATATTCATGCAACACTAACGCCGCTCTACTCTTATAAGCACGCACAATGTGGTTCTGTCGTGCCACACCACAATGACAATCAAGTCAACGTTGTTTATTCTGTTCAATTTCAAGATAGGTGTCGATATTGCATCCACCACATTTTTTTATTTTCTTGGTGTAATATACAGTTTTTTTAATAAAAAACAGAGCATATTCGCTGTTGAAAGGATACCTTAACCATGAGCTTTGTGCGAACGAGCCTGTGGTTCGGTTGGTGAGGCACACTCGGTGGAGCGCCCACCGCCCGCGTTCGAGCGCTGCTCGACGCGGGTTTTCGCACCAGGGTTTTTTCCTAGTTTTCTTTGTAGGAATTGCAGCCTCAAACGCAGATGCTCACAATGGTCAAGGTGTCGTACCCGTTGTAACACCTCAGGTGTTTGGCTTCCTTAAGTGCATTGCATTTCATGAGCATTAACATTAATCACCTCATTCATGAGTGGGAGCATCATTCATTTCATGCATGAGCTTTTAATATGTGAAACATGCTGTGGAAACATTGCCACATATGTTATATTTCATGTGAAGTAAGAAGTGAGTAGTGTGCAACACACACGTACCTTATGTGCAATTTCATTTGGAAACATGCTAACCACTTTAGTGTAACATAATTAGAGAGTGTTATGCTACACACTCATGCAACATGTGCAACATGAGCTTGCAACATTTGGGTGGAATATTGATTTGCTTGTTTCAAAGTGTGTGACACTAGGAATTTCGTGTAACCAATGTATAGAGTGGCTAATTAGGTCTCATAACACCTTAATTACATTTAGGGTAAGTAGTGGAGCAATGTTCATGTTGACCAAAATTACCAAATTGCCCTTCTAAATGTTGTTGACTAAGTGTGGACCCCTAGAGTGATCTGGTTTGATCAATTAAAAAGTCTAGCTTAGAGATCTTGCATGGAGGAGCAACCTTAAGCAAAGTTGTAGAGAATTTCATAAGGGACAAAAGTTCTAATATGGCCATCTCATGAAAATAACCAGAACATACTCAAAAATGGCCCACAAGTCAGTATTAGAGGCTGTTTTGGGACTTAGCAATTTTGGCTAAGTGTGAAGCTGAAAACCGTTTCACTGTACCTCACTTTGGCAACTTGTAACTCACAAACTAGGCCGAACCAGTCCTTGAGCCAATTGACAAAGTTGTTGTCCACACATATCTCTACAACATTGTCAACATCACCATCACCTGGTTCTAAATGGTTTAGGAGATATGGTGCTTTGAAAAATAGGGTTCAGTCGGCATAGTTGACTGAAACTCAGTTTCAGTTTTCGGGTACCCCACTTTAGAGCTCGGTAGTTTCAAATCTAGGCCGACCCAGTCCAAGCTCCAATTGACAAAGTTGTAGCCCTCACGAAGCTCTACAATTTTGGTGCTATCATCTTCGACTAACTCGAAACGGTTTGAGAGATAATCAACGTCAAAATGTCGCTGTCAGACCACCACGTCGGCTCCTTTCAGTCGACAGATAGCCTCGCTGTCGTGGCGGCCGCGCAGAGCAAGGGAGCCGCGTGGTGCTCGCACCCTGCCGTCGCCTCCACGTCACAAGCATGCGCGCGGGCGTGAAGTCGGGGCCGCCACCTCAACCACTACCACTCGCGCTCACCATTCCCTCCTTCTCTGCTTCCTCCTCCGCGCGCGGGCGGTGACCGGAGAAGCGGAACAGCGACCGCGTTCGAGCCATTCTCCCAAACCGCAGCTCCATTGGCCAAACCGTCTAGACCACCGCACCACCGTGAGCCCCTCCACCTCCTCGTCCTCACCGAACCATCTCTATCGCTTCAGGTGAGCTACACCGCGAAGGCGGCTCCACCGGGCCGCCACGTCCGCCGCCGTCGAGCTCGCACGTGGCCATGCCATTCGGGCCCCCCTATCCTATCTCCTCCATGCTGTAGTTATAGTTAGGTATGCTGAAGCTCATAGGATAGGCAAATTGAGCCGGGATGCTGGCGACTCGTCGGAGTTGGTCGAGCCGCGGCCGCACGCCGCCATGACCGCTGCCATCCTCTCTGGCCGCCATAATCCTAGCAATTGAGGGTACCCCTAGGTGCGCGAGGTTGAGGTGAACGCGCTGGTACCGTAGCTTCGCCGGAGGCGCCGTCATCGGCGAGCTAGAGCTCGCCGGAGTCGCGACCGTCTCCTCCCCTCCGCCTCTCTCTCGCTGACCGGTGGGCCCTTCTCGTCAGAACGCGGACGTGGGCGGGAGGCCGTCGCGGACCGCACACGGAGAAGTGGGCCGCGCGTGAGATCTGGGCCGTGCGGGCGTGTTGAGCCGGCCCAGTGCTCTTTTTGATTTGTTTGAAATTTCAGTTTCTTTATTATTTCACAGATTTGAATAATGTTTGTGATTTTCATATCTAGGGTTTAGTAGATCCAAAAATTGTGATCCAAATTTTGTTGGGTTCCAAATAAAGTGTAGGATCTAGAAAAAATATCAAATGTTTATGTGATGTTTAGTTTCTGGGAGATTTAAATAGGTTTTTGAAATGTGTTTTAGATTGCATGCAAACTTGTTTAAATCATATCTTGAGTTTTAGTGTTCCAAAAATTATGAAATTTGGTGGGTAGGCTAATTTATACTTGCTCTAGTTCTGGTAAAAATTTGGGCAGTAGTGCTGAAGTACTTTTCAAGTTATAATGCTATCTTGTTATTTTAGGAAATACTTAAATGAATTTTTGTAATTTTTCTACATGTGCAATGTTCTTATAAATTTTTGGAGAATATCTTGGTACCTTAAAGTGTCTAAGAAAAATATAAAATCTGTTGTTTGACACTTTTTAATATGATTTGTTAATTATACAAAAATCAGCCTTTTGGGCTTGTGAATTTTGTTTAGGGAGTTTCTGTAAATAAATTTAGTTCAAATTTTTACAGTGGTCTCTTTTTGGTTCCTAGAGTCTCCTGTAATTTTTGTAGAATTTTTGGAGTAGTTTACATATATGTTTAAAATTTCACTTAATTACTTAAGTAAATTAAGAAATGGGTTTAAATAAATATTCTAGGTGGGCACATCTTACTTTCTGGTGTTTTTGTGACCTTTGTGAACTTGTGGTAACATTAGTTTGGTCTTATGGGATGTTTGCCATATAAATAAATATTTAATCTTTGCAATTCTAGGTTTTCTGGACAGCTAGTAGTATTTCTAGGTTTGACCCTTAATAAAAGTGTTTGCTGGAAAACTTGTGAATACCAAAGTTGTATTAAACTTGATAAACTAGCTTGTGTCAAAATTTGGGAGCATTTGGCTTAGTAGTTTAAGGGTGATTGCTGTTTTAAGTGACAGTCCAGAATTGGCTGCTCTCTGTTTAGAGAGGACAGATTCTGGAACTTGGGAAATTCGACATGGAAAGCTTAGGACTTTAAGGTTGAGGTCTGAAAATGATTTGTAGTGCATTTCTTAAGCTTTCCAGATTGTCCTAGACCATAACTTTTGGAGTTAGGAATCTTCAGTTATGTTAGAATCCTTGAGCTGCTGTCCAGAATGTCTTACTGTGGTAACCTAAGTAATATTACTCTTGTGTTATTAGGTGTTAGGGCCTTAACCGAAGAGGAACAGCTGTATCTTAGGTTGAGTTGCTTAGGTAAGTACTTCTCCACCGGAGAAGAAATTTGCACAAACTGATAAAGTGACTTGATTAGATTATTGTTTTTATTTCTGAAATGCATTTCATCCCGAGCATGTTGCACCATTATGCACCCATGATATTTATTGTGCACTCATGCAATAGGTGTTCCGGAGGGGATAACACTCCTCGAGTTCGAGCCAGTGATTCCGGAGGAAATCCAGGACCAGCCAGAGGAGCCAGCGGAACCAGTCGGCGGAGGAGACGCCGCTGAAGACTTGCCTGAGTGTCCTGACCACCGGCCTTCGACCTTTCTGAAAGGCAAGCCCCGGTGCATGCTGAACCTACTGTTTTATAAATTAATCTTGAGTACTTTTAATTGTTTACTGCATTAAGTTGTAGAAGTTGTATGAAAACAATTGTTGCATTATACCTGTCCTTGTCCAGATATCGTACTTAATCCTATATTAGGTTTAGGTACGTGTCAATGCTTGGCCCTGCTTAGTTCGGTAGAAGTCGGGTGATTTCCGGTCATCCGCGAGATGTAGGAAGGAGTCACGAGTGGCTTTATGGCTATCGTGGATGGAACCATGCCTTAAAATGAAATTGAGACCGGACGGGAATTCGATAGTACAGTCACAAGATACTTCACGTCTTGGGTGTGGAGCTATGCCCGTCTGAGTCGTTTAAGGACCGCTTCGCTGTACGTCCTTGAGTCATGTTGAACGCAGTCTAACACTTAGTTGGCCGGATAAGTCGTTCCGACCGCGAAGTCGAGTAGTATGGTTCAGGCCGGGAATCGAATGGTAGGTTGCATCTTGGAGGAGAGAAAGGATGTGCTTGGGGACATTGGCGTGAGACCAAGGGGGGTTAGAGTCCCTATCACCTGGCAGAGTATCGCCCTTGGGGACGCGACATTATTCGGACCTGTGATTCCTGAACTGTACAAAAGATGACCTGAGCAGCCCTCGCTAGGCGTGACTCGGTGAGTGTTAGAAATACCCCTCCAGCTGGATAGGAATTCGATTCGAATCGCCGTCGCTCCCGGTTAGTGAGCACTTGACTTGAGCAGCGGCAACGTAGATCTCATTAAATGAACTGGTGGTTAAGGGAATGATACAATGTTGCCACAATTCATAACTGCTCTGGATATAATGATGATAATTGTTTGATTATAATCAGTGCATGTTTAGTATAGGTGCTAAGATAGATGACAGGTAAATGCTAAAAATAACTGCTAGTACAGGTTATAAGAGTCTCAATTACTTATGCCTTTATGCAAAAATGTGATGTCAGCTAGCCTCTTGTGTAAGCCTTGCATAATCCTTGGTGTCATCTTATTTCTGGTTTTCGACGGGTAAGTCTAGCTGAGTACATTCCAGTACTCAGGGTTTATTCCCTCCTGTTGCAGATGATATGCTCTACCAAGGCTTCTGCAAAAATTGTCTCCACCCTACGGGTGACGAAGACTAGATCACTAGGGCGTGATCATCTTTTATGTACTTTCCTGATGCTTTTGCGGGTTGTCGATCAACAAGACTGGCAGTAGTTAAACAACTGGTGTGTGTTTGCTTCCGCTACTTTTATAAACTTGGTTTGTAATAATTGCGACTCCGTGTGTGTAAACTTATTTCGGAACTACTTGCGAAATGTAACGTACGATGTTGTATGTTGAATGATGCGATCTTGGTTGTAAGCAAGTTGGTTTGAAATCCCTCGTGGTTTCAATTGACTACCGGGATTATATGGGCTTAAGTTCGAAAATTTGAGCGCTTCGGTACTTGTTTTTGTACTTGTGCTCTTATAATTTGGTCGGTTCTGTTACAGCTGGTACCGGAGCATAATTCAACATTAAACACATCGTACGAGTAATTAAAAACAAAAAGTATTTGATTATGAAAAGGGTTAAAACACTAAAAATTATTTTTATAGGTATGCCAGTGATCACATCCCTTAGCCCAAATAAGGACTCTTAGGTGGCTTATTATAAAGACTAACTTGGAGGCCTTGTTTGTTTTTTGTTTTGTCGTCCATACGGCGTGATATTGTATGGATGCCATCCACTTGGGTGGTAATGTATGGATCAATTGCCTCGACGCCCTGGTAAGTGTGAGTTGTGAGAGCATGATCGTCCAACCGATAATCTAGGGGAGAGTAGTTTTGGTGACTTGCATACTTACATGTTTAAACCATGTAACTATATAAGCACTTAATTGTGGGAACCTTTATATCGGGTAGCTCTGATACTGAAGTATATACATCAGGGGATGTGTATATGGAAAGTATTTAATTTACTGCTTTCTTGCATGCTGATTTTGGGGAACTGTTGGGCTGAAATGAGATTTTTCTGCAGGTACACTAACAGCGCAAACGAGTAGACCGATAGTTTCGTCTATATGAGAGAACGTATGTATGCCACCGCCTAGCGTTAGAAATTTATGATTCTACTAGGATGAGAGGGCGTACGGAACGTGCATGCATCATGTTTAATTATATCATACATATCATTTACTCCCTCCTTAAAAAAATTTCAATAGTCCTGACTAAATTAAATTTCGTATCCCCTAAATGATCCTCACTTTCAGTCGTATCTTGTTGCTACAGATGGCACGTACCAAGAGGACCACTCGCAAGTCCACTGGAGGCAGGGCACCTCGTCACCAACTCGCTCCACGTGAGCCTCGCCCTGAGCCCACTGAGGTGGAAAGGCTGAGGGCGGAGTTGGCCGAAGTGACTGCTGCCCGGAATGCAGCGTGTCAGCAACTGGAGCAAGTGATCCGTGATCGTGACCAGGAAACCCTTGCAGTCCAGAGATTGACAGTAGCAAACCGCAACTGTCAACGCATGCTGGTTCGTATCATGAATCAGAGGGATGAAGCCTGGCACGAGGAGAACGTTCTGAGAGCTCGTCAGTTTGAGCTCGAACAACAGTTGGAGAATGCTGAAGAATACAATGACAATCTTCATGAAGAAGTGCACCGCCTGAACAACCAGCTAAATCCTCTGCTGCCTCAAAATATCAACGCAGATGATGACATGGGTTCGAGAATCTTCGTGGCTGAAAATGATGATGAAGTGGAGGTCAATGGGCCCCAAGATGCCGCACCAGAAGAAGCACCAGAAGAAGAAGAAGATGATGAGGAGTTAGAGCCTGTTAGTGATGAGGACGGCGGGGAGATCCTTGACACTGACTCTGAGGACGATGCTTAGAGTAGCTATCACGTAGCTATGATGTAGGATTGTCTTTTGTGCCCTCCCTATGTTGGAGTGAGGCTTTGTAATAACTTGACTTTTGGGATGTAAGGTCGAACCCTATGTTTCCTAGATGTTTATTGGAACCTGTTAATTTCGATCGCAATTGGATGTCTTATTGTGTTGCGTTCGATGATGGTGTCACGATTAGCACTCTTCGGTGCCGCGACGAAACCGAGGGCCTCCTATGGCGCGCGACATAAGGCTGTGCTGCTTGGCACACGCTGGTATCGAGGTGGCTAGTCATGATCCACCATGAAACTCTACCATTGAGAAGTCTCTTTGTGGTCAGTTTGAAGTAGCATTTCTCAGACAACTAAAAATGTTGAGATCGAATCCAAGTACTGGGCGAAAGGTCATAAATCACGTAGATATTAATGTAAACGGTTCAGTAACTGCTGTGCTCCTTGTGAGTGAGCCTTTATCAAAGTACATCTTGTTGGATTCCCCTCGCATGATTGCGTCAAGTGATGCGCTTGAATGGATTGTGCGGTTGTGATGAATTATTGTGCCATGAGTATTTTGAGAAGTCTATTTCATGAAGTCAGTTTGATATATTTACAATAATTCGTCTACAAAGTTCCCACATCGTCAGTGCTCATTGGCTATGAATTTTGCAGATATCGTACAATCTCCGTCGGGGTCGTGGCAATGAGGATGAGGAACAGCTACCCCCTCCGCCACCACCTACCCCGACTGAGTTGATGCAGACCGTGGTCGAAGGGTAGCGCATGTTGGCAGATGCTATGCGCCAGCTTGCCAACCGGGAGGCTCGTCATGGCCGCCAGGTCCCAGAACCCAATCAGTACAGTGATTTTAAGGACTTTCTTGATACTAAGCCCCCGCTCTTTAAGGAGGCGGAGGAACCACTGCAAGCCGATGAGTGGTTGAATACTATTGAACAAAAGTTTCGTCTGCTTCGCTTGACCGATGAGCTGAAAACTGAATATGCTTCTCACCAACTACATGGTCCAGCGGGTATTTGGTGGAGCCACTATCATTCCACACTGCCTGCAAATGTCCCGATTGTTTGGGACCAGTTCAAGGCCGCATTCCGTGGGAACTATATTCCTCCAAGTCTTATTGCTATCAAGCACACAGAATTTATGAGGCTGTCGCAGGGCAATAAAAGCTTGACTGAATATCTGCAATCCTTCAACAACCTGGCAAGGTATGCCACAGAGTTTGTGGATACTGATGCCAAGAAAATTGCTAGCTTTAAAAGAGGCCTCGGCCCAAAGCTGATGAAGACTATGGGCACTAGCAAGTGCACTACCTTCAATGAATTTATCAGTGATGCTCTGACTCAAGAGAACAATAACTGTATCTATGCTGCTTCTAAGAGCCGCAAGAGGGCACTTGAGGCAGGTGCTTCACAGTCTCAAGCTCCAGCTGCCCCGAGGGCTCCTCCTCGCCCTCCTGCCACAAGTGCTAAGTTCCGTCCTCCGCAAAAGAAGGCGCCAATGAAGACTGGGTTTCACAAGGCATATACAGTGGCTCTGCCAAAGGGTAATTCGGGCCAAGGCAGCTCCAGTGTTCCTCCTAGCAACATGCCTTGCTGGAACTGCAACAAGCCAGGCCATTGGTCCAGGAACTGCCCTTACCCTAAGAAGAATGTCAACCAAGGTGGCCGTCAAGGGCACGCTCATTATAACAGTATTGAGGAAATCCCATCTGGTGAGGTTGTCACTGCTGGTAAGTTCCTAGTTGACCAACATCCTGCAGTGGTACTTTTTGATTCGGGTGCTTCGCATTCCTTTATCAGTCCTAAGTTTGCATCAGAGTTTACACACAAATTGCATATTGTTAAAGGTGGGGGTTATTGTATTAGCGCAGCAAGTGGGAATATTTCCACAAATAAAGTAGTGAGGAATCTTGAGCTTGAGATAGAAGGGCGAAAGTACTCGCTTGCCTTAGTGGTTTTGCCGGGATTAGGCATAGATGTTATTCTGGGCATGAATTGGATGAGTCAGAATAGGGTACTCATTGATACATCCACTCGGGTAGTTATGCTCAGAGATCCTACAGATCAAAAGGGTTTTTTGGTACAACTTCCCAGAAAAGTTGATTTGTCTGGGGAAGTTCATGCTGTGCAAGCAAAGGCGTTGGCTGAAATTACCATAGTAAATGAGTTTCCAGACGTTTTTCCCGATGATTTACCGGGACTCCCTCCGGATCGGAATGTGGAATTTAAAATTGAGTTGTTGCCTGGCACAACTCCCATCTCTAGGAGACCCTATAGGATGCCTCCGAATGAGCTAGCTGAACTTAAGGTGCAATTGAATGAACTTTTGAAGAAGGGGTTGATTCGTCCTAGTTCGTCGCCGTGGGGATGTCCTGCTATATTTGTAAAGAAGAAGGATCAGTCATTGCGAATGTGCGTAGATTATAGACCTCTCAATGCAGTCACTGTCAAAAATAAGTACCCTCTACCGCGCATCAACATCTTGTTCGATCAGTTGTCTAAAGCTAAAGTCTTCTCCAAGATTGATCTAAGATCTGGCTATCACCAAATTAAAATCCGTCCTAAAGATGTTCCAAAAACCGCCTTCTCTACCAGATACGGTCTTTATGAGTATCTTGTTATGTCCTTCGGCTTGACCAACGCCCCCGCACACTTTATGTACTTGATGAATTCGATGTTTATGCCCGAATTGGATAAGTTTGTGGTGGTATTTATTGATGACATCCTGATATATTCTGTAAATGAGGAAGATCACGCTGAACATCTGCGTATAGTCCTCACAAGACTGCGTGAACATCAACTATATGCAAAGTTCAGTAAGTGCGAATTCTGGCTTCGAGAAGTACCTTTCCTTGGGCATGTGTTGTCCGATGGAGGAATTATGGTGGACCCCGCCAAGGTACAGGAAGTACTGAACTGGAAGGCTTCTATCTCGGTTCACGAGGTCCGGAGTTTTCTTGGTTTGGCTGGCTATTATCGTCGCTTCATCCCGGATTTCTCCAAAATAGCCAAGCCAATGACTCGGTTGCTATAAAAAGACATCAGGTTTGTCTGGACTCCAGAGTGTGATGCGGCTTTTCACCAACTGCGAACCCTCCTAACCTCAGCTCCGGTTTTGGCACAACCGGATATCGAGAAACCATTTGATGTTTATTGTGATGCCTTAGGCATAGGTTTGGGAGGTGTGTTGATGCAGGAAGGCCGAGTGATTGCATATACCTCTCGACAACTTCGGAAACATGAGGTGAATTATCCAACGCATGACTTAGAACTCGCCGTAGTTGTTCATGCTTTGAAAGCCTGGCGGCACTACCTGTTGGGCAATGTTTGCAATATCTACACAGACCACAAGAGCCTCAAATACATCTTCACCCAACCCGAGTTAAATATGCATCAAAGAAGATGGCTCGAGTTGATTAAGGATTATAACCTTCAAGTGCACTATCATCCTAGCAAGGCAAATGTGGTTGCGAATGCTTTAAGCCGTAAGTCTCATTGCCATTCCCTAGTTGAAACTGATTTTCATCGATCTCGCCTTCTACATCCAACAGTCTTGTACAACATCACCGTCAGTTGTACTCTCAAAAGCAGAATTTTTGAGCTTCAAAAGACTGGTCTTGGTGTATTCCACATAAAACGCAAGATGAAAGAGCAAGAAACTACACAGTTCAGGGTAGATGAAGAGAGTGTACTATGGTTCAAGGATAGGTTAGTTGTGCCTAAGGACCGAGAGCTTAGAAATGATATTATGTCTGAAGCACACTCCTCTAAGTTGTCCATCCATCCTGGTAGCAATAAGATGTATTATGATTTGAAGCCATACTATTGGTGGACCAAGATGCGGAAAGAGATAGCTGCATATGTGGCTAGGTGTGACACCTGCTGTAGAGTTAAAGCTGTGCATATGAAAGCTGGGTTGCTTCAACCACTTTCTATTTTAGGTTGGAAATGGTAAGAGATAAGTATGGATTTCATTGTCGGACTTCCTCCTACTGTCAAAAATCATAACTCCATCTGGGTAATTGTGGATCGTTTGACCAAATCAGCTCACTTCATTCCAGTTAGAGTGGACTATCATCCCACTGACTATGCTAAGTTATACTTCAATCAGATAGTCCGGCTCCATGGGGTACCTCGTACTATCGTTTCTGACCGTGGTCCCTAGTTCACTGCTCGCTTTTAGGAGCACTTGCATCACCTTCTGGGAACCAAGTTAGTGAGAAGCTCTGCTTATCACCCCCAGACGTCAGGACAGACGGAACGGGTTAACCAAATCTTGGAAGATTTGTTGCGGTCATGTGTAATATCATCCAAGGGTTCTTGGGAAAAATAGTTACCTCTAGCCAAATTCTCGTACAATAATAGTTACCAAGAGAGTATTAAGATGGCTCCTTTCGAAGCTTTATACGGTCGTAAGTGTAGAGTGTAACACCCCGGGTGTTATAGTGCTAATTAATCTGCCATGTCATCATAATGCATTGCAAAGCATCCCTGTTAGGTTAACCTTGTTATGCATCAACTAAAACAAGTTTACTTATCTAGGTTGAATGTGTTTCTCAGTGGTGTGCTCCGAACCCGAAAACCCTAATTTTTAATACCACCGCAAATGCTTAGTCCATGCCCTGCGTAATTTGAGGTGTGCGACTGTGTTGCACACTAGTATCAAGTGTAGGGTATGAGCTCAAGTACAACCTCTAAAATGAAACTCCAAATTTGAGTTTGAATTGGAGTCCCAAAACTTGTCACGAGTTTTCCGATTCGAATTCGAATTCAAAATTGGGGAAAAATGTAAAAGAATTTTAAAAGCTAATTCGTCAACCAAGAGTGCCATTTGGTCAACCATGTCATGTTGGTCCAAATGATGCCCTTGGGTGAGGTTTTGATCGCTAAGTAATCACAAATCAAAGTAGCAACAAATTCCAATTTAAAATTCCTCCGAAAACCCTAAATTTCAAAACCATGTTTTACCCCTTTTGAAATAATTCAAAATCTAAGCAAAATTTGGGAAAAAGTTCAAAACCAAGTTTGTAGAACTTTTCAATGGCTACAACTTTGGTGTTTTGAGTTTTCAAAGTTTTAGTGTAAAATGTGGAGCAATTTTGAAAATAAACAAATTTCAGATTTAACTTATTTTTGTCCCCAAACTAAGATTTCAAAATGGAGGCAGAATTTGAAAAAGTTTTGAACAGCAAAGTTGTAGGTCTGGTCAAGATATACAACTTTGATGTTTGGAGATTTTGAAGTTTCAATATAAAATCAAAAGTAATTTCTAAATTACCAAATCTGAAAAATGTGTCCCCTTTTGAATTTAAACTCAAATTTCAAAATCCCATGTGAATTTGAAAAAGTGTTCAATACAAAACTTGTAGAGCTTGAAATTTTGAAGATTTCATAGATTGGAAGTTTTTCAAGTTGCTATATGAATTTGAGAGTAATTTTAGAAAACAGTTTGAAAATTCAAAATCTAGGGGGTGCTACAGTGCCGCGCCAATGGTGGCCGGCCACCGCGCGGTATGGGCGCCGGCGAGCCGCCGTGGCCGCCCAGACCCTTCGCGCGCGGTCGAGAACGCTAGCGCGACGACGCGAGCAGTCCGGCTCTGTAGTCGCGACCGCCTTCTATAAATACATGAGTTCACAGTGACGTTTACCATTTTTCGCCACCGCCGCCACCGCAGCTCCGCCGCTCGCCGCTGCCGTCACCAGGCCATCTCCGGCCACGCCTGTCGCACCAACAGCATCGCCGCATCCTCACGCACCTCGTGAACCATCCAAGCCAGCTTGACTTCGCCTGGATCACCGCAGCCACCGCCTCCCGTGCTCAACTCCGGCGACTGCCCGCCATCCTCGCCTTACCGTGGCCAGCCGCCTCCAGTGCCTCTCCGCTTCAACCGATCACGCCTCTGTGATTGTGGTACGCCCCTGATGCTCCCTGGCTAGTTAGTTTAAGCTTTGCACCTTTGTGTCGTCGAGTCGTCGGTCGCCGTAGTTGCAGAGCCGCCACCGTCGTCGGTGAAGTGTCACCGGAGCTCGAACCGTGGGGCAAATTAGTAAAACGGAGTCGTGGGAAGGTGTAGTTGGTGTTGGTCGAGTCAGTTGGTCGACCGAAGCCCCGGTCACCGGCCGGCCACCGCGCGAAGGTGAGCGAGCGCGCGGGAGTGAGAGGGGGAGCGAGAGGTAGGCGATGACAGGCGGGGTCGGCCTGTCAGTGAGAGAGAACGGGAGAGTGAGCGCGCGCGGGCTGGGACGCGGTGCTGGGCCGCTCGGGCAAGTGCGGGCGCGAGCGCGGGTGCGCGCCAGCGGGCCGCTCAGTGGGCCGAGCCGGAAGGAGAGAAGGATCGGCCCGTTTTCGTTTTTGTTTTTTTTTCTTTTTCAAATAAATGAATAGTGCTACTATTTGTTTATTTCATTAAAAATTGTGTAGAGTTCCAAAATTCATGAAAATTTTTGTGTAGGCTTCTCAATGTATAAACTATCTAGGAAAAATGTTAAATGCTGAAATTAAGTACTTTGTGCAGTAGAATTAATTAGTTCTAATAAAGATTAAATGCAAATTCCATGAATTTTAATAATTAATTTATTAATCCAAAAATGATGAAATTTATTATGACACTGTTCTAAATCATTCTTAATCCATAGAAAAAGTTTGAGCTTGATTAGGTAAAATTTGATTAACTTCTAATTATGTCCTAATTATTTAAATAATAAATAAATGTTAATTTAAGAACTTTAAGTGTTGTGTGCCTTTTTGATTGAGTGATGTCCTTAGGTCACTACCCTTTTGTGATCTTTGGCATCTTAATTCCATGTTTGAGCTCGTTTGTAACTTGTTTAGGTTAAAAGCTGGTATCGCTGGAATCGTCGCTACTAGTTAGTAGGTGTTCTGTTTGCGACTGTACCGTGAAGGGAAGTTGTACTCCAGTCGTAACTCGTAGCATGTTATCATCAAGCATCATGTTTATCATCGAGCATCATGTTAAAGCATGTTATGTGTTCGTGTAGTCTCCGCTTTCGAAGAAGTCGAAGCCGTCGAGCCAATTTCCGGAGAAGAGCGATCGTCGGTGGGTTTCGGACCTGACGTTGGAGTTCTCGGGTTTGAGTCAGTCATCGTGTCCGAGCAAGGCAAGCCCCGGTGTATTTAAACCCTACCTTGAATTTTACAAATGTTTTATTATTTATAATATGGTTTACTGCATTAAGTAATTAGGAGTTGAGTGATAACCCAATTGCTGCATTATCATCCTTGATTATTGTGATATCAACCTTGATACCTGTTTTACAGAAAATGCATAGTATGCTTCGCTATGCTTAGAAGTTAAGCTTTTAAATGCAATGTTTATACAGCCATGACGACATATTGAATGAATATTGAAATATGAGAATGAACTTGAAAGATCGGGCGGGTGGTTTGGCCACTGCTAACATGCATTGGGAAAGGAGTCTCAATGTAGTGTTTCCGTCTTGTCAGTTAAGGTCCGTTCGTTGTAAGCCTGTTGTGTTCGAGACTTTGCAACTAGCTTCATGCCTTGGGTAAGCCCAAAATGTTGGTGATTCCATTACGAGAACGTCTAACCTCGCACTGGGAGTGGAGAGATGGCGAGAGTAGCGTGTACCCTCGGGGCTAGAATTTGGTCGGGTTCGAGGAGTACTGTACTCTCGGGTGGCGATGAACACGTTCTGGTTTTGGGAGATCTAAATGAGGGTTGATATATGCAAGATTCAGTTCTACATATGTCGTGAGGTTAGGGATCCCCAGCTGGGTATAATCGGTTCGAATCGTCGTTGCTCCTCGGTTATGGAGACTTGATCACCTGACTTGCATCATAGTTAAGAACTGGAATTGAAAGAAAGAATGAGAAAGGTTTTGATGATAATTACTTTGATCTAGATTAGGATCACTTAGATTTGGTTAATGAACCATCAATGGTAAAAGTAAAATATTGAAGATAAGGATCTACTTTAGTAAGCTTTTCTGCAAAGGAAAATCTTGATTCTAGAATACCCGTACCTTGATTCCCTAAAGCTAGCATGCCCTTGGAGTCTTTGTCTTAGTCGGGTAAGTCTTGTTGAGTACCCTCAAGTACTCAGGGTTTGTTAACCCCTTGTTGCAAGTGCGGTTCATGAACAAGTCTGCTTCGAGCCTTGTTGCATGACCGTCGTGGTTGAAGAAAGCGACGACGAGTAGACTGTGTGGTCTTTGGGCAAGGCATCTCGCTTGTGTGTTGTAATAAAGTTAATACCGATACTTCTCTACTACTGGTTTGTAATAATGTTACATAAGGTTTGAAGTTTAAAAACTGGTTTGTAAACCTATATTATTGTAAGACTTCCGCTACGTTACTCTGTTGAATATTTTGAATAAACTGTTGTAATATTGCAATACTCCTGTGATTGGATCCTGTTCGGAGGAAAGCAGGCCTTTTAAGTTATGGTGAACATAAGTACGGCCATCAGAGGTCATTATGGCAATGACGGGTACTTGTGGGCCATCATAATTAGGAGGTTCTGTGACATAGAGCTCCACTAAACTGGGTAAAAGCTGGTGAAAGAAGGTATTATGGTATTGATTTTGTTCAGGAAGCTGAGGAACAAGTCCGTACCATCCAAAAACATATGGCTGCAGCCCAAGCTAGACAGAAAAGTTATGCTGATCGTCGTAGAAAACCGCTCGAGTTTGAAGTTGGAGACTTCGTTTACCTGAAAGTTTCTCCAATAAAGAGTGTCCAACGTTTTGGTGTTAAGCGGAAACTTGCGCCAAGATACGTGGGTCCTATCCAGATCATAGGCAAGAGTGGTGCTGTTACGTACAAAATCCAGTTACCTCCTGAAATGAGTGCCATATTCAACGTCTTCCATGTATCTCAGCTCAAAAAGTGTCTTTGAGTTCCTGAGGAAAGAGTCCCGTTAGGAGATATCAGGCTTGAGTCTGATTTAACTTACGAAGAAAAGCCAGTCCGGGTGATAGATACTCAGGAACGAGTAACTAGAAGCAAAGTGGTTAAGTGGTATAAGGTGATGTGGAGTAATCAGGATAGTGAAAGTGACGCTACATGGGAACGGGAAGACTATTTGCGGGATGGCTATAAGGAATTCTATGAAAAATGGTACACTTTCCAAATCTCGGGACGAGATTTTTATAAGGGGGGAGGGCTGTAACACCTTAGGTGTTTGGCTTCCTTAAGTGCATTGCATTTCATGAGCATTAACATTAATCACCTCATTCATGAGTGGGAGCATCATTCATTTCATGCATGAGCTTTTAATATGTGAAACATGCTGTGGAAACATTGCCACATATGTTATATTTCATGTGAAGTAAGAAGTGAGTAGTGTGCAACACACACGTACCTTATGTACAATTTCATTTGGAAACATGCTAACCACATTAGTGTAACATAATTAGAGAGTGTTATGCTACACACTCATGCAACATGTGCAACATGAGCTTGCAACATTTGGGTGGAATATTGATTTGCTTGTTTCAAAGTGTGTGACACTAGGAATTTCATGTAACCAATGTATAGAGTGGCTAATTAGGTCTCATAACACCTTAATTACATTTAGGGTAAGTATTGGAGCAATGTTCATGTTGACCAAAATTACCAAATTGCCCTTCCAAATGTTGTTGACTAAGTGTGGACCCCTAGAGTGATCTGGTTTGACCAATTAAAAAGTCCAGCTTAGAGATCTTACATGGAGGAGCAACCTTAAGCAAAGTTGTAGAGAATTTCATAAGGGACAAAAGTTCTAATATGGCCATCTCATGAAAATAACCAGAACATACTCAAAAATGGCCCACAAGTCAGTATTAGAGGCTGTTTTGGGACTTAGCAATTTTGGCTAAGTGTGAAGCTGAAAACCGTTTCACTGTACCTCACTTTGGCAACTTGTAACTCACAAACTAGGCCGAACCAGTCCTTGAGCCAATTGACAAAGTTGTTGTCCACACATAGCTCTACAACATTGTCAACATCACCATCACCTGGTTCTAAATGGTTTAGGAGATATGGTGCTTTGAAAAATGGGGTTCAGTCGGCATAGTTGACTGAAACTCAGTTTCAGTTTTCGGGTACCCCACTTTAGAGCTCGGTAGTTTCAAATCTAGGCCGACCCAGTCCAAGCTCCAATTGACAAAGTTGTAGCCCTCACGAAGCTCTACAATTTTGGTGTTATCATCTTCGACTAACTCGAAACGGTTTGAGAGATAATCAACGTCAAAATGTCGCTGTCAGACCACCACGTCGGCTCCTTTCAGTCGACAGACAGCCTCGCTGTCGTGGCGGCCGCGCAGAGCAAGGGAGTCGCGTGGCGCTCGCGCCCTGCCGTCGCGTCCACGTCGCAAGCATGCGCGCGAGCGTGAAGTCGGGGCCGCCACCTCAACCACCACCACTCGCGCTCACCATTCCCTCCTTCTCTGCTTCCTCCTCCGCGCGCGGGCGGTGACCGAAGAAGCGGAACAGCGACCGCGTTCGAGCCATTCTCTCAAACCGCAGCTCCATTGGCCAAACCGTCTAGACCACCGCACCACCGTGAGCCCCTCCATCTCCTCGTCCTCACCGAACCATCTCTATCGCTTCAGGTGAGCTACACCGCGAAGGCGGCTCCACCGGGCCGCCACGTCCGCCGCCGTCGAGCTCGCACGTGGCCATGCCATTCGGGCCCCCCTATCCTATCTCCTCCATGCTGTAGTTATAGTTAGGTATGCTGAAGCTCATAGGGTAGGCAAATTGAGCCGGGATGCTGGCGACTCGTCGGAGTTGGTCGAGCCGCGGCCGCACGCCGCCATGACCGCTGCCATCCTCTCTGGCCGCCATAATTCTAGCAATTGAGGGTACCCCTAGGTGCGCGAGGTTGAGGTGAACGCGCTGGTACCGTAGCTTCGCCGGAGGCGCCGTCGTCGGCGAGCTAGAGCTCGCCGGAGTCGCGGCCGTCTCCTCCCCTCCGCCTCTCTCTTGCTGACCGGTGGGCCCTTCTCGTCAGAACGCGGGCGTGGATGGGAGGCCATCGCGGGCCGCGCACGGAGAAGTGGGCCACGCATGAGATCTGGGCCGTGCGGGCGTGTTGAGCCGGCCCAGTGCCCTTTTTGATTTGTTTGGAATTTCAGTTTCTTTATTATTTCACAGATTTGAATAATGTTTGTGATTTTCATATCTAGGGTTTAGTAGATCCAAAAATTGTGATCCAAATTTTGTTGGGTTACAAATAAAGTGTTGGGTTACAAATAAAGTGTAGGATCTAGGAAAAATATCAAATGCTTATGTGATGTTTAGTTTCTAAGAGATTTAAATAGGTTTTTGAAATGTGTTTTAGATTGCATGCAAACTTGTTTAAATCATATCTTGAGTTTCAGTGTTCCAAAAATTATAAAATTTGGTGGGTAGGCTAATTTATACTTGCTCTAGTTCTGGTAAAAATTTAGGCAGTAGTGCTGAAGTACTTTTCAAGTTATAATGCTATCTTGTTATTTTAGGAAATACTTAAATGAATTTTTGTAATTTTTCTACATGTGCAATGTTCTTATAAATTTTTGGAGAATATCTTGGTACCTTAAAGTGTCTAAGAAAAATAGGAAATCTGTTGTTTGACACTTTTTAATATGATTTGTTAATTATACAAAAATCAGCCTTTTGGGCTTGTGAATTTTGTTTAGGGAGTTTTATAAATAAATTTAGTTCAAATTTTTACAGTGGTCTCTTTTTGGTTCCTAGAGTCTTCTGTAATTTTTGTAGAATTTTTGGAGCAGTTTACATATATATTTAAAATTTCACTTAATTACTTAAGTAAATTAAGAAATGGGTTTAAATAAATATTCTAGGTGGGCACACCTTACTTTCTGGTGTTTTTGTGACATTTGTGAACTTGTGGTAACATTAGTTTGGTCTTATGGGATGTTTGTCACATAAATAAATATTTAATCTTTGCAATTCTGGGTTTTCTGGACAGCTAGTAGTATTTCTAGGTTTGACCCTTAATAAAAGTGTTTTCTGGAAAACTTGTGAATACCAAAGTTGTAGTAAACTTGATAAACTAGCTTGTGTTAAAATTTGGGAGCATTTGGCTTAGTAGTTTAAGGGTGATTGCTGTTTTAAGTGACAGTCCAGAATTGACTGCTCTCTGTTTAGAGAGGACAGATTCTGGAACTTGGGAAATTCGACATGGAAAGCTTAGGAATTTAAGGTTGAGGTCTGAAAATGATTTGTAGTTCATTTCTTAAGCTTTCCAGATTGTCCTAGACCATAACTTTTGGAGTTAGGAATCTTCAGTTATGCTAGAATCCTTGAGCTGCTGTCCAGAATGTCTTACTGTGGTAACCTAAGTAATATTACTCTTATGTTGTTAGGTGTTAGGGCCTTAACCGAAGAGGAACAGCTGTATCTTAGGTTGAGTAGCTTAGGTAAGTACCTCTCCACCGGAGAAGAAATTTGCACAAACTGATAAAGTGACTTGATTAGATTATTGTTTTTATTTCTGAAATGCATTTCATCCCGAGCATGTTGCACCATTATGCACCCATGATATTTATTGTGCACTCATGCAATAGGTGTTCCGGAGGGGATAACACTCCTCGAGTTCGAGCCAGTGATTCCGGAGGAAATCCAGGACCAGCCAGAGGAGCCAGCGGAACCAGTCGGCGGAGGAGACGCCGCTGAAGACTTGCCTGAGTGTCCTGACCACCGGCCTTCGACCTTTCTGAAAGGCAAGCCCCGGTGCATGCTGAACCTACTGTTTTATAAATTAATCTTGAGTACTTTTAATTGTTTACTGCATTAAGTTGTAGGAGTTGTATGAAAACAATTGTTGCATTATACCTGTCCTTGTCCTGATATCGTACTTAATCCTATATTAGGTTTAGGCACGTGTTAATGCTTAGCCCTGCTTAGTTCGGTAGAAGTCGGGTGATTTCCGGTCATCCGCGAGATGTAGGAAGGAGTCACGAGTGGCTTTATGGCTATCGTGGATGGAACCATGCCTTAAAATAAAATTGAGACCGGGCGGGAATTCGATAGTACAGCCGCAAGACACTTCAAGTCTTGGGTGTGGAGCTATGCCCGTCTGAGTCGTTTAAGGACCGCTTCGCTGTACGTCCTTGAGTCATGTTGAACGCAGTCTAACACTTAGTTGGCCGGATAAGTCGTTCCGACCGCGAAGTCGAGTAGTATGATTCAGGCCGGGAATCGAATGGTAGGTTGCATCTTGGAGGAGAGAAAGGATGTGCTTGGGGACATTGACGTGAGACCAAGGGGGGGTTAGAGTCCCTATCACCTGGCAGAGTATCGCCCTTAGGGACGCGACATTATTTGGACCCGCGATTCCTGAACTGTACAAAAGATGACCTGAGCAGCCCTCGTCAGGCGTGACTCGGTGAGTGTTAGAAATACCCCTCCAGCTGGATAGGAATTCGATTCGAATCGCCGTCGCTCCCGGTTAGTGAGCACTTGACTTGAGCAGCGGCAACGTAGATCTCATTAAATGAACTGGTGGTTAAGGGAATGATACAATGTTGTCACAATTCATAACTGCTCTGGATATAATGATGATAATTGTTTGATTATAATCAAGTGCATGTTTAGTACAGGTGCTAAGATAGATGACAGGTAAATGCTAAAAATAACTACTAGTACAGGTTATAAGAGTCTCAATTACTTATGCCTTTATGCAAAAATGTGATGTCAGCTAGCCTCTTGTGTAAGCCTTGCATAATCCTTGGTGTCATCTTATTTCTGGTTTTCGACGGGTAAGTCTAGCTGAGTACATTCCAGTACTCAGGGTTTATTCCCTCCTGTTGCAGATGATATGCTCTACCAAGGCTTCTGCAAAAATTGTCTCCACCCTGCGGGTGACGAAGACTAGATCACTAGGGCGTGATCATCTTTTATGTACTTTCCTGATGCTTTTGCGGGTTGTCGATCAACAAGACTGGCAGTAGTTAAACAACTGGTGTGTGTTTGCTTCCGCTACTTTTATAAACTTGGTTTGTAATAATTGCGACTCCGTGTGTGTAAACTTATTTCGGAACTACTTGCGAAATGTAACGTACGATATTGTATGTTGAATGATGCGATCTTGGTTGTAAGCAAGTTGGTTTGAAATCCCTCGTGGTTTCAATTGACTACCGGGATTATATGGGCTCAAGTTTGAAAATTTGAGCGCTTCGGTGCTTGTTTTTGTACTTGTGCTCTTATAATTTGGTCGGTTCTGTTACACCCGTCACGCTCGGATTCCGACGATCTTCAAGTACCTCTCAGCCGCATGTGTGTCTTTAGGTATAGGTATAGCTCTAGCTTGCGCACAGGGTGTGTGCGTTTGCGTGCGTGTGGTGTGAGTACATGCTTAAGTTCAGATACTACCACTCGTACTTGAAGTATTGGGGCATTTAAAAACCCTGAGCTTTCTTATATTGGAGTATATATATCCAGCTAAGCAGAACTGCAGATCCACAGAAGCTGAAGCCAGAGTTAGAAGCTGAAACCAGAGTTAGAAGCTGAAGCAGAGGCCTAGACGTAATTTATACAAGTGACGGGGGAGCTGCGTGCATTTGGCGCTCAACCATACCATACCATACCATACCATACCATACCTTGGCGTAGTTTGGCAGCAACTCCCCGCGTCCCAACTCTCTTAAACCCCCAAAAACCAAAAATAAAAATCCCCCTTTCTTCTCCCCCCGACTCCCTCTTCCTTCTCTCTCGCCCGATAAGAACCCCTCCCCCCAGCCGCCGCCGCTGCAGCCGCCGCCAGCGTCGCCGCGGTCGCTGCTTCTAGGGTTGCGCCTTCTCGCGCCGCCTCCGGAGACTTCCCTGCTCCCCACGATCCCCGCTGCCTCCACAAGCTTTCTTCACCTGCTCACTCCAACCGCTGCCGCCATGGCGGAGAAGCTCAGGGATCTGAGCCAGCCGATAGACGTGACGCTCCTCGACGCCACGGTCGCCGCCTTCTATGGCACCGGATCTAAAGAGGAGGTAATCTCTTCCGCCCGCCTACCCGCTCCCCACCTCGCGGATTACTTGCCCCGGAACGACTTTAGGGTTTACTTCGGTTGCTCGAGCTTCGAGTCTATCCGAGCTCCACTTGCTAAATGCGAATGCTACCTGTTCTGCTAAACTAGGATACTTTAGTGTTTAGGGTTTTTCTACTGTTGGTGATAAGGTTTAGCGTGCCATATGTTGTCCGTCTCTGAGACGGCGACGACGCCCTAGTCTTCTCCGTTCACACTTACGCTATCTAGGCCTTCAGAATGAGTAGATGTTAGCGCAAACGTGAATAGTTGGGGTTTTCCCCACTTTGAGCTGCTGGTCTTTTCTCATCACCAGAGGCCTAGCATTGTTAGTTTTGTCTATTTGTTTCTAGCTTTGTTGCTTTGGCATTGAAAACTAATAACTCTATCTGCTGCCTTTCATTTCAGAGGAGCGCCGCTGATCAGATACTACGTGATGTACAAAATAACCCAGACATGTGGCTACAAGTTGTGCACATTCTGCAGAATTCTCAGAATCTCAACACCAAGTTCTTTGCACTGCAAGTAAGTTCGTCCACTCTGCTGGCTGTCGTTGTACATGGGGGTAGCTTGTGTCTCAAGGGGAGGATGAATGCTATGTTTATGCCCTGGTCGATTGGTTTAAAGTAATAAATGCAATTCATATTTTCAGTTTAGCCTTCAACTTAAAAGGTTTGCTTGCATAGTCATATCTGCAGACTCATGTAACATTACCTTAGAATGCATGGCTGACCAAAAACGATGCAAGGTCCAAAAGTATCGATGTCTGACATATTTTGGAACGTATACTGAGGTTGACATTATTTAGGTGGAAAATTCTTAAGGTCATACTATCCTGCACCCTGTGCGTATGAAACTGCCTTTTTACCATAATGGTCAGCCCCTCTTTCTGTTACTTCCATAATATGATTGCAACCATGTCAAGCTGCAAATGGAAATGCCTAATCAAGGTTATATGTGTCAAGATAAGTTTCTCTGTTTATCACTGCGAGGTGCAGTTTTCTATATCTTCAGGATTAGTTATAACTGTATTCCAATTCCAAGAAAGGACAAATTCCTACTTTCAGTTATGGCTTGATTTTTTGCATCTTTTTGTCTGTGGTCATAAGTAACGTCTAACGTGTGGCAATAATTTGGCACATGAGGCATGCAACGAGGCTAAACATTCGTTGCATACCGAGCTTTTTAAGGTTCTACTTTCTAGTATTGGAATACGAACGAAATTCATAGAGTATCAATGATTTAAATAGAAGCCAATTTGCGAGTGGGCTAACCGCTAACGGCTGCACGTGCAGTCCAAGTGCTTAATATTTAGCATGTGATGATTTTGTTACCAACATTCATGTAGGTACTTGAAAGTGTTATCAAGTACAGGTGGAATGCATTGCCTGTTGAACAACGTGATGGCATAAAGAATTACATATCCGATGTTATTGTGCAGGCAAGGATAAATATCTGTACTTTTTTTTGTTAAAGTTTGATTACACTTATCAATTAATAAATCTGATCCATTTAATCCTTTCTTTTTTGCACTACTGCCCTTTTTTGTACCATTGACAGCTTTCCAGCAATGAAGTTACCTTTCGGCAGGAGAGGCTTTACGTCAATAAACTCAATATTATTTTGGTTCAGGTAAGCGTTACATTTAGCTTTTCTTTTTCTTGACCTTGGCACCCAGTTCACCAGGTCATCTAAACCATGCACTGAATTTTGATGTTCTTGTTCCCAACATTGATATGAAGCTTTGTGTTTTGATATATTTGTTCTCATGGTGCTTCCTTGCAATGTAATAGGTCCTGAAACATGAGTGGCCTGCTAGATGGTCATCCTTCATACCTGATCTTGTTGCAGCTGCAAAGAGTAGTGAAACTATATGTGAAAATTGCATGGCTATATTGAAGGCAAGTTATTTTCTCTTTGTTTTCAATTTTGACATTTTCCTCGATTCTTTAATTTGGTTGGTTATGCTTATCCAATTTGTAACATGCAGCTTCTAAGCGAAGAAATTTTTGACTTCTCAAGAGGTGAAATGACACAACAAAAGATCAAAGAACTGAAGTCTTCACTTAATAGGTTGGGCTTGTTGTCAACTTATATATTTTCTTGGCAACCTTGGAGGTTCCGTTTGATAGTTTATTCATGAATATATGTTTTAACAAAAAAAAATGTTACTTGCCATTTTGTATGTTTTAGGCAGGAATACTTCTGTTTTAACTTGTATCTTATTTTCTTTGTTCAGTGAGTTCCGGCTCATTCATGAGCTATGTTTGTATGTCCTATCTGCAACGCAAAGGCCAGAGCTCATCCGTGCTACATTGGCGACACTCCATGCTTTCTTATCATGGATCCCCGTTGGATTCATCTTCGAGTCACCGTTGGTATGTTGACAACTGAATTTTGTGACTGACTGAATGCCAACTGTGCCTACGTAAACGCTGGGCCTTACCTTTTCTTTTCTTATTTTTTTTTTATTTAGCTGGAGACATTACTGAAGTTCTTCCCTATGGCTGCTTATCGGAATCTTACACTTCAATGCCTAACAGAGGTAAGGGACACCTAGGTTTTCTGTGTCTAATTTAGCCATAGTTCGTAATTTCAACAGACAGATGGGAAAATAATTTCTTTTATACAGTGTTTGGGAGCTCCGTATTGTGATATGTTACACTAGCCTGATGCTTCTGTTTGGGACCAATTGGAGAAGTTCTGTTTTGAATTCTTTCTCTGATATATCTAGCTACCTTGCAGGTTGCAGCTCTTCAATTTGGTGATTTTTATAATGTGCAGTATGTGAAGATGTATACATTTTTTATGATTCAGTTGCAGGTAATTTCAAAGACATTTAATATTTTTCTTCTGCGCAAGTAATTCATTTGTCCACAGATTTAATTTATTGAAGTTTCTGTTCCTTTTGCATATAGGCTATTCTCCCTCCCGAAAAAATCCCAGACGCATATGCTAATGGTTCCACTGAAGAGCAGGTACACCTGAAACCATATTATCTGGTGTAGTGGTACATTCTAGGAGTCCATGATTCATGCCCCCCCTAATTTTATATCACTCTATGTTATATTAATAAACACACTTTGTTCATTTGTGCAGGCGTTTATACAAAATCTCGCACTCTTCTTCACATCCTTCTTTAAGGTAAGCTCTTTCTCCCCTGAATACTAGTACTTGTCTAGTATAAGATCAATTTACTTGTCTAGTATAAGATCAATTTAGAATAATAGACAATTGTATGGATTTGTAGATTGTTCTCTAAGTTCTGTAACTAATATGCAATATGCCATACTTCAGATTCTACTTTATCAGATTTTGATGCTTGCCATTTTAAGCACTAGGAAAAGAAAGAGATGATGTATATCAAGATACTCCATAAAAACAAATGAGTCTCCAATTGGTCTGACCCTTTCCCTTTCGTGCTAAATTCAGAATCACATGCGTATACTGGAAATAACTCAAGAAAATGCTGCTGCTTTGCTTATGGGTCTCGAGTACCTTATTGGAATTTCATATGTTGATGATACAGAGGTTTTTAAGGTAGGAATGCTGAAGTATATTTGTCATAGAAATATGGCGTAAGACCACCTTACAACACTGGATAATTTACAGGCCTTCTTATGAAACTTTACAGGTCTGCTTGGATTACTGGAATGTGTTTGTCTTAGAGCTATTTGAAGCGCACAATCAAATGGAACCTGCAGCAACTGTAAGCATGATGGGGCTTCAGGTGCTTTTGTTTGATTTTTGTTTATCTTTTGGAACATTACCTGAATAAAAAGAATAATGACTTTCTACTTTTCTTATCATACATTGTTGTGACATTTCTTTAGCATCTTTTTCCCTTTTTGTTCCTTAGTTGCTCCTATATAGACTTCCTTTCTTGGGGATTTTTTTTTCTTTCTTTCTTTGATGCTCTCAACTATAATGTTTTGTTCTGAATTCTGAATCTCATTAAAACTATACTGTAGGCACAGATGGTTCCTGGAATGGTAGATGGGACTGGCACTGCTGTTCAACAGAGGAGACAGCTTTACTCTGGTCCACTCTCAAAACTACGGATGCTGATGATTTGTCGAATGGCAAAGCCTGAGGAAGTACTTATTGTTGAAGACGAAAATGGCAATATTGTACGCGAGACAATGAAAGACAACGATGTTCTTGTTCAGTACAAGGTTAGTAAAAGGATTGCCTTCCTACCACCCCACCATTCATATGCTCTGTGCTTTATAAGCTTTGTAACCTTCTGACTGACGTGGAAATTACCATTGTTTTGAATAATATCAGATCATGAGGGAAACTTTGATCTATTTATCTCATCTTGATCACGAGGATACAGAGCAACAGGTATGCTCACGGATACTTATGTTTAAGAACATATATGTAATTAATACTACAATATGCTTACCTTGCTCAGAAAATAATACTACACGAATGAAGCTTGTAACAATTAGTTAATTTCAAAAGTGGCTTGTGGCGCTAACATTGTAGTATTAGTTAATTTCAAAAGTGGCTTGTGGCGCTAACATTGTAGTTAGTACTTTCATGGTTAGAAGGCCTGATTCACTGTAGCTGTGATGAAGGCGAATTCAAATCCACGGTTTAATAACAAACAGTGTTAACTTACCATAACAACAACTCAATTCCTATCAAATTCCTTCCTATCGAATTCCTATAGTAAAATTCCTATAGGATAGAACGTACACAGGGTGTACACATTATATATGAATGAAACATATTCATTAACTTAAGCATGGTGAATAGCGGTTCATGTTCTATTTTTTGCTGTTTGTGAATTTAGTCCAGCACTTTAGGGTAATTTATTCTGGAATTTCAGATGTTGAAGAAACTAAGCAAGCAATTAAATGGAGAAGACTGGAGTTGGAATAATCTTAATACTCTCTGTTGGGCTATTGGATCAATATCAGGCTCTATGGTAGAGGAGCAGGTTTGTATGTTGTTCTGTCCCTTTTCTTGCTTCTAAGAAACACTTTTGGAAGTATCAATCCTTAACTAATGTTAGATGTGGTGTGATGGAATTCTAAAATTTTCTCATGTGTCTGTTGCAGGAGAATAGATTTCTGGTTATGGTTATACGTGATTTGCTAAACCTCTGTGAAATCACAAAGGGAAAAGACAATAAAGCTGTGATTGCAAGTAACATCATGTAATAAAGCATTTCTCTGCCATTTATCACATGTATATGATTATTAGCTTTTATTTGGCTGATTTATGACGTAATTGTTAGGTATGTTGTTGGTCAGTATCCAAGATTTCTCAGAGCTCATTGGAAGTTTTTGAAAACCGTGGTCAATAAATTGTTTGAGTTCATGCATGAGATGCATCCTGGAGTTCAGGTCAGTGTTGCCTTTGCCTTCTTTGAGGTTGCAAAGGGGCATCTTTTTATTGTGGATGTAGTTTGGTCAGCTTTCTATTTTTCTCAAATGCATGGTTGTCATTTCTTGGAGTATGTGATTTAACAAGTCATTTATCATCCTTCTGTTTGTATCTTGAGCTTATTTGGTAGTTGATGGCTTGATGCCTCTCCTGTCCTTTTGTACTTGGGCCTCCATTTGCATATGCACTTAAGTTAGTATTTTTGGTAATGTCTTCAATGAATACCATGTGTGATATGTGCTGCTGTGGCTTGTGGCAGGATATGGCATGTGATACCTTCCTGAAAATTGTTCAAAAATGCAAGCGCAAATTTGTGACGCAACAGGTATGTTCAAGAATTTTCCCAAAGGTCTATATGCTTGTACTTGATATTTCTTTTTTTTTATTGTCTTAAAAGTGAACCCTTGTTGGTTCAATCTACCTGTCATGAACTACAAATGCTATTCATTCTATTTTCATGTTGTTTCACTAGTCTTAAATTCATGCATATCAATATCCTCCGTAGATCTTCGCCAGGTGCGGATTTTCACATTTGCACATTTTCTCCAGGTGGGCGAGAATGAACCATTTGTTTCTGAACTTCTGTCCAATCTTGCTACAACAATTGCTGATCTTGAGCCACATCAGATTCATACGTTTTACGAATCAGTATGTTGAACTTGAACGAGAAAAAATTGGTCCAATAAAATAATCCATTATTACTTATTTTTTAAAAACATTTTCTGTGCTTACTGCTCAGGTTGGCCATATGATTCAAGCTGAATCTGACAACACTAAGAGGGATGAATACCTCAAGAGATTGATGAGCCTTCCTAATCAGGTTTCTTATTTTGTATTCTAGCATGCACTTTGGTTTTAACTATTGTTCTTGAATATGATTTTAACTTGGTTACACTTCGGTTTTATGATTTTACAGAAGTGGGCAGAAATAATTGGACAGGCGAGCCAAAGCATTGATATTCTGAAGAACCAAGATGTTATCAGATCTGTTCTCAACATCCTACAGGTAACAAAATGGAGTCTGGAAAAAAAATCTTATTTTACTCCTTTTGCCTTATTCTGTAAGTTTCATCAGTGCTGGTCAGAGATCGTTTTAAGTTGCACATGATGTCCAACAACTGTCAGGCATCTGAACTGCCCATGAAGTGTTTATTGGAGTCCAATACATCATCTCTAGTTTGGTGTTATTTGTGGGTGCTAGGCCAGAAAATGCATTTGCTCTTGCTGAATTCTTTTTTGTCTTGTTAAGCCCCAACTTTTGAATGTAAATGGTTAATGTCACAGTTTTTGAAATCTTTGAATAATTTGGTTGCCCCACCATGTTTGGAATGAATTTTTTTGATGCATTGGTGTGGCAGCTGATCTTTGTTGCAAAGTTGAGTTGTGGCTATTTCTGAATAGGTTCAATGATTCGATGAGCAATTATGTGCTCTGCTGGTTTACTTTGTTAATATCAGGATTTTTCTCAAGTGATTTGGCATATCCTTACTTTATTTAGACCACCAAGTGTTGATTGTTTCTAGTGGTAGCTTGACACCTGAACACATGATTCAAAAGTGTTTTTCAAGTCTACCATAGCAGTTCAATGACATTTTCACCAAACACTAGTTAGAGACTGTCAACAACTTTCCATTGTTTGTTGCATTTTCTCTTTAATAATTTGTGCTAACTGGTAACATTGGCCTTTGATTCTTTGGTTTCCTTCTACCCTTTGCATGTGTACTGGGGTACTGACATTACACTGTTATATGTGCTTGCAGACAAACACAAGTGTTGCGAGCTCCCTTGGGCCACACTTCTTCCCACAGATTTCGCTAATTTTCTTGGACATGCTAACAGTCTACAGGTATGTGTGCTGCATCATTTGTTATTAGTGTTTTAGCTTGCATATCCTAAGGTTAGATAACCAGGTCTGAAGAGCACTTGCATGGACCCTTTACCTAGAACACTTATGTGGCTAAAATCACATCGTGTAGTTATGTGATTGCTCTGCTCTGGGCAAGACCCCGATAGTTATGGTGCTGGATGGCTATCTTTATCGATTACATTCTTCTAGGCTTAGTTTGCTGAAAGATAATAGTTCCCCATACATCTTACTCGCTGTACCTCCCCTTTTTGTTATGATAGCACTGGTGCCTTCGTCTCCTTATTATTTCTTCAAAGCTAACGGTTCACTAGCTAATGGTCCCTCTCCTTTCTGCCATGTATTTTCTTCATATCAGAATGTACAGCGAGCTTGTATCAAGCACGATTGCTGAAGGAGGACCCTTTGCCTCAAGGACATCATTTGTAAAACTCTTGAGGTATGAACTATTGATTTTTGTACTTTATTTCAGGTGATCTCTGCTGTGGGTGTGGGGGTACCTGTAGAAAGGTCTGCTGTGATTACATTGGTTACCTTGCCTAATGGCTATATAGGATGACATAAGGAAGTTAGAGATGTGAATAAGCAACCCATTTTTTTAGAAATAACCTCTTTGCTGTCACTGCTTTGTTTTTTACGTAGATGTCCCTGAATGAAAACATGATTCGAATATCTCATTGACTAAGTTAATTTGTATTTGTGACAGATCTGTCAAGAGGGAAACCCTAAAGTTGATTGAGACTTTTGTGGACAAGGCAGAAGATTTACCACATATAGGAAAGCAGTTTGTTCCACCAATGATGGATCCTGTCCTTGGTGATTATGCTAGAAATGTACCTGATGCAAGGGAGTCTGAAGTTCTGTCGTTGTTTGCAACAATCATTAACAAGTATGCCTGCTCTTTGTTCATTCTGTGTCATGGTCGCATGTTTTTTTTGAGCGTAATGTCATGGTCACATGTCAAATTTTTTTATTTTCAAACTAAGCTGTACCTGACTATTAAAATTGATTCCTCTTAAAAAAAAGTCATGTTGGATGTCTAGAGCCACAATCTAATTCATGTATTTCTATTCTTGGCTATTTCTCATTATATCTTTGCATTGATTCTAAGAGTTAAATTTTTTCCTGCAGGTACAAAGGGGAAATGCTTGAGGATGTGCCTCGTATATTTGAGGCTGTTTTCCAGTGCACTCTTGAGGTAGGAATACTATTATGCTTTTGTTACTGATTTTGTTTTGAAGTACATCTTTACGTAGCATTTAGTTGTTTATTCTCTCTTACCAGATGATTACTAAGAACTTTGAAGATTATCCCGAGCACCGCCTCAAATTTTTTTCTTTGCTTCGTGCAATTGGTACCCATTGCTTCCAAGCATTAATCCAGCTTTCAAGTCCGGTTAGTAGTAACCCCTTATGTTTTGAGGTCTTGATGTGAGATATTGTCAACTTAAACTCTTATGTTATTTATGGTTATCATTTGACTTTCTGTTTCAGCAATTGAAGCTTGTGATCGATTCGATTAATTGGGCATTCAGACATACAGAGAGAAATATTGCAGAGACTGGCCTTAGTCTATTGTTGGAAATTTTGAAAAATTTTCAGGTGGGAAAACATGTTCCATCCAATGCTGTCATCATATAGCTATATGGAAGCTAACTATCCCATGTGGTCTGTTTGCAGGCTTCAGGATTCCAAAATCAATTCTACAAAACATACTTTTTAACAATTGAGCAAGAGATTTTTGCAGTTCTCACAGACACATTCCACAAACCTGGTTTCAAGCTTCATGTTTTGGTGCTACAACACTTATTTTGTGTGGTATGCTTTTATATTCATCCTCCCTGTAACCAATCATTTTATTTGTTCATCTAATTATTGGATTTGCTAATACGTAGGTTGATGGTCTAACGGAGCCTCTATGGGATGCTTCTTCAGTACCATATCAATATACAGATAATGCCATGTTTGTTCGAGATTACACCATAAAACTCTTAGGAACATCATTCCCTAACATGACAGTAACCGAGGTACGATTGCAACCACACTCTGCTTGGGTTGTGCCATGAGTCGCCACAAACCTAACGAGATTCCTTGGACAGGTGACCAAGTTTGTAGATGGCCTTCTTAGTTCAAAACATGATCTTCCGAGTTTCAAAAACCATATTAGAGACTTCCTGGTGCAGTCAAAGGAGTTCTCTGCTCAGGTAACCTCCTCAGTTTTGCTTGCCATAACCTTTATCCTGATTATATGCATTGCATTTGAGGCAAATCAAAAGAGATAAATAGGGATGTGTACCACAACTAGGCTCTAGGAATAAGGATGCATTTCTTGCTACCATGTACTATGGTTTGTATGTGATTGTGGAGCGGATGGGCCTTTAGTGCCACCAGCAGATTAGCCATGAATTTTGCTGCCTTTTGTTTACAAGTGATTTTGCACAAATTGTCTTGTGATGGACATTTAGGGTGGCTTCTCTTGTGCTTTCAGGATAACAAGGATCTATACGCGGAAGAGGCTGCCGCCCAAAGAGAAAGGGAGCGCCAACGAATGCTTGCCATTCCGGGGCTCATTGCCCCTAGCGAATTGCAAGACGAGATGGTAGATTCGTAGTGTTCCCTTGTTGATTCAGCTTTCTCTAATGTAGCTTCCTGTTTGTTGGTCCGGCCTCGGAATACCTCTGGAGCCCTCGACTTCCAAGTGCCCGAGTTTTCTTCCAGGGTGGTGAAAGAAGGTGCGCTGATTCCAAGATTTGTGGTAGTAGACTTGGGAACGGACTAGCCAGTTTTGCCGCAGGAGGTGTCTGGGACTGCTGCTGGGTCTCAGCAGCTGTGCTTGACTGGATGTGTTAGCAGCGGCTCTTGTGCTCGGTGTATTTCGCTAACATTGGTGCGTGTGCTTTGCCCATGATATATCGTGGTACAGCATTGTATGCTTCTTTAGTTGAAGTTTATAGATGGATGGCGATTTCTGTATCCAGACACTATCCAAGCTGATAGGAACCTTGTTATATCTGTAGTGTACTACACTTTGAGATATCTCATACCATTACCCCACACCTCTTCCCATTTTTTTTGGGGTGCATTTGAATGTGTAGATTTCCTGTCTCGAGGCTCGGTTAGGTTGTGTATGTGTGCCTCGGACAATTGTCTGAAGCACATTTGAAAAATGGCATCACTGAAGGAAATGTATGTTTTTTGGGGGAGTGAATAGATGGCTACCGTTTTATTTTGTTAGCACCCTGGTGCGGTGATTATGGTGATATTGTTTGTGATAATATAATATAAATGTAATTGATTATTGTATACGAGGAATTAGCAGGTGTAGTTGATGGGACCCTGCCCTTACACTTGCTGTCATAGGGAAGGTTAGCGCAACTGTAAGGATGGATTGTGTGGTTACCACCAGTTCCTAGTCCACCGCGCTGCTGTCAGTGAATTCAAAGCATACGTTTGATCGAGCCCACACAATTGGCAATGTCTTGACACCCCTGCGTCTGAGTAAGTAGACGGTAAGAAGTTCAGTTAATAACTAGTTTGCCCTAAAAATGTCGTGTGTTTAAACGCTGAGGGAGTGGTGCACTGCACTAGGGGCTGTTCGCTTGACGCTGCTCCAGCGAGCAATTCAGCCGCAGGCGCTGGAAAAGCAAATGCAATGCAGGGGAGACGATGCCCAGAGCAGAAAAGCAATGGGTTGGGGGATTCACAATCACAGGTGCTGCTCGAGCGATGAAGTAGCCAATATTTTTTTAGAAAAGGATGAAGTAGCCAATACTAAGCAAACAATAATTAATTGAATAAAATGGAGGATGATCGTATGTATCAGTTCCTGTATGTATGTGTACGCGTACTCGTATGTTGCTGCTGCTGGTGCATATACTTTGGGTGTATAGCATCCGATAGATGAATATAATTTAATTAATTACATGTATGTATGTATGTATGGAATGCAATAAGAAATTAACTGACGGACAATAAGCTAATAATTAAGCTAGAGGTAGGTATAGCAGCTAGCGGGAGGATGCTAGGCGATGTGGTCCGGCGCCGATGAAGAGTCGTCGTCTTGGACCTGGAGCTTGTCGAGGAGGTCGTGTGGCGTGTGCGCGTCGACGATGATGCTGCGTTCGGCGGGGGTGACGAATCCTTCTTGGACGGCCTTGTCGACGAAGGCGAGCAGCGGGTCGTAGTAGCCGTCCACGTTGAGCTTGAGGAGGCCCACCGGCTTGGTGTGGATGCCGAGCTGCGCCCACGCGATCACCTCCAGGAGCTCCGTACCCACCTGCGATTATTGTTACTTCCGTTGAAAACCGAATAGAGTCCTCGTACGTATTTAATTTAAACAATTCTAAATTTGACCAGCAGATTCATATCATAAACCTGGGAGCGCGATGAAGGCGTCGGAGTGGCGCGCCATCTCGGCCTTGCGCTGGTGCATCCCGGCCACGGGCGGGCGTCTCCCCGATGAGCTCCAGCGGCAGCACCGCCTTGGGCACCACCCCGAGCACGTGGCCCCCGCCGTCGTGGACGGCGCGGGAGACGAGGCCCATCAGCCCCACGCTGCCGCCGCCGTACACCAGGTCCATGCCTCGCTCCACCAGCTGCTGCCCGAGCTGCACCGCCGCCGCCTGGTACGACGACCGCTTCCCGGGGCTGCTCCCGCAGAACACGCACACCCGACGGAACTTCTTCTTCGTCTTCTCTTCCTTCGCCGCCGCCGGAACCGGCACCGCCGCCTGCTGCTCGTGCTCCCGATCCATCTTCGATTCAATTCATTTCAATTCTTACGTGTTACTGATGATGCTTCGATCTTGCACGCAAGGGACGCGCGCGTATATATATTATATATAGAGATAGAGAGAGACACACTTGCTACTCCTTCTCCTAGATAGCAGTAGCACGTACCAACTCTATCCTTCCGGCTATCCCATCTCCTGCTGCTTCCTTCGTTCTTGGAGCAGCTAATTAGCTACTGGCATGGCAAGCAGAAGCAGGGAAAGGATTGCATTGATAAGGAATTCAGGATAAGGGGATAGAGAGGATGGAATGGATGGGACGAACTTAACCATCAATCATCCATCCACGGCATGGCACTCCCGCCGTGTAGGACCACCCCCCGTCCCTACTGTCCCGTCCTTCTCTCTTTATTGCCTGCTGCTTTCCATTTCTGTCTTCCAACCTCCACGCAACGCGGCGACGGTGTTCTATTCATAAATTTGTTTATTTATTAGACGTCCACATGTTTATCTTTTTTTTCTTATATATATACACGTAGTATTTGACAAACAAGAAGAGACGTACACATGATTTTATTTTGTCTTTCATATGCACAGCTGCTGATACATAATAATTCTCTTCTTATATATAGTCTGCAAATATGTGTGCTAACAGAAGGTTGATACCTAATTTATTTCTCGATCTACCGTCACAATATATAATTTTATTTTTTAAAACTGTAGTACAGACAAAAAGATTCATATACATGTATACATACCGACTCCTATGAATGTGTGGGTACACTCTATCTCTGTATATCTAAGAGACTATTGCTATTGGTAGATGTCGATTGACTGACGATGTCACCACGTACATCTTGCTGTTGAGGGGCACAAGCACTCGTGTACTCAACGATCACATATGTTTTTAGTGTCGAGGGGTACTCGTCTATTACCGGAAAAATAACACGGTTAACTCTAAGAAATATACGAGCATCAGTGCTAAATCAATGATTTGAACCTACACTAGTAGAGAACCTACCTTTAGTCCCGGTTTCTAACCCCCTTTAGTCCCGGTTTTGAAACCGGGACTACGGAATCAGGACTAAAGGTCTCGATTTTTAGTTCCGGTTCCTACAACCGGGACTAAAGGTGTTTATTGGGTAAAAAAATATGCATCTGTGGAGATTCGAACCTAAGACCTCCTACTTCAGCCCTTGCACGTGTTGCTAGCTCAACTCCCACCACACATCTGACTTAGATAAGATACACTCTCCTTTTAAATTCACTCTGGGGACACCTTTAGTCCGGGTTGGTGTCTAAAACCGGGACTAAAAGTCACACTGACATGCCTTGGTAAACCGGGACTAAAGGTTCAGTCATCTTTTTAGTCCCGGTCTGGGTTACCAACCGGAACTAAATATCTTTTTGTCCCGGACGCAGATTTCGCCGAGACTATTGCAAATTTTAAACATCGACCAAAAGCATGTTCTCTAGTAGTGCTAGGTGAGCAATTTTCACCGTAGAACCTAACCAGTTGAGTTACATGCTCTTGCATAATACAATACTTTAATTTACTTAGGCATCTTATACCAAATACTCCTGCTCTCAAAAGGATCGAAGATTAATTAAGGCAGAATAGCCATTTTGGTCCCTCAATTATTACTCGAGGCTCAGTTTCGTCCCTGAACTTTCAAAACGGTCGTTTTAGTCCTCAAACTCTACTTTTAGGCTCAATTTCATCATAAAACTATGAAGATGATCGTTTTAATCCTCAAACTAAGTATTTTGGGCTCAATTTCATTTTTAAACTATCAAAGTGTATTTTGTTTTTTAAACTTTTATTTTTAGTGTTACCTTATAATGGTACGAGATGATATTTATCCAAAAACTCTTTCAAGGTTATTAATAATTCCAAGATATTATTTTTAGCCTTATAATGGTACCATTTTATATATATCTATCTAAATGATATTTGTGGGAGCAATTACAGTTACATAGAATTTTATTCTTTAAGAATACATGGATATATTGAAACAATAGCAGATCTATAATTTTAATAATTTATGGATGAAAATATGCCTAAAATATAACATTTTCTTTTTGAATAGACAAAATTGAGTTCAAAATAAAAGTTAAATGCACTTTGATAGTTTATGGATGAAATTGAGCCCAAAATGCAAAATTTAAGGACTAAAACGATTATCTTCATAGCTGTAGGATGAAATTAGACCTAAAACTAAAGTTTGAGGACCTAAACAGCAGTTTTGAAAGTTTAGGGATGAAATTAAGTCTTGAGCAATAGTTGAGGAACCAAAATGGCTATTGTGCCATTAATTAATGAAAACCTCGTTTCATTTGAAAAAAAAATAGTAATCACCATTCATGTCCTTGTGTGTGTATACTCTTATATATTAACTAGCAGGAGCCTGCGCGGGCTCATTGAGAAACCTGAGAAACCACTAATATAGATGGATGAAGTTACAATTTGTTGGTATTGAAGATTAGCCTCCTAAATTGGAAAATAATGACAACCTATAACAGAAGGCTAATCGCCGTATTGTTCTCTATGGATCCAAGATGGAATATGTTAATCATCTGCATGGGGCATAGTGAGCATCCACAGGTGGCGACGATCATTCGAGGAAGCATGGCCTGCATGGGGAACTGCATATATACAGGGGATTGAGTCATAAATAGAGAAAACACCTAGCTTGTAGAATAGGACTGGGATAACTGCATGAAGTAAAATTCATGTCCAACAATTGCGCTGGCTTCGTGATAATAGGAAGCCTACAGTATTTAATAGGGTTAACAAAGAAGCGTATAACTAATTTGTAGAACCATATGAAAAGGCAGACCTAGCTGTAGCAAACAAATCAAACCAAAGCGTAATTGCGTATATAGCGTAATTTAATTATTAGGTAAGCACAACAAAGGGAAATGTTGGTAATGCAAATAGAATAGGAAAATTGTAGCAATATAATTTCTCATAGATCCTGTAGATGAAGCGCCAGAACTTATACAGTCAAGAACAGTGGCGGCCAAATTCTCTCAGCATAAGGATAATGTTTTAAGGCATGTCAGCAAGAGTAGGAAAGAAGGTGATTCGTTATAGAAGGTACACGAACTCAAAAGAAGAATTTTAGCAACCTAACCGATGGAAACTGCACCATGTTATTCTCCAGGAATCCACGATACAGCTTGACAATACAACTGCACAATGATGATGTAGGAGAATGCACATGATTTGTACTTAGTAAGACCCTATTCATAGTATGTTTGTCTGAAGCACATAGGCTCAGATCATCGTGGGATGATAAGAAAAAATACATCAGTATGGTCATTGGAAAATTCTGACAGCAATGATGAGGAAGTTTAGAATACATACAATTTAAAGAACATTGTTTTAGGCTTTTAGCTATGGCAACATGGGACATGTAAAATTCCATCAGCAACATTTTCCCCCTGGCAATAGAAACATATGTAGCAACCTTTGTTGCCCCAGTATGAATATATGAAGCTGTTCATGAGCACTCAGATGGTAACTGATGCAGTGATTGTGAAATATGGAGATCTGAGTATATGAGTTACCTCTCATAGAAATTGCAATGAATCACAGTTCATGAGGAGCAAATTGCATTTACCATCTCAAGCTCCTCTTTCCCTGGGACCAAGAAATAGAATGTATGGGAAATATGAACTTTGAGGTGACAAATCAAGCAGCGTATTTGAAATCCACTGAAAGGACATCTTTTTTACACAATGAAAGGAGAAACTAGACGTGGGCTGGTATATGCAGTAAGAACGACTCCAAATCCAGAATGGTCAGAATTGTTAAAGGCCATAGATGAATAGGAAATGGACAAATACACATATAGATAAGAGGACTCACCTTGAGCGCCAAGACCTGCCTCGTTTACCCCTCCATCTTGGTCAACCATAATCACAGAGCACAACTGCATTAGTGCGCCGCGTTGGTGAACTTTAATCACATCGCACAACTGCAGCAGCAGACCTAAGCCGAAGAAGGTCTCAGGAACTTTGCACAGGTCTCTGATCAGGAGACAACGAAGCAGTCAATATTCAATAGGTAAGGCTGACTGTAAGATACCACCTAATGCAGTAAATTCCAGATATCTCAATATAAATGTCATGGACTGGAAGTTATGCACTCTCCAAAAGGATAAAGAAGAAACTGAGCATGTAATATTCTATAAGAAATATGGAGATATAATCATGTCATACAGAATTATCAATTATCAAGTAGGGATATTGTGAGTGGTAGGAGCGTACAGATACATTGTGTTTGGATGCAGTAAGCATAAAGGGTTTGTAAATGACCATTCAGTAATGTGCACCAAGCAGAGTCCAATGAGCGAAGCTTACCAAAGTTTCGATTTAAGAGAGTTTTCCCTTCATCCAGAATTACTGAACCTGGTAACTGTTCTGCTGAAGATTTGCTAGTGGATATTGGCAAAGGGATACCTTCATCTGTCCAACATTTCAGGTTATCAACATCCAAGGAGCAAATGATGCACTACTTGACACACAAAACCACCCATGTTCAGTAATATATGAAGTAATAGTAAGAAAGACCAAAAATTTGAGACTGCAGTCATGATGGAAGGCTTATTTGCATGTAAAAAGATTGTAAAAGGTTGATCAGCTCAACTTACTCTGAGAATGAGCACAGCTGCATATCGGAGATATTCCACGGGATCACCAGTAAGCCACCTCGAAGCTGTTAGTTGCAGGAAGCAAGTATAGAAGCCTCGATGGAATTGGTGTGTACATATGAATGCATGTATGTACGTACTGAATCGTCATATGCACTTCGTATGGACGAACGTCGGAAGTGAGAAAATAAAAAAAGAAGAAGAAAAAGAAGAGCACACCTGCTGCCGAGGGTTGAGGACGAAGGCAACCCTGCACCTACCGTGAAGAAGGGCCGTGGGCACGGGAGAGCTGCTGCTTCACGGGAGGTTGAAGGGGGGCGGTGCGTTCACGGGGCCACCGAGGGCCTGAGGCTGGTGGGTCGGCGCGGCCACGGGGCGAGGCGACGCCAAGCGCGGTGGCCGGAGAGGCAGGCAGCTAGGCGCCGCGGGCTCGGGGCGATTTGGCGGCGGCGCTGCGTGAGGCGCGGCAACGCGTTGGGCGGAGGGGCAGGCAGCCGTTCGTCGCGGGCGCGTGGCGATTTGGTGGCGGCGCTGGCGCGGGGCCGCGAGGCGCCGTGGCCGGAGGGCTCGTCGAGGGCGGGGGCCGATTTGGTGGCGTCGCTGCCGCGGGGCTGCGACGCGGCGCGAGTCGCCGTGGGCAGAGGGACAAGCTGCCGGTGCCTCGCGGGGGCGGGCGCAGCAATGCTCGGGGCCTCGGCGTCGTCGCGGCGTGTGTGGAGGGGCGACGGGCGAGGGGATGCGGTGGGCAGCGCGGAGGCCATCCGGCGGCTCTAGAAAGGATCGGACGGCCAGGAGAGAGGAACTGTGGATGAATAGTGTTCTGAGAGGGGAAATCGGGTGGATGAATAGTGGCACTGTAGCTAAGTCACTGGGGTCGGTTTAGTTCCAGAAAATTTGGCAAAATGGCACTGTAGCGTTTTTCGTTGTTATTTGGCAAATATTGTCTAATCATGGTCTAATTAGGCTTAAAAGATTCGTCTCGTCCATTTCGTCTAAACTGTGTAATTAGTTTTATTTTTATCTATATTTAATGCTTCATGCATATGTCTAAAGATTCGATGTGACGAAAAATCTAAAAAATTTTGCAAAATTTTTTGAGAACTAAACAGGCCCGCAAGGAATCATGGAGCGGCTAGGAGGTCACCAAACACCAATCGCTCGTACAGCGCTTATGGTACCTACAAAAGACTGGAATCACATACGTCCTGTTTATCTAGCTTATAATCTGTCTTATTCAGCTTGTTTTTTCAGCCAAAACAGTATTTTTCTCTTACAAAAAATCAGCCAACAGTGTTTCTCAGCCGGCTTATAATTCCAGCAGAACGGGGCCATAGACACATAGGTCTGGTTTAGTTTTCAAAAAATTTTACCTCTACTCATCACATCGAATGTTTGGACACATGCATGGAGTACTAAACGTAGACGAAAAAAACTAATTGTATAGTTCTTGGGAAAATCACGAGACGAATCTTTTAAACCTAATTAGTCCATAAAAAGCCTTAAGTGCTACAGTAACTATCATGTGCTAATACCGGATTAATTAGTATCATTAGATTCGTCTCGCAGTTTTCTGACGGGTTCTATAATTTATTATTTTTTTTTTATTATTATCCGAAAACCCCTCCCGACACATTCGATGTGATACCCAAAAATTTTCTTTTCGCGAACTAAATGCAGCCATAGTCACATAAACACTAGGCCCTTTTCTTGTTGTTTTTGGTTCTACTACTCGGCTTAATTGTTTAACAGCACAAAAATACTATATTCATCTTGGAAAGAGTGCAACTTTAAGTTTGATCAAAGTTCGACCGAGTTTATAAAAAAATGATATCAACATTTAAGATTTCAAATAGGTATATTATGATAAAAGCATGAATATATTTTTACATAAATTTAGTCTAACTTAACTGAGCACTATTTTAGAATTGCTTTACTTTTGGGAACGGCAGATTAAAGTATATAGTCTCCTCTCCGCTTATTTGTTTGTTTCAAAGCATGTGTATAGTGTATACTCCCCTGTCCTAAAAAGTTGAAAATCTTATTTCCTGAGGAGTCAAAACATCACAAGTTTGAATAAATATTTACAAAAAAGTATTAATCCATTTTTTAGATGGAGCGAGTACATTTGGTCAGCTCCCAATTAATAATAATAAAACGTTTTACTACGCTCTGCACCTGCACCACGCTGACAGTTAACAACTTGTAGACCTTGAAACAGGCCTTAGCTGCACGGTAATTGGTTGGTAGGGTGTAAGTCCGGGTTTAGTTTCCAAAATATTTTGTAAAATATTTTAGATTCTCGTCACATCGAATCTTTGAACACATGCATGAAACATTAAATATAGATAAAAAATAAAATTAATTACACAGTTTAGTTGTAAATCACGAGACGAATATTTTAAGCCTAATTAGGCCATGATCATCAATAATTATCAAATAACAACGAAAGTGCTACAATATCGCTACAGTTACATTTTGTAAAATATTTTAGGAACTAAACAAAGGCTAAATCACCCCGAACCCTGTAGCAGCAAGACAGATAATAACATAGGGTGATGAGCCACACGTTCCCGCTTTGGCTCCCACTTGGGCTCCACATGCAGGGAACTCTTGCTGCAAAGCCTGCATGGGAAGTAGGGGGCACTCAATTTGAATAAGAAGTCTGCTCGTTATTGCACTTACTGTTCCATCCTGTCAGACTATCCGCAGTGGGTACTCTAAAGCTTTAGAGTATAAGTATAGAGTAAAAATTACTGCACTGGGTACTCTAAAACGATACTCTATCCTTTCTTTTACTCTATGAGCCTGTTCACCCGGCTTATAATCCGTCTTTTTCAGCTTGTTTTTCAGCCGGAACAGTATTTTTCTCTCACAACAAATCACTAACAGTGTTTTTCAGCCGACTTATCAGCCCAGCCGAACGGGGCCTATATTTAGAGTACTATAGTGCTTACTCTATAGTGTGCAGTGGCGGGCCCCACTAGCTAAACAAAGGAAAAAATGCTATAACTCACAAACCAAAAATCCAAATTAAATTTCGATTGCACCATTATATTCGTCTCAATAAATCTTTCAAAACTAGATCACACATGAATATATTTAGATAAAAGTGACAAGTGGGTCCTACAGTGAATAGAGTGGATAGAGAATGATATAGAGGATGGATGGGTGCGAGAGAATTGAGTATATAGGAGAGAATCTTGCTGACTAGGACGTATAGAGGATGAATATAGAGGTCCATGAGTGCGGATAGCCTCAGCGCCTTGACATTCACACCTTCACAAAGTACAGGGTTACGCCACTGGCCCTGCAACACATGATCATTATTATGTAGAGTGGCAGTTCACTGATTATTTCAGTGATAAGGGTGACCCATCCTAATTCCAACCATATTCGATTCTCCAGAGTATAAACACATTACAGTCCATTTATCTGGCTGAGTAAAGCATTGCCCCAGCTTAATTACACATGTGCACAGGTTCCACAGATATTTAAAGGAGGCAAGGAGCTCATGAGCAATCAAGAATCACCTGATGGGCATTGCAAATTTAACTGAGTCTATCATCAGATAAACCATTTGGGCTAGCTAGGGGCATGAGTACTGTGCACAGGTATGTGGATTAATTAGTCACAAAAGAAAGGGTCTGTGGATTAATTCTTCATAGGGCAATGTACGATTTTGCAGTTCATAGCTGAGATTAAATCATCTATTTAATCTAGTCAATCAAATAGGATCGAGTTTTGCAGTAACAGAGTGAGCAGGGCTAAATCTGACACAAATGTTCACCTATAATATAACTAGCAGGAACCCGGGCAGTTGCGCGGGCCAGTAGCATGAGCAGGCACCGTTGTAAATTTCACAAACAATGCAAATCACGCAACGGAGAATAAGCACTCAGTAACAAATGGACAACAATAATCAGGGCATACATATATATTTTGGGAAGAAAACAGTAATCAGGCAGGCAATAATATGAGGTCAAAGAATCTATGAATGCACATAACTTAAACTTTTAATATTTTTTATGCATTGTGCATATGAGCTTATTTGAGATTCACCAGTATCTATAGAAGCAGGGAAGGCATTGATAGGAACAACTGACAATCTGTGAGCGGGTACGAAAACAATCTATTTCAGGAATCCGCAAAAATATCAACAATAATTACAACAATCTCCCATGTTTCCATGAGTATATATTCCAAAAGGTAGGACAATCTTTTGTTTGTTGCGTGTTTTAGCGGCAGTTTGTAATCGTGACATATCTGTCATAAAGAAAAACACAAATGATCAATCTGGCGGCATAGTTTGGGTGAGCGCAAATCACGAATAGAGAAAGAAACAACTGAAGATATGAGAGGTGGGCTACAACATGGTATGTTTATGCATGTCATTGCAATTTTTTTAATGGCCTGCTATAACAAAGCTTCAGTGGGCACATAGACAACCAATGTACTACTCATTTACGAAAATAAAAGGACAATTTATATGAATTTAAGGTAATTCTAGCACTGTCAAACGAAATGAGCAGGTACATATTAGGATCTATGCAACCTAATCCACTACCATTATTGGCTGTATTCTTAAGGCACACCTTAGAAGTGGAGCAGCTACAAAATAAGGTAATAACTAACATAATTGCTTACCAATAGTTTGAAGCTGTCAGATCCCATAAAGCAAGCCATGTGGAAGGGATGAACAATTGTAAACAAAATGTGCAGGTGGCCATATGAAGATATTAGAGGAGCAGAGTTTCATACTTCCATGTATTTTGAAGAGACCTTCAAAATAAGTGCCCCCTAAATTATGAAGAGACTATTTTTAGGAATATGCAAAGGATAAGAGATATGACAATATAAAGCAATATGCAACACAATAGGATAGGATCTCTGGTCCATGAATCTAGAATTCCCAATATGATCAAAGCATAATATGAGCAATTCTAAGGATAGAAACACATTCTAAGAACAAATACATGTATAATGGTTGATATCCTGATTTGTTTGGTGGTAAAAAACCGAGAAAGGCATCGAAACATTTTTAAGTAAGTGAAAGGTCCTTGTTTGGTTTCGGTAATTGAGTGACAACCTTAGGTGGACTAATTGTGTTTATGTGAGATATACAGGTGATTAGTTCACAAGTACATGTGTGTGAGCAACATATGCCATGACGGTGAAGATGGCTCGGAGATGTTGCAAAGCTCACACATGTGATGATGAAGGAGCTCATTGCACATGAGCATGACATTGAGTCATGTGATCAAGGTGGAGAAGATCAAGACATGACTTGGCTCGATGGACCGGTTACAAGTGTGAAGGGTAAGTTGAGTGATGACTTGGCGCCGATGGACTGAAGCAACGGTGAAGAGCAAGTGAAGTCAAGATCGATAAACCAATATGGTCACATGATGATATGAAGTTGATCATATCATTGTTGATCATGTTGGTGCATGTGTTGCATCAACATCGGAGGAGTTGGAATGAAATGCACAAGGCAAAGGTATAACCTAGGGCATTTCATTTCACCGGTCATATGTGTGTAGAGAAGTTGATGACCGAGTTTAGGATAGATGGTCGTACTATCAAGAGGGGCAAACTTGTTTGCATATCGGTCATCTAGTGCCACTCGAGTAATCTAACTTTGCATCGTTGCTAGGATCGAGTGGTGTGGCAAGTTGAGTGGCTAATCCTTTGAAAAATAATTGTGAAAATGCTAACACATATACACATGGTGGTGTACACTTGGTGGTGTTGGCATATTTGCAAAGGAGAAGAAGTTGGAGTTGAAACAGATCAACTCGGTGAAGAAACAGAGGCGAAAGTGGTCACTGGAGGTGACTGGACGCAAGTCTCGAGAGGACCTACGCATCCGGTCAGTTTTTCCTATGAGCGGACTCGGCGCAGGGTGGTGACTAGATCCTGGCTGAACATTGTTTAGCGCACGATCTCGGTGACATGGCACGTAGTGGAGGTAGAGGAGAGCATCAGACGCTGGCCTGCGTCTGGTCACCTCTGACCGGATGCAGCAAGTCGTGCAAAACCCTCTCTGTGTACTCTCTGGAGTCAACCGGACTCGGGCTAGGGGCGCTTCCGGTCGTCTATCTGCGAATCAGGTCGCTGGCTCAGCGAGTGTGGGCGCATGTGGACCTAACGCTGGACGACCTTGTCCGATCTTTGCGCCGTGCGTCCGGTCTTCGATCAGGTGGTTTCGTGCGCGGGTAAACTAGCCGTTGCAGAGCAATGGTCGGCTTTGAACATGGACACCACGTGGCACGATCTGTGTGACCGGACATTGGCCGGGTGCATCCGGTCATCACGACCGGCGCGTCCGGTCGTCCTGAAAAATGGCCAGTGAAGGGGTAACGGCTCTATTTGGCCCTTGGGTTATAAATAGAGGGGTGTCTCGGCCATGGTTGAGGTTGAGCACCTAAGGGTACTTTGTGTCCATGCTTGATAGTGTCATCTGATCAAGTAAGCGATTCTAGTGCGATTGCATCATGAGGTTACATTGAGTGACACTAGGTGCTCGTCTTACAAGCCGGTGGTGCTTGTTACTCTTGGAGATTGCCACCTCCTAGATGGCTTAGTGGTGGTCTCCGTCGAAGTCCACAAGAAGCTTGTGTGGTGCTCCGGAGAAGAGCTTTGTGAGGGGCATTGTGCTCGCCCCACGAGAGCCGCGAAGAGCAACTCTAGTAAAGAGTGTCCCTCACTTGTGAGGTAGGTTCTTGTGGTGCCCGGCGTGCGGGCTTGGCGGGTGATGCCAATTAGCCACCGAACCACCGGGTGAGCGGTCGACACAACGGGGACGTAGCTTGGTGGCAACCTCGCGAACCTCGGGAGAAAAATCACTATGTCAACATTGTCTTCATCATCTTCTCGGTGGTTTGCATTCGACGAAACACAAGCTTGTGTTACTTTCATATACATTCTGCTTGTGTAGTTGCTCCTGTGATTAGTTAGCTTGTGTAGCTTGCTACTTACTTTCTTGCTTGCATTGCATAGAAGTAGCTCCCTTGCGTGACTTATTTGGTTTGTGTAACCTTGTTATTTACATTGCTTAGTTTGTGTAGCTAAGTAATTTGCGCTCTCTAATTTGGCATTTGTTGCCTTGTTATTGAGCTTGCTAGTGACCTTAGGAGTTTTGTGCTTTTGCTTACTAGTTGTGTAGGAGCCCGGTGTGCAAAGTACTACTGGCATAGGTTTGTGTGACCTTGTGTGGCAGAATCTCCTAATCTAATGCCCTCCCAAGAGTACTCGTCTTCCATTAGACCCTAAGTACCCAAGGGAGAACACTAAACCAAGTGATTCCGTCGAGCACACCGCAAGGGAGAACTCGAAGATCCACATTTTTACAGCAGGATCACAAATGAGAGAGTAAAGCTTACAACATCCTTACCATTTCTTACATCACTTTTAGTACAATATCAGAGTAATTCATTATGTAGTTATAACATCAGACTATAAAATATTATCAGAGTTCAGCGGAAATGAAACCATTTAATAACAAGTTAAACATTAACATGAAGGACGTTTAAATGCATGAAATGATAATAGATTAATAGGATTTTCCTTGTAAAACTTTTGGTGAGAGTTTCAATAAAAAAACTCTACTCCGCATCGCAAAGGAAATCCTCGCTGAGCCCACCAGGAGGTTTCCACACACAAGTGTCAGCTTATCAGCACCTGTCACCTGCAACAGGGTAGAACAAACCCTGAGTACTCAATTGTACTCCGCAAGACTTACCCGTCAGGAGGAAAGAAAAAGATTCCAAGGATTATGCAAGGCTTTCTGGCTTGTGGGTTCTTGTTTGCGAGAAGCAGCGCTAAGAGTGTGTCCTTGATTTCTTACTTTTAATAGCCGTATTTCATTTCTTATCCAACCTTCTATGTAAGCAGCTAGACTATAATCAAGCAAGGGTTGAGCAAAAGGAACCATTTCTTCATCTTTCCACTGCCAGTTCTTGCTACGATGCCAGAGCGTAGTCAAGCCATACCGTCACGCAGAAACGGCGATTCGCGAATTAATATGCCCCAAAAACACACGTCTTGCTTATACCCCGGGCACAAGCAAGACCAACCCGTTGCACTCCTGTCAAGGGGTCCAGGTCCCCGTCCAAGCTCGGACTCTAAGCCCCCAACGCTGCAGGCCCGGCCTCAGTATGGTGCTTAGACCTCCTCAACCCAATATATATAACCACCCTAAGAAGCCGGTCCAGAAAGAGCCAGAACCCATGACAAGAGAGGAACAAGTCTTCCTAGCCCCCATCCGCTAGTATATGCTCGAGACAATAAATCTGTGACTTGACCAGGGTCCATGCAACGAACGGTCCTTAATTGACACAGGCGGAACAAATGCAACCAGAGCCCCGCTCTGTTGCCCAACCAGGTCCAAGTCCATCCAACCCGTTCCGCCGGGTCTCCAATTATCCATATACATTTATATTCCATGTGATAGTAACATGATAATAGTAACAATAATATATTTTCTATCTCTCGCGAGTGACAGACAATCACTCGACTTCTACCGGAGTCCTGTAGCATAGCAATCTACACGATCTTGACATACTAGTAAGACTCATGGGATCAGGGTATATATATGCAAGTGGGTTTCATTCAACTCCTTAAAACTTAATGCACATAAATAAAGTGCAGCATAATAGAGGTTATGCACCGGGGCTTGCCTGGGTAAAAGATAACCAAAAGTTAGTATTCCATCTCCGGGACCTGTTCGCCATGGCACCATCTTTGATTAAACACCAAGTCATCTGGTTGATCCATCGACCCATCAACCATCATCGTTCCTATTATGATATGCAAAAATGCAATGCCTGCTTAAGCGGAACAAGCATAGCATAGATATTCATTGAAAGACAAACAACACATCGTCACTCCCACTCCGACTCTCATCCTTTCTAAAAGAGATTTATTCGTGAGTTGGTTATTATTAAGAAAACACAAATTAACAATACAACCGCATTGCAATTTAATAAAATTCATGTAAGGTAAAGCAACATACTAAGCATAGACCTATCACCATCAGAGATGCATAACATTCTGTTTAACCTACATGTGAAGCAAGCAACACAGACAACATATTTGTGATATATGATCACTAATTACTGTATATAAAGGCATTATTACTTGTAAGCATGGAATAAAAGGTGACAGTCCAAACATCTCCGTTATACATGAAACTTTTATGGAAGGTACATCTTGACTAATTATAAATGTTGTACAAGTTTCATAATTTTCAGATAAGCACATTATTTACTAGCAATTAACAAAGATTTCATATCGATAAAAGCATGTGACAAAGATAAATTAATAACTCAGTAATTATACAAGATCTGGACCTCAAATATTTATCCTAAATTAAGCATCACATGAATAACATGCCATAAAATTTTCATCTCATTTGAAGCATAGCATCTACCGGTATGAATTTCTCTATACTTAATCATAGGAAAAATATAGTGCAATATTTTTCTACTAAAACATACAATATTATATATCTAATGGATAGAGATAAACACAAGGGTTCCAAAACATCTTGATTTTCTATTTTACGAATTTTCTATGATTTACTATGAATTTCTAAAGGTTCAATACATTTAAGAAAAGACAAGAAGCTAATGACATAATTAACTAATCACATAATTTCAAATGAGCTCTAAAAATCATGAAATTAATATGGAAGATAGAGTTTGATTTTAGATGAATTTAGGAAGAAGAATTCATGGAATCCGAGTTAATATGATGGAGATATAAAATTCGCAAGATAGCTGTGCAGGTAAATAAACACGAACTTTTGAAAAGGACGTACATGTGCTTGCACGTGAAGCTGAGCTTGGTCCGTCCAAGGCGGGTGCTCGCGTCGCAGCAAGGAGAAAAAAAAAGAGCGAGCATGAACGAGAAAGTGAGTGGAGCTCGGGGACACGCATAAGAAGGCAACGGCAAGGGAGCATCGCGGCAGCTCCACGGACTCGAGCAGGCAGGGGCGCACATGGCGCGGCAGTAGGTGGGATTCACGGTCGAGACGGCAGCACGTGCCCTATATCTGTACGTGATTAAGCGTGTACGTGATTAAGCGGCTACTATGCGCGCTTTGCCGTGTGCTGGAGAAGCCGCTACTGGTAAAGACGAGCGGAGCAGTCGAAGTCAAGGTCATGTTGCGGCAGCGGCGCGTTCAGACACCATGAATGCTGGGGCAATGACTTGACTCCTCTGACTCAGGGGAATAGCGGCGGCAGCTGGTTCATGTACGACAAAATTCATGGCTTACCACATGCACGCCATAATGGTCTGGGGCAGACGACGGCAGCGAGCAGCAGCGTTCCTTTTCAAAAGGACATGCAAGGCGTGAATGTGTGCATCAGACATGCAAGTGTAGGTGCATGCGCAAGTGCGTGTGTTTGTTTCTAATTTCTTTTTATTTCTTTTTTTTTACCAAAATAAATACGTAATTAAGTAAATTACAATATCACATTATTCCTTTGTTACTAATCTAAATACACACATGTATATATCTATTATATAATTATACATATTTTATCTATAGAGATACATTTGGAAAAATAAATAAATTCTACATTACTTTAAATAATATAGCAACACGCTTATCAAATCGAAATACGTGAGTGTATACCACACTGGTTTTATAGAATTTGTTTTCGCGCTAAGTGATTAAAATGACTTATTCTATTTTTCTTATTAAGATCACAATAGCATATTTTCACCTAAAATAAACTAAGTTACAACACTCATGTAGTTTTTCCTAACTACATAAATGAGTCATATAAGATTCGGTATCATTTCATGTGCGATTAAAGTTTTAAAAAAAACCCGAGAACTCGTTTTGCTAATTTCTTTTAGGCCTTAATCGCATGCTAACTAAGCTAGTAACACCAGGGATGTTACACCTTGCTCCTAGAATTGGTTAGGTGAGCTCTTGCTTGCTTGGCACCTTAGTTGCTTAATTAGTATCCTTGCAAGGTGCTAGAGAACTTAGATAGAGGGGTATAGTCTTGGCTATACCGATAGTTTTAATTTCACACTTGTTTTGGTTAGTCGACACGATTAAGTTTTAGAAAGGACTATTCACCCTCCTCTAGTTTGCCATCTCAACTCTACAGTAAGGCTATACGTCGTTTCCTATTAAGGTTTTCCTGAATAGTGCCGCCTTGTTAGTACAAACATAGAGCTGATTGAATAAACCTAGGAAAATTAAAAATCACCTAACTCTAATCTGTATGGAAGAAAAGGGTGAGTCACGACCATGATGAAGCATGTCAACTGCGATTAGCGTGGAATAATCCAAGTTGAAAGCAGGTAATAGTGTAATAGTACATCGATTGAAGTATCATGAATCATTACTACTCAGTTTATTGAGCTTGGCAACAGATCCATTCAGTGGAGCATCCTCCCAAATTAATTTGGCAACCTGACAAATCTAATATACACCAAGAAAATTAATAAGGAAACCATGAAAAATATAGAAGAGTTGATTCCACACTAACACAATAAAAGTTTGGCTGCGCAGGTAACGTACAGTAGGCACCCGATGGTTGGAAGAAGCAACATATGCATGCCTGAAAGCTGTGAGTGTGAGAGCAAAGTAATGCTCCAGTGGAAATCAAGTAGATCGTTCTGGCTATGAAAGATTACCATTGAAGACTTAGCTGTAATAAGAAATAAATATAGATAAAATCTCTCTGCCTATGATAAATAATCACAAAGACATAGTTCTTAATAAATGAATAAAATGTAGCTGCCATCAATTCCAAAATTATAAGAATATGTGATAGCAAAGATTACTCAATCATTAAGACGCATCTGGCAGCATATGGCCTAATATTGTAGAAACAATTAACATGAAATAGTATAGTGGATTCGTAATTGCAACTTAGAGGGGATGTGAAGTCGATAGAAGCTCTCTATGAAGTAAGAACCACAATATCATTTAGAACTAAAATGCAAGGAAGTCAATAGCTGGACCATGGAACCCAGTATTGCAGACAATTGAGAAGTTAAGGTCACAAATTATGGATGCAAATATTTTGTAGCTATAACATAGAAACCGAAATTGGAGGGCCACCATACAGAATACACAGGTATATTGTCCGCACTATATGTCGAAAACTGAACCCTCGAACTCATACAAAGAAATATTCTGAATTGAGTCAGTAAACGAACAGAATTTTATCATCTCTTACTATATATATTGAAACAACGGGAAAATATGAGCTTAAATTTCAATAGTCCACAAAGAGCACTATACATAAAAGTAACACTCAGTGCTGTGTGAATGATATTTTTTGCACAGGACATATTTAGTACCGATCGCCATGGCGGATGCATAATCAGGATCAATGCAATGTGAATAACCTTTGCAAATATATGTCTATTGTGCTTCTGCAATGTAAAAAATAAGGATACCTGAAGTGAGATGGAGATGGTGTTGAGTACCAGAAGTTTATTAGGAAGGATGAGCAGACCGATCGCCATGATGGATGCAAGGTTAGGATCAATGCAATACGAACAACCTTTGCAAATATATGACTGGTGTGCTTCTGCGATTTTGAAAATATGACAGTGATTCAAGATGATCTCTATTTTAGTACCATGATTCTAGAATTCCCAAGCTGGTGAAAACAAATTATGGAACACATCCTAAGGACACACAGTAAGCATCACATACATGTTAAGATAGGAGACTTAAAAACAGAGAAAAAATACATATACAATGGTTAATAGATGGGTTTGTCTGTTGGTCTATTGAGGCGACAAAACTTCAGAAACGTTAATGACATAATTGTTGGCTTTTCATACCATCCTTTGCAAAAAGATGATTGCAGTAATGTATAAGGACACGTAATTTTTTCCTGAATCTACTATTAGGAAAGATGTACCTAATCCGAAATAGATAAGTCAGGACTCATTATTTGATCTTATCACTGCTATAACCTGATCCATGGAAGAACTGTTGGCTGTCCCTTTTAACTAATCAATCGGTACCTAATCAGTAGAGCAGCAATACCAAATCAGTAGAGGAGAGTATGAGACGGAGTGAATCAATAATGCTGGATTGAAGGGGAGTGAGGTGGGGAGGCGAGAATCACCTGACCGACGGCATGGATGGAGCGGAGGGGCTGCGGCCATGCTAGAGACTGTTTGCACCACTGCGTCAGCGTGCACACGTAGGCGCCGATGGCAAGGCAGGAAGGGGAGGGAACACGGGTGTCGCCCGGAGGGCGCTACAGCGGCCCAGACCGGCCGCCCGGGACACCGGAGCCGTCGACGCTAACCGACGACTGGTAGTGGTACGTCGTGCGTTGGAGGGAGAGGAAGCATCGGGGAGCCCCTGGAGGCGAGGTCATGGCGATCTCCCCCATCTATACCAGGGCTGCTCTCCGTGCCTGCACTGCCGCACGGCGGCGGCCTGCGCCCAGGCTGCCACGCCGGGGTAGGCGCGTCGCTGTTCCGCAGCGGGGGCCGGTCGCGCCGATGTGCCATCACGCCATGGCGGGGCAGCACAGGAGAAGGCGTGGCGGCGCGAGGAGGACGGGCAGGGTGGGAGGGCAGCGTTGGCAGGGGTGGTGAGTGAGCGAGGGGAGGGGAGGTTGCAGAGGACGGCGTGGGGAGGAAGGGCACAACGCGAGCGGTGGTGCTGGAGGCTTAGAGGACTGTCAGTGGAAACAAGAAGGCTCGGGAGAGTGACGGCAACAACGTGGATGGCAGTCGATGGCCGGGTGCCGATCCAACGGCGCTGGTTGGAGCATTGTTCTGGGAACAGTAGTGAAAGTCCTATGTTTGGTGTTGGTAATTAGTGACAATGCCTAAGTACTAATCATATACCTATGTTGTTTGTAGCATATGAGGATTAGTACATTCCAAGG